>OX451738.1:1282783074-1283983074 GCA_948472305.1 Vicia faba | reverse complement strand
GATCTTCTCTACCCCCTTCACTAGTAGAGTTTTTGCCTTTTGTGGGAATCGAACCCTATACCCTGGGGTTCAAGTACATGCTCAATGCATTCCCACTACCAATTGAGCTATTTTATGTAGCTCAATTGGTAGTGGGAATGCATTGAGCATGTACTTGAACCCCAGGGTACAGGGTTCAATTCCCACGAAAGGCAAAAACTCTACTAGTGAGGGGGGTAGAGAAGATCATGAGGTAATAGTGTCGAGAACACTGAAAGCTCGGACTGTTACACTTCGGTCTTTGACATCATTGGTTATAGGAAAATAAATCCCCTTTCCCCTTGCTAGACGTTGGTTCATGATATTTTGAAGACATTTGGTTAGAGGAAAATAAATCCTCCTGCCCCTTGCTAGTCGTCTGGTTCATGATAATTTATATCACATGCCTTTGAGATCCTTGAACTGGTCAGTGAAAATGATATGGTATGATGTTATGATGTCATGTTGTTATGTTTGAACAATTTAATCAAACACAAACAAAACACACAAGGCCTTAGGTTCGGGCTTGCATGGGGTTTGTAGGTAAGTACCCTCTTGAAGTTTTAGTTGGCTCAACCTGTCTTAAAAGAATTAATCAGGTTCTAGGAATCTCAATATCACTGATCTTTCTCTCAGGAATTATTTTAGCACAAGCATCTGATTTGCGACCGAAATATCCTGAAAGTCTGATCTCAATGAGTGTAGTATCGAATATCAACCAACTTCAGTCTGCACCAAAACCGGCTATCTCGCTACTTTCTAATGGCTAAGTTGTGTCAACTAAGGTTCTACGGTCAGTTAGTGCTTTATGACACCACGTGGTAGCCCAACATTCTCCTTGACTGACTCAAGGGACACCAGTACTAACCAATATGTGACACTAACGTAGCCATCGCTTCAACCATATCGGTCTACACCGTACAGTTTCCACGATCTATTTCTACTTACCTGAAATTCTCCCAGATTCAGGTATAGGATCTATACAAGAAAAAAACCCAAGCATATTCCGAAATGTAAAGCATACAAGGAAAGCAAGTAAAGCAATAAAGGTGGTCTAGCTCTTAAGGTAACCCCACTTTTAGTTTATTCCCTAGTAGAGTCGCCAGTTCTGTAATACGGTGGGAGAACTGACTTTTGGATTTTGCGTTTTATCTCAAATGTTACGGATAGCAAGAGTCTCCACTGACTTTTCTTTTATCTAATAAAGGAAAGGGCGAAAAGAACAAGAAAGACCTATGAGAATTTTCTTGAGTTCGGGGGGTAGGTTATGAAAAGGGAGGGTGTTAGCACCCTTTTCATTTGTAGTTATCTATGGGCTCTTAATTGCTTTATCACTTTTTGAAATGCTTTGTGTTTGTGTATGTATGAAAATATTTTGAGAAATGCCTAAGTGCGACAATTTTGTAATGATTCTCGTATCGTTGAGAATGTATACAAAATGTTTGTTTTAAAAATATTTGTTGAAGGGGAGTGTTTGGAAAGATGTTTTGAAAATGCCATTGTAAGAAAATTTTCTAATGATTCTTGTATCGTTGAGAATGTATACAAAATGTTTGTTTTGAAAAGTGTTTTGAAAATAGTTATTTTAAAAGTGTGAGGCGTGGGGATATTTTTATTTTTGTGAGAAAGAGATTACGAGCGATCTACCTACTCAAATAGTGTTGGTTCTTTTCCTCCTCCTTTAGATAGTGATACCCTACTATTAGTTAGTAGGAAGCCCTATCATTGGATGTAAGGGACATGCGTGGGTCATCGTACAGTCATAGAAGACAACTTGTAGGATGTTTTAGCAATTTTCGTAAAGGACTAAGATCGTTTACTGAAGGCAAAATCGAAGGGTCATCGAGGGACTACGATCTTTTAATCGAGGGTCTTTGCTAAAGCATCCCACATTCGAGGTACATGACTATTTTTATCCGAGGAAACAAGTGAGGTTACCCTAGAGGTGTATGTGTGCGAAGTGTTTTGATTTCAAGTATTTGTCTTGAGATTAGGTTTCCTAATATGTGTTCTTTATCTTGCCATACAAACCCTAATTACTAACAGTAATAAGGAAAGCGGTAAATTGAAAAAATTAAATGTCATACGCTATTACAACGCTTCGGGAGTGGAGGTACAAATTTATGAATGGGGGAGGAATACAATAAACCCTAATTATCTATTACAGGCCATGATAACGCAAAATAATAAAATACACAAAAATGTAAAGTAGAGAAAAAGGAAAAAAGAAATTGTTTTGGTGATTTTTGATAGAAAAAGGGTTTGATGATTAACCTAACTACTTAATTGTTTATTTATAAAAAAGGAAGTTAATTAATTAATCAAACAAAACCTTAAAAAAAATATGTTAATTTTAATTAATTAAAAGGGAAATTAAATAAACAAAACCTAAATCTAATTTATTTTTTTAATTTTAAAAGAGAAACTAATTGCTTTAGAAAATATTTTGATGTTAAATAACAAAACCTAATTCTAAATTTTTATGTTTTTATGATTTAAATAAAATTAAACTAAAAGAGAAAAATAAATAAAATAAAAAAAGAAAATTAAAAGGGTCAGTGGTGTAAAAGCAATCAGGGAGGTGAAAAGAAAAAATGTTAGGCCACATTTTTTTTGTTTAAATCAGAAAAATAAAAATAAAATGAAAATGGGCCTGATTTAGCAAACATGGGGGGGGGTATGGAAAGAAATTCAATCAGACCCAACACAAGAGCCCAAACCCCTATGCTAGATCCCATGTGACTGGCTCTTGGAAGTGCATCATGCACTTGCTTATATAGGCGTTGGATTTAATCTTGTGATGATCAGATGGTGATGGAGAGAGGTGCATGATGCACGCATTAGTTAGCCTGCACATGATCTGAAATAAACAAATGTGTGAAAATTAAAAGGGTACCGCTGGGGCTCGAACCCAGGTCCCTTACATTATAAGTGCACTTGTTTACCAATGGGGTGACTATTTCATCTGATTATGAAATGCCCCCCAGTAAATATATTATAAACTCAATTTTGAAATTTGGAAAATATCATTTCTTTCTTCTTCCTTCATGCGCTACTGTAACAGCAACAACAACATTTCTCCATTTTGATTTTTGTAGATCCTTAATTTCTCAACCAAATCAAAAGTTGTAAAAAAAAAACTTGCTTGTTTTCTGATCGCGAATCCAAACATATAAATATCAAAAGCTATAGATCAAAGGTTAGGATGAATTTTTCTTGGTACCAAACTGAACCCTAAAATCTCGGAAAATTCAATTTCAAAATTCTCATCACACAGTTAATTAAAATGAACACTAAGGACATGGTTAGATTTAGGGTAATGATATCTACATTTTATCTTTTAAAAGTAAGTGCAAATGATGCTTGTATCAAGATTTCAAAGTTGGAAAACCTTACTTCTTGATGCAAAAATTCAACGCCCTCTACACGACTTCCATAAGTAATGTAATGTTTGCTTTAGCTTCCTTGGACTTGGTGAGTGTATTGCAATCCTTACTTTGTCTTGAGAGTGGCTGGAATGATCTACTCAAGTCAATTTGCAAGGTTAAAATTTGAAAATTGTGGATGATAGTAATGGATTTACAGTGGTGAAATAAGTGTTTGGATCACTTGTGTATGATGTATACGGAGTGTATGGGTGGTTGGTTTAAAAAAAGTTGCAAGTTTGAAGAGTTTCTAAGAAAAGGATTTTGAAGCTCAAGAAATGGAGGATTTTTGCCAATTCTCATTTTTGAGAGGATGAGAGGTTTTGAGGGCTTCTGAACTCGTGTCTTGTCTTGAAAATAACATCTATATTTATAGAGAGGAGGTTTTACAGGATGAGAGGGCTTGGTTTACAAGATCACATGTTATGGTTTGGTTGCTTTGTAAATGAAGCAAACTTTGAAAATCATGGTTTCAATGTGAAGTACAGGCCAATATAAAGTGGTTAGGAACTTTAAACATGTTGCTTCTAGATTTTGTGTTAAGTGTGTGCAGAGGAAGCAAGTGAGAGGCTCAAGGAGAGTTGACAAAGTGATTAAAGCAAACTTTTCCAAAATGGAAGTGTGAACATTGTGTCATTAATGGAAAATTATCTTGGACAAAGCTTGAATCAAGTGGATAATGGCTCAAAAGTTTCTATAATCTTCTGATTAGAGGTGGATTCACAAGTTAAGAGGCCTGCAAAGCATGATTATGCAGCATGGCATGAGGATTTGGTTATGTATTCTTCACAGATGTGACCTATAATTCAAGAATGGATGCCCAACTTCATGCCTTTGAATATCCTAGCTCAAGCATGATAATATTGTGTTCTTGGACATTTTGGAAAGCTTGAAACATTGTCTACAACTTTCATGTTGACCACTTTGGCTAAATCAAATTGGAACTTGGTGAAAATTTTCCAAGAAGTTGGGATAAAAATCTGACCAAACTTGTTGAAATTTTTTGTAAGTGTAGAATAAAAATGTCACAACTTCATGGGCTTATATCTCTAAAATTAAGAACTTTTTGAAGATTATACCTCAAGGACAAAGTTGTAAAATTCATCAATCCCTACAACTTTCATGTTGAAAGTTTTTCTTGAATCATCTAGCATCTTAGTGAAAAATGGCCATGAAGTAGTGAATTTATTAAGAACAAAAACACTTGGAAAATTTTCTAAATGTTGGAAATTTTAACTTTTTGTTGACTTTTCTTAACTTTGTTGATTATTGATGATAAAATTTTATATTTTTGAATGTTTTGATGATTCTTGATCTTTGAAGTTCAAAGTTGACCAAAAAGTCAAAGTTTGACTTTTTGTGTGCATGTTGACTTTTTATCAATTGATTCAAATTTCAATTATCGATCATTTGATCTTTAGAAATGTTTTGAACCATGTAATTAGGTCAAGATATTCTATTTTATCCCTTGAGATCATGCTTCAAGTCATTAGGTCATGTACTAGGTCAAAAGACAATGATCAGTCATTCTTAGTAAAAACCCTAATTTTGACAATTTTGCCCCTTTGGTGATCTGAGGGCTTTTCTTGAGGAATTATGATCAAAACTTGATCAAATGATGCATATGACTTCAAAATATTGATTTTGATAGAAAATATTTTAGTTTGACTGTATGTTGACCACCTTTGACTTTTTACCCAATACAGCTGATTTTCAATCATCTGAGCAATTGACTGCGCAAATTTGTGCTGCAAGACTTGTAATTTGGTATGAGCATTCTTGGAGACCTATGATGAACCATGAAAGTCACTCGAGGCATTAGAAGTCTAATTTTCCTTGAGAAAACCAAAACCCTAGTTGTGGACCCAGTGCTTAGGAGGTGAGCTTGTCTGATCAACTCTTGAGAATCCTTGGGAATTTGAGAACTTTTGTGAGAAATGTCTTGAAGAAAAGAGAGAGAAATTTTTTGGGTACAACAAATGCGTATACCAGGGTATTCTAAATTAAAGAGAATGATTTTGGAATAAGCCCACAAAGGTCACTTCACCCTTCACCCAAGTTCGACAAAGATGGATCAGAAAAAGTCAAATAGTGCAGGTGTTAGTAAGAGACATCTAAGAAAAGACTAAATTGCCCTTCCATGAGGTCCAATTTTTCAAATATGCCCTCTTAGCCCCAAAAATATTATTTAATTCATAATGACCATTTTTATTTCTTTTAAATAATGATACTAGGCTCTTAAAATAAATATGGGGTATTGCATCCTCCCCCCTTAAATTGAAATTCATCCTTGAATTTAGAAACATACTTGAAGAGATGAGGATAACTTTCCCACATCTTAGATCTAGCTCCCAAGTAGTTTCATTCGAATGTGAATCCTCTAACAACACCTTCACGAGGGGTATCTCTTTCTCCCGAAGTGGCTTAACTGCATGGTCCATGTTATGGTTAGGTCGAGGCTGAAAAGTAAGGTCCACTGCAAATTCTACCATTTTTGGGAGAATAGGCTGAAAAGGATCCTAGACAAACTTTTGGAGTTGAGATACAATTAAGTCGTCATAAAGGTAGGATAGAGAAGTAAATAATGCTAATTGATATTCCACCTCTCTTACTCGTCTGATGATTCGATAAGGACCATTGTATCTCGGGCTCAGTTTCCTAGTATTGAAAGGTCCTTTAAATTCAACTCTAGGAGTAACTTTCAAGAACACACGGTACCTTTCTCCAAACTCTAAAGGTCTACTTCTTTGGTTGGCATAAATATTTTGAAGGTTTTGTTCCTTCTTCATCTTGTCCTGGATTTTCTTTTATCTTCTCTGTGGATTCTTGAATTATCTCCAGTCCAAGAATGCTTATATCCCCCTCTTCAGCTCAACATAAACGTGTCATGCACTTTCTATGGGGCTTCATATGGGTTATCTCGATGCTTAATATATCAAATTGCAAGTAAATACCCTCTAATCTAAGATAATCACCTTATAAGAACATGTAATTCAAAATCATAGGAAAAATGGAGTTGATTGTTGATCCTTAAATGTCTAGTTGCATGCAAATCTCTTTCCTTTCCTTCCCTTATTTTTCCCGTTTCCTTTATTTACCTTTTTTAACTTTCTTTTTAATTATCACTAAAGAGGTAAAATCAAAGAGTGTGAGTTAGTAAAAGACATCTAAGAAATGACCAAACTGCCACTCCACATGGTCCTATTTTCCAAATATGGCCTCTTATCCCCAAAATATAATTTAATTCCTAATGACAATTTTTATTTCTTTCAAATAATGATATTAGGCTCCTAAAATAAGTATGGTTTATTACAACAATTTACAAGGGAATAGAAGTTTCCACGTAGACTTACAGTTCTAAATGGGCCATAAAGGTCAATGTGAAGTAGTTGCAAGGGCCAATCACTAGACACTATATTTTTAGATTTAAAATAGGCACTCACGTTCTTTCTTTTTAGGCACACATCACATATTATATTCTTTTTGTAAGATTAAGATTGCGCCTAAGAGGGGGGGTGAATTAGGTGGTGGTCGATTTTTGACTTATTTTATACTTTCTGGTTTTGATTTAGTGCTTTGAAAACTGTAATGTGCAGAAAGTAAATAGACACGGAGAATTATCCTGGTTCCTTCCACACCCCGGAAGTACGTCCAGTCCCCTTGCAAACACGCAAGAGATTTTACTATATTGTTAGAACTTTTACAAGACTCTTCCTAGTCTTATCCACTAAAGAACCTAACAAATAACCAAGAACACCCTCTTGGATTTCCAATAAGTCTAATGAGAACAATCCTCTCAAAAGATACCTCTTGTTTCCAACAATGGACAACAAAGAACAAAAGTAATCTAATACTTAATTCCAACAATCCTGGAAATAAGTTACACTTTGTATGTTTTTATGAAGTATGATTTCTTGAAAGATGTTGATCACATAGAGTGACTTCTTTGAAGTTTCTTCTTTCTTCTCTTGTAAGCAATTCAAACTGTAACACAATGGTTAGATAATGCTCAAAGATTTCTGTTCTTTATATGTGTGAAAGTGCAGAAAATCTTTGTTCTTAAAAGTTAAGAAATATGAAGTTTGAATATTTTACAAAGTTCAGATTTTATTGCATAAGAGAAGAGTTGTTTATGATTTGAAATATTTTGTAATATATAGTAATCAAGATACCTTTCCAAAAGGACACTTTTCTGTTTGAAAAACTTGACAAGATGCAATGTTTGATCATGCAACTATTGGAGAAAAGGTGTGAAGGATATCTTGAAACCAGTTCAGATTTTTCAAAAAATTCAATGTGCAAATCGATTAACATAAGATGCAAATCGATTGCACGTGTTTGTAACGTTCAGAATTTCAAAAAATTTGAAGTGTAAATCGATTAGCATGTTGTGTCAATCGATTTACAAGAGTTAAAAAATCAGTTTGTTCTGTGATCAATCGATTTACACAACCTGTAAATCGATTGCTGGCAGGAGCAAACAGTTTTTTGAAAAAGCATGTGTAAATCGATTTACACAAGATGTTAATCGATTTACAGCAGAGAAAAACTTAAAAATTGTTTTGAAATATAATTGAAGAGATGTGGCAAGTGTGTATATCATTTTTGAGCATTTCTAATCAATGTAGTTTAATTGAGAATTGATATACTTGATTGCTTGCCAAGTTCCTTGAAGCTTTGAGTGAATGATGCTTTAAGTTAATTTCCACTTCTTTTCCTTCTTTCCATAATGCTTGTTTGTCTTTCATCAAACTAGCTTGTTTGTCTTTCATCAAAACTAAAGTTGAGTTGAGGCTTGAGATTACATTCTCCCCCTTTTTGATGATGACAAACCATTTTCCTTTATGTGTTGATCAGAATTTGAGCAGAATGTGTTTTCTCCCCCTGAGAAGATTTCTCCCCCTATGGAGAAAATTTGAAAGCTTGCTCTGTAAAGACAATGAAAACAAACAACCATAAAGTGCTATTATATCCTTCTCCCCCTTTGACATTATCAAAAAGAAGGGAAAGATGCAACAAGAAATTATACCAGAAAGAAATGTATAGGAACATGAACAAAAAACTTTCAAAATTATCGAACAAAGTTTAAGAACACAATACATAAAATGAACACTTGAAATACAACAAGACAAAAACCATAATGATACTTATAACAAGAATTTAATAACATTGATCAGGAACATTTTTAGAAAGGTCCTTGATATGGAAATTGTTGTTGAAGAGGTGGTTCGGTGTATTGAGGAGGCGGAGGTGCAGGATTGGTTGGGTCGTATGGAGGGATATGAAGATGTGAATAAAGATATGAAAATTGTTGGTTCACATCATTCTGAAAAGCATTTGTTGTTGTCATAGCACATATTGCTGTAGAAAATTCTAACCAGATCCGGGTAATAGAAACCATGTGAAGATATTAAAGGTTCTAAACCATAAGCAATGAAATCTCTTTGAAACGAGAAGCATTCATCTGGAAAAGTAGATAACATACCAAACTTTGGAGTAGAGATGATTTTCTTTTGAAAATGCTTGATAAATCTGCCCCGCTGTGGATCCGAGAGGTATTCGAGCACAGAGTTTTCAGATGTTGACGTAGCTTGCTTCTTTCCTTTCTCTGAGGCAGAGGCTTTTCTCTTGGGAGCCATGGATCTTGTTAGGGTTTTGAAAAGAGAGATACAGAGTTCTTTGTGTTGTTATGTGAGAGAGTGTGTTGGTGTTATGAGATAGTTTTGGTGAGTTTAAATAATATAGAGAGTAAGTGAGGTCTTTATGAGGTTTTAATTTGGTGATTTGGTCAAGGTTTAATTGATTGGGCAATAGTAAGATGGGAGGTTGAGAGACAATGAATGTTTGACCAATATATTAAAAGCTCATACAAGTATCACATGTTAAAAAATAAATTGCATAGAGAAAATACACAGAAAATGCTTCAGATTCTGTGGTAAATCGATTTGCCCCTTGGTTAAATCGATTTACACAGAACATTTTCATAAAAATAATTTTCGTTCAGTGGTAAATCGATTTACATATTGTGTAAATCGATTTACACAAAAGATTTTATTAAAAAAATGATTTGCTTCAGTAGTAAATCGATTGACATATGGTGTAAATCGATTTACTTAAAGAAAAAATTTAAAACATCATTATTTTTAACATTTGAAACAATGTCTAACCACATATATATGTACATTAAGGTATAGTTAAGGATTGAGTGCACCTTAAATATCTTGTTCATCGAGGATTCCAAGTTCACGACGAATTTTGAAAAATGCATCCTTTGCAAGTGGTTTTGTGAAGATGTCCGCGGGTTGATTTTGAGTGTCCACGAATGTGATCTCGACATCTCCTTTGAGTACATGGTCTCGGATGAAATGATGTCTGATGTCAATGTGTTTCGTCCGGGAATGCATAACTGGATTTTTCGTAATATTGATCGCGCTTGTGTTATCACATCGAAGAGGAATGCATCTAAGGTTTACTCCATAGTCAAGTAATTGTTGTTTTAGCCAAAGAATTTGAGCGCATCCACTTCCAGCCGCAATGTATTCTGCTTCGGCAGTGCTGAGAGCTACGCTTGCTTGCTTTTTGCATGACCATGAAACCAAGGCATTTCCAAGAATGTGACATGTTCCACTTGTACTTTTGCGATCAGTTTTGCAACCTGCATAGTCAGCATCGGAATAACCAACTAGATTGCACATACTACCTTTTGGATACCATAATCCGACGTTGGTTGTTCCTTTGAGATATTTTATTATGCGCTTGACTGCTGCAAGGTGAGACTCTTTAGGATTGGCTTGATATCTTGCACATAGGCAAACGCTCCGAAGCTTCTTGTTCTAGATGGACCAAAAAGATCCATGTGCAACAATTGAAGTGGTCTTGTTGTTGAAACCACATTCTTTGGTTTGAAAGTTGATTTGGTCTGTTTGCCCTTTTGGCATGCACTACATAATTTGTCTTTGATGAACTTCATCTTTGGTAGACCAATAACTAAGTCATGCTTAACCAATTTTTTCAAGTGCTCCATGTGAATGTGAGCAATCCTCTTATGCCATAACCAAGCGTCATTGTTGTTTACCATAAGACATTGTACCTTCATAGACAAATCATCTAGAGTAATCACAAAAATATTGTTAGATCTTATACCTTTGAGTTTTACCTCATTGGTTGCCTCATCCATAATAAGGCATTCTTCTTTATTGAATTTGATCTTGAACCCTCTATCGCAAAGTTGACTTATGCTAAGAAGGTTGTGCTTTAATCCTTCAACATAGAGAACATCCTCAATTTGAATGGATGGAGGTGTGCCAACTATTCCAACGCCAAGAATCTTTCCTTTGGTGTTGTCTCCATAGGTGACATACCCTTTGGCTTTATGTACTAGATATGAAAATTGGTGTACATCTCCTGTCATATGCTTTGAACATCCACTGTCAAGATACCAAACATTTGATGTGGATTTCAAGCATACCTACAAAAACAAATTATTTCTTGTTAGGTACCCAAGTTGCCTTGGGTCCTTCATAGTTAGTTCCCTTTTTCACCCATGCATAATGTCCACTAGCCATACTGAAATTTCTAATATAGCATGCATTGGGTGTGTGTCCAATAATACCACAGTAAAAACAGTTTGGAACAAATTTACTCTTGTATCTAGGAATTTGTTTTCTTTTAGATACATTAGCCTTTTTCTTTTGATGATTATGAGCAACTTTCTTCTTTTCTACTTTCTTGGGATTGGAACTATTACTAGCCTTCACAAAAACAGTGGGGTTGTTACTTGGTTTCTTAGTATTCACATAACCAAGACCTCTTTTATCATTTGGATAACGTTGTTGGCTTAGTAATCCTTCCAATCCTATTTGTCCTTTTTCATATCGTTCAATGACTCTTTTCAATTGAACAATTTGAAAGACATTTGATTCACACTTGGAGCATGCAAAGGTTTCCTTTTCTTTAATAAAATTCTGTTTTTGAAGATCAAAATCTTTAGTCATGGTGTCAATTTTTTCTAGACAAATTAGAAGTTCTTTTTCTTGTTTTGACACGTTTTTGTATAAACTTTTGCATTCTTTCAAGAGTTCATCAATTGCACCTTGAACATCATCATCAAAAAGATTAAATTCATTACTAACCTCTTCTTCATTGTCGGAGTGATGCGATGCCATTAAGGCTAAGTTTGCACATTCGTCGCTTTCCGATTCCGATGAACTGCTCATATCATTATCTTCCCATGCTATGTAGGCTTTCTTTTGTTTTGAGTCCTTTCCTTTGAATCCATTTTTCTTTGGGAAATTTGGACAGTTTGGCTTGATGTGTCCTTGCTTTCCACATTCATAACATGAGACATCTTGTGTTGATGTGGAGGCTTCTCTTTTCTTGAAGTGCTTTCTCTTATGTGCATGAGATCCGCCTTTGTCATTTCTGCCAAAAAACTTCCCAAGTCTTTTCACTAGAAGCATGAAATTTTCATCTTCTTCCGGATTGTCTTCTTTTACCACTTCTTTTGAATCAATTTTTAAAGCAATGTTTTTGGACTTCTTTTCTAGATTCTCATGTTTTTCAAGTCTACCGAGTTCCGTTTCGTATTCTTGAAGTTTGCCAAATAATGTAGCGGAAGTCATTGCGGAGAGACTCTTCTTTTCCGAGATTGCCGTTACCTTTGGTTGCCATTCCCTAGTCAATGATCTAAGGATTTTCAAGTTGAGTTCATCATTTGACAGGGTTTTACCAAGAGCAATTAAGTGATTTGTCAAATGCACAAATCTCTTTTGTAAGTCAAGAATGGATTCTCCGGGCTGCATTCGAAATAGTTCATATTCTTGACTCAAGGTATTTAGCCTTGACCTTTTTACTTCAGCCGTTCCTTCATGAGTTTGAACCAAGGTATCCCAAATTTCCTTTGCTGTTTTGCAGTTTGAGACACGGAAAAATTCGTCCATACTGAGTGCACCTTGAAGAAGGTTTATTGCCTTTTTGTCATAGAGAACTTTCTTTTTATCATCTTCGTCCCATGCAGTTTTGGGCTTTGCAGACCCAACGCCATTGATTACCGTTATCGGGATAAATGGACCATTTTCAACAGCATCCCATACTTCCTCTCCTTGTGCTTCTAAATGCACCTTCATGCGTATTTTCCAAAAGTCAAAATATTCACCACAAAATAGAGGAGGCTTGTTGTTACTACCACCATCTCTGAAAACTGGTTGATGATTTGCGGAAGCCATTCTGGATCTCTAGGAGCAGGTTACCTATAACCTGCTCTGATACCAATTGTAAGATTAAGATTGCTCCTAAGAGGGGGGGTGAATTAGGTGGTGGTCGATTTTTGACTTATTTTATACTTTCTGGTTTTGATTTAGTGCTTTGAAAACTGTAAAGTGCAGAAAGTAAAGAGACACGGAGAATTATCCTGGTTCCTTCCACACCCCGGAAGTACGTCCAGTCCCCTTGCAAACACGCAAGAGATTTTACTATATTGTTAGAACTTTTACAAGACTCTTCCTAGTCTTATCCACTAAAGAACCTAACAAATAACCAAGAACACCCTCTTGGATTTCCAATAAGTCTAATGAGAACAATCCTCTCAAAAGATACCTCTTGTTTCCAACAATGGACAACAAGGAACAAAAGTAATCTAATACTTAATTCCAACAATCCTGGAAATAAGTTACACTTTGTATGTTTTTATGAAGTATGATTTCTTGAAAGATGTTGATCACATAGAGTGACTTCTTTGAAGTTTCTTCTTTCTTCTCTTGTAAGCAATTCAAACTGTAACACAATGGTTAGATAATGCTCAAAGATTTCTGTTCTTTATATGTGTGAAAGTGCAGAAAATCTTTGTTCTTAAAAGTTAAGAAATATGAAGTTTGAATATTTTACAAAGTTCAGATTTTATTGCATAAGAGAAGAGTTGTTTATGATTTGAAATATTTTGTAATATATAGTAATCAAGATACCTTTCCAAAAGGACACTTTTCTGTTTGAAAAACTTGACAAGATGCAATGTTTGATCATGCAACTATTGGAGAAAAGGTGTGAAGGATATCTTGAAACCAGTTCAGATTTTTCAAAAAATTCAATGTGCAAATCGATTAACATAAGATGCAAATCGATTGCACGTGTTTGTAACGTTCAGAATTTCAAAAAATTTGAAGTGTAAATCGATTAGAATGTTGTGTCAATCGATTTACAAGAGTTAAAAAATCAGTTTGTTCTGTGATCAATCGATTTACACAACCTGTAAATCGATTGCTGGCAGGAGCAAACAGTTTTTTGAAAAAGCATGTGTAAATCGATTTACACAAGATGTTAATCGATTTACAGCAGAGAAAAACTTAAAAATTGTTTTGAAATATAATTGAAGAGATGTGGCAAGTGTGTATATCATTTTTGAGCATTTCTAATCAATGTAGTTTAATTGAGAATTGATATACTTGATTGCTTGCCAAGTTCCTTGAAGCTTTGAGTGAATGATGCTTTAAGTTAATTTCCACTTCTTTTCCTTCTTTCCATAATGCTTGTTTGTCTTTCATCAAACTAGCTTGTTTGTCTTTCATCAAAACTAAAGTTGAGTTGAGGCTTGAGATTACACTTTTCAAAGTGTAAGTCTGATAGTCCATCTACGAGATCCTTGTGTATCAATTTGTTTAAGTGATCCTTGTGGATGTGAGCTACTCTCTAATGTCATAGCCAAGATTCATCCCTGTTACATAGGAGACATACATCACTTAAAGGAACCTTATTTAAATTCATTGTGTAGGTGTTTCCAATTCTTGAGCAAATAAATAGAGTTTCATTTTATTTTGATTTTATGACCCTGCAACTAGAATAATTAAATGTTACATTGTTACCTTTGTCACATAGTTAACTTATGCTGATTAAATTATGCTTAAGTCCTTTTAATAAGAGATATTCCCCAATTGTTGGATTTGGGAACTTACCAATGGTTTCAAAACCTACATTCTTTCTCTTATTATTATCTCATATGAGACATATCCTCCTTCTTTAAGAAAGAAGGTAGAGAAAAAGTTTTATTACATGTCATATACTTTGAAAAGCTGCTATCAAGATACCATTTAGTGTTTGAGACTGTAAAACATTCATGCAGAGAAGGAGTTAGTTCTTAACTTTAGGTAATCATATTATTTTAGGTCCTTGTTTTTTAGTTTCATAAACATTTATCTTTCTTGTTTTGGAGATATAGGCATTTCAGGGTTAGATAAAATGTTTGCCTTATGTTAATATTGTTTGTTATAGAAGTGCGAAGGAGGATGTCCTTCCTTGATTTCATGGATTTTCTTGATGAAACAAAACATAGAGATGTAACCTTATTTTATTGCAGTAATCGAATATTAAGGTTTTACAGTGAGATATGGCTTTGGCCTTACATATGTTTTTAATGTTTTTACTAGTCTTTTTTGGTTCATAGCCTAATCCTACATTATTGTAACATGCTTTTTTGATTCCTTGATAAGACATATAAATTATATCTTCCTTTGGTGAACTTCACAAGTGTTTTTTGAAGATCGCAAATTTTATTTTTTGAATTATCATAGTTACCACACTTGTTAGGTTCATCATTTTCATTTAAAGTGGAAGAGTCTTGAATAGAATCTGTTTGGTTTGATCTAAGAAGTTCTATTTCCTTTTCAAGGGTTTTATTTTTAGATTCAAGATAAGAGATAGTATCCTTAGATGTAGAAATAATTTTCTCAAGTTTGTTTGTTTCTTTTGTTAATTTTTACGGATACTAAACAATTCATGATAGGAGAAGTGAAAGGTTACATAAATTTCTTGATGGGTTACCATCAGATAGATGTTAGATATTTCTTCTTCATCATCAGAGATTTTCATATCATTGTCATCCCATGTAACATAAGCTTTATTTTTATGAGTTTTTACGAATTTTTATTTGCCTTCTTGAATATAGGGTATTATGGTTTGATGTTCCCTTTCTCTCCATAGTTGTAGAATGATGGAATGAATGGTGTTTTTCTGCGTCTTTTTTTGTTATTCCTTTTGATTTTTCTTATTCTTCATAAATATTTTGAAGTTTTTTACTATGACAGCCTTGTCACCATCAGAATCAGATTCCTCGACTTTAAGTGCTAAACTCTTGATTTTCTTATTCCATTCTTCACCTATGACAAGTCTTTGGAATTCTATTTCATGTTCTTGCAATTTACCAAAGAGAGTATGTGTGTCCATAATTGTTAAATCCTTAGATTCGCAAATCACAATGACTTTGGCTTAGCATCTACGGTTCAAGCATCTAAGAACTTTTATGAGTAATTCCTCATTTGAGAATGTTTACCCCAGAGTTTTCATATGACTGTTGATGCATAAAGCGGCAAGCAAAAGATTGGAAGTATTCCGGGTTTTATCATATCCACAGAGATCAGTGCAGGGAAAGAATGCCATTTAACAAATTTCTCGTTTCTAGGCTTGGGTTATAATGGGTTTAAGGTATGAGGAGCGGAAAGTAAAGTTATTAACAGAAAATAAATACATTCTTCAAAGAGGAGCGAACTCTCGGGATTGAATTTCATAAATCCGTCAAATACTTAAATGTACTACTCAATTGCACTAAACTTAAACTACTCATTAATATCATCATGTATCTATCACACAGAGGTTATCTCTAATGCAAAGTGAGATATCAATCATTTTGATATTCGTCAACAATGTCTCGTACAACTCAACCAACACAGAGGCATTAAAAGTCTATATCAAAAGTGATCATTAAGCCTAAATCTATCTCTAGAGTTTAGAACCTAACATATATTCATTCTAAGTCAGGATCCGAACCGTATATGTCTATAGCAACTCAAACCCAAGCATTAAACAATCTCATAAGGATAAAAATCAACATTGATTTGTCAAAGAAGTTTAATACAATACCATGAGCAATAAATATGCATACAAAACAAAGTATACTTACATACAAAGTCCCAACAAATTAGGGTACAAAGAGATTAAAGAAGAATATGAACAAGAATAGCTCAGTTTGTCCCTCCAATTGAAGAAAACCCATCTCCGGTCATCAAGATGCAACCCCAATTGATATTTTCTAAGCTCTCTCTACCAAAAATATGATATTTAATTTTAATAATAATGATACAATAAAAATAAAATTATAATAAAAAAAAATAGTTCACTCGGTTAATCTTCTATAAATTAATACAATAATACCCTATAACCATTGGGCCACAACCTGATTTATTGGGCCAACTGCGGCAAAAAAATATCTCTTTGTAATTCCAAAAGAAAAACTAATGGGCCGTCCAAGAACTTTTTATGGGCCAATAATCCCCAAGAGTGGGTCTGATGAAGTCAAGAGAAAGGCCACACCTCCCTTATTGTAACAAAATGAACAAAAAACCTTAACGGATCAACAAATTTACATGGGTCTTTATGATTTAGAAAGCCCATGAACTCTTTTTTGAAACACCCCCCCCCCCCCCTTTATCAATTCACACCCCACGATAATTTGACAACAAAAAAAGGATATCATTAATAAGGAATAATTCAGCTAGAAATCAATAGGGCAAATTTTGGGGTATGACAAACGCTTGACAATATAAAGAAACGATAACTAAAATCAACAATAAATAAATATGTAAGAGCCATTGATCATACTCTCCTAAACTTAAACCATTTCTTGACCTCAAGCAGCAACTACAAGAGCTCATGAAATTCACAACATAGCAGTACTCATACGTGAGACCTATGTTCACATTGTTTAAGAGGTAGTTGATAAGGGCAAATTGTAGCTATTTTTGTATATACTTTTTATTGTAATTATCGACTTTTTGTTGTTAATATCGTTGAATAAACCCGACTTTTGTGTAAATACGTTTAGTTTATGTTTATTTGTTTTTTTGTGTACATAGTGTACCGTTAGATGTTTTTCCATTAATTTTGTAGGTATTTGTTGCATTTTGGAGCATCGAGGAATAAGGTGTTGAAGGCACGACTCTGGATGCGCGTTTTCGGAATAAAAGACCAGTTTTGGGACATGTTGTCCAAGAGAGCCCGCTTAGCATGCAGAGGCTGCTAAGCGCGAGTGGCGCTCAACGCATTTTGTAGCGTGCTGCTTGCGTTTGAGAATTTGGAAGAACCAATGTTTTGAAGCCCTCTTAGCACAGATAGCGCACTTAGCACAATTTAGGCCGATTTGATGTGTAAAATAAGAAAGTCGCACTTAGCACGCCAGGCCCGCTTAGCGCGGTCTACTAAGATTTGTTTTATAACTTCATTTTTTAGTTCATTTTTAGGGATGGTTTTGGGGAAGGTTTTGCTCCCAACTCCATCAACCTCATTTTTGTAGTGGATTAGCTTAGATAACAACAATGGATCTTGCATACGGATGATCCGTAGTGGATTGCTCTTTGTTGGGCGCTGATAAACTGGTAGATCTGCGGTTTATTTCTCTTTTTCTTTGTATATTCTTTATTGGTTGGGTTTGTATGTATATTTTCTTTGAACTCATGTATATTTGTCACCCTTGGCATTATATAAAACTTTCTTTATGAATATTTTTCGATTGCTATCCTTGATTTTTGCTCTGTGCTAGGGACTTGAGTTGTTATAGACATATACTGCTTAGATTCTTATCTAAGATGATTATCTGTTAGTTTTTGGATTATAGAGATAGATTTAGAGCTGACATCTACTTGGGTATCAAAGCTTAAAGCCTCTGTTGTTTGTGTCGCTCTGAGAGATCGTTGACACAAGTGAGCACGGTTGACTTCTGTGTTGTTGAGGTGGTTGAGAGATCACTACCGCGATGACGCATTCGGCCTATCAATTTGGGTTAGAAATGACTTAGGTTGTGAGTGATACGTAGTAACATTGATGTGTATTGTAGGTTTAGTATAACAGGTTGATAAGTTTAAGTCTGTGAGAAGTAGTATATATGCATGCTTGATAAGTTATTCCTTAGCTTTTTTCCTGTTGTTTACATTCTTTTTCTGTTGATAACATTTTCTTTACAAACCCATTCAAGCCCCAAACTAATTAATGATAGAATTTTCGAACGGTATTTCAATACACCAATCTCAGTGGACACGATACGATATAACCTAAATATGACCCAGTAAATTAATAACTTAATTTTTGCTTACCGCTTTACTACAGCAACAAAATGGCGCAGTTGCCAGGGATTGGTTCTATTTTTTTCGCATTGCGATAATTCTTTTGTTTTTGAGTTTTGTAATCAATGTACATGTTGTATAGATATTGTACATGAATTTGTCTATGATTATCATATTTGTGAATTTTACATGTTTTACATACTTGTGTATATATGTGTTTTTCTTTGTTTTCACGTATTGTTGTGTATTATCTCGTTTTTCTAACATTTGTTGTGTGGATGTTAGGACACTTTCTTTAGGTTTACGCGGTGTGACAATACCATAGCATGACGAGAGGAGGTTACTAGCTCGCACAATAAAGGCGTCGAGCTTACGACGTAAAACAAGCATGTTTTGTTTGTATTCGTTTATGTATGTGTTGACTTGTGTTTTAACAATTTGAAATTGGACCTGTTTTTAATTCTCAAATTTTCACTTTTCAACTTGTTAATTTACTTTCACCCGTTAGTTTTGTTACGTCAAATTGTGTCTTTCCGCAAGCTTGTCGTTTTTAGTGTGAGAAAGTTTGTATGTTATAAATATTCAGTACATTGAGGTTGTATAGGTGAATGTGGAGCTGCATAGCAGCTGCACCAGATGCTTCTGTCATGTTTATGCATCTGGTGTAGCGCGCTAACTGCACTTTGCCGCTTAGCACACTCTGTTGTGCAGAGCCAGTGAATTATTTTTAATTTTTCGCTTGGATTTCCTTTTTCCCACTTCCACCTAGACTTTAAATAGTAAATATTATTAGTATAGTTAATTCTTTTGTTGTTGTTTGGACTTAAATTTTGGTTTGATAGCTTGAAGTCTCTTTTGGTGAGTTTTCAAATTTGAGTGTTTCAACTTGCGAATGTGTGGTACTGATTTTGTTAAAGTTTTGTAGACGTTTGCTGTAACGCCCGTAATTTAATTAATTATTTAGTTAAATTGTTTTCGGAATATTTATGAAGTTGTGTTATGATGATAATTGATGTGTTGTAATTAGTTGGATTTAATTGTTTCATTAAGTTGTGGGATAATATTAGAACAATAATATTATTTGATGTGGGCTTGTTTTAAAGGATAGAAGTAGTAAGAAGGGGGTGTGGTAGTCTTAAGCCCATTAAGGTATTTTGAGAATAATAGGGTTATTTTATTATTGTTAGAAATAATAGAAAAGAAGAAGCAGTAAGAGAGAAAGAAATAAGGGTTAGAAGAAGAGAAAGAACGTGAAAGTTATTGGAAAGGAGGAAAAGAGGCAGAACGGGAATCAACCAGAAAAGTTATAGAGCAGCCTTCAATCCAAGGTAAGGGTGGGGTTATGACTCTATAATAGGGTTTATGATGATTGGTTTATGGGATTAGATGTGGAAATGTTGTATTGTTCATGATATGAATGTATATGTTGTTGTATGATGAGAATCAATGATTGAAAGATGAATAACGATGCCCTAATGCTGTATATTTGATGTAGAATTATAGGATAATTGTAATTGATGATTATCTATGATTAGAAGATGTTTTTATAGCCTAAAGTATGGAAACCATAGTGAAAACACAGTGAAATTGCAGAAAATATCCGTGACAGAACAGTATGTGTCGACCCCAAACGTCATGCATCAATGCATGAAGGCTTTGAAACTCAGGATGAGTCGATACGAAGGAGTCATGCATCGATACACGAGAGCTTTTAGACTCAGGATGAGTTGATACGTAGGAGCATGTATCGATACATGCAGTATTGCAGACTCAGTATGAGTTGATACAAAGGGAGTATGCATCGACTCATGTAGCGTGTTAAGTCCAGTACGCGTCGACCCAAGACATTACGCGTCGATCCATGTTGTCTGGTTTTTGGCAGAATCAGTTTGAAAAGGCTGTAACGCGATGGGATTCATTCTTAAGGATTAAAATGAAGAATATGAAGGATAATCCTAGTATCCAAATTAGTATTAGAGTTAGTTTCCGCGTTAATCACTATGTTGATTTTGTGAAGAATGAGGAGGATGAGATGACTATAGACTACTGTTTGGTTTGTAACAGTAGGATTAATGATGATAATGAGGTAGTATTATAGAATAGCAATATGTAGAGGTTTGGTGATTTAGAATTAAGCCCTAGATGATTAATTAATTATAGGCAATATCATGTTGTAGGCCTAGGGCCAACTTTGCGAGATTGACGATCTACTGTTGTATTATTGTATGTGTTGTACCCCAAAATTTTCCCTCTCATTTTATTAACATTTCTCATCACCAATACTCTTTGAACTCCAGACAGGATTATGGTTTGGCACTGCTCAAGACATCTCTTTGCACTGATGACCTAAATTAGGGTTTGAGTTTGCACAAGGATTTTTGGACTTCTAATGCTCAAAGTGACTTTCATACTTAATTTTGGACTCATAAGTTTGTCCATACCAAGTTTCAAGCCTTGAATCAAATTTTTGCCCAGTCAATTGGACAGTTGACTTAGAAATCAGCTGTATTGGGGAAAAAGTCAATTGTGGCCAATTTACAGTCAAACCTCGTGGATTTTGACCCACATCAACATTATGAACTCATATGAACCATTTGATCAAGTTTGGACCACAACTCCACAAGAAATTTGATCAGATCACCAAAAGGGCAAAATGGTCATTTTAAGGGTTTTGATTGTACAAAGGCAATTTCTGACTTTTTGACCTAGCCAAGGGCAATCCAAGCTCAACCAAGGACTCAAGGTCTCAATGTCATCATCTTGAACTATTCAACAAGTTCAAAAGATCTCAAATGCATAGGATTGACAGATGAATTTTTCAGTCAACTGATCAAAATTTGACTGTACACTAAAAAGTCAAACTTTGACTGTTTGGTCAAAATCAAGTGCCAAGGGTCATTTTTCATCAAGATATGTCAAATTATGAAACTTGTTCATCAAGAAACCCAAAATTTAAAATTAGGGTTTGAAATTGAAAATTTTCATAACTTAGAATATTTCTAAGTTATGAAATTTTCTTAATTTTTCCCAACTATGTCCCACATTTTCACCATGATGCAAATGGATTCAAACAAAACTTATAACATGAAAGTTGTAGTCCACCACAAATTCTACAACTTTGATTCACAAAGTTTTCTCAAATGAAGCTTGGATCTCAAGTTATGATTTTTGGAACAAGGGTCCCTAAAACTTTAAAGTTAGTGAAATTTTGACCTAGTTTAGGCAGGATTTTGTCCTATCTTCTTGGCCATTTTTCACATAGTTCCACTTGGAGTCACAAGTTAAATTTCAAAGATGGATTATAGTGCTTGTTTCAAGCTTTCCAAATTGTCCAAGAACTCCTCAAACACATTTGTGGTTATGGAGAATCGAATGCTTGAAGTTGGCAAAAACTCACTTTGTATCCATGGCCAATACATGTTCATACAACTTGCATTTTCAAACCAGCATGCTTTATACTAGATTGCATGCCTCTAAACCATTTTACACTCCTTAATTGAATTCAAATCCATTGATCTAATGCATTATCTTGTCCATTTGGACATTGCACACAAAACTAATCCCTAATTAGAAAAAGGTACATTTCCATTTTTGAAAAGGGATACTTTATGTCAAACCATGACCTTTGAAGCATGGGGCCAAGATCCGAGAAGCCAAATCAAGTCTGCAAATTCCAGTAACCAAGGGCAAAGTATGCAGCATACAAGATAGAGGGTACAGGCCTTTAATCACAGTTACACGTCTTTGCTTCAAAAACAAGAAATTGTCCAAACACTTGCCAACTTGAAAACCAGTCCATGCTAGCTTAAACAAACATTACAAACATATTTCACACAACCCTTTGATCCAGAAACACGAGCACTTGAGCCTCAAAACCTCCCATAGCCAGAAAACCCACTTTTTTTGGCAAAACAGGGCAGGTGCTGCAACTTGAGTGCCATAGCTCATTTTGCTCGTGCGTTTTATCCCTTTTTGCTTCAAACACATTCCATTCAACTCACTCAAGCTATCCCAAACCTCCATTGCCAACTGTAACTCCATTTACAGTGTTCACCATTTTTATTTCAAGCTTGTGCAGGTTGACTTCAATAGGCTGATTCAGGGACATTCAAGGCAAGCTAGCTATTGGAAAAGATCAAGTGAAGTTCAGGCAAGCTACCAGACACCTCAAAACTTGTTGAGAAGCACTGCATTTCCCTACTCGAATTCAACTGAAACAGGTTTTTTATCACTTTCTATCTCTCTATTTAGGAACACTTAGCCTTAGGTTTGTGAATGAAAAATGTAGTATTCAATGCCATGAAGCCATACATATGCTCAGCTTTCATTTATATTAAGTGTGCTAGGAGAATTTCATCCATGAACATGTGAAAAAAGCTAGGTCATATTTTAGAGCCAGAGAAATTCTCTTTGGTCTTTGAGAGTTAAGATTAATGCATTATATGGTTAGAATCGTATTTAAATTCTCTACAAGTTTCATGTTTTGAGTTTTGGCAAAAGATCACAAATACAGGAGTTAGCAGTTTGAATACAGGGCGCGCGTGTTTCAGTCACAAGGAAGAAGATAAAGTGGAAATGGGTTGGGCTGACTTATTTCTGCTTCTAACACCCCCACTTTTGCTAAATGCACCCCTTGGCCCATTTTCTTTATATTTTATTATTTTTATATTTTAATTTCATTTCTGACTTTATTATATTATTTCCAAACATAAAAAATGCTTAAAAAATATTTTCATAATTTTTTACATTTTATTTGGCATTTTATTCTATTATTTCTAACATTAAAACATTTTTAATACTTTTATATTATTTGTTTAAATTTAAAAATAATGTAAATAATACTTTTATTTTTTTATTTCTTATTTTTATTCACACTGAAAATATTTTCTTGAATATATTTTATTTTTGTAAATATTTTATCTTTATTTTATACATACTTAATATATTTAATATATATACTTTTATTTTATTAAAAAACTTAGAATAAAAATACAAAAATATCACATTTTTATTTTATTCTTGTTTATACTAAAAAATACCTTTTTTAAGCATATTTCATTTTTGTACATATTAATATTATTTTTTTACATAAATAATATAATATATTATTTTCTTAAAGAAATTAGGGTTTACCCCTTTAATAAATAAAATTAATCTTTTTATTTTATTTCTTTATACTTTTTTCACATTAAAAATACTTTACATACATAAACAAATAAAAACTTCTTTTTTGCATAATACATTTTATTCAATATTTATTTATTTTGTTTATTTAAATATTGTACATTTAAATATTGTACATTTAAATATTGTTGCGTTGAAAATTCAATTTGGATGTAATAGTAACTAGGGTTTATATTTCTTGTCAAATACCCCCTATTCAAAAATTGTACCCCCATCCCCATAATCATGTTGTAATAGCTTAGAATTTAAATTCTCGCACTTTTACGCTTTCAATTATGCCATGATTAGAGAATTAGGGTTTGTATGCAAAATCAAAATCAACAAGTAGCTTGACCTAATCAAAGACAAATATGCATGAAAATCAAACTCAATGCACACTTGCACCCCTAGGCACTACGCCAAAAATAAGCTTTAGCAGCACACATACGAAAGCGCTTTTAGGAAAAAGCGCTGCTGTAGGTATTAAAAAAAATTCGCTTAAAAAAAGCACTTTCAAAGGGTCCCTTAAGAAAGCGCTTTTCAAAAGCGCTGCTAAAGGTCACCCTTAGAAAGCGCTTTTTGAAAAGCGCTGCTAAAGGGTGCCTTTCAGAGGGAACCTAAGAAAGCGCTTTTCAAAAGCGCTGCTAAAGGTCAGCCTTAGAAAGCGCTTTTCAAAAGCGCTGCTAAATCTGGCCTTTAGAAAGCGCTTTTAAAAGCGCTGCTATAGGGTATGCTACGAAAGCGCTTTTTTATGTAAAAGCGCTGTTATACATGACCATTAGAAAGCGCTTTTAAAAGCGCTTTCGTAGGTTGTTTTATAATAAATTTTATTGTTTTTGATTAAAGGTGTGTTCGTACTGTGGCTGTTGTGTTTCCTCTCTTCCAACGTCCCAAACCCCCAAATTCGTTCCTGTTCCTTCTTCGTCCAAAGAGCTTTTCACGGTAGCTCTTTCCGTTCAATCGCCACCATCGTCAACTCTCATCGCCTCCGCACGACTCGTCCCTCTCTTCACAAGGTTCGTACTGTGGCTGTTATGTATTCTGAAATCAGTTTTGGTTTTCGTTGATTATTATTTTCTTCTCATTCACAGTGTATTGGTTGTTGTTGTTGTTTGATGATTTTTGAATGTTTCCTAAAACCCTTTGATGATTTTTTTGTTACAATTTTCGCATCACTCGCTCACTCTGATACACAATCAGTTCACACATACACCATCATCACCAATCTGCTATCCTCAATCCGCTAGCTCCGACGTTCGAACACCCTTTCGATTCCGCAATTCAGATCCTCTTTGTCACCATTTTTCATTTGAAGTTTTGGTACTGCTATATTTAAATGTGAATTATGGAAGTGGATAATGTTTTTGTTATTTGTTGTATTGACATTGTTAGTGATAATTATTGTTAAAATTGAAGGGAATTTTTCATGACAGTTTGATTCCTATTTGGTGTTAAATTGAGTAACAGAATTTTGACAGCATTACTATTTTTGTTTAATTGGTGAGTTTCTAATGATGTTATTAATATGTTATTTCATTTTGAGTTAATCTTGAATGAATTAAACTTGGTGTTGATTTTGATTGTTCCTAATTTTGTTTTAAAACATGTTGGCTTTGAATTTGTGATGACATTGTGTGGTTTGGTTTTGAATGACGAGCTCGGTTATGGTATTGTTGTTTATCGTGTGCACATGGAACACTTGTTTGAGATGAGTTTTATTGAGCATTATTAGGATTACATAGTTGTTTCCCGGAATTTGGTTCGGTTGATTTTAGCTTACTTTGAGCTTGATTTTTCATATCATGAACTTGAATTGGATAAGAGCTTGAATTTTTGGTTCCCGTTTTCATTTTTGAATCGATAATCATGATAACTGTTTGATAACTTGATGTCCATTCATGATGCATTCATACAAGTTTCATTTGGTTTCAATTCTCTTGTGATTACTAACTTGTTTATGGTTTGTGTAAGTTTCTCAAGACTAATCAAGTAGTCATTCTCTCTTCTTACCTCTTATTCACTTTTGATTGATTAATCAAGTTTTGATTTATTTACTTGATTTTTTTTATTAAAAATGGATTAGTTTATTAATCTATTTTTCTTAACTCGATGAGGCCATGCCATATATAAGAAACAGATGAAGTTTGGTATAGGGTAGCCCTTGAGTTTGATGAAACAAGGGTGTACTAGTATATAAGAAATGGACATGTAGAGGGTTGTGCTAATGATGTTGTGTTGTGTTAGTGAATGGTGGTGGAAATTATGATTCATTAACAAACGGGGTTACCCATTTCACATTACCATTCATTAGTGATGTAATCATAAAATGTGATTAGTTGATAGAATAAAATGAATTTAGTGAAAAGTATTGAGTATTGGTTTTGTTATATGGTTGTGCAAGAGCAAGTGCAAGTTTTGAGTATTGGTTTTGTTTTCTAACTTATCATTTAGCTCAGATTGACTCAGAAACCGTAAACCATGGATAAGACATGGATGTATTCCAATCGATTGTCGAAAGAGTACGAGAACGGGGTATCGGAATTCGTTAAGTTTGTTGTTGCGCACGCCGAAGACCCCGGTCGAATGACATGTCCTTGTTTGTGTTGTTGTTATGGGAATCGGGTTGACGCGGTTCAGTTGGCATCGCATCTAATATGGTATGGAATTGATAGAAGTTATACATGTTGGAATATGCATGGTGAGAAAAGTGACGGGAATGATGAATCGGGGGATAATAGAACCTATGCTTCAAACGACAATGGCACAGATACATACGATTATGATCGAGTTGAAGAGATTGCAGAAGCGCTTGAAGAAGATCTTAATGATTGTCCCAAAATGTTCGAGAGGTTGGTAAGCGATGCAGAGAAACCGTTGTATAATGGTTGTACAAAATTCACAAGATTGTCTGTGGTATTAAAGTTGTACAACTTAAAGGCGGGAAATGGATGGTCGGATAAAAGTTTCACAGAGTTATTAGCCCTTATGAAAGATATGCTACCAGAGGATAATGTTCTCCCCAATCAAACGTATGAGGCCAAAAAGATGTTGTACTCAATTGGCATGAGCTATGACAAGATACATGTCTGTCCAAAAGATTGCGTTTTGTTTCGAAACGAGTATGCATCGTTAAATGAGTGTCCTAAATGCGGTGCCCCTCGATATAAGAAAAAGTTATCTCCGGCAAAAGTCTTATGGTATTTTCCTATAATTCCGAGATTTAGACGGATGTATCGTAGTGAAACCGATTCAAGACACTTAACTTGGCATGCAGATGAAAGAATTGTTGATGGAAAGTTTCGACATCCGGCAGATTCACCACAGTGGATGAAAATTGATAATGATTATCCTGAATTTGGAAAAGACGCAAGAAACCTTCGCTTGGCATTGTCTACTGATGGAATGAACCCACACGGTATTCAAAGTATCTCGCATAGCACATGGCCTGTAATTCTTATGATTTATAACCTACCTCTGTGGCTATGTATGAAGCGTAAGTACATGATGTTATCTATGTTAATTTCTGGGCCTAAACAACCAGGAAATGACATAGACGTATATTTGGAACCTTTAATCGAAGATTTGAAGATTTTGTGGGAGAACGGTGTGGAGGTTTATGATGGGTATAGGAAAGAAAGTTTCAACTTGAGGGCGATGTTGTTTGGAACAATTAACGATTTTCCAGCCTACGGAAATCTATCCGGGTATAGCATTAAAGGTGAAAAAGCGTGTCTTATCTGTGAAGATGGAACCGATACGATGCGATTGAAACTTTGTCAGAAGAATGTCTTTCTCGGTCACCGTAGATTCTTAAATTCTAAACATCAATATCGTGGATGGAGAAAAGCGTTCAACGGAGATACCGAACAACGTAGAGCTCCGCCTGGATTGACAGGTGATCAATTATTTGAAAAGGTGAAAGATGTGAGTATTCAGTTTGGCAAGCCTTTTGCACATAAAGTTGTTACAGGTGGGTGGAAGAAGAGGTCGATTTTTTTTGAATTGCCATATTGGAAATCTTTGTACGTAATACATTTTCTTGATGTTATGCATATTGAAAAAAAATGTATTTGACAGTGTTATTGGTACGGTACTCAATATAAAAGGGAAGTCTAAGGATGGTCTTAAAGCAAGGGAGGACATGGTAGAGATGGGAATAAGAACTGAATTGGGACCCGTGAAAAAAGGAACACGAACATATCTACCACCTGCTGTTTACACTCTATCCAAAAAGGAGAAAAAAATATTGTGTAAGTTCCTAAGTGAGGTTAAAGTTCCAGAAGGCTACTCATCAGATATTAGAAGACTTGTGTTTATGCAAGACCTCAAGTTAAAGAGTTTAAAGACGCATGATTGCCATGTTATAATGGAACATTTTCTACCGATAGGTATACGTTCTATTCTTCAAGAAAAAGTAAGAAGCGCAATAACTAAACTGTGTTTTTTCTTCAAGTCAATTTGCAGCAAGGTGATCGATCCTGAGATCTTACCAACATTGCAAAAAGAAATAGTTGTTACTTTGTGTGATCTTGAAATGTATTTCCCTCCCTCGTTTTTTGACATAATGGTTCATCTTGTCGTTCATCTTGTCAAAGAGACAAAACTGTGCGGACCAGCTTATATGAGATGGATGTACCCTACTGAACGTTATATGAAAATATTAAAAGGGTATGTGAAAAACCGAAGTCGACCATAGGGTTGTATTGTTGAACGATATATTGTTGAAGAAGCGATTGAGTTTTGTACTGAATATCTGTCAAATGTTCAATCAATTGGACTCCCCAAATCTCACATTGTTGAAAAAAAAGAAGGTAAGAAGCTAATTGGAAATAAAGTTGTGACAGTATCAATGGTCGAACGGGATCAAGTGCATTTGTATGTTCTGCATAATGAGCTTGAAGTTGAGCCGTATGTTAAAATTCACAAGGGTGTTCTTCGAGGTTTAAATCCGAATAGAAATGAGAATTGGATTGTACGAGAGCATAATCGAAGTTTCATACCATGGTTTAAGGAACATATTTATTCAAAGTATCGTTCAGATCATGCTTCAGTAACAGAAAGATTGAGATGTTTAGCATACGGTCCAAGTTTAATTGTGTTTTCTTATAGCGCATATGCAATTAATGGATACACATTTTATACCAAAGAACAGGATGACAAAAGTACTATGCAAAATAGTGGTGTCACCTTGATCGCTGAAGCAATGCATATATCAAGTGTGAAGGACTTAAACCCAAAATTTGCAAACCTGTCATATTTTGGGGTTATCGAGCGCATTTGGATGTTTGATTACGAGAAGTTTCAGATTCCCATTTTTGGTTGCAAGTGGGTTGAAAATAATAATGGCATACGAATGGATAAGTCAGGTTTTTTGCAAGTGGATCTTAATAGGGTGGGGTACAAAGATGAGCCTTTCATTCTAGCCTCTCAATCTAAACAAGTGTTCTATGTCAATGATCCGACAAGTACGAAATGGTCTATAGTGCTACTATCTAACAAAGTAATTGATGAAAGCAATGGAGATCAAAGTGATATTGGTGTTGACATTGAATCTTTAACCATAACTGATCAAAATGATAATGAATCATGTATTAGAAACGATCATAATGAGGGTATTTGGATCAATCCAACTCTCCGCGTTGTTAAGAGACGAGTAGAACACATTCCTACCAAGAAAAGAAAGAGACCTTAGTGAAAAGGGTAATAGTATATATAATTTGCCATTTCATTTTTATATTTGTCATTTCATTTTAATTTGCCATTTCATTTTTATTTGTCATTTCATTTTTATATTTGTCATTTCATTTTTATTTGCTATTTCATTTATATTTGTCATTTCATTTTAATTTGCCATTTCATTTTTATTTGTCATTTCATTTTTATATTTGTCATTTCATTTTTATTTGCCATTTCATTTTTATTTTTTTTCATTATTACAGGTCAAATGGCTAGTAATCAAGATAACGCAAAAGATGCAAATGCTCCTGAAAATGCTCCTGAAAATACTCAAGAAAATACTTCAGAAAAAGATATTACACGAGGTATAACTATTATGAGTGGAATCATACGTGATAGAGATAGATGAGTAACATATAATGTAGAATAGAATGATAATGACCAATTAATTGGGTCTAATGCTGCAAAGTTGACAAGCTACATTGGTACGCTTGTTCGTATACACATTCCGATCACTACTCCTAGATGGAAAAGAGGAGAGTTGGATGAGGCTAAGGAGAAAGTTTGGACTGAGATAAAGGTACATATATGGTTTTTGTTATTTGCTTTATCTTGACGATAATATGTGTTTAAATTTCTTTTACTAACACACTTTATGCGTATGTTTTTTTGTAGAGGTCTTTTAACATTGAAGATACCCGTAAAAAGTATATAATGGGTTTGGCTGGAAAAAGACACAGAGGGTGGAGAACATTTTTAACAAACAAGTATCTTAAAGATGATGAAGGAAATTTTCTGGAAGAGGATCCGGAACGTCCAAAGAAATATGAGAACTTCATTACACCTGAAGAATGAGTTGGTTTTGTAGGCCAAAGAAGAGACGAGAATTTCAAGAAAGTGAGTGCTATAAATCGCGAGAGAGCATCAAAACCCGCATATCCATAAAAAAAAGGGCGTTTGGGATATGCTCGCTTAGAGGAAAAAATTGTAAGTAAATATAAACTCTACGATCTTATTAATTCTCTCAATGTGTTATATAGTTGATGATCTTAAGACTTCCGTCATTGCGTAGTTAGAAGAGACGAAAAGTGACGCAACATCACTACCGACACATTTGTTGTGGAAGGAAGCCCGTGTGGGCAAGGATCAAGCTGTTAATCCCGATATTCAACATGTGTATGATGAATGTGTAAGTATAAGATTGTGTCTTTAGTTAAATCAATTAATGTTTATTAATATTTAAGTAATTTTTTATCTCCACTAATAATTTTTTATATGTAATTGAATTACAGGAGACCTTGTCCCAATCGGTATCCCCAGGTGAGGATCCTCACGATACCAGGAGCGTACTTAGTCGAGCACTAAATATTGCTGAGTATCCGGGTCGGGTGAGGGGTAAAGGTCATGGTGTGACTCCAACCTCTTTGTATAAGCATCCAAGGAGAAGAAATCTTAGCAATGCAGAAGTGATGCAAACATTGCAGGATTTACAAGCTCAAGTTCGTGAATTGCAGAAGGATAAAGAGAGATATATGGCGGAAAAGAGCAGTTCACAATTGAAAGAAACTAGTGACAAAGCTAGTATCGACTGTCAGCATAAATTTCCCGAGGTAATTTTCAATATATATCCGTTATTACTATAGAATATTTTTAGTCACTTCTAACGGTTATTATTGGTTTCGGGCATTTCATCTTGCCAGCTATACCTATCGTCACCGACTTATCGACTAGTTGGCAAGGGAAAAGTCCATAACAGTTCGGGAGATTTACTTCATAATAGACCGCTTCCGGATGGTCACATGAAAGTATCGGTTGACATTGCTTTAGATATGGATGCATTGCTGCCGGTACCTGACATTGTTGCTGAGACCACATTGCTGCGAGATGCAATTGGATCTTTTGTTGCATGGCCATCCGACCTCATTTTCATAGATGATCAGGTATGTTAAAAACAATTATGAATCTTTAAGTCTTCAACTATCAGTTCTGACCTCAGTTATTTCCACAGTAATTATAGACTCCTACAACACCCGCAACTAAGGGTAAAGGGATTTTGCGGCACGACGAGTCTGACGTATCACCAAAAGAGGTACGTTTAAAGTGTTAATTATATGATCCGAATAAAAAACTGCATAATTTTATAATTTAACCGAGTTTATATGATTTTTATGTACCTTTTCATGGGTCACAACAAGTGAGCCAGAAAATCGTTGGCGTACCACCCAAGAAAAGGGTGCCTACTAGATTTTTCCCTCGATACCGGCAGTGTCTTGAAACAATAGCGGGAACGACAAATTTGATGGATGGTGGTATTCGTCAAATTGATATGGATCAAGGTATTTTTGGTTTTCCTTGCACAGAAATAATTGGACATGAGGACGTGGAACAGATTTTCCGTCATAAAGAATTGGGCGTCAGTATTATGCACGCATACATCCGGTAACCCCATCTTTATATTATGTAATTAGCTGAAATCTTTTTTAAACATTTTCAATGAATATACTCTAATATTAATTATGTTTTTATTTAAGGCTGTTATATGACAAATTGATGCGCGGGAATCAATTGTCAAACAGATTCCATTTTGTGTCTTCCTCCCATGTCAGCGGAGCGACAATTGGTAGGGAACCGGATTCAATAAGAGAGCACTTAGTCGAAAGATTCATGGCAACTGGCAGTACAGAAAGCTTATATCTTTGGGTGTATAATACTATTCCTACAGGGTTATATTTTCATTCTAAATTCATTTTAATATTTGTAATTTTTGCGTAGAAAAATTTCTTCTAAACTGTTGTTTTAATTTATAGACGTCACTGGTTGTTGGTTGCTATCGATCCTATAAAAGAAGTGGTCTATTATCTGAATTCGGTTGACGGTGATTGGACAAATTATCCGGATATGAAGTTAATGATTGATACGTAAGTGAGATTATTCTAAATATTTGTGTGTATTTATGTATTTAATTATTTCTGTGACATTGTTCTAAATATATATTTTTATTTTGTTAGAGCGATACAAGTATTCCGGTGTCAAAGAGAAGCTCGGGTACGACGGTCTAAATCAAACAACATTAATTGGATCAAAGTGCAGGTATATTAATTTCCACTATTTTGCTTATAATATTTACGCTATTTGATAAAACAATACAACTATATATTCTTATTTGTTTTTCTATGTAGTGTCCTCAACAGCAAAACGGTATAGATTGCGGATACTTCGTTATGCGGTTTATCAAAGAAATCATTCAACTGAATCAAATAGAGATTCCAGTCACGGTATGAATTTATAACTTAGAATTTGTTTTATTATTTCTCGGATATTCCATATAATTTTTTACTTTTAACCAAATCATGCATATTATGTTTTCTTATGTAGTACTTCGATGAGTACAAATGTGCATATTACACGAAACTTCAGTTGGAAGAAACCAAAGAGGAGTTGTGTCAATATTTTATTGAGCAGAGAATAATATAAGGACTGGTTTAGTTGTTGTTAGGGTTGATTTTGTAAGACTGATTTTGAGTTAGAATACTGATAACAATGGTTTATATATAATTTGAGATACAAACATAATTTATGATTGATTTTGAGCAATGATAGTTTCTTGTTTATGGTTTCTTGTGTTATACTTGTGTACTAAAGTAGTGGATAGAATAAAATGAATTTAGTGAAAAGTATTGAGTATTGGTTTTGTTATATTGAGTATTGGTTTTGACTCAGAAACTGTAAACCATGGATAAGACATGGATGTAATCCAATCGATTGTCGAAAGAGTACGAGAACGGGGTATCGGAATTACAATGTATTACCGCTATTTATGAATTACAGGTTATGGCAACTGGTTTATATAAATAATATGCTGCAAACAATGCAGGTATATGAATTATATAAATAATACCTCTAAAAAAAAACACCCTATGAAAGCGCTTTTTGGAGAAAAGCGCTTTCATAGGTAGACCTATGACAACGCTATTTCACATAAAGCGCTTTCATAGGTAGACCTATGACAGCGCTTTTCCAAGAAAAAGCGCTGCTAAAAGACAACCTATGAAAGCTTTTTTCCAAAAAAAGTGTCACCAATGAAAGCGCTTTTTCATAAAAAAGCGCTGCCAAAAGCCTACTAAAGAGAGCGCTTTTTAGAAAAAGTGCTGCCAAAAGCCTACTTAAGAGAGCGCTTTTTAGAAAAAGCGCTGCCATAAGGGTACTAAAGAGAGCGCTTTAAAGAAAAAGCGCTGCCATAAGGGTACTTAAGAGAGCGATTTTTAGAAAAAGCGCAGTCATAAGTAGACCTATGAAAGCGCTTTTCATTAAACAAAAAGCGCTGCTAAAACCTATAGCAGCGCCACCTTAGAAAGCTCTTTTAAGCTCTTTTAAAGGCCAAAAAAAGCGCTTTCGTAGGTCTTTTTTGGCGTAGTGAGGGTTACAATCCACTTGTTGCCTTCAAAAATGGGCCATGGTATGCATGTTGGGTACTTTGGCAAAATAAAAACAAAACAAAAGATCATAGTCCCTCGATGACGCTATCTTGGTTGCCTAAACAAAAATGATCAAGTCCCTCAAGAAAATTGCCAAAGATACTTGACACAATTGCTATCATGGTCTATACGATGACCCGCGCCTGTCCCGTTTAACATCCTAACACAAGGTTGTTCACCAAATACAATGGTAAAATAACACTATCAAAAGGGTTAATGTGATCGGTGGATCTGGAACTGACTGTTTAACGCTGGTTCGCGAAATGTCGCGGAAGCAAGAGTCGCCACCGTCTTTTATTTTCTCCAATTGGAAAGGACAAAAGCACAGAAAAATTCCTTATAGAGATTGCTCTCGGTTCGGGAGGTAGGTTATAGAAAGGGAAGGTGTTAGCACCCTTTCTATCCATGGTTATCCATGGGCTCTTAGATACTTGCTCATTTGTGTTTTCAAAAATGGTTTGTTTGCTTTTCAACTGTGGGTTTTAAAAAGTTTCTTTGAAAATTCCAGTTCGACTCTTGTATCGGTCCTCAAGAGTGTTTGAAAAGATGCTTTCGAAAGCTTTTTGAAAAGGTGTCGGTGTGAAAAGTATTTTTGATTTGTTTTGAAATTTGAGCAAGTATCTACGAGAATCTACCTACTCTAAGGAATTCGTCTGTGTAAATGTCCTTTAAAGTAGTGCCATCCCACCATTGAGAGGTAGGTAGCACCACCGTTGGAGGTGTTCGGGTCAATTCGAGTTTAGGGACATTGTGGTCACCGAGCAAAGGTAAGACACCTTAGAAGCTACCCTTATGCCATTGATCTTTTATTCCGAGGCAACTATTCTGAGGCAACTTATTCGAGGCAACTTTGTTTTAGGCAACTAGATCAATGGACATAAGGACTCACTAAGACGTCCTATAGTCGACGGCCACGTTTCGAGGGACAAGGCAACAATGTGATCACCGAGCAATAGGAAGACACCTTAGAAGCTACCCTCATGCCAGGTTCCTGGATCATGAGGACTTACTAAAACGTCCTCTACTCGACGATCACCTTTCGAGGTAAGGCAACAGTGAGGCGTACCCTAGGGGTGGTGTGTGCGATTTGTGTGTCATTTTCGTTTGCATTTATCTTGTCATGTTTATTGGTGTTCTACGCTTGTTTTTATTTTGTCCATACAGTCTTTCATGCTTTTATTTAACAATTAAAATATTTGCGGGAAAAGTAAATTCTAAGCTATTACAAAAGGCGCGGGTCCACATCGCCAAAATTAACCAGGACCCGATTTGACGGAAAATAAAGAAATTAAAAGTACGAGAAGTAATTACAAGGCTTCAGGAGAGATACATGAGTATTATAAAGAAATAAAAATAAATGCGAAATAAGAAATTAAGGACGAAACGAGGGCGTTGGACCCTTTTGCAAAATTAAACTAATGAGGAATTAATAAAAATTAGAAAAAGAAAGAATTTGTTTTTTGGCATTTTTTAGTATTTTAGGATTTAATAATAAAAAAAAATTAATTAAAATTAATACTAACCCTAATTCTAATGACTTTTAATTTATTAAGAAAAATGTTGAAGTTTTTAACCTAAATTAAACCTAATTTGTATATACAAGTTTAATTATAAAAATAAATAAAATAAGTAATATTAAATGTTTGATTATCATGAAAAGAAAAATAAAAAGGTGAAAAATTATTAATTACCCTATTTCTACATTTTTTAGATTTTTATTAAAAGAATTAAAATTGCAAACTTAATTTAAAACTAATTAATTACATGCAAATTTATTTACAAAATGTTAACTAATTAAATATATTTTAATTTTGGTCTTTTCTGATTTTTATGGTGTTTTTATATTTTTGTGGAAATAATAAAATTAATTAAATACAAGAATTAAAATAAAAAATAGAAAATAGAAATAATATAAAAGAAAAGATTTAAATAAAGCAAACCTAGGGGGGTTGTAGTCCCCAATATGGAGGTTAAAGTTCAGTAATCTGGCCCATTTATTTTGGCCTGTTTGGACTTTTTCTGGTAGCATGCTGAAGCGTTGACCAGGCTTATGATGCGCTTCCAATCTATGCCTTTGATCTGATATCCTTGGACACGTGGATGGCTTGGTGGAGAAGGTGTATGGTGCGCTTTATTATTGAAACTGCATATGATTGTAAATTGAAAAATAATATGGGAACATGGAAGATCTGGGGCTCGAACCCAGGTCATGTGCTTTGCAAATGACTTCGCTTGCCATCTGAGCCACTCAACGCATGTTAATATATAATAAACAAACAAATATAATAAATAAAAACAAGAATGTTAGTGGGTCTGCGCGCGGAAATTTGAACTGGCCTATCACGTCTTGCCACGAGGTTGTCTTCTTCATTGTCCCTGCAATACAAAACATTAGGCAACGTTTTTCTACGCGTTCTCCTAGGCCGTCTATGGGAAAATAGCGATTAGGCCTAGGACGCTCATAAATTGAGCGCGAGAGTCCCATTGTTTTCGTCCAAAGGTGCTGATCACAACCATGGCCCTGTAGGGTTCTAATTTCGCCTCATCTTGAAACCCCTAATTTGAAGCTCTGTAAACCCTAAAAACCATCAATGGCGAAATCGCGTATAGCACATAAAATGCAATTAAATATATGGGTTAGCTTCAGAATATCATAAGGAATGTAAATCAACAATTAGAATGCCATGAGAATGCCTAGATGTTAAAATACGATCATGGATTTTTCGTGAGATATTTCCAGTTCAGTATACCAACTCCTGAGGTTTTGATGGATGTTCTTGATTGGGACACGTTCAATGGACCTTCAGCAAGCTAATGAAACAAAAATTATGCCTTGAATCAACCTGCAAGTTAGTTTTCAGAATTGAGTTTTTAGAGAAAAATTTCAAGTTTGATTTCCAGGTTTTTGAGCAGCTGCGTGTGTGTAAGCATTAGGGTTGTGTTTAGGCTTTTGTATTGAGTCAATTAGGTCAAGAAAAATAGAACAAATCCATTGCATTCATGGTTTTTGGAAATTTTATTTTCTATATCTTTTTTCAATCTTTTCCATGTGTTTTTGTACCAATTAAGATCAATTCAATCCAAATCTTTCTATATTGAGTCATGCACGAAATCTTGAGGATAAAACATGCACAAAAAGATTGAAAAAACTTAGGTTAGCATTTTTCATGTATTTATTTTAATTTAAGTGAATTATTATTAATAAAAATCCAAATAAATAAATAAAAAATGAATAAAAACTTCCCTTTGGGTCAAGTGGTCGTGCACATGCCATGGATGATGATTTGTGGAAGAAAAATGGGCCCATTAGCAATTTTAGGTCATTTGAATCAATGTTGACTTTTCAAAATATCCAAAAATTTCCCAACTTCTACAAGGCACAACTTGCTCAATTTTTAAGCTTTTCTCATGTTCTTGGACATTTTGGAAAGGTCTTTGAGTTCTCTAACCAATGCCTTTGGTCCCATGTCATTTTGATTTACCAATCGCAAGTTATGGCCTTTGACTTAAAGTCCCTTTTTGTTGACTTTTGAAAATGACCTATAATGTTGAAATTGATAACTTTTTGTGAGAGCATTTCTTGGACTTGAAGTATGAAGATGAATTGTTGGAAATGTCTTTCTCTTCAAAATGAGCTTTGGATGGAATTTTTCTGATAATCCATGTGAAAGTTATGCTTTGGTCAATTTACAGTTGACTTTTTCAACTGTCCAAATGAGGAAACTTTTGCATCTTGATGATTTTTGAGCCAAGCTTTGAGAATCATGATCAAGCATTGATCAAATGATGTTTGTGGCTTCAAAATGATATGTTGACCAAAAATTTGAACTTTTGACTGTCAAATGACCATTTTGCCCCTACAGTTGACTGTAGTGCAATTAGGGTTTTGACTGTGCAATTTTGTGCTGAATGTCTTGAAACTTGATATGAGGATGCTTGACCATATTTGTAGGCATTTGAGACTTGATTGAGCCTTTAGGAACTTCATTTTCTTGATCAGAACACAAACCCTAGTTTTGACTGTATGGGAGACCTTTGCACTGTGCAACCCTTGGGGAATTTTGAAGCTTGACTTTGCAACTTCTTGAAGAATATGGGAGGGCAAATTTTGGGGTACAACAGTTGCCCCTGTTTAATCCTCTTAGACCTGAGGATGCAGATTGGCTAACGTGCCTTTCGTAATCCGAGGGTAGAAGATGATTGAACACTAGAGTGCCCAGAAATTTGCGCTCACATAGTAGTAGTGTGATGATGGTGAAAATGGGCTTACAGATGCCATTTAGAGGTTGATGAATAGGACGGTGGGCTTATAGATGCCATCTGGACGTTGATCGCATAAGAGATTCCTTAGCGAGAACCTGTATACCTGCAAAAGAAAAATGAGTACCTGACACGTTGCAGGAGCCGGTTTTAAGATGCTTGGCATAGATGTGTCCTGATTGGTTACAGGAGCTGAGTCTGGATCTTCAAAAGGTGATGAATGAAACAGGGATGGTTACTATCTCAGCATGAGTGGTGAGAGAACCTTGGGTGACTTTAACTTCAACAACGCTCGTTGAGAAAATCTTGGTGGGAATTACCATCTTCGCAGTACCGGGAAGAGAACCAAAGGACATTATAATTTGAAAGGGAATTATTATCTCACGCGCCGTCGGGGAGAGGACCAGAGAAAATTATAACCTGAAAGGGAATTATTATCTCGCACACCGTCGGAGAGAGAACCAAAGGAACCCAAAATGGAATTAACACCTCACACACTGTCGGAGAGGGAACCAAAGGAACCTAAAATGGAATTAACACCTCACACACCGTCGGAGAGAGGACCAATAGGAAAATATAATCTCAAAGAAAAACCTAAAAATGGAAATCTCATGCACCGTCGGAGAGAGAACCAATAGGAAAATATAATCTCAAAGAAAAACCTAAAATGGAAATCTCATGCACCGTCAGAGAGAGAATCAATAGGAAAATATAATCTCAAAGAAAAACCTAAAATGGAAATCTCATGCACCGTCGGAGAGAGGACCAATAGGAAAATATAATCTCAAAAAAAAACCCAAAATGGAAATCTCATGCACCGTCAGAGAGAGGACCAATAGGAAAATATAATCTCAAAGAAAAACCTAAAATGGAAATCTCATGCACCGTCGGAGAGAGGACCAATAGGAAAATATAATCTCAAAGAAAAACCTAAAATTGGAAATCTCATGCACCGTCGGAGAGAGGACCAATAGGAAAATATAATCTCAAAGAAAAACCTAAAATGGAAATCTCATGCACCGTCGGAGAGAGAACCAAAGGAACCAAAAATGGAATTATTATCTCACACACCGTCGGAGAGAGAACCAAAGGAACCTAAAATGGAATTATTATCTCACACACCGTCGGAGAGGGAACCAAAGGAACCAAATAACTTCTACTGAGTCTTCATAAGAAAAATCTGTTGGGAGTCGATTTAGCTGGACTAGAGAAGGCCTTGGACTGGATAAGAAATCTTTGGAGTCGATTAACTGAACCGGTCTAGGTCTTGAAATATGATGGAGAATTTAGCTGAATCTTTCCTGAAAGGTAAAGGTCAGTCATATGCAATGCATGATATGAATCAGGCAATGATGTTCTCAATATAAATGAGATTTTCATGATGTGATGCGTACATGCATGCTACAATGATGTATGTGATGTTTTTGTATGTATGTTTTCGTCTAGGAAAGTAAATCCTTGACGGGTGCCGGGAAGTCATATCCTGGGCTGACGCTGAAGAATAGATTTTGCTTCCGCTGGGGATGATAACTGCAAGAATACCGGTAGGAGAAGATGAATCCGTTGAGGAATAAACTTGGCAAATGGAAGATTCTGCGGGTAGAGAAGTACTCTAGCGACCATGCTGGGGAGTGATACGCTGTGGGGAGAGAGATGCTTTGCTGGAGTTGTTAGTAGTAATTTGCTGGGGATATCCTTGCTGTACTGGAAGTGTTGATAGACTTTGCTGGGGTAAGAAGACTCTGTCGACGACGATCTTTCCATGGCTTTTGGCTGAGGATAACCCAGTTATATCCGGTTAAGGAAATAACTCTTTAAATAAAGCCGGGCGACGCGTTCGTGCTCTGCGAAGGATAAGCTTCCAGAATTTACTGGGGATAAGCTTACTGCTTGGGGATATGAATTCCAAATTTCCTGGGGAACTAGATTGGATTCTCTTGGGGAAGTTTTGAACTATGTCGGGGAAGCGATTCCTTTGAATGTTGGTCTGCCGCCGGGGAACAATCTTTAGACCAAGACTGCCGGGGATGCTTGTTAAGAATATATGTATACTGCTGGGGAATGTTGGGATCTGCTGGAGGATACCCAATTTCCTTGAGACTTGATAACTCTGCCTGGAGAAGAATGCACTGTTTTGCTGAATCACTCTCTAGGGAATTAATATGTACTGGTCATATTCTTTAGCTGAACCTACCTTGGTACCTGGGAGGATAGAACAATTGGATTGTTTAGACAACTCTTTTATTGCCCCTGTTTTTAGTGTCACCTGCAATTAATTCCTTTGTTTCGTATGCAAATATTTATGAGTTAGCACATTATTGTCAATGCATATATCACAAATTGAACCTTGGACGTTCTTCGCAAAACAAAACAGAAAAAGAAAAACACTTGGCACGTTTAACTGAAAATATATTTGTATTGATTTTGAATGGCCTGTGAATAGGCGTTTTGTGTACAAGAGGCTGACGTCCTAGTAAGAGGAACGCCGCCGAACAAGAGAGTCTATACAAATTTTGTACAAAATAAAACAGCTGTGTGAAATGAATGATCCCACTGGGTTTCAACTCTGCTATTGCCTTTATAACTCCGAGCGTCTCATCACTTGATGACCTTGGTTGAAGGTGAAGCTGACTGATCGATGCCGTCTGAACTTGATGTAGATACCGGATTCTGGATGCAAAGTAATCAATGAGACATAGTATTACGCTTTATCCCTAATTTTTGCCTGGACCGCCCTTTCGGGTTTTCGGTCCACCGGGATACCCATTTTTGCCCAAGCCGCCTTTTCAGGTTTTCGACTTGCCGGGTGTACAGATTTTTTTCATTTTCATCCCTTCATTTTGCCCGAACCCTTTTGGTTCGACGGGAAGCCCTAATTTTTGCCTAGGCATGTCAGCCTAGCGGGTCCTTTTTTATGCGTAGTATCTTTTCACTATGTCTGCATTGGCGGGGTGAGGAAGGTCGTCACCATCCATGTTGGTCAATATCATGGCTCCTCCTGAGAACACCTGCTTAACCACAAATGGCCCTTCGTATGTAGGGGTCCATTTGCCCCTTGGATCACTCTGAGGAAGGATGATTCTCTTGATTACCAGATCCCCAACTTGATATTCCTGTGGTCTGACCTTTTTGTTAAATGCCCTGATCATCCGTTTCTGATACGTCTGACCATGGCAGATAGCAGCAACTCTCTTTTCATCAATGAGATTGAGCTGATCAAGTCGTGTCTGGATCCAATCATCTTCGTTCAGATTTGCATCCTTCATTATCCGGAGAGAGGGTATTTGCACTTCAATCGGCAAGACTGCTTCCATACCATAAACCAAAGAGAAAGGAGTTGCCCCGGTTGACGTCCTAGCTGAGGTACGGTACCCATGTAGAGCAAACGGTAACATCTCGTGCCAGTCTTTATAAGTCACTGTCATCTTCTGCACGATTTTCTTGATGTTCTTATTCGCTGCTTCTACAGCCCCATTCATCTTCGGTCTGTAAGGAGAAGAATTGTGGTGCTGTATTTTGAACTGCTCGCAGAGCTCAGCGATCATCTTGTTATTCAGATTGGTACCGTTGTCTGTAATAATCCTCTCAGGGATGCCATACCGACAGATCAGATTATGCCGAATGAACCGTGCCACAACCGTCTTGGTTACCGTAGCATAGGAAGCTGCTTCGACCCACTTTGTAAAATAGTCAATCGCCACTAGGATGAAGCGATGCCCATTAGATGCCGTAGGTTTAATCTCACCAATCATGTCTATGCCCCACATTGCAAACGGCCAAGGCGCAGTCAGAACATTCAGGGGAACTGGAGGAACATGCACCTTGTCTGCATAAATCTGGCACTTATGGCATGTCCTGGAATGTTGGTAGCAGTCAGCTTCCATTGTGGACCAGTAATACCCTGCCCGAAGGATCTTCTTTGCCATTGTGTGGCCACTGGAATGTGTACCAAAGGTCCCTTCATGTAGCTCTCCCATGATCCTTTCTGCTTCAGTCTTATCCACACAACGCAGTAAGGTTGAATCATGGTTTCGCTTGTACAAGATGTCGTTGCTTAGGAAGAACTTTGCTGCGAACCTTCTCAGGAACTTCTTATCATTGATAGAGGAACCTTCAGGGTATTCCTGAGCTTCTAGATATCTCTTCACTTCATGGTACCAAGGCTTCTCAGTCACCAACTCAGTTTCGAGATCACAACAGTATGCCGGTTCGTCCAGTTTCCAGATGATGATCCGGGGAGCCTCATTATCCCATTTAACTTTGAACATAGAAGACATTGTAGCTAACGCATCCGCCAGCTGATTCTCTTCCCTTAGAAAGTGTTCAAAGGTTATCTTCGTGAAGTGGGGGATCAAGGTCAACACACATTCTCTGTAAGGAATCAGGTTTGGATGTTTCGTATCCCACTCTCCTTTGATCTGATTGATCACAAGAGCGGAATCTCCAAAAACACTCAGAAACTTAATCCTTAGGTCAATCGCAGCTTGAAGACCCATGATGCACGCCTCATACTCCGCCATGTTGTTGGTACAGTTGAAACATAGCCGGGCAGTGAGTGGAGTATGAGTACCTTGCGGAGATATGATTATGGCGCCGATACCATTTCCCAAAGCGTTGGAGGCTCCGTCAAAGTGCATAGACCATCGGGATCCTGGTTCAGGTCCTTCATCCGGTCCAGGTACTTCACAATCTGTTACTATCATGATGCTTTCATCCGGAAACTCGAAGTTCATTGATTGGTAGTCATCTACAGCTTGATGTGCCAAGTGGTCTGCCAATACACTCCCCTTGATGGCTTTCTGGGTTGTGTACTGAATATCGTATTCCGTCAAGATCATTTCCCATCTTGCAATTCTCCCAGACAGAGCGGGCTTTTCGAATATGTACTTTATAGGATCCATCTTTGAGATCAATAAGGTGGTATGAGTCAGCATATACTGTCTCAGCCGGCGAGCAGCCCATACCAAAGCGCAGCAAGTTTTCTCGAGCAGTGAGTATCGGGTCTCACAGTCGGTAAACTTTTTGCTAAGGTAATAAATGGCATGCTCTTTTCGGCCAGACTCGTCATGCTGCCCCAGCACACACCCCATTGAGTTGTCAAGCACCGTCAGGTATAGTATCAGAGGTCTCCCGTCAACCGGTGGCATAAGGATAGGTGGTTCTTGGAGGTACTCCTTGATTCTGTCAAAAGCAGCCTGACATTCATCGTTCCAACGTACTACCTGATCTTTCTTCAGCAGCTTGAAGATTGGCTCACAGGTAGCAGTTAGGTGCGAGATGAACCGAGCAATGTAATTCAGGCGTCCTAAAAAGCCTTTGACTTCCTTCTCTGTCCTAGGAACTGGCATCTCTTGAATAGCTTTGACCTTAGTAGGGTCCACTTGAATACCCTTGTCACTTACCACGAAGCCTAGCAATTTTCCCGATCTTACCCCGAAGGTGCACTTGTTCGGGTTCAATCTCAGCTTGTACAGTTTCAACCGGTCAAACAACTTCTGCAGATGATCTAGGTGCTCTTCCTCAGTCTGGGACCTAGAGATCATGTCGTCCACATACACTTCTATCTCATGATGGATCATATCATGAAATAAAGCAACCATGGCACGTTGGTAGGTTGCCCCAGCGTTCTTTAACCCGAAAGGCATGACCTTGTAACAGAAGGTGCCCCACTGAGTAACAAATGTAGTCTTTTCCATGTCTTCAGGTGCCATCATGATCTAATTGTAACCTGAGAAACCATCCATGAAAGAGAACACCTTCTGCTGAGCTGTATTATCAACAAGGACATCAATGTGAGGTAAAGGGAAGTCATCCTTGGGGCTGGCCCTGTTCAGATCCCTGTAATCAACACACATTCTGACCTTACCGTCCTTCTTTGGTACCGGCACCACATTAGCGACCCACTGAGGGTAAGAAGTCACTGCAAGGAACCCAGCGTCAAACTGTTTCATAACCTCGGCCTTGATTTTCTCAGACATCTCTGGACGCATCCGACGGACCTTTTGCTTAACTGGAGGGCAGTCTTCCTTAGTTGGAAAGTGATGGACCACAATGTCGGTATCCAACCCTGGCATGTCTTCGTAGGACCAGGCAAAGATCTCCATATAATCATGTAGCATCTCAGTCAACCGTTGCTTCACGATGATCTCTAGGTTGGCACCAATCTTTACCTCTTTCCTGTCTGCCTCAGTACCTAGGTTTATTGTTTCCACTGGCTCTTCATGGGGTTGAATTGCCCTCTCTTCCTGAAGTAACAGTCTTGCAAGCTCACCAGGCACTTCGCAATCATCTTCACCTTCATCTTCGGCTAAGTTGATCGGATTTTCGAAGTCATAACTGGCAGTAGCAGGGTCGTTATCAGTGAGATCCAGAGTGGATTGAAACCTGTATGAGTGAGTGTGTGTGTGTAAATACAGTTGTTTTGAAATATGTATAAAGAAAGAAAGACAGAAAAGGAGCATAAGATTTGCAATGCGAGAAAACGTCCAAGATTTTCATTTATGATATATGAAATGACAATTTATATGCCCTCACAAATAAAACCACGGTGCCTCGGGTAAGACACCGGGCTATAGAGTTTATTTATTGTTTATTACAAAATAACGAAACAAAGAAATTTATTACTGCGTCACAAAGGTAACAGGAGTATGGTCTTTGGCAATCCAATTGGTCAATCCGCCTTCAGTCGTTGGATAGATCCAGCTATTAAACTCTGCTTCATCCACTTCATTGTCTTCTCCCACAACATTCACTCCTGGATTTGTAATGAACACAGGAGGTCTTCCGGTCTTCGCCTTCCGCATAGCTTTCTGACCCTCTGCGGTAAAACCCAGCCCAAATTTGTCGGTCTTCTGCGTAAAGTCGGGAAGCCTTCCCCAGTTAGCTTAATCACCCTTCTGAACCACAGCCCGGGCATCCTTTAGGGAGGCCATCTTCAAAGGAACACTCTCTTCTACTGCTGCTGCTAAAATTGGAAGCACCTCCTCGAAATGCTGAAAGGGGGTTTCAATGAACTCCCCGTCCATCTCAATGTATCTGAAGGAATTCAGGTGGCTTACCATATATTCCTCTTCTCCTTGCACAGTGACGATCTTCCCTCTGACGGGGTACTTCAGCTTCTGGTGCAAGGTAGAGGTCACTGCCCCAGCCTTATGTATCCAAGGTCGACCCAATAGACAAGAGTACGATGGCCGGATATCCATCACATAAAAAGTAGAGTCAAACACCTGAGAGCCCACACGAATCGGAATGTCAACCTCTCCATGGACCATCCTTTTTGAACCGTCAAAGGCCCTGACGATGATATTGCTGGGTTTCAATTCTAGGCCTTCACAATCTAAATGGTCCAGAGCCTTCTTGGGTAGCACATTCAAAGAAGAACCTGTATCCACCAATACATGTGCCAAGGTAGTGCCCCTGCATTCGATAGAGACATGTAGGGCATCATTGTGGTCTCTTCCCTTCGCGGTCAGGTCAGCATCTGAGAATCCCAAGCCATTGTCTGCTGTCAGATTTGCTACACAATCAGTGAACTGGACCGCAGAAGTCTCGTGTGGCACATGGGCCATCTTGAGGAATGAGATTAAGGCCTTAGCATGGGCCTCGGAGCACAGCAATAAAGAGAGCATGGAGATTTTGGAGGGCGTGTGCCCTAGCTGTTCCACAACATTAAAGTCGCTCTTCTTTATAATCTTTAGAATCTCCTCCATTTCTTGTGGGGAGGCCTCAGCAGCTACAGGTATAGGTGCCTCCATCTGGGCAGGCTCAACTTCAATTCCTTTGCCCCGAGCATTGGATGACTCGGCAGCAGGAGAAACAACTTGATCAGCAGTAGGAACAGGTACACTTGTTGGAGTTATAAGAAGTGGTCTTCGGGCAGCGGGCGGTGCAATGTTAGGCGAGAAGATCCTTCCACTGCGGGTAACCTTGGCTGGACCAGTGATGTCGCAGATGCTGGCGCCAGTGTTGAACTCTTGTTTAACCCCATTCACATACACATCTGCCCCATAATGCCAGGGGACAGCTTTATCAGATACATAGGGCAGGGGCCCCGGAACAGTGATAACCACAGGTGCAACGGTCATGATTTGGACGAGCTTCTTCGGGAGAGCCGGGATTGGATTATTGAAGATAGTCACCACAGAAACTTCTTCCACCGGAACCAACTGAACAGCAGACTTCTTAAACAGAATCTCCTTGCTATCCATTAGGCTTTGGATACCTAACTTCAGCAAGGGACAACCAGATGGGGAAACGGCACAGAACAGGCAACCCTCACTGCAACCCGGAAATAAACCGGCCAGCAGTAGGTTCCTCTTGACAGTCTTCAGAGGGGTGGCTAGATCATCCACAGAAACAGCATAAACATCTTCGTCAACAGCATTTACCCCATGTTGAGGAATTGGAGCATTTATCACGTTGGGCTTCTCAGGTGCCTCGAATTGTATCTCCTTTGCGTCAATAAGATCTTGCACCTTACTCCTTAATGCCCAACAGTCATCAGTGGAGTGCCCCGGGCTATCTGAATGGTAAGCACAACGAGCATTCGGGTTGTACTTGGGAGATGCAGTATTTGGAAACTTTGGAGCCTCCCTGACAGTCACTAAGTTAGTGGACAGCAACTGTGGCAGGATCTGCGATAGGGTCATGCTTAACCGGGTAAACTCTCTCCGGGGTCTTTCGGCCTTTTGAGGATTGGTTGGCCGAGGAGCGGCAGCAGGCTTAGCAATCATTACCGCACTAACAAATTGGTGGCGCTCAGGTCTCTCTGATTTCCTGGAACCATATACGGCACTAGCCTCCTTCTTGAAGGGTTTCTTCTCCGAACTAGATGACGCACCCTTCGCAATCTTTCCAGACTTCAACCCAGCCTCAATTCTCTCTCCTGTTAGAATCAGATCAGTGAACCCTGCAGATGAATTCCCGATAAGATGGTTGAAAAACGGCCCAGATAAGGTCCCCAAGAACATGTCTACCAACTCTCGATCAGTCAATGGTGGCTGCACCCTGCCAGCCAAGTCTCTCCACTTCTGAGCGTACTCCTTAAAACCTTCACTTGCACCTAACGACATACCCTGGAGTTGGGTACGTGTAGGGGCAAGGTCGGCATTATATTGATACTGCTTATAGAAAGCAGTAGCCAACTCCTCCCAGTTACGAACCTTGGTCCCATCCAACTGATAGAACCATTCGAGATGAGTCCCTGAAAGACTCTCCTAGAAGAAGTGGATCCACAAATTCTTATCCGCAGAGTACGGTTGAATCTTCCGGACATAGGACCTGAGATGTAGCTTGGGACAAGACGCCCCGTCATACTTAGAGAAAGATGGTGCCTTGAACTTCCGAGGGATGATCACACCAGTAGACAAACCCAGATCACCAAAATCTAGCCCAGGTACCTGTTGTATCTCCATAGCATTCAACCTGTCTTCCAGTTGCTTGTAACGGTCTTCTGCCGGAGGGTACTGCTCTTCATCAAAATCAGTCTCGTTGTCGGAGACTACCGGACTAGGAACCCTTGCTTCTGCCTGAGGAGTACTCTTGCCAACAGAAGAACCAGCCTCTTCCTGCTGCAGAGCATTGCCAAACCTTCGGCCCGAGTTGAACAGAACAGTCCTTTTCTTCTTCTTCTTCTCCTTCTTCAGGAGCAGAGCCTTCAATTCTTCCTGGCCTTGAGCCAAACCCATGATTAATTCCTGAAACTGCGCATTCTGCGCCTGAAGAGCTTTGATGGTCGTCTCAGTTGCTGACGAGTCGGGATTCATGATGCTGAAATAAACAGCGAAGAACTGTAAGCAGCCTGAAAAGAGGAAAAACCTGCTATGCACATGATGAATGATATGTGTTTATGCAATGCATTCAAGGGTTCGAAAGTTCAAATTTGTTGTAGACAAAAAGGAACACACGTTATCATTAAGGAAATAATTGTTTAGTACATCAAAGCCTCATGGGCAACAATAATACAAAAGCAAATCAATCCCAAAATACACTGCGCATCCTCTTTGGAGCTATGTAAGTGTTGAGATTCCTCTCCTCATGCAACAGGCGGGTAAGCTCCAAGACCTTCTTTTCACTGGCATATAAACTAGTCTCAAGAGAATTCCGTTCTTCCTTAAGCTGGATCCAGCTCTTCTGCATCTCTTCCCAGGATGTGGGCATATCAGGGTGCTGAATAGTGTAGGACACTTCCCCTTCCAAGACTGGTTCTTTGATTACCGGGAGCATATGAGGATAAGGCATCACTAACTTCTGGGAGCGGGCGCGTACCCACTTGAGGTAAGGTTCCAACGGGATAGAATTCCTGTGCCCCAGTGTCTTGCTGTCTATCCTACTTGGCATCCTCCAAGCTCTGATAAATCTCTGGCGAAGTCCTTGAGTATCGTTGTCGAAGTCAAAAACTATGTCAGGAATTAACATGTCATGAGGACCATCCCTCCGAGCATAACCAAACTGTCTCCAAGCCAGGCATGGACTGTAAGTAATACCTCCTCTAATTCCAAGTAAAGGAACATTAGGGTACTCCCGCAACGATCAATGATAGTGACATCTTCTCTGGACCGAGGGCACCAATGTATATCTGCATGTGTAAGGGTCATCAACCATTGTGACCATCTCAAACCCCGCTCATTCTTCAAAACTGATTGTGGAAGGTGCGAAATAAACCACCTTCCCAGGAGAGGAGTGCAACACATAAGGACACCTCTTTTTCTCATGGTTCGAGTGTAACATGAGTGAAGGATGTCCCCCAGCAACGTAGGTACAGGATTCCTGGACATAAAGATCTGGATAGCATTGACATCAATAAGCTGATCTGGGTTAGGGAACAACACCAGACCATAGACAAGGATGGCTACCACTTCTTCAAAAGCTTGCAAGTCAAGGGAGTTCCAACATTCATGGGCCTTTTCAAACAGAAACCTGGCTAAGAACCCTTTGATACCACTTCTAACTTCCCAATGTCCCTTGAGGTCAGATGACTGTAGGTGCAAGGCTTTAGCAATCTCTTCAAGCTTAGGTTCCTTTTCTGTACCGTTGAAGGGTAGCTGATCAAGGATAGGGATCTTCAGGAGCCGGGAGAACTCCTCCAATGTAGGTACCAACTGATAATCCAAGAAGGTGAAACAGTGATGCAGAGGGTCAAAGAACTGGAACAGGACCTTTATCATATCTTCCTCAATGTTGGTATTGACCAAGCTGATGAGGCTTCCATGTCTTTCATTGAATGATGAGTTCTCGGGAATCCTGGATATAAGTTCCCTTAGCTGAGGAGGGATCCTTACAAGACTGACTTGAATTGTCTTTCTACGAACAGTTTCCATGTCCTACAAAACAAGAACAAAGATGAAAATTCGAACCCCTGAAATGGTTAGTCAATGCATATGATGCTGGATGATGTCATGATGCTATGATTAAACACACCACAGATATTTTCAAAGACAAACATGTAAGGCACACAAGGCACACAAGACAAGCCCTTAGGGTTTAAGGCCAGCATGGGGTCTGGGTAGTACCCTCTTGGAATTGGTGGGTTCAACCTGTCCTATCAAAGTAACCGGGTTCTAAGGTTCCCAATATCACGGGATTGCTTTCATTGTTCATCGTTTCGATTTAGCCACTGAACTGGCGACCGAAATATTCCAGGAAAGCAACCCTCAATTGAGTGTAGTATCGAGTATCAACCAACCTCGGACTGCACCAAAGTCAGTTATCTCACTACCCTAAAGAGGCCAAGATGGTTCAATTAAAGTTCCTAAGGTCTGTTGATGCTTCATGACACCACGCGGAGGCCCCGTACTCTCCTTGACTGAACTCAAGGGTTACCGGTACACACCAAAGTGCCACATCAACGTAGCAGACTGTTTCAACCATGTCGGTATACCCCGCACAGTTCCCTCACAGCCTTGTTGCTACTTTCTAAGAAGGTATCCCCAGATCTGGGTTAGGATCTATAGAACTCCCAAGACAGTCCCACAATTTTAAAGCAAACAATTCAGACAATTGAAAACACAGTTATGAACTAGCCCTAAGGTACACCTCACTTTAAGAGTAACATTCCCCAGCAGAGTCGCCAGTTCTGTGATCGGTGGATCTGGAACTGAATGTTTAACGCTGGTTCGCGAAATGTCGCGGAAGCAAGAGTCGCCACCGTCTTTTATTTTCTCCAATTGGAAAGGACAAAAGCACAGAAAAATTCCTTATAGAGATTGCTCTCGGTTCGGGAGGTAGGTTATAGAAAGGGAAGGTGTTAGCACCCTTTCTATCCATGGTTATCCATGGGCTCTTAGATACTTGCTCATTTGTGTTTTCAAAAATGGTTTGTTTGCTTTTCAACTGTGGGTTTTAAAAAGTTTCTTTGAAAATTCCAGTTCGACTCTTGTATCGGTCCTCAAGAGTGTTTGAAAAGATGCTTTCGAAAGCTTTTTGAAAAGGTGTCGGTGTGAAAAGTATTTTTGATTTGTTTTGAAATTTGAGCAAGTATCTACGAGAATCTACCTACTCTAAGGAATTCGTCTGTGTAAATGTCCTTTAAAGTAGTGCCATCCCACCATTGAGAGGTAGGTAGCACCACCGTTGGAGGTGTTCGGGTCAATTCGAGTTTAGGGACATTGTGGTCACCGAGCAAAGGTAAGACACCTTAGAAGCTACCCTTATGCCATTGATCTTTTATTCCGAGGCAACTATTCTGAGGCAACTTATTCGAGGCAACTTTGTTTTAGGCAACTAGATCAATGGACATAAGGACTCACTAAGACGTCCTATAGTCGACGGCCACATTTCGAGGGACAAGGCAACAATGTGATCACCGAGCAATAGGAAGACACCTTAGAAGCTACCCTCATGCCAGGTTCCTGGATCATGAGGACTTACTAAAACGTCCTCTACTCGACGATCACCTTTCGAGGTAAGGCAACAGTGAGGCGTACCCTAGGGGTGGTGTGTGCGATTTGTGTGTCGTTTTCGTTTGCATTTATCTTGTCATGTTTATTGGTGTTCTACGCTTGTTTTTATTTTGTCCATACAGTCTTTCATGCTTTTATTTAACAATTAAAATATTTGCGGGAAAAGTAAATTCTAAGCTATTACAAAAGGCGCGGGTCCACATCGCCAAAATTAACCAGGACCCGATTTGACGGAAAATAAAGAAATTAAAAGTACGAGAAGTAATTACAAGGCTTCGGGAGAGATACATGAGTATTATAAAGAAATAAAAATAAATGCGAAATAAGAAATTAAGGACGAAACGAGGGCGTTGGACCCTTTTGCAAAATTAAACTAATGAGGAATTAATAAAAATTAGAAAAAGAAAGAATTTGTTTTTTGGCATTTTTTAGTATTTTAGGATTTAATAATAAAAAAAAATTAATTAAAATTAATACTAACCCTAATTCTAATGACTTTTAATTTATTAAGAAAAATGTTGAAGTTTTTAACCTAAATTAAACCTAATTTGTATATACAAGTTTAATTATAAAAATAAATAAAATAAGTAATATTAAATGTTTGATTATCATGAAAAGAAAAATAAAAAGGTGAAAAATTATTAATTACCCTATTTCTACATTTTTTAGATTTTTATTAAAAGAATTAAAATTGCAAACTTAATTTAAAACTAATTAATTACATGCAAATTTATTTACAAAATGTTAACTAATTAAATATATTTTAATTTTGGTCTTTTCTGATTTTTATGGTGTTTTTATATTTTTGTGGAAATAATAAAATTAATTAAATACAAGAATTAAAATAAAAAATAGAAAATAGAAATAATATAAAAGAAAAGATTTAAATAAAGCAAACCTAGGGGGGTTGTAGTCCCCAATATGGAGGTTAAAGTTCAGTAATCTGGCCCATTTATTTTGGCCTGTTTGGACTTTTTCTGGTAGCATGCTGAAGCGTTGACCAGGCTTATGATGCGCTTCCAATCTATGCCTTTGATCTGATATCCTTGGACACGTGGATGGCTTGGTGGAGAAGGTGTATGGTGCGCTTTATTATTGAAACTGCATATGATTGTAAATTGAAAAATAATATGGGAACATGGAAGATCTGGGGCTCGAACCCAGGTCATGTGCTTTGCAAATGACTTCGCTTGCCATCTGAGCCACTCAACGCATGTTAATATATAATAAACAAACAAATATAATAAATAAAAACAAGAATGTTAGTGGGTCTGCGCGCGGAAATTTGAACTGGCCTATCACGTCTTGCCACGAGGTTGTCTTCTTCATTGTCCCTGCAATACAAAACATTAGGCAACGTTTTTCTACGCGTTCTCCTAGGCCGTCTATGGGAAAATAGCGATTAGGCCTAGGACGCTCATAAATTGAGCGCGAGAGTCCCATTGTTTTCGTCCAAAGGTGCTGATCACAACCATGGCCCTGTAGGGTTCTAATTTCGCCTCATCTTGAAACCCCTAATTTGAAGCTCTGTAAACCCTAAAAACCATCAATGGCAAAATCGCGTATAGCACATAAAAATGCAATTAAATATATGGGTTAGCTTCAGAATATCATAAGGAATGTAAATCAACAATTAGAATGCCATGAGAATGCCTAGATGTTAAAATACGATCATGGATTTTTCGTGAGATATTTCCAGTTCAGTATACCAACTCCTGAGGTTTTGATGGATGTTCTTGATTGGGACACGTTCAATGGACCTTCAGCAAGCTAATGAAACAAAAATTATGCCTTGAATCAACCTGCAAGTTAGTTTTCAGAATTGAGTTTTTAGAGAAAAATTTCAAGTTTGATTTCCAGGTTTTTGAGCAGCTGCGTGTGTGTAAGCATTAGGGTTGTGTTTAGGCTTTTGTATTGAGTCAATTAGGTCAAGAAAAATAGAACAAATCCATTGCATTCATGGTTTTTGGAAATTTGATTTTCTATATCTTTTTTCAATCTTTTCCATGTGTTTTGGTACCAATTAAGATCAATTCAATCCAAATCTTTCTATATTGAGTCATGCACGAAATCTTGAGGATAAAACATGCACAAAAAGATTGAAAAAACTTAGGTTAGCATTTTTCATGTATTTATTTTAATTTAAGTGAATTATTATTAATAAAAATCCAAATAAATAAATAAAAAATGAATAAAAACTTCCCTTTGGGTCAAGTGGTCGTGCACATGCCATGGATGATGATTTGTGGAAGAAAAATGGGCCCATTAGCAATTTTAGGTCATTTGAATCAATGTTGACTTTTCAAAATATCCAAACATTTCCCAACTTCTACAAGGCACAACTTGCTCAATTTTTAAGCTTTTCTCATGTTCTTGGACATTTTGGAAAGGTCTTTGAGTCCTCTAACCAATGCCTTTGGTCCCATGTCATTTTGATTTACCAATCTCAAGTTATGGCCTTTGACTTAAAGTCCCTTTTTGTTGACTTTTGAAAATGACCTATAATGTTGAAATTGATAACTTTTTGTGAGAGCATTTCTTGGACTTGAAGTATGAAGATGAATTGTAGGAAATGTCTTTCTCTTCAAAATGAGCTTTGGATGGAATTTTTCTGATAATCCATGTGAAAGTTATGCCTTGGTCAATTTACAGTTGACTTTTTCAGCTGTCCAAATGAGGAAACTTTTGCATCTTGATGATTTTTGAGCCAAGCTTTGAGAATCATGATCAAGCATTGATCAAATGATGTTTGTGGCTTCAAAATGATATGTTGACCAAAAATTTGAACTTTTGACTGTCAAATGACCATTTTTCCCCTATAGTTGACTGTAGTGCAATTAGGGTTTTGACTGTGCAATTTTGTGCTGAATGTCTTGAAACTTGATATGAGGATGCTTGACCATATTTGTAGGCATTTGAGACTTTATTGAGCCTTTAGGAACTTCATTTTCTTGATCAGAACACAAACCCTAGTTTTGACTGTATGGGAGACCTTTGCACTGTGCAACCCTTGGGGAATTTTGAAGCTTGACTTTGCAACTTCTTGAAGAATATGGGAGGGCAAATTTTGGGGTACAACAGTTAAAAACATATAAAAGATCTTTGAGTAAAATAGGGTAGACAACTCTTAGTTATTTGATCTAAAGCTTGCAAAACATCCCTGCCATTTTCAAAACACACATCACAACACAATTTCAAAACAACTTTCAAAAACATTGAAATATCTTTTCAAAAAGACACACACCTTTGTATATATTCAAACAAGAATCATTACAAAGGTTGCCTAAACAAGGCCTCTTTTTCAAAGCATTTTCAAAAACCACACAAAAAAGCACCATTTCAAACAATTGAAAAGCAAAAGCAAGTGATCTAAACAATTAATTAAGAGCCCATGGATAACTATGGATGAAAAGGGTGCTAGCACCTTCCCTTTTCATAATCTACCCCTAGAACCCAAGAAAACATTTCAAAGGTCTTTCTTGTGATTTTTGACCTTTCCTTAGGATAAAATAAAAAGTTGGTGGCGACTCTTGCTAAACTGAAACATTTCTGAACACAAAACGCAAAACCTCAAGTCAGTTCTCCCAATGTATCACAGAACTGGCGACTCTGCTGGGGAATATACTTTAAAAGTGGAGTAACCTTAGGGTTTAGATCACCTTTTGCATGCCTATCTTGTTTGCTTTGATTGCTTTACATTTGGTTCTTTTGTTTGGGTTTGAAATCCTCTACCCGGATTTGGGAAACATTCATAGGTAAATAGAAATACGTTGTGGAAACTGTATGGGGTATACCGACATGGTTGAAGCAATATCTATATTAGTGCGACATATTTGTGAGTACCCGTAGCCTTTGAGTCAATCAAAGAGAATACGGGGCCGCTTAGTGATGTCATAAAGCACTAATGAACTCTTAGAATCTTACTTGACCATCTTGGCCTTTTTTAGGGGTAGTGAGATGACCGGCTTTGGTGCAGTCCGAAGTTGGTAGATACTCGATACTACACTCATTGAGGGTTGTTTTCTTGGAATATTTTGGTCGCCAGTTAAGTGGCTAAACCAAAACAATGAACACAAAAAATAATCCAGTGATATTGAGCTCCTTAGAACCCAGTTACTATTTATAGGACAGGTTGAGCCAACTAACTTCAAGAGGGTACTTACCTATAAAACCCCATGCAAGCCTGAAACTAGGACCTTATGTGACTTGTTTGCACATATATTTATGCATACATCATGAGCATCATAAAGCATCATATGCATCCACTAACCATTTCAAGGGTTTGGATCTTCATCTTTGTTCTTGTTTTTTAGGTCATGGAATCTCTTCGCAGGAAAAAAATTCAAGTCAACCTTGTGAGAATCCCTCCTCAACTCAAGGAGCTTACTTCCAAGATTCCAGAGAATTCTCTCTTCAGTGAAAGACATGGTAGACTTCTCAACTTGGTCAACTCCAACATTGAAGAAGACATGGTGAAAGTTCTCTTCCAATTCTATGACCCCCTACACCACTGTTTCACATTCCCTGATTATCAACTAGTGCCTACTTTGGAGGAATTTTCTCAACTCCTGAGGATTCCTATTATCCATCAACTACCCTACAATAGTACAGAAAAATAACCAAAGCCTGAAGATGTTGCTCAAGCATTACACTTGCAACCATCTGATATCAAAGGACATTGGGAAACCAGAAGTGGTGTCAAGGGTTTCTTGGAAAAGTTTCTGTTTGAGAAGGCACAAGACTGTTGGAATTCTCTAGATCTGCAAGCTTTTGAGGAGATTGTAGCACTTCTCATCTATGGGTTGGTCCTGTTCTCAAACCCTGATCAGCTTATAGATGTGAATGCTGTCAAGATTTTCATATCTCAGAATCCTGTGCCTACCTTTCTTGGGGACATCTTACACTCATTTTACACACGAACAATGAGGAAAAGAGGTGTTATCATGTGTTGTACTCCTCTTCTAGCAAGGTGGTTTATTTCTCACCTTCCTCAGTCAGTTTTGAAGAATGAGCAGGGTTTAAGGTGGTCACAACGATTGATGACTCTCACACATTCTGATGTTCATTGGTGTTCTCGGTCCAGAGAAAATGTCATCATCATTGATCGTTGTGGGGAATTTCCTAATGTCCCACTACTTGGCATTAGGGGAGGCATTACCTATAACCCCTGTTTATCTCTAAGGAAATTTGGGTATGTCCGAAGAGATGGCCCTCATGATATGCTGATTCCTGACCTAGTTTTTGACTTTGACAACGATGCGCAAAGACTTCGACAAAGGTTTATCCGAGCTTGGAGGATGCCCAACAAAGTGGATAGTAAGACACTAGGGCACATGAATTCCATCCCCCTTGAGCCTTATCTTAAGTGGGTACAAACCCACGCTCAGAGTCTTATGATGCCATACCCTCACATTCCGCCTATGATCAAAGAGCCTGTTATGGAAGGAGAGGTTCCATACACCATCCTACATCCATACATGCCAACATCATTGGAAGAATTACAAAAGAGTTGGATACAACTCAAAGAAGAACAGAATACTTTTGAAGCCAGCTTCTACGCCAGTGAGAAGAAGGTTTTGGAGCTTACCCGCCGACTTCATGAGGAGGAAAGTCTCAACACTTACATCGCACCAAAGAGGATGCGCAATGTCTTTTTACATTAAGAATTTTGTAATATTTTTCCCATGGGGCATTTATGTACTAACAAATTTCTTCTTAATATGACGTGTGTTCTTTTTGTTTGCAACAAATTTAAATTTCTGAACCCTTGAATGTATTACATGAATAACATATCATTCATCATATGCATAAACAGGTCTTCACGCCAGGTTTCCTTATCTTTCTGCTGTTTATTTCAGCAAGATGGATTTGGAACAAACAGTTAAGGATCTGCAACCACAGAATTCGCAATTCCAGCAACTCTTCATGACCTTAGCAAAGGGTCAAGAGGATCTCAAAGCACTGTTAGAGAAAGAGAAGGAACTGGAAAGGAAGAAAAAGAAAAGGATTGGGGTAGCAACTATGGTAAGGAGATTTGAGCATCAGGCTAGGAGAGTTCTAGAGTTCCCCTCGACATCTGACGAATGGGTTGGTAAAGGAAAAGGCGCTACAATGCCTTATAAATCTGAAGCTGGAGAGGAAGAAGAAGAAGAGGACGAAGATTACTCCGAACAACAATATCCCCGGCGGATGACAAGTATAAGAATCTGGAAGAGCGTTTGGCAGCCATGGAGTTGCAAAGGGTACCTGGTTTAGATTTCGAAGAACTAGGATTGGTTGCTGGGATTGTCATTCCTCCCAAGTTCAAAGTACCTACATTTGCTAAGTATGACAGCTTGTCCTGTCCAAAGATGCATATGAGATCCTACGTCAGAAAGATCCAACCTCACTCCTCTGATAAGGATCTTTGGGTCCACTTTTTTCAAGACAGCTTGTCAGGTACACAATTGGATTGGTTCTATTAACTTGAGAGATCGGATGTTCATAACTGGGAAGACTTAGCTGCTGCTTTTGTACCGACAATACCAATACAATGCAGATTTAGTACCTACTCGTACTCAACTATAGAGTATGAGTATGGATTCTAATGAGGGATTTAAGGAGTATGCCCAGAATTGGCGGGATTTGGCTGGAAGGGTGCAGCCACCATTATCAGATAGAGAGTTGGTTGACATGTTTTTAGGGACTCTGTCTGGTCAGTTCTTCAATCATTTAATTGGGAGTTCATCTACAGGTTTCACCTAATTAATTTTCACTAGTGAAAGGGTCGACACTGGCATTAAAAGTGGTAAAATTCAGAAAGATGCCTCCGCTTCCACTGCTATTAAGAAGACCTTCCCAGCTAAGAAGGAAGTTTTGGCTGTTCACAACCAGAGAAACCAAGGAAGAATGGAGTGCCGACCAACGGTGGGGGCTGTTATGATCCAGAACTCCTCAACCGATCAACCTCGAAACAGTCAACCCAGAGCTAACAAACAAAGGGTAGAAAGGCAACAACGGCAGTTCACCCGGATCAATATGACATCGGCTCAGGTCCTCCCTCATCTATTGAAGTTAAACCTTGCCACCTTGAAAGATCCACCACAAAATCCGAATACAACTTCCCCTCTTTATCGTCCCAATGCTAAATGTGCTTACTATTCCGACAGTGTAGGGCATGATACCAATAACTGTTGGGCCCTTAAAAACAAAATCCAAGACTTGATAGACGCCAGGGAGGTAGAATTCGATACGCCCGAGAAGCCGAATGTGATTTCTGCCCCAATGTCGAAGCACGGCCATAATGCCCATGTCATTCTGGAAGATCTTCATGTTACCACTGTTGATGACCTTTTGACTCCATTACCTGTGATTAAAATGAATTTGATGAGAGCCAGGATATTCCCAGGATGTGGAAAAGACTGTTACTTCTGTTCAAACTTACAAGCTAACTGCCCACTGTTGAAATCAGGCATCCAACGCCTGATGGATACCCAAGAGATCCTCTTTCAAAAAACTCTTGTTGCTACTATCACTCATGTTACTCCTGCTATCTTTGATACTCCGACCAATGACATTGCCATAATAACCATCTCTGACGATCTTCCCAAGACCTGCAAAAGGCCTGTCAAGATTACACCTGATCCTAAGTTTGTGCCGCTGAATATTACCATGCCGGGGCCTGTCCCGTATAAATCTAACAAGAGGATACCATGGAACTACGGAGGAGAAATCTTCTATCATGGTATCAAGCAGATTGAATCAGTCCAAGAGAATTCCGATGATGAAACCCCTGATATAGGGAATATTATGGGAACAAGCAAGATAACTCCCAGCGGAAGGATCTTCTCTCCGGAGATTGCTCCTCCACTGGCAGCCTTCGGACCCTCGAGAGTTTCGGTGCCTGTCAAGCCATCTGTGCAAAGTCCGATAATTGAAGAAATTGATGTACCTGAAGCTAGACCCTCTGATGTTGCTACTAAAGGTAAGGGGATACTAGAAGCGCCTGTCAGGATGAAGGCTCAAACTGTGGTAATCCCCGAGACCACCCAAAGAGAGATGGAAGAAATCTTGAAGATAATCAAGAAGAGTGACTACAATGTTGTGGTGCAGCTAGGGCAGACCCCTTCCAAAATCTCCATGTTAGCTCTCCTACTCTGCTCTGAGGCCCATGCTAAGGCCTTGATCAAATTTTTAAAGACGACACACGTACCTCAAGAAACTTCGGCTGACCAGTTTCAAGAGTGCGTGGCTAGCCTTACTGCTGATAATGGTCTTGGTTTTTCTGATGTTGATTTGACCCCTAAGGGAAGAAAGCATAACAACGCGCTGCATGTCTCGGTAGAGTGCAGGGGAACCACACTTGCCCATGTTCTGGTTGACACTGGTTCATCCTTAAATGTTCTACCAAAGAAGGCGTTAGACAAATTGGACTGTGAGGGTTTGACCCTAAAGCCCAGTAACATCGTTGTTAGAGCCTTCGACGGTTCCAAGTGAATGGTTCACGGAGAAGTGGACATTCCAATCAAAGTGGGTACAGAAATTTTTAACTCTACTTTTTATGTGATGGACACTGTCCTTCATATTCTTGCTTGTTGGGAAGGCTGTGGGTCCACAGTGTTGGGGCAGTCACTTCCTCTCTGCACCAGATGCTAAACTATCCAGTTCAGGGTAAGATCATAACGGTGCACGGTGAGAAATAGTACATGATAAGTCACCTTAACTCCTTCCGCTATGTGGAGTTAGATGGCGAGTTCATAGAAACGCCTTTCCAACATTTTGAAGAGGTTTCTCCTGAAGTCGCAGTTGCAAAGACAATGACTGATGTGCCTGTTGTTTCCAAGCCAGTGTCTAGGATGGAATCCCTCAAAGATGCGGAGGCCGTAATCAAAGAAGGAGGGAGTATAGTGTGGGGGAAACTGCCTGATTTTTCTCACAAGACAGACAAGTTCGGACTAGGTTTTACTGCTGCTGGCCAGAAAGCTGCGCGTCACTCTCGGGCTGGAGGACCACCCGTAAAAATCACTCGCTATGGAATTAATGCCTTAGAAGATGATTATTAAGAAGACAACTTTGAAGATTGTATCCTTTCGACTGCTGAAGGAGGATTAAGCAACTGGGAAGCAAAAGACTTCGTTCCCATCACTTTCATCAACCAGTAATTTATCTTTGAATAATTTCCTATTTTAGTCTATAATAATTAAACAATTCGTACACTATTTTCACCTTATGCCTTACCCGGGGCATATAAGTCCATTTGTAAGGGTTTGATTTCTTCATCATCATATGCCATGTTTAATGAATCATTGGACGTTTTCATCTATAAACTGTTGTGTTCATTTTCTTTCCTTTTACATTTTGTTTTGTTTAAGGATGGCTATCCCTTACACACACCCACACTCACAAATGAAGGTACCCATCCACTCCGGATTCCATGGGTGACTATTCTGCTTTGGCCTTCAGTAACTCTAAAGATTTGGTCAATCATGCCGAGTACGAAGGTGATGAAGACTGTGAAGTGCCTGGAGAGTTAGCCATACTTTTGCAACAAGAGGAAAGGGCTATTCGGCCCCATGAAGAGTTGCTAGAAACCATCAATCTGGGAACAGAGGAAGACAAGATAGAGGAAAAAGTGGGTGCCAACCTGGAGCCAAGTGTCAAAGAGCGTCTGGTTCAGCTGTTGAACGAATATGTTGAGATCTTTGCCTGGTCCTATGAAGACATGTCGGGACTAGATACAGATATTGTGGTTCACCGTCTCCCTACAAGAGAATATTGTCCACCGATCAAACAAAAAGTCCGCCAGATGAGGCCCGACATGTCTGAAAAGATAAAAGCTGAGGTGATGAAACAATTCAATGCTGGATTTCTGGCTGTTACTTCCTATCCATAATGGGTTGCTAAAATTGTGCCCGTGCCTAAGAAGGACGGCAAAGTCAGAATGTGTGTAGACTACAGAGACTTGAATAGGGCTAGCCCTAAAGATGATTCTCCACTACCACACATTGACATCTTGGTTGACAACACAGCTCAACACAAGGTATTTTCCTTCATGGATGGATTCTCGGGATACAACCAGATCAAAATGGCCCCCGAAGACATGGAGAAGACTACTTTCGTTACGCAGTGGGGTACCTTATGCTATAAAGTGATGCCATTCGGGCTGAAGAATGCCGGGGAAACCTATCAACGCGCCATGGTAGCTTTATTTCATGATATGATACATCATGAGATTTAAGTCTACGTAGACGACATGATAGCCCGTTCACAGACAGAAGAAGAACACCTTGATCATCTGCAAAAGCTGTTTGTCAGATTGAAAGAATATAAGCTCAGACTGAACCCTAGAAAGTGCACTTTTGGAGTCAGGTATGGTAAACTTTTGGGATTTATCGTCAGCAACAAAGGCTTGAGGTTGATCCGGCTAAAGTCAAAGCTATACAAGAAATGCCTGCCCCCGCACTGAAAAGGAGGTTAGAGGTTTCTTGGGATGCTTAAACTATATTGAAAGGTTCTGAAGAAGTGAAAAACACAAGAAGGGGGGTTGAATTGTAAAACTTGAAATCAGATGCAGACAACACAGTATTTTTATCCTAGTTCGTTTGATCTCAAACTACTCCAGTCCACCCGTCAAGGTGATTTCGCCTCTCTCCAACGAGGTCTTAATCCACTATATTCAACTGAATATTACAACTGCTTTAACAACTGCTAAAGCCTTCTTGAGTCTAACCACAGACCGGTTTATCTCAAGGTAATTCAATTACAGATAATTCAACAAAGGTGTGTTTGATGTTTTCTAGAAAAACTATATATCACAACTGTGATAATACACAATATGAAGCTTCAGATTAAACTAGATTGCTAGAGCTATAGAATAAGCGGTTGAAAGTTGTAGCAAAACTGAGATCGTGAGTGAGGATGATTAGCTTAGGCGTGTTTATGCGTGTAGAGTATTAGCAAGCATTAGCCATTTCTTTTCTCACTGACTTGTTTAAATAGCCTTGGAAAAGATACGTTGCTGTCCATAAATCCATTTCAATGCTCATTACGTTCTTTCCTTTTTGAGAAGATCTTTGCCTTGGAATAAAGCCGTTGGTAATAAATATGTCTTGAATGCGTAGTACCGTTGACACTTCAGAGTGTTCTTGGCTTTAGCTAATTCTGACGCTTCTGAGTGCTGATGACATAGTTAGGATCTTGATCAGATTCAGAGTATGTTAAGCGCATATCTGTTCATCATACTTCAGCGTAGCACATGATATTTGATCTTCTGATGCTGACATATCTTCTGATGCTGATGTTGATACTGATATTCTGATGTTGATTCCATCAGAGTTTCTATAAATACAAAACATAATTTTTAAGTAGCATATATGTCTTATATAAATCTTACAATTTATTTAATCTTGTATTTTGTTATCATCAAAACTCTAACTGAGGGTTGTAGAATCAAACTATGTTCTAACAATCTCCCCCTTTTTGATGATGACAAAAACCAGATTTTTTCAATTAAAATTAAAGACTAAAAGGTATCAGAGATAAACAATTAACGAATAAAATTATCAGAGATAAGAAGATAAGGAATAAAAGGTATTAGAGTGACGAAGAGAAAAACTCCCCCTGAGTTTATTACTTCCCTTTTAGTTCCGTGAGACCTTGAGCATCAGAACTTAATTGAACTTTCTTTGAGCATCAGAACTTTACTTTATCAGAGTTCATCAGATTCTTGTACCTGTAAGCTTTTCAGAAGAAAGAAATTCAAGTATATCAGGGTGTTAGAATGTTTGAGACTTTTGTCTCAGTAATCCGTTATTGAAAAATATCATTCTTTCTCCCCCTTTTTGTCAGTTATCAAAAAGCATAAATAATCAGAGTTAAAAAGATCAGAGCAGAAAAACAATTATATTAAGAAGAGTTCAGAACATGTAAGATATTACAGACAAACATGTAAAGAAAACAAGGAAAACATCAAGAAAATTCTATAAGGAGGTGGAATATGTGTGAACAGAGCCTCTAGCATGCCCTTGATCTGATCGTTGGTTTCATTCTGCTTAGAGACCATGCTGGCTATTGCATCAATCTTATTGTCCTGTACATCCATTCTTTCCTTCATTCGAAGATCATTTTGCTTCAGCTCTTCTAGAGTCTGCCTGTCCAATGAAGCTTGAGAATCTTCAGAACTAGGATGCTTCTCAGAGCTTTCTGCAGCATCTTCTTTCTGACTCAGGTCTTCAACTGGAATCAACTGCTCTTCAGTATCAGGTTGAACTTTTGAAGCTGGATGCTGTTCAGACCAGGGAGCTAAGTCCAGAGCGAGCACTTTTTCCTTAATCACTTGACTCAGAATTGGACCTTCAATCTCTTTCAGCAGATTGCTGAAGTTCTGTTGAGCCTGTCCATAGCTCTGGTCTTGCAACTTAAAGGTTTCAGGGCAAACCCATCTTCTGAATTGAGTCTAGAGGAGGTCTGATACAGTAGGATCAACCAGTTCCATACTTGCTTGTTTCAAAGAAGTGATCCACTTTTGTATATCTGTTTCAAAATTCAATATGCTAGAACCAACATCTGGTTGTTTTGGTTTAGGGATGGAAGTTATGTTGTTTATTGTAGCAAGGCGTTCAAGGACTATTAGATCAATGACAGTCTTGCTGTGGTCATCTGAATTTTTCTTAGGTGAGGGAGTGGGAGAATCAGGAATTACGATTGGACTGGATGTGGAATTTGGTGGAGTAATTTCTGGTGAGGAGGGAAGTTGAGGAATATTCACAGTGGTACCCCGGGGCAATTGAATGGCCAAAGGTTGTGGTTCAGGGGATTTAGAGGATTGAGGCTCAGAGGTTTGAGTCTCAGGTTGTGGAGATTGTTCATGTTGAGGAGAGGGTGGATTATTTTCTGGTTGTGGAGATGGAGGTTGTGGGATTTCTGGTTCTGGAGAGAGTGTAGTTTCTGGTATTGGTGAGATGGAAATTTCTAGTTGTGGATTTGGATTATCTGTTTCAGGAGCGGAAGAGTGTTGGTCTATATCAGAAAGAACTTTTTCAAGTTCTTGTTTTGGTGTGGTTGCAGTATTTGGATTTTGTGGTTTGGAGCGGGATCTTCTGAGGGTTAATGACTCGGAAGGGTCAAAGTCAGGTTCAAAATCATCAAAGGTTTGAGGTGTTGGGATTTCAGGTGGAGTTGGAATGGGAACAGATGTTGAAACAACAGTAGAATTTAAAACAGTAACAAAAGAAAGATTACCTCTTTTCTTCGGAGTCTGCTTAGATGGTCCTTCTGACACAGCTTTCCTCTTCTTTGTCTTCTTCAGAACAACCTCTGGTGCCTTCTGCTGAAGAGATTGAATATTCAGATTAGGTGCTGCACCATCAGCTTTGCAAGCATCCAGATATTTGAGCACGATAACTGGTTTAGAGTCAATCTCTGAAAACATAGTGTAGTCATCCAGAGGTATTCTTCTGTTGGAGATTTCAACAAAAGGAGTGACTCTGGGCTCCTTCTTAATGTTCTCTTCAGCTTCATTTTCTTCAGATTTTTGGCATTCAGCTGCTTGCCAACAAAAGGATCCAGGGTGCTGATTTCTTGTGCCTCTGTCAAATGATCAATCAGCATATTCGTTGTCCGAATATCTGATATCAGTCTTCCAAAGGGTATCCAATCTCTTTTTGTTCGCTCTTCTTCTCTTGTTTCCTTGACACTTGTCTTGAGATGGTTAAACAGAAGATGAGCTAGATTAATCTTGACCTTCTGGGAGATAAAATAAATCAGAAACTACTGATCTATGTTTATATAATCAGGAGAGCTGGTAGGCTTCCTGTAGTTGAAACAGCCCAAAATGATCTTGGCCCAAATTCTGTGCTTGTCTTTCAAGTCCCTTATCTTGCTGGAGGGAAGCCCCAGCGTGAAAATTTCCCTTGCAATTAGGGCAGCATCTGCACACCTTTCTGCCATATCAATACAGCGAACGTTACCACCATTGTACCCTATCAAACGTGCAATGTGGTCTTCAGTGATAACAATCTTCTTCCCCATGATGTAGGATGTAACTTGATGAGTTGAAGAAGAAGCGTGAATCCAGAATTCCTTTACCAAAATAGGAAATGTTGGACCCACCAACCTGTCAAAATACTTTTCCCAACCTTGATCTTTAATCTCTTCTGATAAATCAAAACCATTCTCCTTGAGACTGTTGAAATCCACTATTAATTCTGACAGAACTTCAAGATTCTTGACTGGAGTTAGGAGCGTTCTGAATGGTATCTCATATTGTTCTGATGAAACATTTTTCTGGGAACCTGAAGAGGGAATGCTGGAAGAAGCCATGTTCACACGATATTTTTTTTTTTGAAAAAGATTGAAAGGGTTTCTTGAGAAAAATAAGAACACAGAAATCAGAAATATTGAGAGAAAACGAAAGTGACGGTAAAAGTGTGTGAATGGTGTGAAGTGTTTAAATAGATTTCCAAAAAGGTTTTGAAAACATAAACGTTTAAGAGAGATAAATAAATGATGATTATTAGCATTTAATGATAGCTGATTTTAGGGGATTTAGAAAGATATTTGGAACGGTTACCCATGACATGTGTCTCAATGCATCCAATCAGCGCTTTTTCCTTTTCAGAAACATGAACGCGTGTTCAGCCTCAGAAAATAGCTGATGAATGGATGACACTTGTTTGCTTGAGTGAACAACACTTTTATCCTTGAAATGAATCACTCATATCTTCATGGATAGAATCTGATACAATCTGCACTTCTAAAATTATGAAAGAAGATTGATCAGAAGTTCACAGTAAAATAAATAAAGTTCTGAAGGTTAAGATATAAAATTAAAACAATTTCATTCTGGGCAGAGCTTCATGCTGAGATGTTTCAGAATGAAGTTGAACCTATCTTCAGAGAGGGGTTTTGTAAAAATATCAGCCCATTGATGGTCTATGTCAATAAATTTAAAATTTAAAATCCCTTTCTGAATATAGTCCCTAATAAAATGATGTTTTATTTCTATATGCTTAGCCCTAGAATGCAAAATTGGATTTTTACTTAAGAAAATGGCAGAAGTATTGTCACAAAGGATAGGAATGTTACTCTCAAATATCTGGAAGTCCTCAAGTTGACTTTTCATCCAGAGCATTTGTGTGCTGCATCCTGCTGCTGTTATGTATTCAGCTTCTGCTGTTGATAGAGCAATTGTAGATTGCCTTTTGCTGGACCAAGAGATCCGATTTTCTACCAGAAACTGGCAGCTTCCAGAAGTACTTTTACGCTCTACTCTGTCTCCAGCAAAGTCAGCATCACAGTATCCTAATAAGCTGTAGTCACTAGATTTTCTATAAAACAAACCCAGATTAGTAGTACCTTTCAGATACTTGAAAATTCTCTTAACTGCTGTTAAGTGAGATTCATTAGGATCTGATTGGAATCTAGCACAAATGCATACACTGAATAAAATGTCAGGCCTTGAAGCCGTCAGATAAAGAAGAGAACCAATAATACCTCTGTAGACCTTTTGTTCTACCTTTTTACTTACCTCTTCTCTTTCCAGAATGCACGTGGGATGCATTGGAATCTTTGATGGCTTACATTCTGAGAGATCAAATTTCTTCAGAAGTTCTCTGACATATTTGCTCTGATGAATGTAAGTTCCTTCTGGGGTTTGATTGATCTGAATGCCCAGAAAGAATTTCAGTTCCCCCATTAGGCTCATCTCAAATTCTGCCTGCATACACTTAGCAAATTTTCTTCCCAGAGAAGGATTAGTAGATCCAAAAATGATATCATCAACATAAATCTGACATACTAAGATCTCATTCTTAACTGTCTTACATAATAAGGTTGTGTCCACTTTCCCTCTGGTGAATTCCTTTTCTAACAGAAAGTTACTTAGTCTTTCATACCAAGCTCTGGGAGCTTGTTTCAGACCATACAGTGACTTCTTTAGTTTGAAAACATATTCTGGATTTTTTGTACTTTCAAAACTAGGGGGTTGGTGCACATATACCTCTTCTTCTATATAGCCATTTAAGAATGCACTCTTAACATCCATCTGATACAGAGTGATGCCTTTATTTACAGCAAATGAAATTAAAAGTCTGATAGATTCTAACCTGGCGACTGGAGCAAAGGTTTCTGTATAGTCTACCCCCTCTTTCTGACTATAACCTTGTGCTACCAATCGTGCTTTATTTCTGATGACTTCACCTTGTTCATTCAGTTTGTTTCTGAACACCCATTTTGTTCCAATGACGTTGAATCCTTTTTGTTTGGGAACTAGATCCCATACGTCATTTCTTGTGAATTGATTCAGCTCTTCTTGCATTGCTAGAATCCAGTCATTGTCCAGAAGTGCTTCATCAATTGTTGATGGTTCAATTAGAGAAACAAGTCCCATGAGGGATTCTTCAGAGTTTCTGAAGCTGGCTATTGTTCTAATTGGATCTTCCTTTCTTCCTAATATTGTTTCTTCTGGGTGATCCATGCTGCTTCTGGATGGTCTTTTCTGAAGTTGATCAACAGAAGATGCTGGATTGCTTGCAGTGCCTCTTTCTGATGTTGAGGGAGTGTCTCTGTTGAGAGCTTCTGATGACTTGTCTTCAGTACCTGTGAATTCAACTTCCATAATTGCAAATACTTCATTCTGCTTTGACTTTTGAGAGTCAAGCTTATCATCAAAACGAACACTGATTGATTCTTCCACAATCTGTGTTTCTGTATTGTATACTCTGTACCCTCTTGAGCGTTCAGAGTATCCTAACATAATACACTTCTGTACTTTAGAGTCAAACTTGTTCAAATAATTTTTTGTATTTAAAATAAAACAAGTACATCCAAATGGATGAAAATATGAAATGTTGGGTTTTCTGTTCTTCCACAATTCATATGGAGTCTTTTCCATAATAGGTCTTATGGAGATTCTATTCTGAATGTAGCACGCTGTGTTTATTGCCTCTGCCCAGAAGATCTTAGCAACGTTAGTCTCGTTGATCATGGTTCTGGCCATTTCTTTCAATGTTCTGTTCTTTCGTTCTACAACTCCATTTTGCCGGGGAGTTCTAGGACAAGATAAATCATGCAGAATGCCTTTGTCATTAAAGAATGACTCAAAATCTTTGTTTTCAAACTCTCCACCATGATCCCTTCTGACTTTAACGATTCTAAGATCCTTTTCATTCTGAACTTGGTTGCAGAAGGTGACAAACACAGAGTTTGACTCGTCCTTGTGTCTTAAGAACTTTACCCATGTCCATCTGCTATAGTCATCTACGATTACTAACCCATACTTCTTACCACCGACTAAAGCAGTTTTAACTGGTCCAAATAAGTCAATGTGCAGAAGTTCTAATGGCTTAGAGGTGGAAACAATGTTTTTAGATTTGAAAGTTGGTTTTGCAAACTTGCCTTTCTGACATGCTTCACACAGAGCATCTGAATTGAACTTCAGGTTAGGAAGTCCTCTGACCAGATTGAGTTTGTTAATCTGAGATATTCTTCTCATACTAACATGTCCCAATCTTCTGTGCCAGATCCATTGCTCGTTGTTAACAGACAGAAGACACTTTACATTCTGACTTTTCAGTTCAGAAAGTTTGATTTTATAAATGTTGTTTCTCCTCTTTCCATTAAATAGGATAGTCCCATCTTTCTGACTAACAAATTTGCATGAATTTTTATTAAATATTATATCATAACCGTTATCACTTAATTGACTTATGGATAACAGGTTATGCATTAATCCAGCTACTAACAAAACATTACTTATAGAGGGAAGATTTCCATTACCTACTGTTCCAGAGCCAATGATCTTTCCCCTCTGATTGCCTCCAAAGCCTACGTGGCCTCCAGGCTTAAGTTCCAGGCTTTGGAACATATGCCTTCTTCCCGTCATGTGTCGTGAGCAGCCAGAGTCCAGGTACCATGACTGGTGTTTCTGCTTTGCTGCTAAAGATATCTGCAACATGTATTATTTTATCCTTAGGTACCCATATTTTCTTGGGTCCTGATTTGTTAGTTTTACCAAAACTCTGGTTGAATTTTGGTTTGACAGAATAATTACTACTAGTGTATTTAATGTCGTGTGTGTGACCATATACAAAGTGTGAATCAAGTGGAGTACGTTTTATAACTAAATCCATGGCATTCTTTGGTGTAGGTACCTTACCTTGGTATCCTATTCCTTTTCTGCCATTTCTGCTAACTCCATAGATCATTGAAGCCATTTTGCTTCTATCTATGCTTTTAGCTAGAAACTTCTGAAAACTGTGATCATATTCCTTGATGATCTCATCAGCACTGCTGGGAGTTTTAGGGATTGTTTCCTTCTGAGAGTTTTGCAATATATTTTCTAATTTTGAAATTTTATTTTTCAACTCAGAATTCTCCAATTTGAGACTCTCAGTCTTATCAGAGTCAGAAGCAAGATCCCTTTTCAGGTTTCTGAATTTGACTCTGATCTGCTGATATCTTTCCAGAATTTCATTAAGGCTTTCAGCAAGTTCAGCCTTAGTAAAGTTAATAGCAAAGTCAGGGAATACCTCTTCTGTGTCTGATTCAGAGTCTGATTCAGAAGCTTCACTGTCTTCTGATATGTTTGCCATGAGAGCTATGTTTGCTCTCTCATCATCTGATTCTAAGTCAACTTCAGATGTGTCAGAGTCATCCCATGTGGCCATGAGACTTTTCTTCTTCTCCTTGCCAAACTTCTTTTTGGGCTTTTCCCTCTGAAGCTTTGGACAATCACTCTTGTAGTGTCCTTGCTCATTACATTCATAGCAGATGATGTCTTTGTTGTTTGGCCTTCTACTTCCTGAAGAGCCTTCAGATCTTCTGTGTCCAGATGAGGATTATGACCTTCTGTATCTGGAGGAAGACTCATTCTGATTTTCTGATCTTCTGGGATTCCTGAACTTTCTTTGCCTCTGCTTCCATAGTTGGTTCACCCTTCTGGAGAGGAGAGATAGTTCATCTTCTTCTGATGAGGACCCATCAAAGGTTTCTTCAACAGCCTGCAAAACTTTGGAGTCAGATTTTCTGTTAGATTTAAAAGCTAATGGCTTACCTTGCTTTTGAGGTTCATCAGCTTCTAGCTCTATCTCGTGACTTCTGAGGGAGCTGACAAGTTCCTCCAGAGAGATTTTGTTGAGATCCTTAGCTAGCTTCAGCGCTGTGACCATTGGCCTCCACTGTTTTGGCAAGCTTCTGATGATCTTCTTAACATGATCAGCAGTAGAATACCCTTTATCCAGAACTTTGAGACCAGCAACCAGAATTTGAAATCTTGAGAACATCGTTTCTATTGATTCACTTTCTTCCATCTTGAATGCCTCGTACTTCTGAATGAGCGCAAGAACTTTGGTTTCTTTGACTTGAATGTTGCCTTCATGCGTCATTCTCAGAGAGTCAAACATATTCTTTGCAGTGTCTCTGTTTGATATTTTTTCATATTCAGAGTAAGAGATGGTGCTGAGAAGAATTGTTCTGGCCTTGTGATGATTTCTGAAATCACGCTTTTGCTGATCAGACATTGCTTTCCTGTCAATCTTCTGACCACTTGCATTTACTGGGTGCGTGTATCCATCAGTCACCATGTCCCACAGATCAGCATCATGGGCCAGAAAGAAGCTTTCAATTCTGTCTTTCCAAAAATCAAAGTTCTCTCCATCAAAGACTGGAGGTTTGCCGCTGAATCTGTCTCTTTCTTCATTGTTGTCATTGTTGATGTGTTGATTTGTTCCTTCCATTGTGTTTTTCTGTGCTGGATCTTGTACTGACACGGTTAAGTGTTATAAGCTCAGAACCAGGCGCTCTGATGCCAATTGAAGAAGTGAAAAACACAAGAAGGGGGGTTAAATTGTAAAACTTGAAATCAGATGCAGACAACACAGTATTTTTATCCTGGTTCATTTGATCTCAAACTACTCCAGTCCACCCGTCAAGGTGATTTCTCCTCTCTCCAACGAGGTCTTAATCCACTATATTCAACTGAATATTACAACTGCTTTAACAACTGCTAAAGCCTTCTTGAGTCTAACCACAGACCGGTTTATCTCAAGGTAATTCAATTACATATAATTCAACAAAGGTGTGTTTGATGTTTTCTAGAAAAACTATATATCACAACTGTGATAATACACAATATGAAGCTTTAGATTAAACTAGATTGCTAGAGCTATAGAATAAGCAGTTGAAAGTTGTAGCAAAACTGAGATCGTGAGTGAGGATGATTAGCTTAGGCGTGTTTATGCGTGTAGAGTATTAGCAAGCATTAGCCATTTCTTTTCTCACTGACTTGTTTAAATAGCCTTGGAAAAGATACGTTGCTGTCCATAAATCCATTTCAATGCTCATTACGTTCTTTCCTTTTTGAGAAGATCTTTGCCTTGGAATAAAGCCGTTGGTAATAAATATGTCTTGAATGCGTAGTACCGTTGACACTTCAGAGTGTTCTTGGCTTTAGCTAATTCTGACGCTTCTGAGTGCTGATGACATAGTTAGGATCTTGATCAGATTCAGAGTATGTTAAGCGCAGATCTGTTTATCAGACTTCAGCGTAGCACATGATATTTGATCTTCTGATGCTGACATATCTTCTGATGCTGATGTTGATACTGATATTTTGATGCTGATTCCATGAGAGTTTCTGTAAATACAAAACATAATTTTTAAGTAGCATATATGTCTTATATAAATCTTACAATTTATTTAATCTTGTATTTTGTTATCATCAAAAATCTAACTGAGGGTTGTAGAATCAAACTATGTTCTAACAATCTCCCCCTTTTTGATGATGACAAAAACCAGATTTTTTCAATTAAAATTAAAGACTAAAAGGTATCAGAGATAAACAATTAACGAATAAAATTATCAGAGATAAGAAGATAAGGAATAAAAGGTATTAGAGTGACTAAGAGAAAAACTCCCCCTGAGTTTATTACTTCCCTTTTAGTTCCGTGAGACATTGAGCATCAGAACTTGATTGAACTTTCTTTGAGCATCAGAACTTTACTTTATCAGAGTTCATCAGATTCTTGTACCTGTAAGCTTTTCAGAAGAAAGAAATTCAAGTATATCAGAGTGTAAGAATGTTTGAGACTTTTGTCTCAGTAATCCGTTATTGAAAAATATCATTCTTTCTCCCTCTTTTTGTCAGTTATCAAAAAGCATAAATAATCAGAGTTAAAAAGATCAGAGTAGAAAAACGATTATATTAAGAAGAGTTCAGAACATGTAAGATATTACAGACAAACATGTAAAGAAAACAAGGAAAACATCAAGAAAATTCTAATAAGGAGGTGGAAGACGTGTGAACAGAGCCTCTAGCATGCCCTTGATCTGATCGTTGGTTTCATTCTGCTTAGAGACCATGATGGCTATTGCGTCAATCTTACTGTCCTGTACATCCATTCTTTCCTTCATTCGAATATCATTTTGCTTCATCTCTTCTAGAGTCTTCCTGTCCAATGAAGCTTGAGAATCTTCAGAACTAGGATGCTTCTCAGAGCTTTCTGCAGCATCTTCTTTCTGACTCAGGTCTTCAACTGGAATCAACTGCTCTTCAGTATCAGGTTGAACTTTTGAAGCTGGACGTTGTTCAGACCAGGGAGCTAAGTCCAGAGCGAACACTTTTTCCTTAAGCACTTGACTCAGAATTGGACCTTCAATCTCTTTCAGCAGATTGCTGAAGTTCTATTGAGCATGTCCATAGCTCTGGTCTTGCAACTTAAAGGTTTCAGAGCAAACCCATCTTCTGAATTGAGTCTAGAGGAGGTCTGATACAGTAGGATCAACCAGTTCCAGACTTGCTTGTTTCAAAGAAGTGATCCACTTCTGTATATCTGTTTCAAAATTCAATATGCTAGAACCAACATCTGGTTATTTTGGTTTAGGGATAGCAATTTTGTTGTTTATTGCAGCAAGGCGTTCAAGGACTGTTAGATCAATGACAGTCTTGCTGTGGTCATCTGAATTTTTCTTAGGTGAGGGAGTGAGAGAATCAGGAATTACGATTGGACTGGATGGGGAATTTGGTGGAGTAATTTTTGGTGAGGAGGGAAGTTGAGGAATATTCACAGTGGTACCCCGGGGCAATTGAATGGCCAAAGGTTGTGGTTCAGGGGATTCAGAGGTTTGAGTCTCATGTTGAGGAGAGGGTGGATTATTTTCTGGTTGTGGAGATGGAGGTTGTGGGATTTCTGGTTCTGGAGAGAGTGTAGTTTCTGGTATTGGTGAGATGGGAATTTCTGGTTGTGGATTTGGATTATCTGTTTCGGGAGCGGAAGAGTGTTGGTCTATATCAGAAAGAACTTTTTCAAGTTCTTGTTTTGGTGTGGTTGCAGTATTTGGATTTTATGGTTTGGAGCGGGATCTTCTGAGGGTTAATGACTCAGAAGGGTCAAAGTCAGGTTCAAAATCATCAAAGGTTTGAGGTGTTGGGATTTCAGGTGGAGTTGGAATGGGAACAGATGTTGAAACAGCAGTAGAATTTAAAACAGTAACAGAAGAAAGATTACCTCTTTTCTTCGGAGTCTGCTGAAATGGTCCTTCTGACACAACTTTCCTCTTCTTTGTCTTCTTCAGAACAACCTCTGGTGCCTTCTGCTGAAGAGATTGAATATTCAGATTAGGTGTTGTACCATCAGCTTTGCAAGCATCCAGATATCTGAGCATGATAACTGGTTTAGAGTCAATCTCTGAAAACATAGGGAAGTTGTCCAGAGGTATTCTTCTGCTGGAGATTTCAGCAAAAGGAGTGACTCTGGGCTCCTTCTTAATGTTCTCTATCAGCTTCATTTTCTTCAGATTTTTGGCATTCAGTTGCTTGCCAACAGAGGTTCCAGGGTGCTGATTTCTTGTGCCTCTGTCAAATGATCAATCAGCCTATTCTCTGTCAGAATATCTGATATCAGTCTTCCAAAGGGTATCCAATCCCTTTTTGTTCGCTCTGATTCTCTTGTTTCCTTGAAACTTGTCTTGAGATGGTTAAACAGAAGATGAGCTAGATTAATCTTGACCTTCTGGGAGATAAAATAAATCAGAAACTGCTGATCTATGTTTATATAATCAGGAGGGTTGGTAGGCTTCTTGTGGTTGAAACAGCTCAGAATGATCTTGGCCCAAATTATGTGCTTGTCTTTCAAGTCCCTTATCTTGCTGGAGGGAAGCCCCAGCGTGAAAATTTCCATTGCAATTAGGGCAGCATCTGCACACCTTTCTGCCATATCAATACAGCGAACGCTACCACCATTGTACCCTATCAAACGCGCAATGTGGTCTTCAGTGATAACAATCTTCTTCCCCATGATGTAGGATGTAACTTGATGAGTTGAAGAAGAAGCGTGAATCCAGAATTCCTTCACCAAAATAGGAAATGTTGGACCCACCAACCTGTCAAAATACTTTTCCCAACCTTGAGCTTTAATCTCTTCTGATAAATCAAAACCATTCTCCTTGAGACTGTTGAAATCCACTATTAATTCTGACAGAACTTCAAGATTCTTGACTGGAGTTAGGAGCGTTCTGAATGGTATCTCATATTGTTTTGATGAAACATTTTTCTGGGAACCTGAAGAGGGAATGCTGGAAGAATCCATGTTCACACGAGATTTTTTTTTTTGAAAAAGATTGAAAGGGTTTCTTGAGAAAAATAAGAACACAGAAATCAGAAATATTGAGAGAAAACGAAAGTGACGGTAAAAGTGTGTGAATGGTGTGAAGTGTTTAAATAGATTTCTAAAAAGGTTTTGAAAACATAAACGTTTAAGAGAGAGAAATAAATGATGATTATTAGCATTTAATGATAGCTGATTTTAGGGGATTTAGAAAGATATTTGGAACGGTTACCCATGACATGTGTCTCAATGCATCCAATCAGCGCTTTTGCCTTTTCAGAAACATGAACGCGTGTTCAGCCTCAGAAAATAGCTGATGAATGGATGACACTTGTTTGCTTGAGTGAACAACACTTCTATCCTTGAAATGAATCGCTCAGATCTTCATGGATAGAATCTGATACAATCTGCACTTCTAAAATTCTGAAAGAAGATTGATCAGAAGTTCATAGTAAAATAAACAAAGTTTTGAAGGTTAAGATATAAAATTAAAACAATTTCATTCTGGGCAGAGCTTCATGCTGAGATGTTTCAGAATGAATTTGAACCTATCTTTAGAGAGGGGTTTTGTAAAAATATCAGCCCATTGATGGTCTGTGTCAATAAATTTTAAATTTAAAATCCCTTTCTAAATATAGTCCCTAATAAAATGATGTTTTATTTCTATATGCTTAGCCCTAGAATGCAAAATTGGATTTTTACTTAAGCAAATGGCAGAAGTATTGTCACAGAGGATAGGAATGTTACTCTCAAATATCTGGAAGTCCTCAAGTTGAATTTTCATCCAGAGCATTTGTATGCTGCATCCTGCTGTTGTTATGTATTCAGCTTCTGCTGTTGATAGAGCAATTGTGGATTGCCTTTTGCTGGACCAAGAGATCAGATTTTCTACCAGAAACTGGCAGCTTCCAGAAGTACTTTTCCGCTCTACTCTGTCTCCAGCAAAGTCAGCATCACAGTATCCTAATAAGCTGTAGTCACTAGATTTTCTATAAAACAAACCCAGATTAGTAGTACCTTTCAGATACTTGAAAATTCGCTTAATTGCTGTTAAGTGAGATTCTCTAGGATCTGATTGGAATATAGCACAAATGCATACACTGAATAAAATGTCAGGGCTTGAAGCCTTCGGATAAAGAAGAGAACCAATCATACCTCTGTAGACCTTCTGTTATACCTTTTTACTTACCTCTTCTCTTTCCAGAATGCACGTAGGACGCATTGGAATCTTTGATGGCTTACATTCTGAGAGATCAAATTTCTTCAGAAGTTCTCTGACATATTTTCTCTGATGAATGTAAGTTCCTTCTGGGGTTTGATTGATCTGAATGCCCAAAAATAATTTCAGTTCCCCCATTAGGCTCATCTCAAATTCTGCCTGCATACACTTAGCAAATTTTCTTCCCAGAGAAGGATTAGTAGATCCAAAAATGATATCATCAACATAAATCTGACATACTAAGATGTCATTCTTAACTGTCTTATAGAATAAGGTTGTGTCCACTTTCCCTCTGGTGAATTCCTTTTCTAATAGGAAGTTACTTAGTCTTTCATACCAACCTCTGGGAGCTTGTTTCAGACCATACATTGACTTCTTTAGTTTGAAAACATATTCTGGATTTTTTGTACTTTCAAAACCAGGGGGTTGGTGCACATATACCTCTTCTTCTATATAGCCATTTAAGAATACACTCTTAACATCCATCTGATACAGAGTGATGCCTTTATTTACAGCAAATGAAATTAAAAGTCTGATAGATTCTAACCTGGCGACTGGAGAAAAGGTTTCTGTATAGTCTATCCCCTCTTTCTGACTATAACCTTGTACTACCAATCGTGCTTTGTTTCTGATGACTTCACCTTGTTCATTCAGTTTGTTTCTGAACACCCATTTTGTTCCAATGACGTTGAATCCTTTAGGTTTGGGAAATAGATCCCATACGTCATTTCTTGTGAATTGATTCAGCTCTTCTTGCATTGCTAGAATCCAGTCATTGTCCAGAAGTGCTTCATCAATTGTTGATGGTTCAAATAGAGAAACAAGTCCCATGAGGGATTCTTCAGAGTTTCTGAAGCTGGCTCTTGTTCTGATTGGATCTTCCTTTCTTCCTAATATTGTTTCTTCTGGGTGATCCATGCTGCTTCTGTATGGTCTTTTCTGAAGTTGATCAACAGAAGATGCTGGATTGCTTGCAGTGCCTCTTTTTGATGTTGAGGGAGTGTCTCTGTTGAGAGCTTCTGATGACTTGTCTTCAGTACCTGTGAATTCTACTTCCATACCTGCAAATACTTCATTCTGCTTTGACTTTTGAGTGTCAAGCTTATCATCAAAACGAACACTGATTGATTCTTCCACAATCTGTGTTTCTGTATTGTATACTCTGTACCCTCTTGAGCGTTCAGAGTATCCTAACATAATACACTTCTGTGCTTTAGAGTCAAACTTGTTCAAATAATTTTTTGTATTTAAAATAAAACAAGTACATCCAAATGGATGAAAATATGAAATGTTGGGCTTTCTGTTCTCCCACAATTCATATGGAGTCTTTTTCAGAATAGGTCTTATGGAGATTCTATTCTGAATGTAGCACGCTGTGTTTATTGCCCCTGCCCGGAAGATCTTAGCAACGTTAGTCTCGTTGATCATGGTTCTGGCCATTTCTTGCAATGTTCTGTTCTTTCGTTCTACAACTCCATTTTGCTGGGGAGTTCTAGGACAAGAGAAATCATGCAGAATGCCTTTGTCATTAAAGAATGACTCAAAATCTTTGTTTTCAAACTCTCCACCATGATCCCTTCTGACTTTGACGATTCTAAGATCCTTTTCATTCTGAACTTGGTTGCAGAAGGTGACAAACACAGAGTGTGACTCGTCCTTGTGTCTTAAGAACTTTACCCATGTCCATATGCTATAGTCATCTACGATTACTAACCCATACTTCTTGCCACTGACTGAAGCAGTTTTAACTGGTCGAAATAAGTCAATGTGCAGAAGTTCTAATGGCTTAGAGGTGGAAACAACGTTTTTAGATTTGAAAGTTGGTTTTGCAAACTTGCCTTTCTGACATGCTTCACACAGAGCATCTGAATTGAACTTCAGGTTAGGAAGTCCTCTGACCAGATTGAGTTTGTTAATCTGAGATATTCTTCTCATACTAACATGTCCCAATCTTCTGTGCTAGATCCATTGCTCGTTGTTAACAGACAGAAGACACTTTACATTCTGACTTTTCAGTTCAGAAAGTTTGATTTTATAAATGTTGTTTCTCCTCTTTCCATTAAATAGGATAGTCCCATCTTTCTGACTAACAGCTTTGCATGAATTTTTATTAAAGATTATATCATAACCGTTATCACTTAATTGACTTATGGATAACAGGTTATGCATTAATCCATCTACTAACAAAACATTACTTATAGAGGGAAGATTTCCATTACCTACTATTCCAGAGCCAATGATCTTTCCCCTCTAATTGCCTCCAAAGCCTACGTGGCCTCCAGGCTTAAGTTCCAGGCTTTGGAACATATGCCTTCTTCCCGTCATGTGTCGTGAGCAGCCAGAGTCCAGGTACCATGACTGGTGTTTCTGCTTTGCTACTAAAGATATCTGCAACATGTATTATTTTATCCTTAGGTACCCATATTTTCTTGGGTCCTGATTTGTTAGTTTTACCAAAACTCTGGTTGAATTTTGGTTTGACAGAATAATTACTACTAGTGTATTTAATGTCGTGTGTGTGACCATATACAAAGTGTGAATCAAGTGGAGTACGTTTTATAACTAAATCCATGGCATTCTTTGGTGTAGGTACCTTACCTTGGTATCCTATTCCTTTTCTGCCATTTCTGCTAACTCCATAGATCATTGAAGCCATTTTGCTTCTATCTATGCTTTTAGCTAGAAACTTCTGAAAACTGTGATCATATTCCTTGATGATCTCATCAGCACTGCTGGGAGTTTTAGGGATTGTTTCCTTCTGAGAGTTTTGCAATATATTTTCTAATTTTGAAATTTTATTTTTCAACTCAGAATTCTCTAATTTGAGACTCGCAGTCTTATCAGAGTCAGAAGCAAGATCCCTTTTCAGGTTTCTGAATTTGACTCTGATCTGCTGATATCTTTCCAGAATTTCATTAAGTCTTTCAGCAAGTTCAGCCTTAGTAAAGTTAATAGCAAAGTCCGGGAATACCTCTTCTATGTCTGATTCAGAGTCTGATTCAGAAGCTTCACTGTCTTCTGATATGTTTGCCATGAGAGCTATGTTTGCTCTCTCATCATCTGATTCTAAGTCAACTTCAGATGTGTCAGAGTCATCCCATGTGGCCATGAGACTTTTCTTCTTCTCCTTGCCAAACTTCTTTTTGGTCTTTTCCCTCTGAAGCTTTGGACAATCACTCTTGTAGGGTCCTTGCTTGTTACATTCATAGCAGATGATGTCTTTGTTGTTTGGCCTTCTGCTTCCTAAAGAGCCTTCAGATCTTCTGTGTCCAGATGAGGATTCTGACCTTCTGTATCTGGAGGAAGACTCATTCTGATTTTCTGATCTTCTGGGATTCCTGAACTTTCTTTGCCTCTGCTTCCATAGTTGGTTCACCCTTCTGGAGAGGAGAGATAGTTCATCTTCTTCTGATGAGGACCCATCATAGGTTTCTTCAACAGCCTGTAAAACTTTGGAGTCAGATTTTCTGTTAGATTTTAAAGCTAATGGCTTGCCTTGCTTTTGAGGTTCATCAGCTTCTAGCTCTATCTCGTGACTTCTGAGGGAGCTGACAAGTTCCTCCAGAGAGATTTTGTTGAGATCCTTAGCTAGCTTCAGCGTTGTGACCATTGGCCTCCACTATTTTGGCAAACTTCTGATGATCTTCTTAACATGATCAGCAGTAGAATACCCTTTATCCAGAACTTTGAGACCAGCAACCAGAATTTGAAATCTTGAGAACATCATTTCTATTGATTCACTTTCTTCCATCTTGAATGCCCCGTACTTCTGAATGAGCGCAAGAGCTTTGGTTTCTTTGACTTGAATGTTGCCTTCATGCGTCATTCTCAGAGAGTCAAACATATTCTTTGCAGTGTCTTTGTTTGATATTTTTTCATATTCAGAGTAAGAGATGGCGCTGAGAAGAATTATTCTAGCCTTGTGATGATTTCTGAAATCACGCTTTTGCTGATCAGACATTGCTTTCCTGTCAATCTTCTGACCACTTGCATTTACTGGGTGCGTGTATCCATCAGTCACCATGTCCCACAGATCAGCATCATGGGCCAGAAAGAAGCTTTCAATTATGTCTTTCCAGTAATCAAATTTCTCTCCATCAAAGACTGGAGGTTTGCCGCAGAATCTGTCTCTTTCTTCATTGTTGTCATTGCTGATGTGTTGATTTGTTCCTGCCATTGTGTTTTTCTGTGCTGGATCTTGTACTGACACGGTTAAGTGTTATAAGCTCAGAACCAGGCGCTCTGATGCCAATTGAAGAAGTGAAAAACACAAGAAAGGGGGTTGAATTGTAAAACTTGAAATCAGATGCAGACAACACAGTATTTTTATCCTGGTTCATTTGATCTCAAACTACTCCAGTCCACCCGTCAAGGTGATTTCGCATCTCTCCAACGAGGTCTTAATCCACTATATTCAACTGAATATTACAACTGCTTTAACAACTGCTAAAGCCTTCTTGATTCTAACCACAGACCGGTTTATCTCAAAGTAATTCAATTACAGATAATTCAACAAAGGTGTGTTTGATGTTTTCTAGAAAAACTATATATCACAACTGTGATAATACACAATATGAAGCTTAAGATTAAACTAGATTGCTAGAGCTATAGAATAAGCGGTTGAAAGCTGTAGCAACACTGAGATCGTGAGTGAGGATGATTAGCTTAGGCGTGTTTATGCGTGTAGAGTATTAGCAAGCATTAGCCATTTCTTTTCTCACTGACTTGTTTAAATAGCCTTGGAATAAAGCCGTTGGTAATAAATATGTCTTGAATGCGTATTACCGTTGACACTTCAGAGTGTTCTTGGCTTTAGCTAATTCTGATGCTTCTGAGTGCTGATGACATAGTTAGGATCTTGATCAGATTCAGAGTATGTTAAGCGTAGATATGTTCATCAGACTTCAGCGTAGCACATGATATTTGATCTTCTGATGCTGACATATCTTCTGATGCTGATGTTGATACTGATATTCTGATGCTGATTCCATCAGAGTTTCTGTAAATACAAAACATAATTTTAAGTAGCATATATGTCTTATATAAATCCTACAATTTATTTAATCTTGTATTTTTTTATCATCAAAACTCTAACTGAGGGTTGTAGAATCAAACTATGTTCTAACAGGTTCATCTCTCACCTAACATCTACCTGTGAGACAATCTTCAAGTTGTTAAAGAAACATCAGGTGGTTGAATGGAACGATGATTGTCAAGTTGCTTTTAATAAGATCAAGGAGTATTTGTTAGAACCTCCTATCTTGATGCCACCCGTCAAAGGAAGGTCGTTAATCATGTATCTGACTGTTTTGGATAACTCAATGGGGTGCGTACTGGGCCAACATGACGAGTCTGGACGAAAAGAGCATGCCATTTATTACCTTAGCAAAAAGTTTACTGACTGTGAGACTCGCTACTCACTGCTCGAGAAAAATTGTTGCACTTTGGTATGGGCTGCTCGCCGGCTAAGGCAGTATATGTTGACACATACCACTTTGCTTATTTCCAAGATGGATCTGATTAAGTATATCTTCGAGAAGCCTGCTTTATCTGGAAGAATCGCTAGATGGCAAATGATCCTGACTGAATATGATATTCAGTACACTACCCAGAAAGCTATAAAAGGGAGTGTACTAGCTGACCATCTAGCTCATCAAGCCGTCGAAGATTACCAATCTATGAGATTCGACTTCCCTGACGAGGACATCATGACATTGGACAACATTGAAGGTAACGGACCGTATGACGGACCTGAACAAGGATCCCGATGGACCCTGTACTTTGATGGTGCTTCAAATGCACTTGGCAACGGTATCGGTGCGGTACTTATCTCTCCGGAAGGTTTCCATATACCTTTCACCGCCCGACTTTGCTTCAGTTGCACCAACAACATGGTTGAATATGAAGCTTGTATCTTTGGTCTCAAGGCTGCTATTGACTTGGGAATCAAATATTTAGTCGTATTTGGGGACTCAGCTTTGGTTATCAGTCAAATCAAAGGAGAGTGGGATACTAAACACCCTAACCTCTTCCCTTACAAAGAACATGTCCTGACATTGTTACCACACTTCGAGCAGATTACCTTCGAGCACTTCCCGCGAGAAGAAATCAGCTAGCACATGCTCTGGCTACAATGTCTTCCATGTTTAAACTCAACTGAGATAATGAGGCTCCCCAAATCACCATCGAGCGAATGGACGAACCTGCGCACTGTCATGAGATTAATACCGAAGAAGTAGTGGAACAACCCTGGTTTCATGAAATCAAAAGGTATCTCCAGACTCGAGAGTACCCTGAAGGAGCTTCCGTCAATGACAAAAAGTTCTTAAGGAGATTTGCTGCCAAGTTCTTCCTGAGCAATGGTATCCTTTATAAGCGCAGCCATGATTGTGTTCTACTTCATTGTGTGGACAAGGTTGAAGCAGAGTTGATCATGACCGAAATACATAGTGGCACCTTTGGCACCCACTTGAGCGGATATACGATGGCTAAGAAAATTCTAAGGGCAGGCTACTACTGGTCTACCATGGAAGCTGATTGTCATCAACATTCTCGTACTTGTCACAAATGCCAAGTCTATGCTGACAAGGTACATATTCCTCCTGTTCCTCTCAACGTTCTAACAGCTCCTTGGCCATTCGCAATGTGGGGAATTGACATGATTGGAGAGATCAAGCCCATGGCATCCAATGGACATCGCTTCATCTTGGTCGTTATTGATTACTTTACCAAGTGGGTCGAAGCAGCTTCCTACGCCTCTGTTACAAAGAATGTGGTTGCCCGCTTCATCAAGCAGAATCTCATATGCCGGTATGGTATCCCCGACAGGATTATCACGGACAACGGTACAAATCTGAATAACACTGTGATCACCGCTCTGTGCGAGCAGTTCAAGATTCAACATCACAATTCATCTCCCTATCGGCCAAAGATGAACGGTGCTGTTGAAGCTGCGAACAAAAATATCAAGAAGATCATTCAAAAGATGACAGTCACCTACAAGGACTGGCATGAGATGTTATCATTTTCTCTACACGGTTATCGTACCACGGCGCGTACTTCAACAGGGGAAACCCCCTTTTCTTTAGTATATGGCATGGAAGTTGTTTTGCCTATGGAAGTTCAGATTCCTTCCTTAAGGATTATGAAGGATGTTGGTTTAAGTGAAGAAGATTGGATTCAGACCCGGCTTGATCAACTTAACTTGATCGACGAGAAGCGACTAACTTCTGTTTATCATGGTCAGACGTATCAAAAACGGATGATCAAGGATTTTAACAAGAAAGTCAGACTTCAGGTATATCAAGTCGGAGATCTTATAATCAAGCGGATCATCTTGCCGCAAAGTGATCCCAGGGGCAAATGGACTCCTACTTACGAAGGACCATTTGTGGTCAAGAACATCTTTTCTGGTGGGGCAATGATTCTGACCACCATGGACGGCGACGACTTGTCGCACCCTGCGAACGCAGACATAGTCAAAAGATACTACGCATAAATGACCCGACAAGTTGAAAACCCGAAAGGGTGACTTGGGCAAAAATGGGCATCCCGGTGAATCGAAAACCCGAAAGGACGGTTCAGGCAAAAATTAGGGATAAATAAAAAATCTGTACACCCGGCAAGTTGAAAACCCGAAAGGGCGACTTGGGCAAAAAAGGGTTTCCCAGTGGATCGAAAACCCAAAAGGGCGGTCCAGGCAAAAGTTAGGCAATTAAAGCGTATGACTATGTCTCGTCGGATCACTTTAAGGACAATCTCTTCACAACCAAGCTCCAAGCTTCTGATCAATCCAATCATCTGCGGACGAAGCAACGAATGGACAAGATACTCAGAGTTGTGAAGGCTATAGCAGAATGGGAACCCCATGGAATTGTTACACATAGCCATCTTTCTCTTGTATAAATTTTTTCTCAATTTTACGACAACATTCTCTTACTAGGATATTTGTCTCCTTTTTACAAAGATACTTACAAAAGTTAATACAAAGATACTTCAAAGTGCAAAAATTTGCTGGCCATTCTTTTCTTTTTTACACTTATGTTTTATTTGAAAACGTCCAATGGTTTGTTAAATATGCATATGCATTTGAATATAATCATTGCTTACAAATAAAACAAAATGAGAAAGGATAATTACTGGTAGGTCGGAAGTATAGGAAAACGTCTTTAGGCTATTTCAGAAGAAATCCCCTGCAGTATGTCATTCAGATCCTCAACAAAGCTAAAACCTTGAGGTACATATCCCCGACGGAATTAAGTTTCAAAATTCCCATCAGAGTTAAGTCTCTAAACTCCTCATCCCCAGTGGAGCCCAAAAACATTGAACTACAGACTCTCAGCGAAGATGAAACCTTCTTCCCCAGCGGAGTCAAACTTCCAACTATCAATCCCCAGCAGGAACCATTCCGTTTTCCCCAATTTCCCCAGCAGGTTATCTTGAAAGTCTGAGGATCAATCAGATAACAGTTTGTCTCATCCCCGATTAGGATAATTCCCCGGTAGATTGGCATACAACCCAAGCTCCTGACTTCCCCGGCAGAATAAACATTCTCCCCACAGAGTTATTTCCCATTAGAACGAAGATTCTAGTTCTTGTTTCTCCATTTGAAGCCTCCCAGGTCTTAATTCCCCAGTAGGGGTCGTCGGATTTCTCCTTATTTCCCCAGGAAAGTCATGAAGGATTCTCATTCCCCGCAGAAGTTGTCAAAACTCTTGGTAATCCCCAACAATAGTCCAAAGGATTCCTCAGTTCTCAACAATCAAAGATTTTGAATCCCCAGCAGCAGCCAAGGGTTTATTTTCCCCTGCAGTCAAAGATTTTATTATCCCCAGCTATCCAGGATTTATTTTCCTCAACAAAACAGCCAACCAGCTTACATGCGCATACATTACGTTCATATATTATAGACAGTTGATAAAACACATCTTACAGCATCATACAGCACAATATCATTTATTTTGAGAACATCATTTGCTTGATACATATCATGCATTACATATAACTAACCTTTACCTTTCAGGAAGGATTCTCACAAAAAAATTCAAGCGACAAAGCTTTTTCTTAGTTGAATTACGAGCAAGTTCCTAAATCTCAGCATGGATGTTTCTTCAGTCGAATTACGGACAAGTTCCTAAATCTCGACAAAACTTTTACTTTAGTTGAATTACAGACGAGTTCCTAAATCTCAGCAAGCTGATTCCTCAGTTGAATTACAGACAAGTTCCTAAATCTCATCATGGATGGTTCTTCAGTCGAATTACGGACAAGTTCCTAAATCTCGACAAAACTTTTACTTCAGTTGAATTACGGACGAGTTCCTAAATCTCAGCAAGCTGATTCCTCAGTTGAATTACGGACAAGTTCCTAAATCTTAGCATGGATGTTTCTTCAGTCGAATTACGTACAAGTTCCTAAATCTCGACAAAACTTTTACTTCAGTTGAATTACGGACGAGTTCCTAAATCACAGCAAGCTGATTCCTCAGTTGAATTACGGACAAGTTCCTAAATCTCAGCATGGATGTTTCTTCAGTCGAATTACAGACAAGTTCCTAAATCTCGACAAAGCTTTTACTTCTGTTGAATTACGGGCAGGTTCCTAAATCTCAGCATAGATGTTTCTTCAGTTGAATTACGGACAAGTTCCTAAATCTCAGCATAAATGTTTCTTTAGTTGAATTACGGACAAGTTCCTAAATCTCAGCAGAAACGACCCACCAGTAGAATGACGGACGACGAAGCTCCTAAAATTCTACTACTGTCAACAAAGATCGACTTTCTCCAGCGGGATCTCCCTCCACAACAGATATACAAACTCTCGCTAAGGAATCTCTTACGCGATCGACACTCCTTAGAATGGCATCTTTAAGCCCATCCCCTCGTCAGCAATTTCCAAATGGCATCTGTAAGCCCATTCCCTCAGCTACATTTTGACGAGTGCAAATTTACGGGCACTCTAGTGTCCAATCCTCTTTTACCTTCGAGTCACGAAAGGAAAACCCACCAATCTAACTCTTCAGGTTCAAGAAGATTGAACAGGGGCAGCTGTTGTACCCCAAAATTTGCCCTCTCATTTTATCAACATTTCTCATCACCAATACTCTTTGAACTCCAGCCAGGATTAGGGTTTTGCACTGCTCAAGACATCTCCTTGCACTGATGACCTAAATTAGGGTTTGAGTTTGCAAAAGGATTTTTGGACTTCTAATGCTCAAAGTGACTTTCATACTTCATGTTGGACTCATAAGTTTGTCCATACCAAGTTTCAAGCCTTGAATCAAATTTTTGCCCAGTCAATTGGACAGTTGACTTAGAAATCAGCTGTATTGAGGAAAAAGTCAATTGTGGCCAATTTACAGTCAAACCTCATGAATTTTGACCCACATAAACATTATGAACTCATATGAACCATTTGATCATGTTTGGACCACAACTCCACAAGAAATTTGATCAGATCACCAAAAGGGCAAAATGGTCATTTTTAGGGTTTTGACTATACAAAGGAAATTTCTGACTTTTTAACCTAGACAAGGGAAATTCAAGCTCAACCAAGGACTCAAGGGATCAATGGCATAATCTTGACCTATTCAACAAGTTCAAAAGATCTCAAATGCATAGGTTTGACAGATGAATTTTTCAGTCAACTGATCAAAATTTGACTGTACACTGAAAAGTCAAACTTTGACTGTTTGGTCAAAATCAAGTGCCAAGGGTCATTTTTCATCAATATATGTCAAATTATGAAACTTGTTCATCAAGAAACCCAAAATTGCAAATTAGGGTTTGAAATTGAAAAATATCATAACTTCAAATTTTTCTAAGTTATGAAATTTTCTTAATTTTTCCCAACTTTGTCCCACATTTTCACCATGATGCAAATGGATTCAAACAAAACTTATAACATGAAAGTTTTAGTCCACCCCAAATTCTACAACTTTGATTCACAAAGTTTTCTGAAAGGAAGCTTGGATCTCAAGTTATGATTTTTGGAACAAGGGTCCCTAAAACTTTAAACTTAGTGAAATTTTGCCCTAGTTTATGCGGGATTTTGTCCTATCTTCTTGGCCATTTTTCACATAGTTACACTTGGAGTCACAAGTTTCATTTCAAATATGGATTATAGTTCTTGTTGCAAGCTTTACAAATTGTCCAAGAACTCCTCAAACACATTTGTGGTTAGGGAGAATCGAATGCTTGAAGTTGGCAAAAACTCACTTTGTATCCATGGCCAATACATGTTCATACAACTTGCATTTTCAAACCAGCATGCTTTGTACTAGCTTGCATGCCTCTAAACCATTTTACACTCCTTAATTGAATGCAAATCCACTGAGCTAATGCATTATCTTGGCCATTTGGACATTGCACACAAAACTAATCCCTAATTAGAAAAAGGTACATTTCCATTTTTGAAAAGGGATGCTTTATGTGAAACCATGATCTTTGAAGCACGGGGCCAAGATCTGAGAAGCCAAATCAAGTCCGCAAATTCCAGTAACCAAGGGCAAAGTATGCAGCATACAAGATAGAGGGTACAAGCTTGTAATCATAGTTACACATCTTTGCTTCAAAAACAAGAAATTGTCCAAACACTTGCCAACTTAAAAACCAGTCCATGCTAGCTTAAACAAACATTACAAACATATTTCACACAACCCTTTGAGCCAGAAACACGAGCACTTGAGCCTCAAAACCTCCCATAGCCAGAAAACCCACTTTTTTGGCAAAACAGGGCAGGTGCTGCAACTTGAGTGCCATAGCTCATTTTGCTCGTGCGTTTTGTCCCTTTTTGCTTCAAACGCATTCCATTCAACTCACTCAAGCTATCCCAAACCTCCATTGCCAACTGTAACTCCATTTACAGTGTTCACCATTTTTATTTCAAGCTTGTGCAGGTTGACTTCAAGAGGTTGATTCAGGGACATTCAAGACAAGCTAGCTATTGGAAAAGATCAAGTGAAGTTCAGGCAAGCTACCAGACACCTCAAAACTTGTTGAGAAGCACTACATTGCCCTACTCGAATCCAACTGAAACAGGTTTTTTTATCACTTTCTATCTCTCTATTTAGGAACATTTAGCCTTAGGTTTGTGAATGAAAAATGTAGTGTTCAATGCCATGAAGCCATACATATGCTCAGCTTTCATTTATATTAAGTGTGCTAGGAGAATTTCATCCACGAACATGTGAAAAAAGTTATGTCAGATTTTAGGGCCAAAGAAAATCTCTCTGGTCTTTGAGAGTTAAGATTAATGCTTTATATGGTTAGAATCGTATTTAAATTCTCTACAAGTTTCATGTTTTGAATTTTGGCAAAAGATCACAAATACAGGAGTTAGCAGTTTGAATACAGGGCGCGCGTGTTTCAGTCACAAGGAAGAAGATGAAGTGGAAATGGGATGGGCTGGCTTATTTCTGCTTCTAACACCCCCCTTTTGCTAAATGCACCCCTGGCCCGTTTTCTTTATATTTTGTTATTTTTATATTTTAATTTCATTTCTGACTTTACTATTTTATTTCCAAACATAAAAAATGCTTAAAAAATATTTTCATAATTTTTTACATTTATTTGGCATTTTATTCTATTATTTCTAACATTAAAACATTTTTAATACTTTTATATTATTTGTTTAAATTTAAAAATAATGTAAATAATACTTTTATTTTTTTTTATTTCTTATTTTTATTCACACTGAAAATATTTTCTTGAATATATTTTATTTTTGTAAATATTTTATCTTTATTTTATACATACTTAATATATTTAATATATATACTTTTATTTTATTAAAAAACTTAGAATAAAAATACAAAAATATCACATTTTTATTTTATTATTGTTTATACTAAAAAATACCTTTTTTAAGCATATTTCATTTTTGTAGATTTTTTTTTTTTTTACATAAATAATATAATATATTATTTTCTTAAAGAAATTAGGGTTTACCCCTTTAATAAATAAAATTAATCTTTTAATTTTATTTCTTTATACTTTTTCACATTAAAAATACTTTACATACATAAACAAATAAAAACTTCTTTTTTGCATAATACATTTTATTCAATATTTATTTATTTTGTTTATTTAAATATTGTACATTTAAATATTGTTGCGTTGAAAATTCAATTTGGATGTAATAGTAACTAGGGTTTATATTTCTTGTCAAATACCCCCCTGTTCAAAAATTGTACCCCCATCCCCATAATCATGTTGTAATAGCTTAGAATTTAAATTCTCGCACTTTTACGCTTTCAATTATTCCATGATTAGAGAATTAGGGTTTGTATGCAAAATCAAAATCAACAAGTAGCTTGACCTAATCAAAGACAAATATGCATGAAAATCAAACTCAATGCACACTTGCAGCCCTAGGGTTATAATCCACTTGTTGCCTTCAAAAATGGGCCATGGTATGCATGTTAGGTACTTTGGCAAAACAAAAACAAAACAAAAGATCATAGTCCCTCCATGACGCTATCTTGGTTTCCTAAACAAAAATGATCAAGTCCCTCAAGAAAATTGCCAAAGATACTTGACATAATTTCTATCATGGTCTATACGATGACCTGCACCTGTCCCGTTTAACATCCTAACACAAGGTTGTTCACCAAATACAATGGTGAAATAACACTGTCAAAAGGGTTAAAAACATAAGAAAGATCTTTGAGTAAAATAGGGTAGACAACTCTTAGTTATTTGATCAAAAGCTTGCAAAATATCCTTGCCATTTTCAAAACACACATCACAACACAATTTCAAAACAACTTTCAAAAACATTGAAATATCTTTTCAAAAAGACACACACCTTTGTATATATTCAAACAAGAATCATTACAAAGGTTTCCTAAAAAAGGCCTCTTTTTCCAAGCATTTTCAATAACCACACACAAAGCACCATTTCAAACAAATGAAAAGCAAAAGCAAGTGATCTAAATAAGTAACTAAGAGCCCATGGATAACCATGGATGAAAAGGGTGCTAGCACCTTCCCTTTTCATAATCTACACCCCGAACCCAATAAAACATCTCAAAGGTCTTTCCTGTGCTTTTTGACCTTTCCTTAGGATAAAATAAAAAGTCGGTGGCGACTCTTGCTAAACCGAAACATTTGCGAACACAAAACGCAAAACCTCAAGTCAGTTCTCCAACTGTATCACAGTATGGCTGAGTTGTTAATGATAAATGAAGTTTGGGGAATTATAATGTTTGATGAACTATGATGTATAAATGACGTTTGATGAATTATGATGCATAAATGATGTTTGATGATTTATGATGATAAATGATGCTGATGAACAATGTTGATGAACAATGTTGATGAAAGGTGTTGAGATGCCTCTAATAATTGGCAGCTATTAAGATGTACGCTTCTGACCAATGATGATGTGGTGTTGAGATGTTGTTAATTATGGTGTTGTCATTACATTCATGATTGTGTCGTATACATTGCATTTCAATATGGAGCTTATGCTCGTTAAGATGACCTGTATTTGCGAATATTAAGATGAAGGCTTATGCCTTGTTGATCCCTCTATTTATTGGCAGATTTTTAAGATGGGAGTTTTGCTCCAATCGTACCACATGTATTTGCATATTATTGAGTCGCAATATATGATTGCATAAAGAAGTTGTGTATTAATTTGGTGAATGTGTATTATGGTTGGTATTTCTGTTGCGATTATTGTTGTTTATAAGATGAGAAGTGGTGATGTTATGTGGTCTAATTTAATATATTAATTATCATACGTTTTATTATATTGTTAGATATCTCACCCCTTCTGTTTGAATGTTACCCTTACGTTGGTAACGTGCAGGTAATCGAGAGTGAAGGTTGTATACCTTTAGTAGTTCGAGTCGGTGTCATTGCTCTGATACGTAACACTCGGGGGAATGAACGCTTGTTGCTTTTAACTATTGATTATTTCAATTGTTAAACTTTAATTTGATTGTTATTAAGTATGTGTTGTTTTGAAGTTGCTGTAACGATGGATAAAGATGTTACTAAGAATTCCACTGCGTAAATGTTTAAATTGTTGAACTAAGAGATTAAAGTATTATGTTGATGGTTCATCCGAAGTTTTAAAGTGTTATGTATCCAAGATGAATGCAATGTGTTTTTAAAGTTGAATTTGTGGCATCCTGATTCGTTTGCATAAATGATTATAACTCTGATTTACATTTTTAATTACCGGGTATAATTGGGGTGTTATAAAGTTTGTATTAGAGTAAAGGTTGGTCCATCCGACCTAGTTATCAAGTCGTAGCTGTCTAACAATCGAGTATTGTTAATTTGAGTTCTAACCGTTATTTATGTTGTAGTGATAAGTTGAGATGGATGGAAGGAATAATGCTGCACTTGCTGCTGCTTTAGAAGCAATGGCTCATGCGATGGAAAATCAGCTGAATGCTGACGAGAATGTTGGATCTCGTAGTTTGGCGACTTTCCAAAGAGAGAATCCGCCTATGTTCAAGGGAAAGTATGATCCTGACGGAGCATTGGATTGGTTGAAAGAGATTGAGAGAATCTTCCGTGTGGTGGACTGCACTCCAGCGCAGAAGGTTCGGTATGGTACTCATATGCTAGCAGTCGAAGCTGATGACTGGTGGCTAGAGACTTGTCAGAGATTGGAAGCTGCAGGTGAAAATGTCACTTGGACTGTGTTTCGTAGGGAATTTTTGAGGAAATACTTTCCTGAAGATGTCTGTGGTAAGAAGGAAATTGAGTTCCTTGAGCTGAAGCAAGGGAATATGTCGGTTGTTAAGTATGCTGCAAAGTTTTCTGAGTTGGCTAAGTTTTATCCGCACTACACTGAGGCAGATACTGAGTTTTTGAAGTGTATCAAGTTTGATAACGGGTTGCACCCAGAGATCAAGAAGGAAGTTGGATACCAGAAGATCCATGTCTTTGATAATTTGATTGATAGTTTCAGGATTTATGAGGAGGATAATAATGCTCATTACAAGATTATCAGTGAGAAGAGGGGTAAGCACCAACGTAATCATGGTAAGCCTTATGATACCCCAGCTGGTAAAGGTAAACAGAAAGTTTCTCAGGGTCAGAGGACTAGTGGGAGAGATGCTCCTGCTGGTGTGATTTATTTTAAATATGGGAAACCTGGGCATAAGAGTAATGTATGTACTACTGAAGTAAAGAGGTGTTTCCGTTGTGGTAAGAACAGACACGTTGTATCTGAGTGCAAGCATAAGGATGTGATTTGTTTCAACTGTAGTGAAGAAGGGCACATTGGCAGTCAGTGTCAGAAACCAAAGAGGGTGCAGACAAGTGGTAAAGTGTTTTCTTTGGTTGAGGATCAAGCAGCTGTTAAGGACAGACTTATCAGAGGTACATGTTTCATTAATAGTACTCCTTTAATTACTATTATTGATATCGGTGCTACTCATTGTTTTATTGTTGCTGATTGTGTTGAAAGATTGGGTCTTATGTTGTCTTCTATGAATGGAGAAATGGTCGTCGATACTCCAGCCAAGGGGTTGGTGACTACTTCTTTTGTGTGTTTGAAGTGTCCCTTATCGATCTTCGACAGAGACTTTGCTGTTGATTTGGTTTTTTTACCGTTAAGAGGTTTGGATGTGATTTTGGGTATGAACTGGTTAGAGCATAACTATGTTCATATTAATTGTTATGACAAGTCTGTGAGGTTTTCTACTCCTGAAGAAGAGGAAGATAGTCTGTTCTCTGCTAAACGGTTGAGAAAGTTGATGCAAGAGGAAACACAAATGTTCTCGTTGATGGCGTCGCTATCTGTAGAGACTCAAGCTATAATTGAGAAATTGCAGGTGGTGTGTGAATTTCCTGAAGTTTTCCCCGATGAAATTCCTAATGTACCATCGGAGAGGGAAGTTGAATTTGCTATTGATCTTGTACTTGGTACCAGACCTGTGTCTATGGCACCATACCAGATGTCTACATCTGAATTGTCAGAGTTAAAGAAGCAATTGGAAGATCTACTTGAAAAGAAGTTTGTAAGACCAAGTGTATCACCGTGGGGTGCTCCAGTGTTGTTAGTAAAGAAGAAAGATGGAAGTATGAGACTTTGTGTTGATTATAGGCAGTTGAATAAAGTGACAATTAAGAACAAGTATCTGCTTCCAAGAATAGATGACTTGATGGACCAATTAGTGGATGCTCGTGTGTTTAGTAAGATTGATTTGAGGTCGGGTTACCATCAGATTAAGGTGAAGGATGAAGATATCCAGAAGACAGCTTTCAGAACGCGTTATAGACATTATGAGAATTCAGTGATGCCTTTCGGTGTTACTAATGCACCGGAAGTATTCATGGAATACATGAATCGCATCTTCCATACTTATTTGGATCAGTTCGTAGTGGTTTTTATTGATGATATTTTGATTTACTCTAAGTCATAAGAAGAGCATGTAGAACACTTCCATTGACTAAGTTGACTTGTAAAGGTAGAGCTTTTGTGTGGGATGTTCAGTGTGAAGAAAGTTTTATAGAATTGAAGAAGAGGTTGACGTCGGCTCCGATTTTGACGTTGCTTAATCTAGGAGAGCCTTTTATGGTATATTGTGATGCTTCTAAGATGGGTTTAGGAGGTGTGCTTATGCATAGTGATAAGATAGTTGCTTATGCGTCAAGGCAGTTGAGGACTCATGAGAAGAACTATCCTACGCGTGATTTAGAGCTTGCTGCAATTGTTTTTGTGTTGAAGATTTGGAGGCATTATCTTTATGGTTCTAGATTTGAAGTGTTTAGTGACCATAAGAGTTTGAAGTATATTTTTGATCAAAAGGAGTTGAATATGAGGCAACGAAGATGGTTGGAATTGTTAAAGGATTATGATTTCAGTTTGAATTGTCATCCAGGAAAAGTGAATGTGGTAGCAGATGCGTTGAGTCGAAAGACTTTACATATGTCGACAATGATGGTTAAAGAGTTGGAATTAATTGAATAGTTCAGAGATATGAGCTTAGTTTGCGAGGTTACGCTGCGGAGTGTTGTGTTGGGTATGTTAAAGATTAATAATGAATTTCTAGACAGTATCAGAGAAGCTCAGAAGTTGGATGTGAAATTGGTAGATTTGATGGTTGGAATTGATCGGTCTGAGAACAATGATTTTAAGCTAGATGCGCAAGGTGCATTGAGATTTCGTAATCGGATTTGTATTCCTGATGATGCTTAGATGAAGAAAGCGATACTTGAAGAGAGTCATAGAAGTAAGTTGAGTATTCATCCAGGAGCTACGAAGATGTATCAAGATTTGAAAGGTTTGTTTTGGTGGCCTGGGATGAAGAGTGATGTGGCTCGGTTTGTGTATGCATGTTTGACTTGTCAGAAGTCGAAAGTTGAACATCAGAAGCCAGCAGGGTTGATGCAACCGTTAGAAGTTCTAGAATGGAAATGGGATAGAATTTCAATGGACTTTGTGACGGGGTTGCCTAATACTTTAAGAGGACATGATTCGATTTGGGTGATTGTTGATAGGCTTACAAAGTCAGCTCATTTATTCCTATTAACATCAGTTTTCCAGTTGTAATACCCCAAATTTGTCCTACCCTTTTACTTTTATCTGGTTTATGCATTGTCGCGCTTTTCTCATGTACATATCTCCATTAGGTCATTTAACATTGCATACATTTGCTAACAACATAACTTCGCAAGGGGTCGAGAACCTTCAGGTTAGGGTTTTATCAACTGGCTAAGGTGTATATGTTCAAATAGAGCCTGATTCTTCTGGTTATTTTTCAAGGCAGTGAAATTGCAGAATTAGGGTTTTGTGTTCATGGATGTTGTGGATCTTTTCTTCATCAAGCTACAAGGTCATCCTCCATCAAGAATTCATCCAGAGCAAAGTACACTAGGGTTTTTACTTATGGTATTTGGTGTCTCATCAAGGTTGTAGTTGAGGTTATTTTGAACCGGGATTTTGACTTAAGCTATCTTTCTCCTCATTGAGTATCCAATGCCAGAGAATTATGGATTCAAAGCATTAATTTTGTCGATCATCAAGTAAAGATGTAATGCTAGGATGATGTTACGAATTCACTAAGATTAAGGCATTATTGGTTCTCTCATTTCTTGTTTTCAATATGGTGAAAGTATTCGTTCAAGTGATTATTTGGGGTCATGAGTTCAAGTGGTTTGAATTTGTTAAATTGGACCGATATTTTAAGAGGCAAAGCGTATTGAGTTTGGAAAGTCCATCCACGTGGATTCCTTGGAATTCAAGTCACTTCAAAGAAGAAAGCACACCATGTTCATCCATGATCAAGATTTTGGATTTCAAATAAAAGTCTTTCTTTAGTCATCTTTGAGTTTATCTCGTGAGTCATCCATAAAAAAGGGTTCGATATCATATATTTCATTCAAGTTGCAAATGAAGAGAAGCATTGGGAGCTCTTGGTTATATTTGAAGAGAACTTGATTTTGGATAGGAGATTGAAGATTTGGAATTGCCAAATTAATATTGCATTCAAGAACATTCAAGTTTCATTCAAATTTCCACCAAGTATTAAAAAAAGCTTCAAAGACATTTCTTTGGATTACTCATCATGAAAGTGAAAGCAAACTTCTTTACAAAGCAAAAGAATAGAATTCATATTTTATGTTACATTCAATCATACCATTACAACTCCAAACCATCTACTTTCCAAAATAGAAGGAATTTACACAAAGAAAATGCACCGAATATTACAAAATTACAAATAAATCCAAGTCTCATGACCAAGCCTTTCCCCACTTTTCACATCATGAGTCGAGTCTCCATATAACCTGATACTATTACTATGCCTTTTATCCAAGTGAATTCTTTAAGCCCTCCATCATTCTTCAAACCCTTCATAGCCTGCATCATTAAGGAAACCAATCTCAATTAGCCAAAGTTCGGACAGCCCTGCATCAATTGATAAGAATAACCAATTCCCAACAAACCAAAACAGAATTAACTGCCATATAACCAAATAGAATAATAGTCCAACCAACCCCTAACCAACTTTCCTAACAAATTATCATAACAACTAACAAATTCCCTAACCAACTAACAGTCCAACCAACCTCTAACTGGAATTCTTTAACCAACCTCTAACTGGAATTCTTTAACCAAACCTGTAACAGAAACTACATTAGCAAAAAGCCCATAACAGAATTATAACAAACCTCTAACTGATTCAAATCGCACCCTCCAATCTCTAACGGAATTGATTTAATAAAGGGCTGGGATTGGAATCTCTAACAAACTGAGATTCCTAGATAACAGTTTTTTTTATTTACAGATGGGTTACACAATCATTGTTCAAAAAAGGAGAGAAATCTCCAACAAAACTGAGAAATTCTCTCTCTCACTGATACAATTATTCAGATTATTCACACAACAAAAATAAAAATATCACAGAAGAAACTCACCACAATCTTCTATATTCTCTCTGCTTCATCTTATCATCTTCGCGGAGCCTTCAACAATCATCATTCTGAGCATCTTAGTTGAAGCTTCTACACAATAATCATCTTTGCATTTTGACCACGCTTCACGTTTCCGCACCAAGAAAGACTTCAAAACTTCATCAATCTTCACGCATCTTAGCTTCTGAATATTTTACATCCCTCATCGCCATCATCATCCATGTTCATCCGGAATCTCTCTGCACATCAGCATCTCCGTCGCTACATCAACTTCAAATCTGCAAAACAAATCACAACAACCACTCATAACTGAGAAAACAGACTCAAACCTGAGGAATTGAAAAACGTCGAATCAGAAAGAAAAGTAAGGCAAAGAGGAAGATGCTCACTTGAGTTCCTTAATTTTTTCTGTCATCGATTTCAGCGACGGAGAAGTGGAAGGTTGAATTGCAGCGAAACTGAGCTGAGACGATGATGAGAAGAGAAAGGCAGAGACTGATATTGATAGGGGAGAATCACTGGCCGCCGTTGTAAGAAGAGAGAAAGGGCGACGTTGTTAGAGAGGATACGGAATTCGTGTTCTCTTTGAAAGTAGCTCATGGGTCACAACACATTTAACCCTAATTCCCCTTTTGGACAGGACCATACACCTTGGGCTGGACATTTTTTGGCCATATTGCTTCACAAAAAATTGCTATTGGGCCTGAGCATTTTTTTTAGCCCAATTGCTTCATACAAAAAATTGCCAAAATTGCCAATTGGGCCTGGAATGTTGGGCCTGCGCCTGGGTTGCTTCAGTATACCTCTGGAAAAACTCTATACCCCCTGAATACTTTCTATTATTTCTTAAATAATTTTGTGTGATATTTCTACATGGTTTTTTCCCTTAATTATTCACATGATAAAAATTCAAAAAATATTAGAATAGAACTTTACTTCTTTTATTAACTTTGTTTGTTATTTTATCCATGTTTTTGGTATATTTTAATGCCAATTTTGTGTGAGATTTTGAAATAAAAGAGACTTGAGTGAGGAGTTTCATGAAGTTTCAAAGCTATCTAAGAGCATAATTTTCATCAAGGAATTCAAGGAGGCTTCTGTAGAGTTTTCTTATGGCTTGCATGGTTATGAAGAGGAAACGGACCTCCTCCGTTCGGTATCGTCACAAATCTATTTTATTCTTCATTTCCGTACTTTATCGCAATCCATATGCATGCTAACATTAGGTAGAAATTCCCTTTTCATCAAAATTATAACTTTAGGTCTAACCACGCATGATAAAATTAGGTTTAGAAATAAGACTAGTCTCCCTGTGACTTTTCTTTCCCTTTCGCATACGCATTTAAAAAAAAAACTTCTTTTTCTTTCAAAATTCAAACCACTTTAAAACTACTGATGAGAATCATGTTTTCGCTTAGTATGGGAAATGATAAGAGGGTCTCTTCTCGATCTTATTGTTCTTCATCTCAAGCCTAGGTGTGGTTCAATTCTCAAAGACTCCTTTCATGGCTAAGTAGAAAAATGGCTAATATCTCTCTCTTGAGGTCGACTAGTCATTGTCTGCAACAAGATACAAACCAACTCAAACCTTTTGTGCGCTCGATCACCTTTTCTCTAAAACCCTTTTCAGGTAAGGACATGATTAATTTACTTTTGTGCCAACGCATAAGTCTCCAAAGGTCGAGCTGCGACAGAAGGCCGAATTAACTTCGTCCATAAAAAACATAAAACAAACAAAAACATATGAGCCGAACTACGGTAGCTCTGATTCCTCAAAACGGATACGTAGGCATTGGGGTAGGGCCCAAGCGAGCACAATTTTATTTTCCCTACATTCTTTTCCCTTCTCTTTTGCATGCATTCCCTCTAGTAGTATAGTAGACAGTAAGCATAGATTAAACACACCCATAAGATAGACAACAAGAGTGGATACCGTAGAGTACTACGGGCGTGTGGGGTGCTAATACCTTCCCCTCGCATAACATACTCCCTTACCCGATCTCTCGGTCGCAAGACCGTGACTTCTCCCTTCTCAGGTTTTCTCGATGTTTACCTTTCCCTACATGTGGGATAAAAGACGTTCGATGGCGACTTCATTGTTTTGATGATTTTCAGCCGGTTGTTTCACCAGTGTCCAAGTTAGCTGAGATTTACACTAATGTGATTGTGAATCTGCATGGTGTTCCTTTGTGCATTGTGTCAGATAGAGATCCAATATTTACTTCTTATTTTTGGAAGAGTTTGCAAGAAGCGTTGGGTTCTAAGTTGAGGTTGAGTTCAGCGTATCATCCTCAGACAGATGGTCAGACTGAGCAAATTATCCAATCGTTTGAAGATTTGCTGAGGGCGTGTGTTCTTGAGCAGGGAGATCTGTGGGATACTTATCTTCCGTTGATAGAGTTCACCTATAATAACAGTTACCATTACAGTATTGGGATGGCACCTTTTGAAGCGGTGTATGGTGGAAGGTGTAGAACTCCTTTATGTTGGCATGAATCTGGTGAAAGTGTAGTACTTGGGCCTGAACTTATTCGTGAGACTACTGAGAAGGTGAAGTTGATTCGAGAAAAGATGAAAGCTTACCAAAGTATACATAAGAGTTATTATGACAAGCGAAGGAAAGATTTAGAATTTCAAGCGGGTGACCATGTGTTTTTGAGAGTTACACCTGTGACTGGTGTTGGGCGAGCATTGAAGTCTAAGAAGCTTACTTCTCGTTTTATTGGACCATATCAGATTTTGGAGAGAGTGGCGAATGTTGCTTATATAGCGACTTTACCGCCTAATCTTTCGAATTTGCATGATGTGTTTCATGTGTCGCAACTCGGGAAGTATATTTCAGATCCATCTCATGTGATTCATATGGAGGATGTGCAAGTACGAGATAATCTTACGGTGGAGACGATGCCTGTACGGATCGCGGATCGTGAAATAAAGACTCTGAGGGGCAAAGGGATTGCTTTGGTTAAAGTGGTTTAGCTAGGAGCTGCCGGAGAAAGCATGACTTGGGAGTTGGAGAGCAAGATGCGGGACTCCTATCCTGAGTTGTTTGATTAAGGTAAATTTTTGAGGACGAAAATATTCTAAGTGGGGGAGAGTTGTAACGCCCGTAATTTAATTAATTATTTAGTTAAATTATTTTTGGAATATTTATGAAGTTGTGTTATGATGATAATTGATGTGTTGTAATTAGTTGGATTTAATTATTTTATTAAGTTGTGGGATAATATTATAACAATAATATTATTTGATGTGGGCTTGTTTTAAGGGATATAAGTAGTAAGAAGGGGGTGTGGTAGTCTTAAGCCCATTAAGGTATTTTGAGAATAATAGGTTTATTTTATTTATTGTTAGAAATAATAGAAAAGAAGAAGCAGTAAGAGAGAAAGAAATAAGGGTTAGAAGAAGAGAAAGAACGTGAAAGTTGTTGGAAAGGAGGAAAAGAGGCAGAACGGGAATCAACCGGAAAAGTTATAAAGCAACCTTCAATCCAAGGTAAGGGTGGGGTTCTGACTCTATAATAGGGTTTATGATGATTGGTTTATGGGATTAAATGTGGAAATATTGTATTGTTCATGATCTGAATATATACGTTGTTGTATGATGAGAATCGATGATTGAAAGATGAATAACGATGCCCTAATGTTGTATATTTGATGTAGAATTATAGGATAATTGTAATTGATGATTATCTATGATTAGAAGATGTTTTTAGGGCCTAAAGTATAGAAATCATAGTGAAAACACAGTGAAATCGCATAAAATATCCATGACAGAATAGTATGTGTCGACCCCAAACGTCATGCGTCGATGCATGAAGGCTTTTAGACTCAGAATGAGTCAATACGAAGGAGTCATGCGTCGATACACAAGGGATTTTAGACTCGGGATGAGTTGATACGTAGGACCATGTATCGATACATGTAGTGTTGTAGACTCAGTATGAGTCGATACAAAGGGAGTATGCGTCGAATCATGTAGTGTGTTAAGTCCAGTACGCGTCTACCAAAGACATTACGCGTCGATCCATGTTGTCTGGTTTTTGGCAGAATCAGTTTGAAAAGGTTGTAACTTGAGTTTTCGGGCTCCGTTTGAAGTGTCGTTCGAAGCGTTGAATAGATAACGCGATGGGCCTCATTCTTAAGCATTAAAATGAAGAATATGAAGGATAATATTAGTATCCAAATTAGGATTAGAGTTAGTTTCCGCGTTAATCGCTATGTTGATTTTCTGAAGAATGAGGAGGATGAGATGACTATAGATTACTGTTTGGTTTGTAACAGTAGGATTAATGATGATAATGAGGTAGTATTACAAAATAGTAATATGTAGAGGTTTAGTGATTTAGAAGTAATCCTTAGATGATTAATTAATTATAGGCGATATCATGTTGTAGGCTTAGGGCCAACGATGTGAGATTGACGATCTACTATTGTATTGTTGTATGGCTGAGTTGTTAATGATAAATGATGTTTGGTGAATTATGATGTTTGATGAACTATGATGTATAAATGACGTTTGATGAATTATGATGCATAAATGATGTTTGACGATTTATGATGATAAATGATGTTGATGAACGATGTTGATGAAAGGTGTTGAGATGCCTCTAATAATTGACATCTATTAAGATGTAGGCTTCTGGAAAATGATGATGTGGTGTTGAGATGTCGTTAGTTATGGTGTTGTCATTACATTCATGATTGTTTCGCATACATTGCATTTCAAGATGGAGCTGATGCTCGTTAAGATGGCCTGTATTGGCGAATATTAAGATGAAGACTTATGCCTTGTTGATGCCTCTATTTATTTGCAGATTTTTAAGATGGGAGTTCTTCTCCAATCATACCACATGCATTTGCATAGTATTGAGTCGCGTTATATGATTGCATAAATAAGTTGTGTATTGATGTGGTGAATGTGTATCATCGTTGGTATTTCTGTTGTGATTATTGTTGTTTATAAGATGAGAAATGGTGATGTTATGTGGTCTAATTTAATATATTAATTGTCATATATTTTATTATATTGTTAGATATCTCACCCTTTCTATTTGAATGTTACCCTTACGTTGGTAACGTGTAGGTAATCGAGAGTGAAGGATGTATACCTTCAGTAGTTCGAGTCGGTGTCATTGCTCTGATACATAACACTCAAGAGGATGAATGCTTGTTACTTTTAATTGTTGATTATTTCAATTGTTGAACTTTAATTTGATTGTTATTAAGTATGTGTTGTTTTGAAGTTACTGTGACGATGGATAAAGATGTTACTAAGAATTCCGCTGCGTAGATGTTTAAATTGTTGAACTAAGAGACTAAAGTATTATGCTGATGGTTCATATGAAGTTTTAAAGTGTTATGTATCCATGAGGAATGCAATGTGTTTTTAAATTTGAATTTGTGGCATCCTGTTTCGTTTGCATGAATGATTATAACTCTGATTTACATTTTTAATTGCCGGGTAGAATTGGGGTGTTACATTCGAGGTATGTGTTTATCGCTTTCTATACTTTAGCATATTAATGATACTTAGAATTTTTACAATTTTTATTCCATTCATTCTTTTGTATACTTGTTCATTTGTGAATCACTTTAGTTCCTACCCTTTTTGTGAGGTAGCTTTCCATTGTTCACATATGCTGGAGACCACAACTCTTGTTTTAACTGGATTTTATTATGCTTAATATTTTGTTTGTATTGATTGTATGAAAGCTTTAATATGATCAAGGCATTTTTTTGTTTCATTTTGAGCACAACTACCTTGGCCAAATAGTCAATTCACCTTGTGAGTGTGTGATCATTAGTATCCCATTTTTTATCCTTTTTATCGATATATATGTTGTTTTTGCTAAATGCTCGTCTATGAGTGTTTAGTTCATCTTTTTGTATGTATATTGATTCTTTGTTTTCTTGAACCTTTAACTATGAGTTGTAGTTTAATTTTTACATTGCCTTAGAAAGTATGGAGTATTCACATTATAATGATGGTTGAAATTTAAGTTAGGGAGAAAAATGATTGTGTATTTATTGATTGATTTCTATGAGGTTGAAAAGAAAAAGAAAAAGAAAAGAAAAAAAAAGAAAAAGAAATAAATGTGAAAAAGAAAGTAAAAAAAGGGAAAAAAGTTTTGAAAAACAAAAACAAAAAAAGTATGGAATAATGTTGTGTTAATAAGTGATGTGTGTTGGTTTGTGTTGTACCCCAAAATTTTCCCTCTCACTTTTTCAAGAATCTCCTCACAAGATTTCTACTGGGCCAAAACTGCACAAGGTTTGATCAGCTCAAGTCGCCATGGATCATATTGGATTTTCAAGCATTAGGTCAAGGAGGAAGCTATTGAAGGAGAAAAGCAGATAAATTTGACTGCTTTTGACAAAATCAAAGAAAATAAGTTTGCTTCGGCTGGTGCTTAACTTCAACAGAAGTTGCTCCTCCATTTTAGCTTCGAATGAGTTTGGTTTCCCTTTGGAACATTCTCCTTCGAATCAAAGAGGAAGAGTCTCTGGTAGCCTCCTTCGACTCAAAGAGGAAGGGCCTCTTGTATCCTTTTTTGACTCCAAGAGGAAGAGTCTCTTGTAGCCTTTTTCGACTCAAAGAGAGAGAAAAAACCCTAGTGATGTCCTTCGACTCAGAACTTGGTGGATTCCTACTAGCCTCCTGCAGCTTCCTTTCGACACATGCATAGCCTCTATACCATGACATGTCTGGATGTTCCAATCGAAGGTTATACCTTGGTGGCCCATCTGAAGAATTGCAAGATGCATATATGGTCCATTCGAAGGACATTTTGAAAGAAACATTGTTATCTGAAAAGAAGTCTAGTCGCAAGCTAGAGCCAGTTGGTCAAAACAAAGGAGAAGTAGTCCAGATGCTACTAGTATCATGTACAAATCTGTTGCACTGGCCACAACGTTCCAAAACTGCTACAAATCAGTCCTGCCACACTATCCCCATATTTGCACCAAATTGGTATATAAAAACTGTACCTCGAAGGCTACAAGAACAACATAACCAATTTGTTAAAATTTCTTTTGTTTTCCCTCCCAAACCTAAGCCAAACTCATCTATAAATAAGAGCCTCCATCACACGTTTTAGAGGCCCTGATAGTTGAAAAAAAAACTCTGTTTGTAAAGAAATTACCAAATTCTCAAAAAAAACCCTCAAACACTATTAAAAATTCTCAAACATTCCCAAACACTCAAACTTTAAGCAACTCAGATCCCTTCATACATAAGCAAACCTTTCGAATCAATCCCCAACTGCCAGATAGTTAACCACAACTGACTGCCCAAATAAAACAGCAACGAAACTAGCTTCGGGAAGGTTCCAGCGAAGCTCCATCCATCATCGAAGAAGCCAATTACAAGTCCTATGACTAAGCACTTCAAGAGGTAAGTTTTCCTCTAAACTAAAAAACTTTGCTCACTTAAATATCATTTGTGAATGTAAATAAAAGGAAAATGTAGATATCCTATCTAGGAAGTTGATCATACTTTCGACCCTCACTGCTTTTATACTGAGAATCTCAACCCTGACTACTTAGACTTTGGATCTTGTTTCCCAATAATCTTGTGCTAACCCCTGATTTGTAGCTGTCGAAATTTACACTTGTTGGTTTCATTTTCAAGTTTAGACAGGTTTCCTGTATCTTTTGACTGGCTAAACATTGGAGCCTTCTTGAAATCTAAACTTGGGAGCGTTGCATTCCTGAAATCAAAGGGGACATCAAAGAGTTTGAAACGAAAAGTGTGCATTCCATGCTGACTCCTAAAGTCTGTCAAAAGAAATAGCAAGAAGGGTGAGTCGAAGGTTACCGGCTAACACTCCTGCAGTCGAAGGAAACAAAAAAGGAAGATTCCAAAGGGGCCATGAATATTTGAGTTGAAGGGTGCTACTGCTCAGGTCGAAGAGCTCATTTTCCTTTCTTTTATTTTGTTTTTGCCTTTACATTTTCTTGCCTTTCAATATGGTTGTAATAGTGTAGGATATTTATTTCCTGCATTTTTATTGCTTTATACAAATGTTAGTAACTAGGATGTATGGTAAAATAAAACCAACAAATAAGCCACCCTAATCAAAGACTAAATGCATGCAAATCAAACACATTATTCACACATACACCTCTAGGGTAATTCCACTTGTTGCCTATCGGAAAATAGTCATGTCCCTCGAACATGGGTGTTTTAGCAAAATACCCTCGATAAAAGATCGTAGTCCCTCGATGACCCTCAATGTTGCCTTCGGTAAACGATCTAGTCCCTAAAACGACATTGCTAAAACGTCCAATATGTTGCCTTCTATGACTATACAAATGTCCCAACGCCCATCCCTTCACATCCAACGATGGGGCTTCTTACCAAATCAATGGTAAGATAGCAACATCTAAAGGAGGAGGAAAAGAACATCTAAGACATTTTGAGCAGGTAGGTTCACTCTTAATTACTCGCTTGCTCACAACAAAAACATTTTTACACCAACACTCTCATTTGAAACATTTTCAAAAGACAACACTTTGTATGCATTCTTATAGAGACGAAAATCATCACAAAGACACCTTTTCAAAATCACTTTCAAAAAACACATCTCACAAACACCTCTTTGAACTATTTTCGAAACAAACACTTTGTATGCGTTCTTATAGAGACGAGAACCATTACGAAGTTCCATTTTCAAAAATACTTTCAAAAACCACACACAAAGCACAATTTCAAACAAAAGCAAGTGATCTAGCAAGTAACTAAGAGCCCATGGAAAGCCATGGATGAAAAGGGTGCTAATACCTTCCCTTTTCATAATCTACCCCCCGAACCCGAGAAATACTCTCGAAAGGTCTTTCCTGTGCTTTTTTACCTTTCCTTTTGGATAAAAGAAAAATCGGTGGTGACTCTTGATAACCGCGACATTTGCGATAAAACGCAACAAAAAAAAACCTCAAGTCAGTTCTCCCACCGTATCACAGAACTGGCGACTCTGCTGGGAATTTAACTATTTTAAAGTGGGGTTACCTTAGGGTTAGATCATATTTACCTGCCTTCTTTGTTTGATTTGTATGATTTACATTTGGTTCTTTTGTTTGGGCTTGCTTTAGATCCTAACCCGGATCTGAGAAATACCTTTTACGTAAGTAGCAATAAATTGTGAGGGAACTGTACAACGTAGACCGATACGATTGAAGCAGTAGCTACATTGGTGTGGCACTTTGGTTGGTACCAGTATCCCTTGTAGTGAATCAAGGAGAATACCGGTCCTCCGCGTTGTTCCATGAAGCATCAATTGACCTAAGAACCCTAATTGAACAAACATGGCCATTAGGACGTAGTGAGATAGCCGGTTTCGGTGTAGAGCTAAAAATTGGTTGATACTCGATACTACACACATTGAGGCTAGACTTTTGGGATATCTCGGCCGCAAGAAAAGATTGTTGTTCTGAGACAATGCCTAAGAGAAAGGTCGGTGATATTGAGATCCTTCAGAACCCAATCATTATTTCTAGGACAGGTTGAGCCAACTAGACTTCAAGAGGGTTTTTACCTACAAACTCCATGCAAGCCTAAAACTAAGGATTTGTTTGCTTTGTGTGAATATGATTATTTGTATATAAATTTGCTTACCTTGCATATCTGTATATAACATCATAACATCATACCATAGCATTTTCAATAACCATTTCAAGGATCTCGAGGGTCTTTGATGCAGGTTATGATGAACCAAACGTCTAGTAAGGGGCAGGGGGATTTATTTGTCTCTGACCAAACGCTGTCAAAGATCAAGTACAACAAACTTGAGCCAAGGGATATGACCCACTTGACATGGTGAGCTTAATTCTCATGGAAGGACATCCACCGATACAAAGTTCTCCAATCAAAGATGTAGATCAAAGTTCAACTTCTAACTTTTTCTTCTGTTTACCCCGCGAGATCCTTGAAAACATGCATCCACATATCATGCATCATATCACGACAGGTTTCTCCCATACAGGTTTCCTTATCTCCCTATTGTTTATTCCAGTAAGAGATGGCTCTAGATCAGACTATCAAGGACATCCAGGCTCAAAACACTCAACTTCAAGAGATACTCTTGAACCTATCCAAGGGGCAAGAAGAGGCGAAAGCTCTCCTCACTAGGGGAATGATCATGGGAAATTCTGGGGACGATAGAGATGATCAGTTGGATAGGCTACAAACTGAAATAGCCATAATGAGGGTCCAAATGATGGGATAGCTGGTGGGCCAGATGGCTCTTATCCAAAATCTGGCTCAAGGACAAGAAGAGCTGAAAGTTCTTGTCAACCAACTTCGTCAAGATGGTTGCAACCGTATGGGGGGAACAATCAGGATTGGAAATCAAGTCACTGCTCAGCCTCCCATGAGAAAAGAAGCTGGAAGACCTCCCCAATTTGCTACTACCTCACTGGTCCAAAAACAACCTTGCCAACAACAACAGAGAAATCAGCATAAGCGGAATACAGCTGAAAGACGCTTTACCAAAATCAACATGTCATTGTCTTAAGCACTGCAACACATGTTGGAGGCCAAACTGGTTACGTTAAAAGACCCCCCTCAGAATCCCAACACAGCCTCCCCAAGGTACAATCCAAATGCAAAATGTGTGTACCACTCCAACAGTCCTGGACATGACACCAATAGCTGTTGGACATTGAGAAATAAAATTCAAGACCTGGTCGACGAAGGAATGCTAGAGTTCACACAAGATGTACAGACTGAATTCTTCAGCCAAAGGCTCACCGCCTAAAGTGACAAGTTCAGGCAAAGAAGCTTCTGTTCATTTGAATTTTTAGTTGTAATCTCTTTTGTTATTCAAACAATTATCTATTAATGTCAAACTTTGTTTTCATTAATGCCTTGCATATGTTTGTCTTGAATTCATCCATTCGTTTTCTCTATATTTAAACTATGCTTTTTACTCTCCTTATGACATTTAATTCTTGCTATAAGTTATAAGCCTTTAAAGGGAGGATGACGAAAACAATGCCATAATCTCATACAGTATGCTTTTGGACAGACTTTGCTGACGATGTACAGGCGTTTCTTTCAAATCCTAAACACTGGAGTTATAAGGAAGATAATCCCTAGTCAACCCCTTCGAGCCAAAGAAGTATAAGTTTCCTTTTTACACAAATTGAAACCTTTAATCAAAACCTGTGGCAGGGTAGTATCTCAGTTAATTCAAATACGCGTTCAAATTGCAAACTCTCATCTCGTAATAGAACGAATGACATCAAAAAACGTTCCTCTGGGATCAAAAGACAGCGATGGTTCCCTATCACATAGGCAGTCATTATCTCTCAAAAAGAAAAGCCCACTAAGTCAAAACCTACAAAGGAGACTTAAGAAAAATGGGGCATCCCGCTGACTGTAATCTCAAAATAAGAATAGTCAGGTAAGATCAGGGATAACAAATCAAAAAGAGGTCACTACAAATCCTCAACAACATGGAAAATGTTGCAAAAAATGACTTCCTTCCGACAAACTTAACTTGTCTAAAAAATCACTAAAACGTCATTCCAGACTCGATTGGAGTTCAAATGCACAATTAATTGAGCTTAGGACTGAAGAACATCACGAAGAGCGGGTGGGTACAAATACACTTTGAGCATTTATCCTTTGTTTCTTAAACCGTGAACCAATCCACGTTACAACCATTCAAAAGTCCTAATTGAAGCATGGGTTAGTTCGAAAGCATATTGTTACAAAAGGTATCCTGACTCCTGTAAGGCTTTACTCAAAATCCAGAGTTGAGTTACAAACTTCTTTACTTGCTAAAAACGCATTTTTCAAAACTTCAAGACAAACATAAACTTTTCCTTACTTGAATATCACTGTTTGCATATGGCTATTTGTTTGACAGCAGAGAAATTCACACAACGAATATCCAGTGAATAAAAGCTCTCTCAGTGAACAAAATCAATTCAAGAAGGATGACACTTCCATTGACAAATCTCCTATCGACAAGGGGACATGACATGTCACTATCCAGCACACCTGGGGCAGTCCAGTCAAGATTCCAGGAAATCTCTCAAGAATTACAGAGTAACCAGGGGCAAGTCCCCAACTCCGTCACTTGGGGCATTGAACGTCAATCCCGACAAAGGGTTACATACAGTCAAACATTTCTAGGCAGTGCCACAAACACTCGCTACTAGGGGAAGTGACAAATCTCCCAAAAATCCTTCTCATAGGATGATTCCCCAGCCAAAATTTAATCTCTGAAAACCTTTCCCCAACTGAGACAACCTCAAGAGTCCTCGAGGACTTTCCCCAACGAAATCGTCACCTCTGTAACAGACCGGTAACAGGGTTTATTTCCCAAACAAACTATAAATTCCCCAGCTTGAGTTTTCCTCTCCAACTGCTATAAATCAAAGGACCATAACTGCTCTTCCCCAGCAGACTATTCTACAACCCCCCCCCCCAAGTTACTGTGAAACCTAGACCCGACCAGATATCAGTTTAACTTCGACTCCCCAGTAGAGCAACAGACGACTAAGACTCCTGAACTCTTTTCCCAAGAAGCAATAAACATTCTCCCCACAGAGTTTTCAATATCCCCCAGCGGAGTTCTCCTCAAAAAACAAAACAGGAATCCCCAGTGAAAACATTCCAAGCAAAGTTTGAAGACACACATACTCTTCAACAGCAGTCCAGTATTTAACAACTCCCCAGCATTTGTCAAGGATTTATTTTCCTAGACAAAAATACACTTCAATGAACATTTCACATTTCATACATCCTATTTACATACATGATAAGTGCATACGACACAATCTCATTTATTTTTGAGAACATCATGACATCATGCATTTCATACATCATGACTTTGCATACAGCTAACATTTTACCTTTTTCAGGAAAAGTTCAATCAACAGATGGCTACCATCAACCTTTTCAAGTTTCAGATTAATACCTGTAACAAGCCAGCAAAACTATCTACATGAAGAGATTGAAGATTAATACCTGTAACAAGCCAGGAAAACTTTATTTCTTTCTCATGTCAGAGATTAATACCTGAAACCAGATAGGACAACTATCTACTTGACCAACTGAGGCAACCCTACACAGGTTCCTTCTCACTTCCAGATGCAGTTTTACACGAACTCATCATCAAGCAACCCTACACCGGTTCCTTCTCACTTCCAGGTGCAGTTTTACACGAACTCATCATCAAGAAACCCTCCACAGGTTCCTCCTTTCCAGATGCAGTTTTACACGGACTTATCATCAAACAACCCAACCTTCAGATACAGTACGGATACGCTCCAGACATGGATGCCATTTTGATACTCATTCATATTTCAAGTTCAGATACAGTACGGATATGCTCCAGACACGGATGTCATTTTGATACTTATTCAGATTTCAAGTTCAGATACAGTCCAGATACGCTCCAAGACACGGAAGCCATTCTGATACTCATTCAAAAACACCTCCTGATACAGTTCGGATACGCTCCAGACCCGGAAGCCACTCTGATACTCATTCAGATTCTACTCCTGATACAGTTCAGATACGCTCCAGACACGGATGCCATTCTGATACTCATTCAGATTTCAAGTTCAGATACAGTACGAATACGCTCCAGACACGGATTCCATTCTGATACTCATTCAGATTTCAAGTTCAGATACAGTCCAGATACGCTCCAAGACACGGAAGCCATTCTGATACTCATTCAAAAACACCTCCTGATACAGTTCGGATACGCTCCAGACCCGGAAGCCATTCTGATATTCGTTCAGATTCTACTCCTGATACAGTTCAGATACGCTCCAGACACGTATTCCATTCTGATACTCATTCAGATTTCAAGTTTAGATACAGTACGGATACTCTCCAGACACGGATTCCATTCTGATACTCATTCAGATTTCAAGTTCAGATACAGTCCAGATACCCTCCAAGACACGGAAGCCATTCTGATACTCATTCAAAAACACCTCCTGATACAGTTCGGATACGCTCCAGACTAGGGAGCCATTCTGATACTCATTCAGATTCTACTCCTGACACAGTTCAGATACGCTCCATACACGAAAGCCATTCTGATGCTCATTCAGATTCAACTTTTGATACATTTCAGATACGCTCCAGACCCGGAAGCCATTCTGATACTCATTCAAAGACACCTCCTGATACAGTTCAGATACGCTCCAGACACGGAAAGCATTCTGATACTCATTCATACTCAACTTTTGATACAATACAGATAGGCTCCAGACACGGGCGCCATTCTGATGTTCAACTTATAGATTACATTTCAACAAGCATTCTTTGATGGCATCTACAAGCCCATCTCCAACAAGATTCTATCACCTCTCCAAATGGCATATTTAAGCCCATTCCTCCTATCGTCGTCGAGTGCAAATTTCCGGGCACTCTAGTGTTCAATCATCTTCTACTTTCAAGCCGCGAACGACAAACGCGTCAATCTCGCTTTTCAAGTTTAAGAAGATTAAATAGGGGTAGCTGTTGTACCGCAAAATTTTCACTCTCACTTTTTTAAGAATCTCCTCACAAGATTTCTACTGGGCCAAAACTGCACAAGGTTTGATCAGCTCAAGTCGCCATGGATCATATTGAAATTTCAAGCATTAGGTCAAGGAGGAAGCTATTGAAAGAGCAAAGCAGATAAATTTGACTACTTTTGACAAAATCAAAGAAAATAAGTTTGCTTTGACTGGTGCTTAACTTCAATAGAAGTTGCTCCTCCAATTTAGCTTCGACTGAGTTTGGTTTCCCTTTGGAACATTCTCCTTCGACTCAAAGAGGAAGAGTCTCTGGTAGCCTCCTTCGACTCAAAGAGGAAGGGCCTCTTGTATCCTTTTTCGACTCCAAGAGGAAGAGTTTCTTGTAGCCTTTTTCGACTTAAAGAGAGAAAAGCTCCTTGTTGATGTCTTTCGACTCAGAACTTGGTGGATTCCTATTGGCCTCCTGCAGCTTCCCTTCGTCACATGCATAGCCTCTATACCATGACATGTCTCGATGTTCCAATTGAAGGTTATACCTTGGTGGCCCATCTGAAGAATTACAAGATGCATATGTGGTCCAATCAAAGGACATTTTGAAAGAAACATTTTTATCTGAAAACAAGTCTAGTCGAAAGCTAGAGCTAGTTGGTCAAAACAAAGGAGAAGTAGTCCAGATGCTAGTAGTATCAGGTACAAATCTGTTGCACTGGCCACAACGTTCCAAAACTGCTACAAACCAGTTCTGCCACGCTACCCCCAAATTTGCACCAAATTGGTATATAAAAATTGTACCTCGAAGGCTACAAGAACAACATACCCAATTTGTTCAAATTTCTTTTGTTTTCCCTCCCAAACCTCATCCAAACTCATCTATAAATAAGAGCCTCCATCACACGTTTTAGAGGCCCCTGATAGTTGGAAAAAAAACTTTGTTTCTGAAGAAATTACCAAATTCTCAAAAAAAACTTTCAAACAATATTAAAAATTCTCAAAAATTCCCAAACACTCAAACTTTAAACAACTCAGATCCCTTCATACATAAGCAAACCTTTTGAATCAATCCCCAACTGCCAGATAGTTAACCACAACTGACTGCCCAAACAAAACAGCAACGAACCTAGCTTCGGGAAGGTTCCAGCAAAGCTCCATCCATTATCGAAGAAGCCACTTACAAGTCCTACGACTAAGCACTTCAAGAGGTAAGTTTTCCTCTAAACTAAAAAACTTTGCTCACTTAAATATCATTTGTGAATGTAAATAAAAGGAAAATGTAGATATCCTATCTAGGAAGTTGATCATGCTTTCGACCCTCACTGCTTGTATACTGAGAATCTCAACCCTGACTAGTTAGACTTTGGATCCTGTTTCCCAATAATCTTGTGCTAACCCCTGATTTGTAGCTATCGAAAGTTACACTTGTTGGTTTTATTTTCAAGTTTAGACAGGTTTCCTGTATCTTTTGACTAGCTAAACATTAGAGCCTTCTCGAAATCAAAACTTGGGAGCTTTGCATTCCTGTAATCAAAGGGGACATCAAAGAGTTTGAAATGAAAAGTGTGCATTCCATGCTGACTCCTAAAGCCTGTCAAAAGAAATAGCAAGAAGGGTGAGTCGAAGGTTACCGGCTAACACTCCTGCAGACGAAGGAAACAAAAAAGGCAGATTCGAAAGGGGCCATGAAGATTTGAGTCGAAGGGTGCTACTGGCCGGGTCGAAGAGCTCATTTTCCTTTCTTTTATTTTTTTTTGCCTTTACATTTTCTTGCCTTTCAATATGGTTGTAATAGTGTAGGATATTTATTTCCTACATTTTTATTGCTTTATACAAATGTTAGTAACTTGGATGTATGGTAAAATAAAACCAACAAATAGGCCACCCTAATCAAAGACTAAATGCATGCAAATCAAACACATTATTCACACATGCACCTCTAGGGTAATTCCACTTGTTTCCTATCGGAAAATAGTCATGTCCCTAGAACATGGGCGTTTTAGCAAAAGACCCTCGATAAAAGATCGTAGTCCCTCGTTGACCCTCGATGTTGCCTTCGGTAAACGATCTAGTCCCTAAAACGACATTGCTAAAATTTCCCATATGTTGCCTTCTATGACTATACAAATGTCCCAACGCCCATGCCTTCACATCCAACGATGGGGCTTCTTACCAAATCAATGGTAAGATAGCAACATCTAAAGGAGGAGGAAAAGAACATCTAAGACCTTTTGAGTAGGTAGGTTCACTCTTAGTTACTCGCTTGCTCACAACAAAAACATTTTTACACCAACACTCTCATTTGAAACACTTTCAAAAGACAACACTTTGTATGCATTCTTATAGAGACGAAAATCATCACAAAGACACCTTTTCAAAATCACTTTCAAAAAACACATCTCACAAACACCTCTTTGAACTATTTTCGAAACAAACACTTTGTATGCGTTCTTATAGAGACGAGAACCATTACGAAGTTCAATTTTCAAAAATACTTTCAAAAACCACACGCAAAGCACAATTTCAAACAAAAGCAAGTGATCTAGCAAGTAACTAAGAGCCCATGGAAAACCATGGATGAAAAGGGTGCTAATACCTTCCCTTTTCATAATCTACCCCCCGAACCCGAGAAATAATCTTGAAAGGTATTTCCTGTGCTTTTTTTACCTTTCCTTTTGGATAAAATAAAAGTCGGTGGTGACTCTTGCTAACCGCGACATTTGCGATAAAACGCAAAAAAAAACCTCAAGTAAGTTCTTCCACCGTATCACAGAACTGGCGACTCTGCTAGGGAATTTAACTATTTTAAAGTGGGGTTACCTTAGGGTTAGATCACATTTACCTGCCTTTTTTGTTTGATTTGTATGATTTACATTTGGTTCTTTTGTTTGGGCTTGCTTTAGATCCTAACCCGGATCTAGGAAATACCTTTTAGGTAAGTAGAAATAAATTGTGAGGGAAATGTACAGCGTAGACCGATACAGTTAAAGCAGTAGCTACATTGGTGTGGCACTTTGGTTGGTACCAGTATCCCTTATGGTGAATCGAGGAGAATACCGGTCCTCCGCGTGGTGCCATGAAGCATCAATTGACCTTAGAACCCTAATTGAACAAACGTATCCATTAGGACGTAGTGAGATAGTCGGTTTCGGTGTAGAGCTAAAAATTGGTTGATACTCGATACTACACTCATTGAGGCTAGACTTATGGGATATCTCGGCCACAAGAAAAGATTGTTGTGCTGAGACAATGCCTAAGAGAAAGGTCGGTGATATTGAGATCCTTCAGAACCCGATCATTATTTCTAGGACAGGTTGAGCCAACTAGACTTCAAGAGGGTACTTACCTACAAACTCCATGCAAGCCTAAAACCAAGGATTTTTTGCTTTATGTGAATATGATTATTTGTATATAAATTTGCTTACCTCGCATATCTGTACATAACATCATAACATCATACCATAGTGTTGTACCCCAAAATTTGCCCTCCCATATTCTTCAAGATTTGTCAAGATCAAACTCCAGATGATTCAAAATCTCTCCAGGGTTGCACAGTCCAATTGCCTCCTAACACAGTCAAAATTAGGGTTTTGGTTCTGGAAAAGAGAATGAAGTTTTCAAGGGTCCAAACAAGTCCCACATGCCCATATACATTGTCAAGCATTCATATGCCAAGTTTCAAGACTCACAGCATCAAATGGCACAATCAAAAACCCTAAATGCTTCATAGTCAACTGCAGGGGCAAAATGGTCATTTGACAGTCAAAAGTCAAAAAATTTGGTCAACATCTTATTTTGAAGCCACAAACATCATTTGATCAATTCTTGATCATGATTTCACAAGCACGGCTCAAAAAGTCTCAAGATGCAAAAGTTTCTATTTTTGGACAGTTGAAAAGTCAACTGCAAATTGACCAAGGCATAACTTCTTCATGGTTTATCAGAAAAATCCCATCCAAAGCTCATTTTGAAGAGGATGACATTTCCTACAACTCATCTTCACACTTCAAGTCCAAGAAATGCTCTCACAAAAGTTATCAATTTCAACATTATAGGTCATTTTCAAAAGTCAACAAAAAGGCACTTTAAGTCAAAGACCATAACTTGATATTGGTAAATAAAAATGACATGGGACCAAAGGCATTGGTTAGAGGACTTCAAGACCTTTCCAAAATGTCCAAGAACATGTTCATAGCTTCAAAATTGAGCAAGATATGCCTTGTAGAAGTTGGGAAATTTTTGGGAATTTTGAAAAGTCAACTTTGCTTCAAAAGCTTCAAAATGCTAATGGGCCTCAATTTCTTTCATGAATCATTACCCAAAGGCTATGCACGACCCATTGACCTCAAAGGGATTTATTTTCTTATTTTTAATTAATTAATTGGATTTTTATTTATATTAATTCATTTAATTAGATTTAAATATGAGAAAAATATCAAATCATGCTTTTTAAATCTTTTTATGCAGCAAATATCTTCCACATATGCAAAAGATTTCGTGCATCATCTCAAGGGGACAAGATCATCCCTATTTGGCAAGTTTCCATGGCAAAAAGATTGAAAAAAGATGTGAAAAAATCAAAGATTGAAAACATTAATACATGGACTTTGGGCTTGGTTTTTTAACCTAATTTCACTCAAATACTTATAAACAAGCTAACCCTATTCCATTGGACACGAAAGATTGCTCAGAATCTGCACAATAAGATTGCAAATTTTCACCAAAAGTTGAAAACTGAAATCATAGTTACAAGGCGTTTCAAAGCACAAAAAGCATCCTAATACCTTCCTGACATTGCTAGGAATCGATTGCAATCAAAAACGAGTCCCCATACTCCAAGAATTGGTAGAACCGAATCACACTTTTCACAAACTTTTCCATAATCGTGTTTTAATTTTCATGCATTATTCATGTTTTTTAATTGTTGATTTACACTAACAATGATGTTCTGAAGCGAATGGTACCATTTAATTGTCCTAACAATGCTTGAAACGAGATTTGCCATTAACGTTTTCTAGGGTTTCAGAAGCTCTAAAATGGGGCTTTCCTCATATGGAAAAATTAGCCCACCAAACCTATGCCATTGGATTCGTGACATCAAGACGAAACCAACCAATACCTCGCGCCCTTTTTATATTTGTTCATGTTCTAATCGCTATTTTCATAGTTTCTATTTAGTGGGGGTTTAAAACCCCCGCTATTTGTTTTATAATTACAGGGAAAATAAGGAAGAAGATGAACGTGGCCTATGATGATTGGAGCGTTTGAAATCTGGCGCGTCTTTTGTTTGTTCCATATCATGAGCGTGCGTTTCTTTTATATTATTTATGTTCCACTAACCTTACAAATAAACGCAATGGTTCAATTGGTGGCTGAGGTGTCTGGCAGGTATTGGGACCTGGGTTCGATTCCCAGGTCCCCCCACATATTTCATATTTTTCCTCCCAACGTGTTTCCATGCAGTGCACGTCCCAGGACTCATCATACAACCTCACATCCAAGCCTGCCACGCGCCCATGAGCTTCAATCCAAAGGCTACAAAAGGAGTCCTACCATGTACGCTAGTCAACCACTCCACACGCAAGCACAGAAAGTCAAAAAAGGCTTGGATTCAGTGGGCCAAATTGCTTCCAATAAACCTCCTTTTGGGGCCTGATACCCCCCATGGTTTGCATCAATTTTATTTTTTATTTAATTTTCCTTTTTATTATTTTAATTGTTTTTTTAATTATTTCTTTTAATTCCATAAAATAACTTTTCATAATATAAAATACAGAAAAATCAAAAATGTTTATTTTTTATTAATATTTAATTTCACCATTAAATTTTTTTTTTTGTAAATAAACTCTAACAATTAATTAGGTTAATTTAGGTTTCAATTTCAACATTTTTTCTTAATAAATTAAAATAGGTAGAATTAGGGTTTTGATATTTTTTCACCTTTTCTTTTTTAATAAATAATCTTCTCTCATTATTATCATTATTAATTATTAAATATTTTGTAAATAAACATATACCTTAATTATTTAGTAAATTAGGTTAAACTTTAATATTTTTCATTAATAATTAAAAACAATTTAGAACTAGGGTTTCCTTCTAACTTTAATTCTTTTCTTTATTTTCATAAATACAAAAACATAAAACCATCAAAAAAAAATTCTTTTCTTTTAATTAAATAATAACTAGACTTTTAATTCAATTTAATTTCAAAAGGGTCCAACGCCCTCGAACGTTCAACTTTAATTCTTTCGCGCATTTATTCTTATTTTTCTTTTTTCAATATTATGTAACTGTTCAAGCCATGTAATAGTAATTAGGAATTTATTTTACTTTCCGCATTTTTATTAAAACGGGTCTTTGTAATTTGGCGATGTATAGACCCGCGCCTTGTAATAGCGTAGGATTTATCTTTCCGCATTTAAATTTCCGCACTCTTAAACTGCTAACTTGCATGAAAGAATGAATGACTAATTAAAAACAATGCGTAGCTCACCATGCCATGATCAAAAGATAAATGCTAAACTGAAAACAACACACAAATTCACACACCACTTCTAGGGTACGCCTCACTGTTGCCTTACCTTCGAAACGTGGTCGTCGAGTATAGGACGTTTTAGTAAGTCCTTATGTCCATGATCAATGGCATAAGGGTAGCTTCTAAGGTATCCTACTGTTGCTCTGGTGACCACACTGTCCCTAAAAAACGAATTGACCCGAACACCTCCAACGGTGGTGCTACCTACCTTTCAATGGTGGGATGGCACTACCTTAAGGACATTTACACAGCCTAATTCCTTAGGGTAGGTAGATGACTCATAGATACTTTCTCTATTCAAAAACAAATCAAAACTTCTTTTCACACCGACACTTTCAAAGAAAGCTTTCAAAACAATTTTTCAAACACTCTTGAGGACTGATACAAGAGTCGATCTGAAATCTTTAAATGAAACTTTTTTTCAAACCCACTCACAATTGAAAAGCAAACACTTTTGAAAACACAATGAGCAAGTATCTAAGAGCCCATGGATAACCATGGATAGAAAGGGCGCTAACACCTTCCCTTTCTATAAATCTACCTCCCGAACCGAGAAACTATCTCATAAGGAATTTTGCTGTGCTTTTGTCCTGTCCATGTTGGAGAAAATAAAAGACGTTGGCGACTCTTGCTTCCGCGACATTTCGCAAACCAGCGTTAAACAGTCAGTTCCAGATCCACCGATCACAGAACTGGCGACTCTGCTGGGGACATTTATAAGTGAGGTGTACCTTAGGATTAGATCATTCTATGTTTTCAATTGTATGATTTGTTTGCTTTAATATTGTGAGCTTGTATTGGAGTTTCATAGATCCTAACCCGGATCGGCGTAGACTGACATGGGTGAAGCAGTAGCTACGTTGGTGTGACACCTTGGTCTGTACCGATATCCCTTGTGTTGGAACGAGGAGAATATGGGTCTTCTGAGGAGTCATTAAGCACCAACTGACCTTAGAACCTTAAATTGACCCAACTTGGCCATAGAACAGTAGCAGTATTCTACACTCATTGAGGCTAAACTCTCGCGATGGTTCCGGCCGCAAGAAAAGGTTGCGAAGCTGGAGTTATGACCGATTGAGGGTAGTCAGTGATATTGAGATCCTCTAGAACCCGGTTACTATTTTCTAGGACAGGTCTTAACCAACTGAAACTGAAAGAGGGTAGTACCTAAACTTCATGCTGGCCTGAAATCTAAGGGCTCTTTTGTGTGACTTGTGTGCCTTCACCATGTCTGCCTTTTGTGAATACTTGTGGTGTGCCTTTATCATAACATCATGCCATCATAAACATTGCATGCATCATGCATAAGGACTGACCATTTCAAAGACAAGAGGGTTTCACCTTTGCTCTGTTTTGTAGGACATCATGATGCCTATGCGAAGGAACACTATCCGGTTCAATTTTGTTCACCCACCTGAGTTGCTTGAAGAGTTGGTTAGCAGAATTCCAAATACTACTTCCTTCATCCAGAGGCATGGTTCTCTTCTCGGTTTAGTCACAGCAAAGTGGGACCAACAACTGATGAGTGTCCTGACCCAGTTTTATGACCCTCTGTACCAGTGCTTCACCTTTCAAGACTTCCAGCTGGTCCCTACCCTGGAAGAGTTCTCTGATTTGCTTGGTATCCCTATCTTGGATCAGACTCCCTACACTGGTTGGGAAAAGACTCTTAGGCTTGAGGAGATTGCTGCAGCCCTCCCTTTGACCCACAAGGAGGTAATGGACAACTGGGTGACTAGAAGCAAAGTTAAGGGTTTCTTGGCCAAGTTTCTGGTTGGTAAGGCTAACAGTTTCTGGAACGATTTGGACTTTAGGGCGTACGAAGACATTCTGGCTCTCTTAATCTATGGTCTAGTTTTGTTTCCTAATCCTGATAACTTCATTAACGTCACTGCCATAAGGATCTTCATGTCTCGGAACCCTGTGCCCACTCTCTTGGGTGACATCCTGCAACAACTTTATGCTCGTACTGCCCGAAGACGAGGAACTCTGTGGTGTTGCATCCCTTTGTTAGTGAGATGGTTTATTTTGCACCTCCCTAAGTTTGTGCTGAAGAACAAAGAAGGAAGAGGCTGGGCTCATAGGTTAATGTCTCTCACTGTTAAGGACATCATTTGGACTTTCAGGGGTTTGGATGAGGTAGCTGTTATTGATCGTTGCGGAGAATATCCTAATGTTCCTCTGATTGGTACCCAAGGAGGAATCTCTTATAATCCATGTCTAGCTCTCCGTCAGTTTGGAAGAGCCAGAAGAGCAGGGCCTCATGAGATGTTGGTGCCCCACATCAGCTTTGAGTTTCAGGTAGATAGTGACGAGTTGCATCGTAGGTTCATCAAGGCTTGGGACAGAATTCACAAAGCTGACCCACAAGAGCTGGGACCAAAGACTTCTCTACCTATGGAAGCCTACTACAAATAGGTCCGCATCCGTGCTCAGAAGTTAGGTATGCCATATGAAGCTGTCAGACCCGTCATTCTTGAATATCCTGATAGAGATGGGGATCCTCCAACTGTCCTACATCCTCAGATACCTACTGATATTGAGACACTAAAGAGGTCTTGGGCGCAACTGCGAGAAGAACGGGATTCTTATCGAGAAAAGTTCAACGAGCAGGAGTTGAAGATCCAGAAGCTGACAAAGCAATTGGAGAACGAGCGAGCCTTGAATGACTACATCCGTACTGAGAAGAGGAGACCATGGGATCAATGATGAACTTTGGATATTCTTTTACAGTTTTATTTCCCTTTTCAGTATTTTCATTTTATGTAACGCCTAAGGGCAACCTGTTGAACAATTTGAATTTCAAAGTTGAATCTAATGAAGTGTGTTCCTTTTGTTTACAAAGTTGATTCCCGATTGTCTTTGAAAACATAAATCATACGCATTCCATTCATCATGTGCATCACAGGAACTCTTCTTTTCAGGTTGCTTAATGTTCTTCGCTGTTTATTTCAGCATCATGAACCCTGAATCATCTACCGAGCAGTCCATCAAGGCCCTTCAGGCTCAGAATGCCCAATTCCAAGAGCTGATTATGAGTTTGGCCCAAGGACAAGAGGAATTGAAGGCTCTGCTGGTCAAGAAGAAGAAGAAGAGAACTGTACTATTCAACACTGGCCGGAGGTTTGGTAACACACTGCAGAATGAGGTTGATCAAGCTGGTTCTTCTGTGGGAAAAGGCAGTCCCCAGGGGGGAAGAGTTCCTAGTCCGGTGGTCTCTGACAATGAGACTGATTTTAATGAGGAGCAGTATCCTCCAGCTGAAGACAAGTACAAGCAGTTGGAAGACCGTCTGAATGCCATGGAAATTCAACAAGTGCCTGGTTTGGATTTCGGAGACTTGGGTCTATCTTCTGGTGTGGTAATCCCACACAAGTTCAAAGCACCATCTTTCGCAAAGTATGACGGGGCATCCTGCCCGAAGCTACATCTCAGATCTTATGTGCGGAAGATTCATCCGTATACTGTGGACAAGAACTTGTGGATCCATTTCTTCCAGGAGAGTCTTTCAGGGACTCATCTCGAATGGTTCTATCAGCTGGATGGAACCAAGGTTCGTAACTGGGAGGAGTTGGCTACTTCTTTTTACAAGCAGTATCAGTATAATGCCGACCTCGCTCCTACATGTACCCAACTCCAGGGTATGTCGCTAGGATCGGGAGAAGGTTTTAAAGAGTATGCGCAGAAGTGGAGGGACCTGGCTGGCAGGGTGCAGCCACCATTAACCGACCGTGAGCTAGTGGACATGTTCTTGGGGACCCTATCCGGGCCATTCTTCAATCATCTTATTGGCAATTCATCTGCAGGGTTCACAGATCTCATTCTGATTGGGGAAAGGATAGAAGCTGGATTGAAATCAGGGAAAATTCAGAAAGGGTCGTCCTCAAGTTCTGAGAAGAAGCCTTTCAAAAAGGAAGCCAGTGCTGTGTATGGGCCTAGGAGGCAAAACAAACCGGAACGCCACCAAGCTGTCAACGCGGTGGTTATTGCAAAGCCTGCTGCCGCTCCTCGGCAACCTAACCAACCAAGGGCTGAGAGACCCAGAAGAGAATACACTCGGCTGAGTATGACCTTGTCACAAATCTTGCCGTAATTGCTATCGACCAACTTGGTAACCGTCAGAGAGGCTCCGAAGGTTGTGAACACTACCTCTCCGAAGCATAATCCCAATGCCCGCTGTGCTTATCACTCCGATAGCCCGGGGCATTCTACTGATGACTGCTGGGCCCTGAGAAATAAGGTTCAAGACCTTATTGATGCTAAGGAGGTACAGTTTGAGGCACCTGAGAAGCTTAATGTGGTGACAGCTCCCCTACCTGACCATGGAGTGAATGCTATCAGGGATGGTGACGAAGTGGAAGAATCTGAGTTCAACAGCTGGATCTACCCGACGACCGACGGTGGACCGAACAATTGGACCGCAAAAGACCACATACCTGTTACCTTTGTTACGCATTAATGAATTCCTTTGTTTTTTTAATTTGTAATAAACAATAAATTGAAACTTCATGGCCCGGTGTCTTACCCGGGGCACCGTTGGCTTCATTTGTGAGGGCTTATTACTTGTCATTTCCATATATCATGAATAAAGACATTGGACGTTTTTCGCATTTCAAATCTTGTGCTCCCTTTCTTTCTTTCTTTCTTTATATATTGCAAAACAGCTATATTTACACACACTCACCTATACAGGTTTCAATCCACTCTGGATCTCATTGGTAACGACTCTGCTACTGCCAGTTATGACTTCGAAAATCCGATCAACTTAGCCGAAGACGGAGGTGAAGATGATTGCGAAGTGCCTGGTGAGCTTGCAAGACTGTTACTCCAGGAAGAGAGGGCCATTCAGCCACATGAAGAGCCAGTGGAAACAATAAATCTGGGTACTGAGACAGACAGAAGGGAAGTTAAGATTGGTGCCAATCTAGAGCTCAGCGTGAAACAACGGTTGATTCAGATGTTACATGATTATGTGGAAATCTTTGCCTGGTCCTACGAAGACATGCCTGGGTTGGATACTGACATTGTGGTCCATCACCTGCCTACCAAGGAAGATTGCCCTCCGGTTAAGCAAAAGGTCCACCGTATGCGTCCAGAGATGTCCGAGAAGATCAAAGCTGAGGTTATGAAGCAATTTGACGTCGGGTTTCTAGCAGTGACTTCTTACCCTCAGTGGGTTGCCAACGTGGTTCCGGTGCCGAAGAAAGATGGTAAAGTCAGAATGTGTGTTGATTACAGGGATTTGAACAGGGCCAGCCCCAAGGATGATTTCCCTCTACCTCACATCGACGTTCTGGTTGACAATACGGCTCAGCACAAGGTGTTCTCCTTCATGGATGGCTTTTCAGGTTATAATCAAATCAAGATGGCTCCTGAAGATATGGAAAAGACTACCTTTGTTACTCAGTGGGGCACCTTCTGCTACAAGGTCATGCCTTTTGGATTGAAAAATGCTGGGGCAACCTACCAACGTGCCATGGTTGCTTTATTTCATGACATGATCCATCATGAGATTGAAGTGTATGTTGACGATATGATTGCAAGGTCCCAAACTGAGGAGGAACACCTTGACCATTTACAGAAATTGTTTGTCCGTCTGAAATTATACAAGTTGAGGTTGAACCCAAACAAATGCACCTTTGGGGTAAGATCTGGAAAGTTGCTAGGCTTCGTCGTGAGCGACAAAGGTATTCAAGTGGACCCTGCCAAGGTTAAATCCATACAAGAGATGCCAGTTCCCAAGACAGAGAAAGAAGTCAGAGGCTTTCTAGGACGTCTGAATTACATCGCTCGATTCATCTCGCATCTAACTGCCACCTGTGAACCAATCTTCAAGCTGCTGAAGAAAGATCAGGTAGTACGTTGGAATGATGAATGTCAGGCCGCTTTCGACAGAATCAAAGAGTATCTCCAAGAACCACCCATCCTTATGCCACCGGTTGAAGGGAGACCTCTAATACTATACTTGACAGTACTTGACAGCTCAATGGGGTGTGTGCTGGGGCAGCATGACGAGTCTGGCCGAAAAGAGCACGCCATTTATTACCTTAGCAAAAAGTTTACCGACTGTGAGACCCGATACTCACTGCTCGAGAAAACTTGATGCGCTTTGGTATGGGCTGCTCGCAGGCTGAGACAGTATATGCTGACTCACACTACTCTGTTGATTTCAAAAATGGATCCGATAAAGTACATATTCGAAAAGCCTGCTTTGTCTGGAAGAATAGCAAGATGGCAAATGATCTTGACAGAATACGACATCCAGTATACGACTCAGAAAGCAATCAAGGGAAGTGTATTGGTAGACCACTTGGCACACCAGGCAGTGGACGACTACCAGTCAATGAACTTTGAATTTCCTGATGAGAGCATCATGATAGTGACTGATTGTGAATTACCTGGACCGGATGAAGGACCTGAGGAAGGATCCCGATGGTCTATGCACTTTGACGGAGCCTCCAACGCTTTGGGTAACGGTATCGGCGTTGTGATCATATCCCCTCAAGGCACTCATACTCCACTCACTGCCCGGCTATGTTTCAACTGCACCAACAACATGGCGGAGTATGAGGCATGTATCATGGGTCTTCAAGCTGCGATTGACTTAAGGATCAAGTTTCTGAGTGTCTTCGGAGATTCCGCTCTCGTGATCAATCAGATCAAAGGCGAGTGGGATACGAAACATCTGAATCTTATTCCTTACAGAGAATGTGTGTTGACATTGATCCCGCATTTCACGAAGATAACTTTTGAACACTTCCTAAGAGAGGAGAATCAGTTGGCGGACGCGTTAGCTACGATGTCTTCCATGTTCAAAGTCAAATGGGACAATGAGGCTCCCCGGATCATCATCTGGAAACTGGACGAACCGGCATACTGTTGTGATCTTGAGGCTGAGGTGGTAACTAAAAAACCCTGGTATCATGGGGTGAAAAGGTACTTAGAAGCTCAAGAATACCCTGAAGGTGCATCTGTCAATGATAAAAAGTTTCTGAGAAGGTTCGCTGCAAAGTTCTTCCTCAGCAATGGCATTCTATACAAGCGAAGTCATGATTCGACCTTACTGCGTTGTGTGGATAAGACTGAAGCAGAAAGGATCATGGTAGAGCTACATGAAGGTACCTTCGGAACACATTCCAGTGGACACACCATGGCAAAGAAGATCCTTCGGGCAGGATATTTCTGGTCCACAATGGAAGCTGACTGTTACCAACATTCTCGGACATGTCATAAGTGCCAGATATACGCAGATAAGGTGCATGTTCCTCCAGTTCCTCTGAACGTCCTGACTGCACCTTGGCCTTTTGCAATGTGGGGCATTGATATGATCGGCGAGATTAAACCTACGGCATCCAACGGGCATCGCTTCATCCTGGTGGCGATCGATTACTTTACAAAGTGGGTTGAAGCAGCTTCCTACGCTACCGTAACCAAGAATGTCGTAGCACGGTTCATTCGGCATAACCTGATATGTCGATACAGCGTCCCGGAAAGTATCATTACGGACAACGGTACCAATATCAATAACAAGATGATCACTGAGCTCTGCGAGCAATTCAAGATACAGCACCACAACTCTTCTCCTTACCGACCGAAGATGAATGGGGCTGTAGAAGCAGCTAATAAGAATATTAAAAAGATTGTGCAGAAGATGACAGTGACCTATAAAGATTGGCACGAGATGTTACCGTTCGCTCTTCATGGGTACCGTACCTCAGCAAGGACGTCAACCGGGGCAACTCCCTTTTCCTTGGTCTATGGCATGGAGGCAGTCTTTCCGATTGAAGTGCAGATACCCTCTCTCCGGATAATGAAGGATGCAGATCTGAGCAAAGATGACTGGATCCAGACTCGACTTGATCAGCTAAATCTAATTGACGAAAAGAGACTCGCTGCTATTTGTCATGGTCAGACGTACCAAAAACGGATGATCAGGGCATTTAACAAGAAAGTCAGACCACAAGAGTATCAAGTTGGGGACCTGGTAATCAAACGCATCATCCTTCCTCAGAGTGATCCCAGGGGAAAATGGACCCCTACGTACGAAGGGCCATTTGTGGTTAAACATGTGTTCTCAGGAGGAGCCATGATCCTAACCACCATGGATGGTGACGACCTTCCTCACCCCGCCAATGCAGACATATTAAAAAGATACTACGCATGATAAAAGACCCGCTAGGTTGACATACCTAGGCAAAAATTAGGGCTTCCCGGCGAACCAAAAGGGTTCGGGCAAAATGAGGGATGAAATGAAAAAATCTGTACACCCGGCAAGTCGAAAACCTGAAAAGGCGGCTTGGGCAAAAATGGGTATCTCGGTGGATTGAAAACCCGAAAGGGCGGTCCAGGCAAAAGTTAGGGATTAAAGCGTAATACTATGTCTCATTGGATCACTTTGCATCCAGAATCCGGTATCAACTATCAAGTTCAAACGACATCGATCAATCAACTTCATCGTCAACTGAGCAGCAAAGTGATGAGACGCTCGAAGATATAAAGGCGATAGCAGAGTTGGAACCCAGTGGGATTATTCTTTTCACATAGCTGTTTTGTTTTCCCTTTTTCACAAAATTGTATAAACTCTGTTGTTCGGCGGCGTTCTCTTACTAGGACGTCAGCCTCTTGTACAAAAACGCCTATTTACAGGCAATTCAAAAATCAATACAAATTCACCTTTCAGACAAATTGCCATTTGTTTTTCCTTTTTCTGATTTGTTTTGCGAAGAACGTCCAAGGTTCAAATTTGTGATATATGCATTTGATAATAATTGCTAACTCATAAATATTTGCATACGAAATAAAGGATTAATTACAGGTAACATTAGAAACAGGGGCAATAATGAGTTGTCTAAGCGATCTAATTGCTCTGTCCATCAAGGTACCAAGGTAAGTTCGGCTGAAGAATGCAACCAAGATACCTTAATTCCCTAGAGAGTGAGCCAAGATTCAACAATACTCTCCCCTAGCAGAGTTGGTCTCCCATCAGCCCTAACAAGGCACAGTATCTCCTAAAGTCAGCGATACTCTCCCCAAGCAGAATTAGCCTACTCAGTCAGCCTTATGGAAGTTGGGTATCCCCAGCAGATCTCAACATTCCTCAACGCAATATACAAACATTCTTAACAAGCATCCCCGGCAGTCTTGATCTAAGATTGTTCCCCGGCGGTATACCAGACGTTCAGTGGAGTCACTCCCCCAGTACAGTCCAAAAGTTTCCCCAGGAAAGTGGAATCCATCTCCCCAGCAGGAAGCTTATCCCCAGTAGATTCTGGAAGCTTGTCACCCGCCTAGCACGAACGCGTCTCCCGGCTTTATTCAAAGGTTATTTCCCCACCAGGATATAACTGGGTTATCCTCAGCCAATAACCATGGAAAGATCGTCCCCAACGAAGTCTTCCTATCCCCCAGCGGAGTTCATCAATTCCTTCAACATAACACATCAATGGTATCCCCAGCAGAGTTATCATTAACCTCAGCAAAATATCTCTTTCTCCCCACAGAGTTCACTCCCCACAGAGTAATCTATTCGCCAAGTTTATTCCCCAACGGAGTCATCTTCTCCTACCGGTATTCTTGCAACCATCACCCCCAGCGGAAACAAAAGCTATACTCTCCAACATCAAGCCCAGGGTTTAACTTCCCGGCACCCGTCAAGGATTTACTTTCCTAGACAAAAATGCATTCATAAACATCGCATCTTCATACATTATAGCATGCACATACGCATCATGAATATACAGTTTCATTCATTAAACATCACACATGTCATACATCATGACATCGCATACAACTAACGTTTTGTCTTTTCAGGACAAAGGTCAATACAAAGATAATTGCTATCAACTGTCGTGATTCCAGATCCGATTCCTGTATCTTGCCAGGGTGTATCTGTTGACGACTAATTCTAGACTCGATTCCTGTATCTTGCCAGGGCACGTCTGAAGAGTTTGAAGATCCGATTCCTGTATCTCGCCAGGGTGTATCTGTTGACGACTAACATTACCAGACTCGATTCCTGTATCCTGCCAGGGCACGTCTGAAGAGTTTGAAGATCCGATTCCTGTATCTCGCCAGGGTGTATCTATTGACGACTAACATTACCAGACTCGATTCCTGTATCTTGCCAGGGCACGTCTGAAGAGTTAGAAGATCTGATTCATGTATCTTGCCAGGGTGTATCTGTTGACGACTATATTCTCCGGACTCGATTCCTGTATCTTGCCAGGGCACGTCTGAAGAGTTTAAAGATTCGATTCCTGTATCCGGCCAGGGCACATCTACATAAAGAGTTTGAAGATCAACTCCTGTAACAGGCCAGGTAATTATCTTTCTTTTTCTCAGGTACGCAAGTTCTCGCTAAGGAATCTCTTACGCGATCAACACCCGATGGCATCTGTAAGCCCATCCACATACCAACAGTCTCCAAATGGCGTCTATAAGCCCATTCCCGACAAGGTTCTGTCACATCTCCAGATGGCATCTATAAGCCAATCCTCCTAGCCATCATCTCTCCAAATGGCATCTGTAAGCCCATTCCCTGCATCACGCTGCTGACACTCTACTATGCGAGTGCAAATTTCTGGGCACTCTAGTGTTCAATCATCTTCCACCTTCGGATTACGAAAGGCACGCCAGCCAATCTACATCCTCAGGTCTAAGAAGATTGAACAGGGGCAACTGTTGTACCCCAAAATTTTCCCTCCCATATTCTTCAAGATTTGTCAAGATCAAACTCCAGATGATTCAAAATCTCTCCAGGGTTGCACAGTCCAATTGCCTCCTAACACATTAAAAATTAGGGTTTTGGTTCTGGCAAAGAGAATGAAGTTTTCAAGGGTCCAAACAAGTCCCACATTCCCATATACATTGTCAAGCATTCATATGCCAAGTTTCAAGACTCACAACATCAAATGGCACAGTCAAAAACCCTAAATGCTTCACAGTCAACGGCAGGGGCAAAATGGTCATTTGACAGTCAAAAGTCAAAAATTTTGGTCAACATCTTATTTTGAAGCCACAAACATCATTTGATCAATTCTTGATCATGATTTCACAAGCAGGGCTCAAAAAGTCTCAAGATGCAAAAGTTTCTATTTTTGGACAGCTGAAAAGTCAACTGCAAATTGACCAAGGCATAACTTCTTCATGGTTTATCAGAAAAATCCCATCCAAAGCTCATTTTGAATAGGATGACATTTCCTACAACTCATATTCACACTTCAAGTCCAAGAAATGCTCTCACAAAAAGTTATCAATTTCAACATTATAGGTCATTTTCAAAAGTCAACAAAAAGGAACTTTAAGTCAAAGACCATAACTTGATATTGGTAAATCAAAATGACATGGGACCAAAGGCATTGGTTAGAGGACTTCAAGACCTTTCCAAAATGTCCAAGAACATGTTCATAGCTTCAAAATTGAGCAAGATATGCCTTGTAGAAGTTGGGAAATTTTTGGGAATTTTGAAAAGTCAACTTTGCTTCAAAAGCTTCAAAATGCTAATGGGCCTCAATTTCTGTCATGAATCATTACCCAAAGACTATGCACGACCCATTGACCTCAAAGGGATTTATTTTCTTATTTTTAATTAATTAATTGGATTTTTATTTATATTAATTCATTTAATTAGATTTAAATATGAGAAAAATATCAAATCATGCTTTTTAAATCTTTTTATGCAGCAAATATCTTCCACATATGCAAAAGATTTCGTGCATCATCTCAAGGGGACAAGATCATCCCTATTTGGCAAGTTTCCATGGCAAAAAGATTGAAAAAAGATGTGAAAAAATCAAAGATTGAAAACATTAATACATGGACTTTGGGCTTGTTTTTTAACCTAATTTCACTCAAATACTTATACACAAGCTAACCCTATTCCATTGGACACGAAAGATTGCTCAGAATCTGCACAACAAGATTGCAAATTTTCACCAAAAGTTGAAAACTGAAATCATAGTTACAAGGCGTTTCAAAGCACAAAAAGCATCCTAATACCTTCCTGACATTGCTAGGAATCGATTGCAATCAAAAACGAGTCCCCATACTCCAAGAATTGGTAGAACCGAATCACACTTTTCACAAACTTTTCCATAATCGTGTTTTAATTTTCATGCATTATTCATGTTTTTTAATTGTTGATTTACACTAACAATGATGTTCTGAAGCGAATGGTACCATTTAATTGTCCTAACAATGCTTGAAACGAGATTTGCCATTAACGTTTTCTAGGGTTTCAGAAGCTCTAAAATGGGGCTTTCCTCATATGGAAAAATTAGCCCACCAAACCTATGCCATTGGATTCGTGACATCATGACGAAACCAACCAATACCTCGTGCCCTTTTTATATTTGTTCATGTTCTAATCGCTATTTTCATAGTTTCTATTTAGTGGGGGTTTAAAACCCCCGCTATTTGTTTTATAATTACAGGGAAAATAAGGAAGAAGATGAACGTGGCCTATGATGATTGGAGCGTTTGAAATCTGGCGCGTCTTTTGTTTGTTCCATATCATGAGCGTGCGTTTCTTTTATATTATTTATGTTCCACTAACCTTACAAATAAACGCAATGGTTCAATTGGTGGCTGAGGTGTCTGGCAGGTATTGGGACCTGGGTTCGATTCCAAGGTCCCCCCACATATTTCATATTTTTCCTCCCAACGTGTTTCCATGCAGTGCACGTCCCAGGACTCATCATACAACCTCACATCCAAGCCTGCCACGCGCCCATGAGCTTCAATCCAAAGGCTACAAAAGGAGTCCTACCATGTACGCTAGTCAACCACTCCACACGCAAGCACAGAAAGTCAAAAAAGGCTTGGATTCAGTGGGCCAAATTGCTTCCAATAAACCTCCTTTTGGGGCCTGATACCCCCCATGGTTTGCATCAATTTTATTTTTTATTTAATTTTCCTTTTTATTATTTTAATTGTTTTTTTAATTATTTCTTTTAATTCCATAAAATAACTTTTCATAATATAAAATACAGAAAAATCAAAAATGTTTATTTTTTATTAATATTTAATTTCACCATTAAAATTTTTTTTTTGTAAATAAACTCTAACAATTAATTAGGTTAATTTAGGTTTCAATTTCAACATTTTTTCTTAATAAATTAAAATAGGTAGAATTAGGGTTTTGATATTTTTTCACCTTTTCTTTTTTAATAAATAATCTTCTCTCATTATTATCATTATTAATTATAAAATATTTTGTAAATAAACATATACCTTAATTATTTAGTAAATTAGGTTAAACTTTAATATTTTTCATTAATAATTAAAAACAATTTAGAACTAGGGTTTCCTTCTAACTTTAATTCTTTTCTTTATTTTCATAAATACAAAAACATAAAACCATCAAAAAACAAATTCTTTTCTTTTAATTAAATAATAACTAGACTTTTAATTCAATTTAATTTCAAAAGGGTCCAACGCCCTCGAACGTTCAACTTTAATTCTTTCGCGCATTTATTCTTATTTTTCTTTTTTCAATATTATGTAACTGTTCAAGCCATGTAATAGTAATTAGGAATTTATTTTACTTTCCGCATTTTTATTAAAACGGGTCTTTGTAATTTGGCGATGTATAGACCCGCGCCTTGTAATAGCGTAGGATTTATCTTTCCGCATTTAAATTTCCGCACTCTTAAACTGCTAACTTGCATGAAAGAATGAATGACTAATTAAAAACAATGCGTAGCTCACCATGCCATGATCAAAAGATAAATGCTAAACTGAAAACAACACACAAATTCACACACCACTTCTAGGGTACGCCTCACTATTGCCTTACCTTCGAAACGTGGTCGTCGAGTATAGGACGTTTTAGTAAGTCCTTATGTCCATGATCAATGGCATAAGGGTAGCTTCTAAGGTATCCTACCGTTTCTCTGGTGACCACACTGTCCCTAAAAAACGAATTGACCCGAACACCTCCAACGGTGGTGCTACCTACCTTTCAATGGTGGGATGGCACTACCTTAAGGACATTTACACAGCCTAATTCCTTAGGGTAGGTAGATGACTCATAGATACTTGCTCTATTCAAAAACAAATCAAAACTTCTTTTCACACCGACACTTTCAAAGAAAGCTTTCAAAACAATTTTTCAAACACTCTTGAGGACTGATACAAGAGTCGATCTGAAATCTTTAAACGAAACTTTTTTCAAAACCACTCACAATTGAAAAGCAAACACTTTTGAAAACACAATGAGCAAGTATCTAATAGCCCATGGATAACCATGGATAGAAAGGGTGCTAACACCTTCCCTTTCTATAAATCTACCTCCCGAACCGAGAAACTATCTCATAAGGAATTTTGCTGTGCTTTTGTCCTGTCCATGTTGGAGAAAATAAAAGACGGTGGCGACTCTTGCTTCCGCAACATTTCGCAAATATGTTGATCAAAGTTCAACTTATAACTTTTTCTTGTGTTTACCCCGCGAGATCCTTGAAAACATGCATCCACATATCATGCATCATATCACGAAAGGTTTCTCCCATACATGTTTCCTTATCTCCCTACTGTTTATTCCAATAAGAGATGGCTCTAGAGCAGACTATCAAGGACATCCAGGCTCAAAACGCTCAACTTCAAAAGATACTCTTGAACCTATCCAAGGGGCAATAAGAGGTGAAAGCTCTCCTCACCAGGGGAATGATCATGGGAATGATCATGGGAAATCCAGGGGACGACAGAGATGATCAGTTGGAAAGGCTACAAACTGAAATAGCCATAATGAGGGTCCAAATGATGGGACAGCTGGTGGGCCAGATGGCTCTTATCCAAAATCTGGCTCAAGGACAAGAAGAGCTGAAAGTTCTTGTCAACCAACTTCGTCAAGATGGTTGCAACCGTATGGGGGGAACAATCAGGATTGGAAATCAAGTCACTGCACAGCCTCCCATGAGACAAGAAGATGGAAGACCTCCCCAATTTTCTACTACCTCACGGGTCCAACAACAACCTCGCCAACAACAACAGAGCAATCAGCGTAAGCGGAATACAGCTGAAAGACGCTTTACCGAAATCAACATGTCATTGTCTCAAGCACTGCAACACATGTTGGAGGCCAAACTGGTTATGTTAAAAGACCCCCCTCAGAATCCCAACACAGCCTCCCCAAGGTACAATCCAAATGCAAAATATGTGTACCACTCCAACAGTCCTGGACATGACACCAATAGTTGTTGGACATTGAGAAATAAAATTCAAGACCTGGTCGACGAAGGAATGCTAGAGTTCACACAAGATGTCCAGACTGAATTCTTCTGCCAAAGACTCACCACCTAAAGTGACAAGTTCAGGCAAAGAAGCTTCTTTTCATTTGAATTTTCAGTTGTAATCTCTTTTGTTATTCAAACAATTATCTATTAATGTCAAACTTTATTTTCATTAATGCCTTGCATATGTTTGTCTTAAATTCATCCATTCGTTTTCTCTATATTTAAACTATGCTTTTTACTCTCCTTATGACATTTAATTCTTGCTAAAAGTTATAAGCCTTTAAAGGGAGGATGACGAAAACAATGCCATAATCTCATTCAGTATGCTTTTGGACAGACTTTGTTGACGATGTACAGGCGTTTCTTTCAAATCCTAAACACTGGAGTTATAAGGAAGATAATCCCTAGTCAACCCCTTCGATCCAAAGAAGTAGAAGTTTCCTTTTTACACAAATTGAAACCTTTAATCAAAACCTGGGGCAGGGTAGTCTCTCAGTTAATTCAAATACGTGTTCAAATCGCAAACTCTCATCTCGTAATACAACGAATAACTTCAAAAAACGTTCCTCTGGGATCAAAAGACAGTGATTATTCCCTATCACATAGGCAGTCATTATCTATCAAAAAGAAAAGCCCACTAAGTCAAAACCTACAAAAGGAGACTTAAGAAATTTGGGGCTTCCCGTTGACCGTAATCTCAAAACAAGAACAGTCAGGAAAGATCAGGGATAACAAATCAAAAAGAGGTCACTACAAATCCTCAATAACATGGAAAATGTTGCAAAAAATGACTTCCTTCCGACAAACTTAACTTGTCTGAACCATCACTAAAACGTCATTCCAGACTCGATTGGAGTTCAAATGCACAATTAATTGAGCTTAGGACTGAAGAACATCATGAAGAGCAGGTGTGTACAAATACACTTTGAGCATTTATCCTTTGTTTCTTAAATCGTGAACCAAGCCACGTTACAACCATTCAAAAGTCCTAATTGAAGCATGGGTTAGTTCGAAAGCATACTGTTACAAAAGGTATCATGACTCCTGTAAGGCTTTACTCAAAATCTAGAGTTTAGTTACAAACTTCTTTACTTGCTAAAAATGCATTTTTCAAAACTTCAAGACAAACATAAACTTTGCATTATTTGAATATCACTGTTTGCATATGGCTATTTGTTTGACAGCAGAGAAATTCACACAACGAATATCCAGTGAATGAAAGATCTATTAGTGAACAAAATCAATTCAAGAAGGATGGCACTTCCATTGACAAATCTCTTATCGACAAGGGGACATGACATGTCACTATCCAACACACCTAGGGTAGTCCAGTCAAGATTCCAGGAAATCTCTCAAGAATTACAGAGTAACCAGGGGCAAGTTCCCAACTCCGTCACTTGGGGCATTGGACGTCAATCCTGACAAAGGGTGACGTATAGTCAAACATTTCCAGGCAGTGCCACAAACACTCGCTACTAGGGGCAGTGACAAATCTCCCCAAAATCCTTCTCATAGGATGATTCCCAAGCCAGAGTTTAATCTCTGAAAACCTTTCCCCAACTGAGACAACCTCAAGAGTCCTCAAGGACTTTCCCCAACGAAATCGTCACGTCTCGAACAGATTGGCAACAGGGTTTATTTCCCAAACAAACTACAAATTCCCTAGCTTGAGTTTGCCTCTCCAATTGCTATAAATCAAAGGACCACAACTGCTCTTCCCCAGCAGACTATTCTACATCCCCCCCCCCCCCAAGTTATTGTGAAACCTGGACCCGACCAGATATCAGTTCAACTTTGACTCCCCAGTAGAGCAACGGACGACTAAGACTCCTGAACTCTTTTCCCAAGAAGGAATAAACATTCTCCCCACAGTGTTTTCAATATCCCCCAGCGGAGTTCTCCTCAAACAACAAAACAGGAATCCCCAGTGAAAACATTCCAAGCAAAGTTTGAAGACAGGCATACTCTTCAACAACAGTCCAATATTTAACAACTCCCCAGCATTTGTCAAGGATTTATTTTCCTAGACAAAAATACAATTCAATGAACATTTCACATTTCATACATCCTATTTACATACATGATAAGTGCATACGACACAGTCTCATTTATTTTTGAGAACATCATGATATCATGCATTTCATACATCATAACTTTGCATACAGCTAACGTTTTACCTTTTTCAGGAAAAGTTCAATCAACAGATGGCTACCATCAACCTTTTCAAGTTCCAGATTAATACCTGTAACAAGCCAGGAAAACTATCTACATGAAGACATTGAAGATTAATACCTGTAACAAGCCAGGAAAACTATCTTTCTTTCTCAGGTCAGAGATTAATACCTGAAACTAGACATGACAACTATTTACTTGACCAGCTGAGGAAACCCTACACAGGTTCCTTCTCACTTCCAGATGCAGTTTTACACGAACTCGTCATCAAGCAACCCTACACAGGTTCCTTCTCACTTCCAGGTGCAGTTTTACACGAACTCATCATCAAGAAACCCTACATAGGTTCCTCCTTTCCAGATGCAGTTTTACACGGACTCATCATCAAACAACCCAACCTTCAGATACAGTACGGATACGCTCCAGACACGGATGTCGTTCTGATACTCATTCAGATTTCAAGTTTAGATACAGCACGGATACGCTCCAGATAAGGATTCCATTATGATACTCATTCAGATTTCAAGTTCAGATACAGTCCAGATACGCTCCAAGACACGGAAGCCATTATGATACTCATTCAAAAAAACCTCCTGATACAGTTCGGATATGCTCCAGACCTGGAAGCCACTCTGATACTCATTCAGATTCTACTCCTGATACAATTCAGATATGCTCCAGACACGGATTCCATTCTGATACTCATTCAGATTTCAAGTTCAGATACAGTACGGATACGCTCCAGACACGGATGCCATTCTGATACTCATTCATATTTCAAGTTTAGATACAGTCCAAATACGCTCCAAGACACGGAATCCATTCTGATACTCATTCAAAAACACCTCCTGATACAGTTCAGATACGCTCCATACCCGGAAGCCATTCTGATACTCATTCAGATTCTACTATTGATACAGTTCAGATACGCTCCAGACACGGATGTCATTCTGATACTCATTCATATTTCAAGTTCAGATACAGTACGGATACACTCCAGACACGGATTCTATTCTGATACTCATTCAGATTTCAAGTTCAGATATAGTCCAGATACGCTCCAAGACACGGAAGCCATTCTGATACTCATTTAAAAACACCTCCTGATACAGTTCGGATACGCTCCAGACCCGGAATCCATTCTGATACTCATTCAGATTCTACTCCAGATACAGTTCAGATACGCTCCAGACAGGGAAGCCATTCTGATGCTCATTCAGATTCAACTTTTGATACATTTCAGATACGCTCCAGACCTGGAAGCCATTCTGATACTCATTTAAAGACACCTCCTGATACAGTTCAGATACGCTCCAGACACGGAAAACATTCTGATACTCATTCAGACTGAACTTTTGATACAATACAGACAGGCTCCAGACACGGCCGCCATTCTGATGTTCAACTTACAGATTACATCTCAACAAGAATTCTTGGATGGCATCTACAAGCCCATCTCCAACAAGATTCTATCACCTCTCCAAATGGCATCTTTAATCCCATTCCTCCTATCATCGTCTAGTGCAAATTTCTGGGCACTCTAGTGTTCAATCATCTTCTACTTTCAAGCCGCGAACGACAAACGCGTCAATCTCGCTTTTTAAGTTTAAGAAGATTAAACAGGGGCAGATGTTGTACCCCAAAATTTGCCCTCTCAATTTTTCAAGAATCTCCTCACAAGATTTCTACTGGGCCAAAACTGCACATGGTTTGATCAGCTCAAGTCGCCATGGATCATATTGGATTTTCAAGCATTAGGTCAAGGAGGAAGCTATTGAAAGAGCAAAGCAGATAAATTTGACTGCTTTGGACAAAATCAAAGAAAATAAGTTTGCTTCGACTGGTGCTTAACTTCAATAGAAGTTGCTCCTCCATTTTAGCTTCGACTGAGTTTGGTTTCCCTTTGGAACATTCTCCTTCGACTCAAAGAGGAAGAGTCTCTGGTAGCCTCCTTCGACTAAAAGAGGAAGGGCCTCTTGTATCCTTTTTCGACTCCAAGAGGAAGAGTCTATTGTAGCCTTTTTCGACTCAAAGAGAGAAAAGCCCCATGTTGATGTCCTTCGACTCAGAACTTGGTTGATTCCTACTGGCCTCCTGCAGCTTCCCTTCGACACATGCATAGCCTCTATACCATGACATGTCTGGATGTTCCAATCGAAGGTTATACCTTGGTGGCCCATCTGAAGAATTGCAAGATGCATATGTGGTCCATTCGAAGGACATTTTGAAAGAAACATTGTTATCTGAAAAGAAGTTTAGTCGAAAGCTAGAGCCAGTTGGTCAAAACAAAGGAGAAGTAGTCCAGATGATAGTAGTATCAGGTACAAATCTGTTGCACTGGCCACAACGTTCCAAAACTGCTACAAACCAGTCCTGCCACGCTACCCCCATATTTGCACCAAATTGGTATATAAAAACTGTACCTCGAAGGCTACAAGAACAACATACCCAATTTGTTCAAATTTCTTTTGTTTTCCCTCCCAAACCTCATCCAAACTCATCTATAAATAAGATCCTCCATCACACGTTTTAGAGGACCTTGATAGTTGGAAAAAAACTTTGTTTCTGAAGAAATTACCAAATTCTCAAAAAAAAAACTCTCAAACAATATTAAAAATTCTCAAAAATTCCCAAACACTCAAACTTTAAACAACTCAGATCCCTTCATACATAAGCAAACCTTTCGAATCAATCCCCAACTTCCAGATAGTTATCCACAACTGACTGCCCAAACAAAACAGCAACGAAACTAGCTTCGGGAAGGTTCCAGCAAAGCTCCATCCATCATCGAAGAAGCCACTTATAAGTCCTACGACTAAGCACTTTAAGAGGTAAGTTTTCCTCTAAACTAAAAAACTTTGCTCACTTAAATATCATTTGTGAATGTAAATAAAAGGAAAATGTAGATATCCTATCTAGGAAGTTGATCATGCTTTTGACCCTCACTGCTTGTATACTGAGAATCTCAACCCTGACTATTTAGACTTTGGATCATGTTTCCCAATAATCTTGTGCTAACCCCTGATTTGTAGCTGTCGAAAGTTACACTTGTTGGTTTCATTTTCAAGTTTAGACAGGTTTCCTGTATCTTTTGACTGGCTAAACATTGGAGCCTTCTCGAAATCTAAACTTGGGAGCTTTGCATTCCTGAAATCAAAGGGGACATCAAAGAGTTTGAAATGAAAAGTGTGCATTCCATGCTGACTCCTAAAGCCTGTCAAAAGAAATAGCAAGAAGGGTGAGTCGAAGGTTACCGGCTAACACTCCTGCAGACGAAGGAAACAAAAAAGGCAGATTCGAAAGGGGCCATGAAGATTTGAGTCGAAGGGTGCTACTGCCCGGGTCGAAGAGCTCATTTTCCTTTCTTTTATTTTTTTTTGCCTTTACATTTTCTTGCCTTTCAATATGGTTGTAATAGTGTAGGATATTTATTTCCTGCATTTTTATTGCTTTATACAAATGTTAGTAACTAGGATGTATGGTAAAATAAAACCAACAAACAGGCCACCCTAATCAAAGACTAAATGCATGCAAATCAAACACATTATTCACACATGCACCTCTAGGGTAATTCCACTTGTTGCCTATCGGAAAATAGTCATGTCCCTCGAACATGGGCGTTTTAGCAAAATACCCTCGATAAAAGATCGTAGTCACTCGATGACCCTCGATGTTGCCTTTGGTAAACGATATAGTCACTAAAACGACAATGCTAAAATGTCCCATATGTTGCCTTATATGACTATACAGATGTCCCAACGCCCGTCCCTTCACATCCAACGATGGGGCTTCTTACCAAATCAATGGTAAGATAGCAACATCTAAAGGAGGAGGAAAATAATATCTAAGACCTTTTGAGTAGGTAGGTTCGCTCTTAGTTACTCGCTTGCTCACAACAAAAAAAATTTTTCACCAACACTCTCATTTGAAACATTTTCAAAAGACAACACTTTGTATGCATTCTTATAGAGACGAAAATCATTACAAAGACACCTTTTCAAAATCACTTTCAAAAAACACATCTCACAAACACCTCTTTGAATTATTTTCGAAACAAACACTTTGTATGCATTCTTATAGAGACGAGAACCATTACGAAGTTCCATTTTCAAAAATACTTTCAAAAACCACACACAAAGCACAATTTCAAACAAAAGCAAGTGATCTAGCAAGTAACTAAGAGCCCATGGAAAACCATGAATGAAAAGGGTGCTAATACCTTCCCTTTTCATAATCTACCCCCCGAACCCGAGAAATAATCTCGAAAGATCTTTCCTGTGCTTTTTTTAACTTTCCTTTAGGATAAAAGAAAAGTCGGTGGCGACTCTTGCTAACTGCGACATTTGCGATAAAACGCGAAAAAAAACCTCAAGTCAGTTCTCCCACCGTATCACATAACTGGCGACTCTGCTAGGGAATTTAACTATTTTAAAGTGGGGTTACCTTAGGGTTAGATCACATTTACCTGCCTTCTTTGTTTGATTTGTATGATTTACATTTGGTTCTTTTTTTTGGGCTTGCTTTAGATCCTAACCCGGATCTGGGAAATACCTTTTAGGTAAGTAGCAATAAACTGTGAGGGAACTGTACGGCGTAGACCGATACGGTTGAAGCAGTAGCTACATTGGTGTGGCACTTTGGTTGGTACCAGTATCCCTTGTGGTGAATCGAGGAGAATACCAGTCCTCCGCGTGGTGCCATGAAGCATCAATTGACCTTAGAACCCTAATTGAAAAAACGTATCCATTAGGACGTAGTGAGATAGCCGGTTTCGGTGTAGAGCTGAAAATTGGTTGATACTCGATACTACACTCATTGAGGCTAAACTTATGGGATATCTCGGCCACAAGAAAAGATTGTTGTGCTGAGACAATGCCTAAGAGAAAGGTCGGTGATATTGAGATCCTTCAGAACCCGATCATTATTTCTAGGACAGGTTGAGCCAACTAGACTTCAAGAGGGTACTTACCTACAAACTCCATGCAAGCCTAAAACTGAGGATTTGTTTGCTTTGTGTGAATATGATTATTTGTATATAAATTTTCTTACCTCGCATATCTGTACATAACATCATAACATCATAACATCATACCATAGCATTTTCAATAACCATTTAAAGGATCTCGAGGGTCTTTGATGCAGGTTATGATGAACCAAGCGTCTAGCAAGGGGCAAGGGGATTTATTTTCCTCTGACCAAACACTGTCAAAGATCAAGTACAACAAACTTGATCCAAGGGCTATGACCCACTTGACATGGTGAGCTTAATTCTCATGGAAGGACATCCACCGATACAAAGTTCTCCAATCAAAGATGTTGATCAAAGTTCAACTTCTAACTTTTTCTTGTGTTTACCCCGCGAGATCCTTGAAAACATGCATCCACATATCATGCATCATATCACAACAGGTTTCTCCCATACAGGTTTCCTTATCTCCCTATTGTTTATTCCAGTAAGAGATGACTCTAGAGCAGACTATCAAGGACATCCATGCTCAAAACGCTCAACTTCAAGAGATACTCTTGAACCTATCCAAGGGGCAAGAAGAGGTGAAAGCTCTCCTCACCAGGGGAATGATCATGGGAAATCCTGGGGACGACAGAGATGATCAGTTGGAAAGGCTACAAACTGAAATAGCCATAATGAGGGTCCAAATGATGGGACAGCTGGTGGGCCAGATGGCTCTTATCCAAAATCTGGCTCAAGGACAAGAAGAGCTGAAAGTTCTTGTCAACCAACTTCGTCAAGACGGTTGCAACCATATGGGGGGAACAATCAGGATTGGAAATCAAGTCACTGCACAGCCTCCCATGAGACAAGAAGCCGGAAGACCTCCTTAATTTGCTACTACCTCACGGGTCCAACAACAACCTCGCCAACAACAACAGAGCAATCAGCGTAAGCGGAATACAGCTGAAAGACGCTTTACCGAAATCAACATGTCATTGTCTCAAGCACTACAACACATGTTGGAGGCCAAACTGGTTACGTTAAAAGACCCCCCTCAGAATCCCAACACAGCCTCCCCAAGGTACAATCTAAATGCAAAATGTGTGTACCACTCCAACAGTCCTGGACATGACACCAATAGCTGTTGGACATTGAGAAATAAAATTCAAGACCTGTTCGACAAAGGAATGCTAGAATTTATACAAGATGTTTAGACTGAATTCTTCTTCCAAAGGCTCACCACCTAAAGTGACAAGTTCAGGCAAAGAAGCTTCTGTTCATTTGAATTTTCAGTTGTAATCTCTTTTGTTATTCAAACAATTATCTATTAATGTCAAACTTTGTTTTCATTAATGCCTTGCATATGTTTGTCTTGAATTCATCCATTTGTTTTCTCTATATTTAAACTATGCTTTTTACTCTCCTTATGACATTTAACTATTGCTAAAAGTTATAAGCCTTTAAAGGGAGGATGACGAAAACAATGCCATAATCTCATACAGTATGCTTTTAGACAGACTTTGCTGACGATGTACATGCGTTTCTTTCAAATCCTAAACACTGGAGTTATAAGGAAGATAATCCATAGTCAACCCCTTCGAGCCAAAGAAGTAGAAGTTTCCTTTTTACACAAATTAAAACCTTTAATCAAAACCTGGGGCAGGGTAGTCTCTCAGTTAATTCAAATACGTGTTCAAATCACAAACTCTCATCTCGTAATACAACGAATGACATCAAAAACGTTCTTCTGGGATCAAAAGAGAGCGATGGTTCCCTATCACATAGGCAGTCATTATCTCTCAAAGAAAAGCCCACTAAGTCAAAACCTTCAAAGGAGACTTAAGAAAACTGGGGCATCCCGCTGACTGTAATCTCAAAACAAGAACAGTCAGGCAAGATCCGGGATAACAAATCAAAAAGAGGTCACTACAAATCCTCAACAACATGGAAAATGTTGCAAAAAATGACTGCCTTCCGACAAACGTAACTTGTCTGAACCATCACTAAAACGTCATTCCAGACTCGATTGGAGTTCAAATGCATAATTAATTGAGCTTAGGACTGAAGAACATCACGAAGAGCGGGTGGGTACAAATACACTTTGAGCCTTTATCCTTTGTTTCTTAAACCGTGAACCAAGCCACGTTACAACCATTCAAAAGTCCTAATTGAAGCATGGGTTAGTTCGAAAGCATACTGTTACAAAAGGTATCCTGACTCCTGTAAGGCTTTACTCAAAATCTAGAGTTGAGTTACAAACTTCTTTACTTACTAAAAATGCATTTTTCAAAACTTCAAGACAAACATAAACTTTGCATTACTTGATTATCACTGTTTGCATATGGCTATTTGTTTGACAGCAGAGAAATTCACACAACGAATATCCAGTGAATGAAAGCTCTCTCAGTGAACAAAATCAATTCAAGAAGGATGACACTTCCATTGACAAATCTCCTATCGGCAAGGGGACATAACATGTCACTATCCAACACACCCGGGGCAGTCCAGTCAAGATTCCAGGAAATCTCTCAAGAATTACAGAGTAACCAGGGGCAAGTCCCCAACTCCGTCACTTGGGGAATTGAACGTCAATCCCGACAAAGGGTTACGTACAATCAAACATTTCCAGGCAGTGCCACAAACACTCGCTACTAGGGGCAGTGACAAATCTCCCCAAAATCCTTCTCATAGGATGATTCCCCAGCCAGAGTTTAATCTCTGAAAACCTTTCCCCAACTGAGACAACCTCAAGAGTCCTCAAGGACTTTCCCCAACGAAATCGTCACCTCTCTAACAGACCGGCAATAGGATTTATTTCCCAAACAAACTACTAATTCCCCAGCTTGAGTTTGCCTCTCCGACTGCTATAAATCAAAGGACCACAACTTCCCTTCCCCAACAGACTATTCTACAACCCCCCCAAGTTACTGTGAAACCTGGACCCGACCAGATATCAGTTCAACTTTGACTCCCCAGTAGAGCAACGAACGACTAAGACTCTTGAACTATTTTCCCAAGCAGGAATAAACATTCTCCCCATTGAGTTTTCAATATCCCCCGGCGGAGTTCTCCTCAAACAATAAAACAGGAATCCCTAGTGGAAACATTCCAAGCAAAGTTTGAAGACACACATACTCTCCAACAGCAGTCCAGTATTTAACAACTCCCCAGCATTTGTCAAGGATTTATTTTCCTAGACAAAAATACACTTCAATGAACATTTCACATTTCATACATCCTATTTACATACATGATAAGTGCATACGACACAATCTCATTTATTTTTAAGAACATCATGACATCATGAATTTCATACATCATGACTTTGCATACAGCTAACGTTTTACCTTTTTCAGGAAAAGTTCAATCAACAAATGGCTACCATCAACCTTTTCAAGTTCCAGGTTAATACATGTAACAAGCCAGGAAAACTATCTACATGAAGAGATTAAAGATTAATACCTGTAACAAGTCAGAAAACTATCTTTCTTTCTCAGGTCAGATATTAATACCCGAAACCAGATAGGAAAACTATCTACTTGACCAGCTGAGACAACCCTACACAGGTTCCTTCTCACTTCCAGATGTAGTTTTACATGAACTCATCATCAAGCAACCCTACACAGGTTCCTTCTCACTTCTAGGTGCAGTTTTACACGAACTCATCATTAAGAAACCCTAAACAGGTTTCTCCTTTCCAGATGAAGTTTTACACGGACTTATCATCAAACAACCCAACCTTCAAATACAGTACAGATACGCTCCAGACATGGATGCCATTCTGATACTCATTCAGATTTCAAGTTCAGATACAGTACGGATACGCTCCAGACAAGGATGCCATTCTGATACTCATTCAGATTTCAAGTTCAGATACAGTCTAGATACGCTCCAAGACACGGAAGCAATTCTGATACTCATTCAAAAACACCTCCTGATATAGTTCGGATACGCTCCAGACTTGGAAGCCATTCTGATACTCATTCAGATTCTAATCCTGATACAGTTCAGATACGCTCCAAACATGGATGCCATTCTGATACTCATTCAGATTTCAAGTTTAGATACAGTACGGATACGCTCTAGACACGGATGCCATTCTGATACTCATTCAGATTTCAAGTTCAGATACAGTCCAGATACGCTCCAAGACACGGAAGCCATTCTGATACTCATTCAAAAACACCTCTTGATACAATTTGGATACGCTCCATACCCGGAAGCCATTCTGATACTCATTCAGATTCTACTCCTGATACAATTCAGATACGCTCCAGACACGGATGCCATTCTGATACTCATTCATATTTCAAGTTCAAATATAGTACGGATACGCTCCAGACACGGATTCCATTCTGATACTCATTCAGATTTCAAGTTCAAATACAGTCCAGATATGCTCTAAGACACGGAATCCATTCTGATACTCATTCAAAAACACCTCCTGATACAGTTCGGATACGCTCCAGACCCGGAAGCCATTCTGATACTCATTCAGATTCTACTCCTGATACAGTTCGGATACGCTCCAAATACGGAAGCCATTCTGATGCTCATTCAGATTCAACTTTTAATACATTTCAGATACGCTCCAGACCTCGAAGCCATTCTAATACTCATTCAAAGACACCTCCTGATACAGTTCAGATACGCTCCATACACGGAAAGCATTGTGATACTCATTCAGACTCAACTTTTGTTACAATACAGATAGGCTCGAGACACGGATGCCATTCTGATGCTCAACTTACAGATTACATCTCAACAAGCATTCTTGGATGGCATCTACAAGCCCATCTCCAACAAGATTCTATAACCTCTCCAAATGGCATATTTAAGCCCATTCCTCCTATCATCGTCGAGTGCAAATTTCTGGGCACTCTAGTGTTCAATCATCTTCTACTTTCAAGCCGCGAACGACAAACGCGTCAATCTCGCTTTTCAAGTTTAAGAAGATTAAACAGGGGCAGCTGTTGTACCCCAAAATTTTCCCTCTCACTTTTTCAAGAATCTCCTCACAAGATTTCTACTGGGCCAAAACTGCACAAGGTTTGATCAACTCAAGTCGCCATGGATCATATTGGATTTTCAAGCATTAGGTCAAGGAGGAAGCTATTGAAAGAGCAAAGCAGATAAATTTGTCTGCTTTTGACAAAATCAAAGAAAATAAGTTTTCTTCGACTGGTGCTTAACTTCAATAGAAGTTGCTCCTCCATTTTAGCTTCGACTGAGTTTGGTTTCCCTTTGGAACATTCTCCTTCGACTCAAAGAGGAAGAGTCTCTGGTAGCCTCCTTCGACTCAAAGAGGAAGGGCCTCTTGTATCCTTTTTCAAATCCAAGAGGAAGAGTCTCTTGTAGCCTTTTTCAACTCAAAGAGAGAAAAGCCCCCTATTGATGTCCTTCGAATCAGAACTTGGTGGATTCCTACTGGCCTCCTGCAGCTTCCCTTCGACACATGCATAGCCTCTATACCATGACATGTCTGGATGTTCCAATCGAAGGTTATACCTTGGTGGCCCGTCTGAAAAATTGCAAGATGCATATGTGGTCCATTCGAGGGACATTTTGAAAGAAACATTGTTATCTGAAAATAAGTCTAGTCGAAAGCTAGAGCCAGTTGGTCAAAACAAAGGAGAAGTAGTCCAGATGCTACTAGTATTAGGTACAAATCTGTTGCACTGGCCACAATGTTCCAAAACTGCTACAAACTAGTCCTGCCACGCTATCCCCGTATTTGCACCAAATTGGTATATAAAAACTGTACCTCGAAGGCTACAAGAACAACATACCCAATTTGTTCAAATTTCTTTTGTTTTCCCTCCAAAACCTCATCCAAACTCATCTATAAATAAGAGCCTCCATCACACGTTTTAGAGGCCCTTGATAGTTGAAAAAAAAACTCTGTTTGTGAAGAAATTACCAAATTCTTAAAAAAAACTCTCAAACACTATTAAAAATTCTCAAACATTCCCAAACACTCAAACTTTAAACAACTCAGATCCCTTCATACATAATCAAACCTTTCGACTCAATCCCCAACTTCCAGATAGTTAACCCCAACTGACTGCCCAAACAAAATAGCAACGAAACTAGCTTCAGGAAGGTTCCAGCGAAGCTCCATCCATCATCGAAGAAGCCACTTACAAGTCCTACGACTAAGCACTTCAAGAGGTAAGTTTTCCTCTAAACTAAAAAACTTTTCTCACTTAAATATCATTTGTGAATGTAAATAAAAGGAAAATGTATATATCCTATCTAGGAAGTTGATCATGCTTTTGACCCTCACTGCTTGTATACTGAGAATCTCAACCCTGGCTATTTAGACTTTGGATCCTGTTTCCCAATAATCTTGTGCTAACCCCTGATTTGTAGCTGTCGAAAGTTACACTTGTTGGTTTCATTTTCAAGTTTAGACAGGTTTCCTGTATCTTTTGACTGGCTAAACATTGGAGCCTTCTCGAAATCTAAACTTGGGAGCTTTGCATTCCTGCAATCAAAGGGGACATCAAAGAGTTTGAAACGAAAAGTGTGCATTCCATGCTGACTCCTAAAGCCTGTCAAAAGAAATAGCAAGAAGGGTTAGTCGAAGGTTATCGGCTAACACTCCTGCAGACGAAGGAAACAAAAAAGGCAGATTCGAAAGGGGCCGTGAAGATTTGAGTTGAAGGGTGCTACTGCCCGGGTCGAAGAGCTCATTTTCCTTTCTTTTATTTTGTTTTTGCCTTTACATTTTCTTGCCTTTCAATATGGTTGTAATAGTGTAGGATATTTATTTCCTGCATTTTTATTGCTTTATATAAATGTTAGTAACTAGGATGTATGGTAAAATAAAACCAACAAATAGGCCACCCTAATCAAAGACTAAATGCATGCAAATCAAACACATTATTCACGCATGCACCTCTAGGGTAATTCCACTTGTTTCCTATCAGAAAATAGTCATGTCCCTCGAACATGGGTGTTTTGGCAAAATACCCTCAATAAAAGATTGTAGTCCCTCGATGACCCTCGATGTTGCCTTCGGTAAACGATCTAGTCCCTAAAACGACATTGCTAAAACGTCCCATATGTTGCCTTCTATGACTATACAAATGTCCCAACGCCCGTCCCTTCACATCCAACGATGGGGCTTCTTACCAAATCAATGGAAAGATAGAAACATCAAAAGGAGGAGGAAAAGAATATCTAAGACCTTTTGAGTAGGTAGGTTCGCTCTTAGTTACTCGCTTGCTCACAACAAAAACATTTTTACATCAACACTCTCATTTGAAACATTTTAAAAAGACAACACTTTGTATGCATTCTTATAGAGACGAAAATCATCACAAAGACAACTTTTCAAAATCACTTTCAAAAAACACATCTCACAAACACCTCTTTGAACTACTTTTGAAACAAACACTTTGTATGCGTTCTTATAGAGACGAGAACCATTACGAAGTTCCATTTTCAAAAATACTTTCAAAAACCACACACAAAGCACAATTTCAAACAAAAGCAAGTGATCTAGCAAGTAACTAAGAGCCCATGGAAAACCATGGATTAAAAGGGTGCTAATACCTTCCCTTTTCATAATCTACCCCCCGAACCCGAGAAATAATCTCTAAAGGTCTTTCCTGTGCTTTTTTTACCTTTCCTTTTGGATAAAACAAAAAGTCGGTGGTGACTCTTGCTAACCGCGACATTTGCGATAAAACGCAAAAAAAAACCTTAAGTCAGTTCTCCCACCGTATCACAGTTTGAAATTTGGAATGAAGAAGAAGTTTGATTGAAATTATTTTGCTTGAGACTTTGTGAGTTGATCACTCCCTTAGGTTTAGGCAAGTTTTTGTTTCGATTAGCTTTAGGATTTATCCCTTGTTGTTAATAAGCCACATTACAACCTTGAAAAGCCCTTGAGATTCTTGCCTTTGTATTTTAAATATGAGTTTTTGGATGAATGCATAATGTAGTCTTTTATTTGCAAGATTGTGGATGAGTGAAAATATCTTATTTTGTATGTTTTTCATCTATCGATGATTGTTTTTGCTAGGTGTGATTCATTTGTGAACTAGTGTTTTTTTAGAATGTTTGGTATGTTCTTTGTATGTAGCATTCGTTTCTTGTTTATATTATCATCTTAGTTTAGTGGTAAGTATGTTTCGTCGTGTGTATTGTTTTTCATTTGAACCATTGCATTTGTTTTTTGTTTTCAGAACTTGTTGATTCATGATTCTTTGGTTTATTACTTTTGGTACTTCAAGTTATTTGGTTTTATTTGAGGACAAACAAGTTTAAGTTGGGGAGAGTTTGATAAGTGCAAATTGTAGCTATTTTTGTATATACTTTTTGTGGAACTTATCGAATTTTTGTTATTAATATCATTGAATAAACCTGAATTTTGTGTAAATACGTTTAGTTTGTGTTTATTTGTGTTTTTGTGTACTTAATGTACCGTTTGATGTTTTTCCATTAATTTTGAAGGTATTTGTTGCATTTTGGAGCATCAAGGAATAAGGTGTTGAAGGCACGGCTCTGGATGTGCGTTTTCGAAATAAAAGACCAGTTTTGGGACATGCTGTCCAAGAGAGCCGGCTTAGCGCACAGAGGCTGCTAAGCGCGAGTGGCGCTCAATGCATTTTGTAGCGCACTGCTTGTGTTTGAGAATTTGGAAGAACCAATGTTTTGAAGCCCGCTTAGCACAGATAGCACGCTTAGTACAGTTTAGGTCAGTTTGATGTGTAAAATAAGCAAGTCGCACTTAGCGCGCCAGGCCCTCTTAGTGCGGTCTGCTAAGATTTGTTTTATAACTTCATTTTTCAGTTCATTTTTAGGGATGGTTTTGGGTAAGGTTTTGCTCCCAACTCCATTAACCTCATTTTTGTAGTGGATTAGCTTAGATAACAACAATGGAGCTTGCATACGGATGACCCGTAGTGGATTGCTCTTTGTTCGGTGTTGATAAATCGGTAGATCTGCGGTTCATTTCTTTTTTTCTTTGTATATTCTTTATTGGTTGGGTTTGTATGTATATTTTCTTTAAACTCATGTATATTTGTCGCCCTTGGCGTTATATAAAACTTGCTTTATGAATCTTTTTCGATTGTTATCCTTGATTTTTGCTCTGTGTTAGGGATTTGAATTGTTATAGACATATGCTGCTTAGATTCTTATATAGGATGATTATCTGTTAGTTTCTGGATTCTAGAGATAGATTTAGAGCTGACATCTACTTGGGTATCAGAGCTTAAAGCATCTTTGTTGTTTGTGTCGTTCTGAGAGATCGGCAATGCAAGCGAGCACGGTTGACTCTGTGTTGTTGAGGTGGTTGAGAGATCTCTACCGAGGTGACACAGTCGACCTATCAATTTGGGTTATAAACGACTTAGGTTGTGAGTGATACATAGTGACATTGATGAATATTATAGGTTTAGTATAATAGGTCGATAAGTTTAAGTCTGTGAGAAGTAGTATATATGCATGCTTGATAAGTTATTCCTTAGTTTTTTTCTTTTGATTACATTCATTTTCTGTTGATAACATTTTATTTTACAAACCCACTCAACCCTCAAACTCATTAACGATAGAATTGTCGAACGACATTTCAATACACAAATCTATGTGGACACGATACGATATAACATAAATATCACCTGGTAAATTAATAACTTACTTTTTGCTTGCCGCTTTACCGCAACAACAGTAGTTCGTCCGGTGTTCACATGACACGAAGGGCTTTTGTAAGAACTTTTTAAGCATGAGTTACCTCTTCGGATACCTCTCAAACAATGCTTTATACTTAAGTCTCTTTCCGATTTCCTCCTTTTTCATTCAGACAATCAAATTAAGGCAATGAAAATTATGATGATCATCACATGCACAAGACTATTCCAGAGTTTTTGTTTAGGCACCAAATAGGCAGCATTTACTACTTTTAATTACCGATGAAATTTTCAAACTTTGCAGTTATATATTGTCCTTATTTGAATGACGTTTGGGGATCAACCCCCTTTGGGCTGAATAATTAGGTGAGGGTTACCCAACTTAGCGGACCAATTTCCTTTTACCGCCTTTTCATCATTTGGTGCCAAAATTATTTATTTCTCAACCAACCATACATGCATGTGAATCTAGATTATGCCAGACTGTCAGGATAAACTACTCAAGGAGTACTTCTCTGGATACAAGCACTATGATACAAATCTACACGTTAGACTCATATCACTGTCACATATTTCGAAATTCCTAAACTCAAACAATCATCCATTTATCTCTATATACTTTCACGATCTCTTTGAATTACAAGCTCTTGTGTAAAACCAAAATTTTCGGTCAAAATTTGGTACGAACTTCAACTGATGGTTTTACAAAGAAAATATCATAAAACAAACAAATAAACCGCAAAACAAAGCAGTAAATCCCCCCCCCCCCCCCTAAACTCGAACTAAACATTGGCCCCGATGTTTCAGAACAAGATCAAGAAGGATGGCTCACAGAGGGTGATGCAATATCAACTGCTGTAACGCCCCGAATTTAATTAATTATTTAATTATATTAATTAAATATTTAATTATTGGAAATGGTCGAAGTTAGGATCTGTCGGTATTATTTTAAGAAGCATGATCGGATTAATATGTTGATTTGAGATGTTAAGTGAAATAGTCGGTTTAATCGGAGAAATAATATTATTATATTAGATTATTATTGAGTTGATTAACTGGTGGAAAATAGTATTATAATAATACTATTATTATTTCTTATGGGCTTAATTTAAATTGTTGTTGGTAGTAAAATGTGTGGTGTGAATATTGGGCCCAATAGAATTAATAATAGAAATTATATGTTAAAGTTGAATAAGAAGGAATTAGTTTTTTTGTCAAGTAGAAGAGATAATAAAGTGGCTGTAAGGAAGAATAAGGGTTTCAAAGAAAGAGAAAAGAAAAGGATGCAGTACATGGAGAAGAGAAGAAGAATGAAGGTTTAGAGTTATGGCAGCAGAGGGTTGCAATCAGAATTATAGAGTGATCTCCAATCCAAGGTAAGGGTGGATTTTCTTATCCTATAATGGGGCTTATGAGGAATTGTATGTGGGGATTTAGGGTGTAAATTTATCGTTGTTTGTGTTTGTTTGTGGCAATTGATGTTATGAATTAATTAGTGATGAATATTGGGGAAACTTTCGTATTCTTGTGTGTTGTTGATTGATTGTTCCATTGAAAATATGTGGGTTGAAGGAAACTGGAGAAGTAACAGGAAGGTTCGAAATTATAAGAAGGGGAGGCATGTAGATCGTCACCTTGTTAGAGGTGAGTGTTGTCAGTAGGCAGCCTTGAAAGGGGGAAGAGTGTCGTTCGGCACTGGACATTTGTGGAAGAAGAGTGTCGTTCGGCACTGGATGTTGTTGCAGGTACGTTGTGTCGTTTGGCACTGTCTGAGAGGAACTAACAATATGTTATACAATTTTTATATGGTATCAGTATAGAATTCATTAATACGAAAGCAAAGCAGTTAGGGAACAAATTAAACCATTATCATTAGTAGTATGTTATAGCAGAAAAATATTAATAGAAGTAGTCCTTATGTCAGTAATCTTAATCTAGTAGTTACAATATAATTTTAACAGCCTGTAGAAATAAGACAGAGTTGGAAATAATTAGTAAAGTTGCAGTAACTATTTTAGAGGATTGATTAAATAGCAGAAGAAAAGATATATTGCCAGTTAGTTAATTAGAAGTGAATTTTAGGAGGATAATTAAATAATGAAGAACTAATACATAAAGAGTTATGGGAGTATTTTGGAAACGACTATCATGTTTGTGTTTTCTTTATGGTGTGCGTTGATGCTATGATGTTGTGAATATTTTATGAAGATACAGGAATTGTTATGACAAAGATGTACATCTATTAATTGGCAATAACAGTGATATAGGCTTGTTGCCAAAGTTGAATAGTTGTGGTTATGCTGTTGTGATAATTTTGTGAGGATGCAAAGTGCATGAAGAATTGTGTTGTGGGTCATTGCTGTGAATAAGTTGTTTTCGAATACATCGTTGTTATTGAATATGTTGTTGTTTATATGTTGTGATTGATAAGTTGGTTAAGTTGTAGGCCTATGGTAAATATTGAAGCGACGATGAGTACCTCTAATTATTGGTACAGTGACGATATATGCGTATGCCTTTGTGGTGGTGATTGTTGTTGTTGTATATGATTGTTGCATTCATTGAGTTACATACATCTGCATTATTAAGTTAGCCTAGATTGGCACCATGTTGACCTGGATTGGCAAAATATTAAGTTGAAGGCTTATGCCTTGTTGATGCCTCTATTTATTGGCAGATTTTCTAAGTTGGGAGTTCTACTCCAATGGTACCACATACATTTGCATAACATTGAGTCGCAATCTAAGTTGTACAATTGAGTTGTTGTGTTGATGAATTAATTGTTGCATTTTGATGATATCCTGCTGTGATTGTTGTTGTGAAGTGGTGATTTTTGCATGACCTGATTCTAATATATAATTTATCATGCGCTCACATATACGATTTAAGAATCCCATCCCTTACTGTTTTAATGTTGCCCTCTGTTGGTAACGTGCAGGTAATCAAGAATGAAGATTTTCTTAGCCTTATTAGTTCAAAGTCGGTTGGTCGCTCTGATACGTAGCACTCGGGGGGAAATGAACGAATATTTGTTTACTTGTTGAAATTGTTTTAGTTGTTGAATCCTAAGTTGAATTATATGAAATGATATGTTTCCTCTCAAGTTGTTTTAGTTGAACGAAACATATGATGCTACTTGAAGTTGTAATTATGATTATGTTGTGTTATTAATAAAATAAGTGGTTTTGTTTTAAAAGATGATGCAAGTTGTTATATGATCCTCCAAAATTAAAGTGTTATGTATCTGTTTATATGTTGTAACATGTTGAAATGTGATATCCCAAATGTGTTTGAAGCTTTTAAATACTCTTATTTTCGTTATAACTACCGGGTAGAATTTGGGGTGTTACATTAGCGGTATCAAAGCAGGTCGGTCCGTATGAACAAGTTGTCTAATATCGTTTATTCCTTAGTGCGCGACAAGTGTGTGAAACACTGTCGGTGCTTGTTGTTTTTCTAATCGAGTTGTATGCAGGAAGTTGGTTGAAGATAAGTGGGGGAGAAACTTTGCTTCTCAGATATGTTCAATTAAAATGTGTTGGTTCGGTGTGCTACCGACGATGACAATGCAAGAATTGTTGGAGTCTTGTAGTTCCCGAATTTGAAGGTGACTTGGATTCAAGGTCTCGTTGTTAGTCAAGTTAGAGCGCCTTGAGAGAAATTGATCAGACATCGTTGGTGCTTACTTCTCGAAGAATGAAGAGCGATGTAATATTTGTTGATTCACGGAGCAAGTGTAAGATGTCGATGTTTGAACAATGATGGACCAATAAATTTGCTGTAACTTTTATGTTGGGATCACATAAGTGATTGTCAGAAGTAGTTGACGTTGATAAGTAGTTGTGAATCGCGAGTCTGAGTCAAAATTTGAAGAAGTGAGTAGCGTTGTGAAAAGAATTGTTTCTCTAGTGTTTTAGAACCTGAACTTTGGCGAAAGAATACATCTCTAGAGTTATAAGAAGTTTGGGAGCATGAGATGTGTTAAGAGTTGTTTGGAATATGTCTAAGTTGAAGACAAATGAGTTTCGGAGTGGAATTTTCGTAAGCGAATAGCAGGAAACTGCAGAATTGCTGTGGGACTTCGAAAATTCATAACTACAGTTCCAGGTATCCGATTTGAGTTCCATTTGAAGTGTTGGAAAGGTAACAAAATGAGCTTCATTTTAAAAATGGTTCCAGTAGCTGTAATAGATTCATTTATCATGTGATGATATTTGAAGTAAGTGTAGTTTGTTGTTAAGCTTATCTTTGGGACTAGACTTGTTCTTCAGTGTTGTATGGGACGTCAGAGTATGAGTTGGGTGAATTAAAGGAGAAATTGGAATATTTATTTAAAGTAATTTGTGAAATCAAAGGTATCATTTGGAAAGCTTTGGTGTTATTAATTATAATGAAAGATGATAGTGTGAAGTTGTGTGGAAATTTACGGTGTCGAAAAGAAGGAAGATTTATGCTAAGTTGTCAAGATGTATGTTATAGTTTTGGGAGAAGAGTTCTCTTGAGTAATTTTATTTCCAAGTGAAAGTGTATGTAGAGCCATTCAAGGTGGATGCAGTTCTATGTTGGAGAATGACGAAGTCTGTTATAGATATTAGTAGCTTGTTGAGCTTAGATGATTACTATCATAGTTGTTTGAGGTGTAGATGTATATGAAATGTTGTTAGATAAGATGATAATGTTGAGAGTGTGATTGAAATGAGTTTGAGAGGTGGAGATACATGTATTTTTGATGTTGTGACATTCGGAAGAGGATTAAGAGTTTAAGAATGTTGTTAGAATCCTTTATGTAGATAAAGACTCAGACTATAGTGGAAGGATTTCTAATGTATTGATATGCCAACAAATCTCGAGTTAGAAAATGATCAATCATCGTGGGATAGTGGGTGAATAAGGATTAGACATATTGTGTTTTAGAAAACTTGAATACGAGTTTTAAGGAAATGCTATTATAGTTCAGTACAATGATTTATACTCCCTTATGGTTGTCGAATACTAATTGACAAATTGAGGAACTGATCACCCTCAATCCATTTTTAATAGTAGACGAGATTATGTTGGATGTTATAGATTTGTCTTGCTATCTTAATGGTGTGAAAAAGTGATGGATGTTATATCGTGAGGATAGTTGCTCACCAGGTTGTGTGAAGTAACAGAGGAATTGCTAAGAAAGGATTGAGACATGTTGAACAAGTCGGGGTGGCAAGTTATATGCGAGCTAACATCGCGAAGTGAAGGGTTGAGATTATCAAGTGAACAATGGCTTTATGGTGGATGTTAAGAACGTATGAAACCAGATTGAAACATGTAAATCATATAGTTGATGGAAATTTTAACGAGGACGGTGACTTAAGGTGGATTATCAGAGTTGCGCAGCTGAAGCGTGATGTGGCGCAATTGCTATGCGTGTACGACTCGTTAGAGGTGAAGGATTAAAACATCAGGAAACTATGGGAACGATATGTCTTGGTCTACATGTTTAATTTGGTGGATTATTGATATAGGGATGATGTGTCACGGTATTATGTTTGCTAGTAAGTATTTGCAAATTTTATAAGAAGATTGTTCTGGATTGTTGGTTGATGGTGAGCTATGGGTATGCTTGCTGAGTATACAGTTAAGTTGATGTTATAATTATTTTGTTAAAGTTGTCATGATGTTGTTGTTGATTACCGTAAGTAAGGAATAATATTTCATAATGTGATGAAGTTGATTATGTTGGTTGTGTTGTTGACACTATAAGAGTGATACGACAATGTGAACAAATTTGTTGATATTTTGTTGATAATTGACATACGGGAATGAAATTGTGTATGTGTTTTGATGTTGAAAAAAGGTATTAAGATGATATTGAGATGATGTATATTCAAGTATAAGTGTGTTATAGTTGTTTCTACTTTAAATGTTGGTATGTCAGATTATGGTGGAGTAGTTGAGATGCTAGTAACGATTATGTCGCGAAGTGTTGAATGATTGGCATGGGTGTAATCGATTTGAATTGTGTTGAGTTATTGTTATGTTGGTGAAGTAGTGGTCGAAGTGTTGCCAAACACGACTTGGGGATTAAAAAGTTAGATGTGAACTTCGCATTAAGGGTGGTAGTATCGAGTAGATTTTTGATGACGAAAATATCCTAAGTGGGGAAGAGTTGTAACACCCCGAATTTAATTAATTATTTAATTAAATTAATTAAATATTCAATTATTGGAAATGGTCAAAGTTAGAATTTGTTGGTATTATTTTAAGAGGCGTGATCAGATTAATATGTTCATTTGAGATGTTAAGTGAAATAGTCGATTTAATTGGAGAAATAATATTAGAAATAATATTATTATATTGGATTATTATTGAGTTGATTAAGTGGTGGGAAATAGTATTATAATATTATTATTATTATTTCTTATGGGCTTAATTTAAAGTGTTATTGGTAGTAAAATGTGCGGTGTGAATATTGGGCCCAATAGAATTAATAATAGAAATTATATGTTAAAGTTGAATAAGAAGGAATTAGGTTTTTTTGGTCAAGTAGAAGAGAGAATAAGAAGTGGTTGTAAGGAAGAATAAGGATTTCAAAGAAAGAGAAAAGAAAAGGATGCAGTACATGGAGAAGAGAAGAAGAATGAAGGTTTGAAGCTATGGCAGCAGCGGGTTGCAATCGGAATTATAGAGTGATCTCCAATCCAAGGTAAGGGTGGATTTTCTTATCCTATAATGGGGCTTATGAGGAATTGTATATGGGGATTTAGGGCATAAATTTATCGATGTTTGTGTTTGTTTGTGGCAAATGGTGTTATGAATTAATTAGTGATGAATATTGGTGAAACTTTCGTATTCTTGTGTGTTATTGATTGATTGTTCTGTTGAAAATATGTGGGTCGAAGGAAACTGGAGAAGTAACAGGAAGGTTGGAAATTATAAGAAGGGGAGGCATGCTGATCGTAACCTTGTTAGCGGTGAGTGCTGCCAGTCGGCAGCCTTGAAAGGGGGAAGAGTGTCGTTCGGCACTGGAAGTTTGTGGAAGAAAAGTCTCGTTCAGCACTGGGTGTTGTTGCAGGTAGGGTGTGCCGTTCGGCACAGTCTTAGAGGCACTAGAAATATGTTATACAATTTTTATATGGTATCAATATAGAATTCATTAATACGAAAGCAAAGCAGTTAGGGAACAAATTAAACCATTATCATCAGTAGTATGTTATAGCAGAAAAATATTAATAGAAGTAGCCCTTATGTCAGTAATCTTAATCTAGTAGTTACAATATAATTTTAACAGCCTGTAGAAATAAGACAGAGTTGGAAATAATTAGTAAAGTTGCAGTAACTATTTTAGAGGATTGATTAAATAGCAGAAGAAAAGATATATTGCCAGTTAGTTAATTAGAAGTGAATTTTAGGAGGATAATTAAATAATGAAGAACTAATACATAGAGAGTTATGGGAGTATTTTGGAAACGACTATCATGTTTGTGTTTTCTTTGTGGTGTGCGTTGGTGCTATGATGTTGCGAATATTTTATGAAGATACAGAAATTGTTATGACAAAGATGTACATCTATTAATTGGTAATAACAGTGATATAGGCTTGTTACCAAAGTTGAATAGTTGCAATTATGATGTTGTGATAATTTTGTGATGATGCAAAGTGCATGAAGAATTATGTTGTGGGTCATTGTTGTGAATAAGTCGTTGTAGAACACATGGTTGTTATTGAATATGTCGTTGTTTATATGTTGTGATTGATAAGTTGATTAAGTTGTAGGCCTATGGCCAATGTTGAAGCGACGATGAGTACCTCTAATTATTGGTACAGTGACGATATATGCTTATGCCTTTGTGACAATGATTGTTGTTGTTGTATGTGATTGATGCATTCATTTAGTTACATACATCTACATTATTAAGTTGGCCTGGATTGGCACCACGTTGGCCTGGATTGGCAAAATATTAAGTTGAAGGCTTATGCCTTGTTAATGCCTCTATTTATTGGCAGATTTTCTAAGTTGGGAGTTCTGCTCCAATGGTACCACATGCATTTGCATAACATTGAGTCGCAATCTAAGTTGTACAATTGAGTTGTTGTGTTGATGAACTAATTGTTGCATTTTGATGATATCCTGCTGCGATTGTTGTTGTGAAGTGGTGATTTTTGCATGACCTGGTTCTAATATATAATTTATCATGCGCTCACTTATACGATTTAGGAATCTCACCCCTTATTGTTTGAATGTTGCCCTCTGTTGGTAATGTGCAGGTAATCAAGAATGAAGATTTTCTTAGCCTTATTAGTTCAAAGTCGGTTGGTCGCTCTGATACGTAGCACTCGGGGGGAAATGAGCGAATAGTTGTTTACTTGTTGAAATTGTTTTAGTTGTTGAATCCTAAGTTGAATTATATGAAATGATATGTTGCCTCTCAAGTTATTTTAGTTGAACGAAACATATAATGCTACTTGAAGTTGTAATTATGATTCTGCTGCGTTATTAATAAAAGAAGTGGTTTTGTTTTAAAAGCTGATGCAAGTTGTTATATGATCCTCCGAAATTAAAGTGTTATGTATCTGTTTATATGTTGTAACATGTTGAAATGTGATATCCCAAATATGTTGGAAGCTTTTAAATACTCTGAATTTCATTATAACTACCGGGTAGAATTTGGGGTGTTACAACTGCTGCCTCCTAGCTTTCACCAGTACAACCCCCTTTTTATTACCGAAAGACAAAACAAAGCAAACAAAAAAATAAAAACTAAGTTATTAAAAGTGTGGGTTGTGTTGTACCCCAAAATTTTCCCTCACAATTCTCAACGCATCTCTTACAATGATTCTCAAAATTCAAGCTTGCACAAGTACATTGGGATTTTCCAGCACCGGAATTAAAAGGAAACTGTCAAAAAGGGAGAAAACAGATAAAAATAAAATTTTGACAAATTTAGAGGAAAATAGGTCTCCTTCGATTCATCCCCCTTCGATTGGACTTTGCACCTCCTTCGATTGCTCAAAAGTTGCTGCTAGCGTGCCTCTTTCGTCTGGCCATGTGACTTCTTGTTGTAGGCTTCGTTTGTGTCTTCCACTGCCTGCATGTTTGCTTTGAGTACCAAATTTTCTGCCACAAGTTCTCCCTAGAAGGCAAGCCTTTCGATTGGACAAGTTTGTTGCCTGCATACTTGCAATCGAAGGCCATGATCTGGTGGCCAAATGTGCCTCCTGCATACAAGCCTTCATTTGGGAATTCACCTCCTGCATATTTGCGTGTATACTTTCGTTTGGGCATTCATCTCTGGCTATGCCTGCATGCAAGCTTCAGTTGAGAAAGGGCTTCATGCCACTTGGGTTACATCTTTCGTTTGGGTATTGAAGCTTCCTTCGATTCAGAAGGAAATGATCTTCATACAAGCTTCAATTGAGTTTTTGTTTCCCTTTGAAACAGTGTCCTTTGACTCAGGAAGTAAAGGCCTCCTTTTGGTTTTCTTCAATTCAAAAAGTCAATAATCTTCTGAAAGCTTCCTTCGAATCAGAAGTTAATAACCTTCTGAAAAGTGTCGTTCGATTGCACTATTTGCCCCTCACCTGATTGCCTTGGATTCATAAGTTTTCGATTGGATGAATGGCTACTTTCCTGTGACTTTCAAATTCATCTTCATGTATGATTCGAATGCGCCTTCATATCACCTTTAAATCCATCTGTAAACCCTTCAATACGCCATAGTCCTGCATTATGACACACAACTTGGTGGTCCATTCTAAGGACTTGGCATAGTTGGGGAATAATTTTTCTCTTACTTTGGAGTCTGGTCGAAGGTTTGGGCCTAAGTTATTAAAAGCAAGAAGACTCAAAATGGTATATTCAGCTAAAAAGGGCCATTCGAAGAACACACAGTTGGTTCATTCGAAGGACACACAACTGGTGAAAACGAATGTTGTGTTGTTCTAGTTTGGTCGAAAGGTGTAGAAAGATGGAGGATTCGACTCAAAAGATCAAGTTGAACATTTAGACCCATAGGCTAGGCTACGTGTTTTCCCTTTTCAGGCCTCAAACCTATGACTCACCCTATACTTAATTGTTTATGCAAGTTAAAATAGGCCTTTACCCATTTGTTGTCCAAGACCACTTGCACTTAATAGCATAATACTACCTTTTATAAAAGTTTGTCTTGAGCTTTGCGCCTGTTTTGCTTCAGAAAGAAGCAACCCATCTGAACCATTCATCTTGCTTTTATGACACAAATGGACACTTACTTTCCAGCTGAGCCTTATTTTATTATTTTTTCTCCCCAAGCTTCCAAAAGCCTTTCTCTATAAATAGAGAGTTCATTTGCACAAAGAAAGGGAGGGGAGGGGAGGAGTGGAATGTATCTTCAAAATTCTCACACACCATAAAATTCTCAAACACTTCAACACTTGTGAAATCAAGAGAAAAAAAACCAAAATCATCATTACCTCCTTCAATTCTGAAGAACAACACATTCAAGTTTCCTTCGAATCAAGGAGCATCCCACTTGTTCCTTCCTTTGAATCCAGCAAAGAAGGATATTTCACTTGTTTTGCTCTTTCGAATCCAGTGTCGAAGGCCTACCCTGGGTCTTTTCCTTCGAATCCAGAGGCATTCAAATAAATCGCTTCAAAGTCCAGAACACGCTCCAACCTCCAGCAAGGTAAGTCATTTTTAACCTTTGGCCCTTCGTTTCCAGCATAGCATGTAAATAAGTTTTCTTTTTCATTTAAAACATGTACACACTATTTTCTTCTTTTTATTTCACTCTCTTAATATGTGTCATGGTTAACAATCTTCTTGGCTTTTGCTCTTGGTACATTTAAATACGCTTTAAAGAACTAATCTAGTCTTAAGGTGATTTTGGCATAGCCTTGGGCCATGTAGCTACTCGAACTCAAATGAAAGAAACAGGAGACAGAAAAGTTAGAAACGAAGCCTCTGGCTTCCATGCTGGCCTCCAGGCCCCAAACGAAAGGCACAACATGCTGGCCTCCAGGCCCAATCAAAAGCCAAAATAAGCTGGCTTCTAAGCCCCAATCGAAAGCCAAAATATGTTGGCTTCTAGGCCCCAATCGAAACTCATTCTTTCACCCCTTTTCAGGTAAGGTCGAAGAGAGCCGGAAATGGCAGAATCGAAGGGTTTGCTGCCCTAAATAGAAAGATCCATTTTTGCTTGCTTTTACCTTATTTTTGCCTTTATATTTTCATGCAATTCAATATGGTTGTAATAGTGTAGGATTTATTTTTTGCACTCTTTTATTACCTTCATATAAATGTTAAGTAATTAGGTGTGTATGGAAAGATAAAATCAACAAGTAGACAACCCAAAAATCAAAGACAAAATGCATGCAATCAAACACACTTGCACACATGCACCCTTAGGGAAATTCCACTTGTTGCCTTATAAAAATGGTCATGTTATGAATTTGGGGTATCTTAGCAAAAACAATCACAAATACAAGATCATAGTCCCTCGATGACGCTACAAGTGTTTCCTACAAGTGATCTTAGTCCTTACAAGAGAATGCTAAGATATCTCACAACATTGCTATCATGACTATACGATGACCCACGTCTGTCCCTTCACATCCAACGATGGGGCTTCTTATCAAATTAATGGTAAGGTAGCAACATATAGAGGAGGAGGAAAAACACATCTAAAATCTTTTGAGTAGGTAGATTACTTTTAGTTACTTGCTCAATTTCAAAACAAACATCCTTGCTATTTTCAAAACAATCACATACATCTTTCCAAAACTTGAAATATTTTCAAAAGCTCAACACTTTGCATGCATTCTTACGAACGGGAATCATTGCAAAGTTCGCCTAAACGATGGCACCTTTTCAAAATACTTTCAAAACCACACAAAAGCACAATTTTCAAACAAAAGCAAGTGATCTAACAAGTAACTAAGAGCCCATGGAAAACCATGGATGAAAAGGATGCTAATACCTTCCCTTTTCATAATCTACCCCCCGAACTCAAGAAAACATCTCGAAAGGTCTTTCCTGTGATTTTTCACCTTTCCTTATTGGATAAAAGAAAAGTCGGTGGCGACTCTTGCTAAACCGTAACATTTTGCAAACCCAAACACAAAACCCCAAGTCAGTTCTCTCACCGTATCACAGAACTGGTGACTCTGTTGGGGAAAGGTATCTTCAAAAGTGGGGTTACCTTAGGGTTAGATCATATTTACTTGCTTACATTATTTGATTTGCTTGCTTTATATTTTGGTTCCTTGTTTGGGTTTGTTTTAAATCCTACACCCGGATTTGGGGGGATACTTTTTTAGGTTAGTAATAAACTGTGAGGGAACTGTGTGGGGTATACTGACACGGTTGAAGCAGTAGCTACGTTGATGTGGCACTTTGGTTGGTACCGGTAACCCTTGAGTCAGTCAAGGAGAGTACGGGGCCGCCGCGTGGTGTCATAAAGCATCAACTGATCTTAGAACCTTACTTGACCAACTTGGCCAATAGGACATAGTGAGATGACCGGCTTTGGTGCAGTCCGAAGTTGGTTGATACTCGATGCTACGCTCATTGAGGTTTGACTCTTAAGTTTTGTTTGGTTTCGAGTCAATCGCTTATTGAATGAAACTTGGGGGAAAGATCAGTGATATTGAGATCCCTTAGAACCCGGTTACTTTTAACTAGGACAGGTTGAGCCAACTAAAACTTCAAGAGGGTACTTACCTGAAACCCCATGCAAGCCTAAACCGAGGACTTGCTTGATTTGTATATGCACTTGTACATAACATCATAAACATTATAAACATCATAAACATCACTAACCATTTCAAGGATTTTTGGATTTATCTTTGTTCTGTTTTGTAGGACATGGCCTCCGCTCGTAGGAGCACTATCCAAGTCAGTCTTGTGAGGATACCTCCACAACTCAAGGATTTAGTATCAAGGGTCCATGAAGATTCCCCGTTCACCAAAAGACATGGACGACTCCTTGGTTTGGTTACCTCAAGTAGTGAAGAAGATATGGTAAAGGTGCTTGTCCAATTCTTCGACCATTTGCATCATTGCTTCACTTTTCCTGATTACCAACTTGTGCCCACTTTGGAAGAATTTTCTCAACTCATGGGGATCCCTATTCTTAATCAGTTACCTTTCAACGGTATTGAAAGAGACCCTAAACCTGAGGAAATTGCTCAAGCTCTACATTTGCAACCATCTGACATAGTAGCAAATTGGGTAACAAGGAGTGGTGTTAAAGGGTTACTAGCAAAGTTTTTGTTGGAGAAGGCTCAAGAGTGTTGGAATACTTTGGATCTACAAGCCTTCGAGGAAATTCTGGCTCTTCTCATCTATGGATTGGTACTAATTCCAAATCCTAACCGATTTATAGATGTGAATGCAATTAAAGTTTTCATATCTCGTAATCCGGTGCCTACATTGTTTGGAGACATATTGCATTCTCTTCACTCTCGCACTTTGAAGAAAAGGGTGACTTTGATGTGTTGCACTCCTCTGTTGGCTAGGTGGTTTATTTCGCACCTACCTCGATCCGTGGTGAAGAATGAACAAGGTATGAGATGGTCTAAAAGATTGATGTCACTTTCGCATGCTGATATCCGTTGGTATTATCGCTCCTTAGAAGACATTACCATCATTGACCGCTGTGGGGAATTCCCTAATGTCCCTCTACTTGGAATTAGGGGAGGCGTTACTTACAACCCTTGTTTAGCTTTGCGACAATTTGGATACGCTAGAAGAGATGGCCCTCATGAGGTACTCATCCAAGGAATTGCATTTGACTACGAAAGCGATACCCAAGGTTACCGTCAAAGATTTATACGAGCTTGGGGTATGGTTAACAAAGTTGATAGCAAGACATTGGGGCGTAAGAATTCCATTCCTTTGGAACCTTATCTTAAATGGGTAAGGGCTCGCGCTCAAAGTCTCAAGATGGCTTATGAAGCCGTCTTACCTGTTATCATGGAGCCATTAGTCGAGGGAGACATTCCACATACGATCCTCTATCCTGATATGCCTACTTCTCTTGAAGATTTGCAAAACGCTTGGATTCAGTTAAAAGGAGAGTGAGACACCTTCGAAGCTAAGTTCTATGAAAGCGAGAAGGAGATATTGGAGCTTACAAGGGAACTTCATGAAGAAAGGAGCTTAAACACCTACATTGCGCCAAAAAGGATGCGCACAACTTTTCTGTCTTAGGAGTTTACTTTATGCTTATTTTTGTTGTTGTAAGCCCAAGAGGCATGTTTGTATTCAAATCAAGATTTCTTTAATGCAAGTTAACGTTTGTTCACTCTTTGTCTATACAAATTTAAATTCTTTAAATCCTTGAAATCATTTGCATACTGCATATTCATGCATCATGACATGACAGGCATCCGCATAACAGGTTTCCTTATCTCTCCGTTGTTTATTTCAGCAAGATGGATCTAGAGAAAACTGTGACGGAACTCCAGGCTCAGAATTCTCAATTTCAGGAAGCTTTACTCGCCCTGGCCAAGGGGCAGCAGGATATGATGGCCTTGTTGGCCGCTAAGAAAAAATCCAAAGAAGAAAGCTCTACTCAACATGGGTAAAAGGTTCAAGGAGACAATCCATCAAATTCCAATAGAGGAAGATTCATCCGAAGAGGACGAGAACCAAATTGGTGAGGTCAAGAGTACTCAGGCCGACTGTATCAATGACCAAGAATATGATGATGATTATTTCAATGAACAATATCCACCCGCAGACATCAAATACAAGCAGCTAGAAGACAGATTGAAAGCGGTTGAAATCCAAGCTATTCCCGGTTTGAATTTTGACGATTTGGGCTTAATCTCTGGGGTAGTCATTCCCCACAAGTTTAAAATACCAACCTTTTCAAAATACGATGGGGTTTCTTACCCAAAGCTCCATTTGAAGCCCTATGTGCGCAAGATACAACCGTACACTGCTGATAAAAAACTCTGGATTCACTTTTTCCAAGAGAGTATCGCTGGAACACAACTTGAATGGTTTTATCAGTTGGATGGCTCTCGCATCAATACTTGGGAGGGTCTAGCTACTGCCTTCTACCATCAATATCAGTACAACGCCGACTTGGCACCGACGATGGTTCAATTGCAAGGTATGACTATGGGGAAGGATGATGGATTTAAGGAGTATGCGCAAAAGTGGAGAGACCTTGCGAGTAGGGTCCAACCTCCCTTGACTGATAGGGAACACATTGACATGTTCATGAGCATATTATCTGGTCCTTTCTTTAATCTGTTGGTTGGCTGCTATTCTTCTGGTTTCACCGAATTAATCCTAACCGGTGAGAGAGTAGAAAGTGGCATTAAGAGTGGAAAGATCTTTGTGGCATCTACTTCTACTCCCAATCCTGTCAAGAAACCTTTTTCCGCGAAGAAAGAAGTTAATGTTGTGTATAGAGAAAAGGCCCATACCAAAATGAATAATCATTTGTCTGTCAATGCTGTCTGAATCTCCAATCCGACTGCTACTCAAAGACCATCTACCAATCATCAACGGGTTGAAGCTCCAAGAAGACAGTTCACAAGGTTAGGAATGTCATTATATCAAGCCCTTCAACATCTGCTCAGGGCCAATTTAGTGACATTGCGGGATCCTTCTGCCAACCATGACACCTCGTCACCGAGATATAATCCAAATGCAAAGTGTGCTTATCATTCAAACAGCCCAGGGCATGAGACTGATCAGTGTTGGGCTCTGAAGAACAAAATCCAGGAGTTAATTGACAACAAGACTATTGAATTTGATCCTCCTCCAACACCAAATGTAACTACCGCTCCAATGCCGAAGCACGACAAAGGTGTTAATGCCGTCGAAGATACAACTTTTATTGCCTCTATCAAAGGGTTAACTACTCCATTGAATGTAATCAAGAGCAATCTGTTGAAAGCTGGGACTTTCCCCGGCTGTGAAAAAGACTGTGTGGGCTGTATGAGACAATCTGATGGGTGTGAAAAACTGAGGAAAGGTATACAACGCATAATGGATAGCCGCAAAATTCTATTCGAAAAGAATCCTGCCATCAAAAATTCAGTCGACGAAGCTGAAGACTTGGCCATCATAAAAATTTCAAACAAACCTCTTAGGATCTCATCCAAAGGTCCTATTAGGATTTCAAACGAACCAGTCATTGCTCCTCTCATAATCAGTGCTGCCAGACCCGTTCCATACACCTCTGATAAAGTGGTACCATGGAATTATGGTGTCGAGGTTTATTACCATGGGGTAAAACAAGATTCTTGGATTGATGATAATGAAGCGGGTGTTACTAATATTACTGGTTCTAGTAAAGTCACAAGAACAGGAAGAGTCTTTTCCCTTGATATCTCACCACCAACCACTACCGCAGTTCCAATCCGCATAACCAACGGCAATGCTGGTGCCAGTACTAGAGGGAAAGAGAAAGAAAGTGAGCCTGCCAGGGAAGAGGCACTTGCTAAAAATATTGTTATGGAAGAACCATCCACTCAAGAGATGGAGGAGATTCTGAAAATCATCAAGAAAAGTGACTTCAAAATAGTAGAGCAGTTGGGACAAACCCCTTCTAAAATATCAATGTTGTCCCTATTGTTATGTTCTGACGCCCATGCATAAGCTTTGATTAAGTTCTTAAAAAAGGCTCACGTGCCTCAAGAAACCACAGCCGACCAGTTTGAGAACTGTGCAGCAAGTCTGACAGCTGACAATGGTCTGGGGTTCTCCGACGCAGATTTAACTCCCATGGGAAAGAATCACAATAAAGACTTGCATGTTTCTGTTGAATGTAAGGGGACCACTCTGGCAAATGTTTTGGTGGACACAGGCTCATCTTTAAACGTGTTACCTAAAGGCGCTTTAGATCGGCTAGACTGTGAAGGTTTGGTTTTGAAGCCAAGTGATATTATTGTGAGGGCATTTGATGGGTCGAAAAGGATGGTTCATGGAGAGGTGGATCTCCCAATTAATGTTGGTTCATAGATTTTCAACTCCACATTCTACATAATGGACATACGGCCTGCGTATTCTTGCTTACTTGGGCGCCCATGGATCCATGGGGCAGGTGCGGTCACTTCTACTCTCCACCAGAAGTTAAAATACCTAGTTCAAGGGAAGGTTTTCACTATTTGCGGTGAAGAAGAATTTATGGTAAGCCATCTCATTTCTTTAAAGTACGTAGAAATGGATGGCGAATTCATAGAGACTCCTTGCCAGACATTTGAAGTTGTAGCCACCACCAAAATCTCCTCCGACACTCCAAAAGCCGACAAAGTTATTCCCAAGATGGTTTCTCTTCAGGATTCCCGCGTTGTGGTAGAAAAAGGAAACAAAGGGATATGGGGTCAACTCCTCGACATCCCACTTAATACAGATAAGTTTGGGATAGGTTTTGCCTCCAAAGCTCAGAAATAAATTAGAGGTGCTCATACGGGAAAGCCTTCTTTCCACCTCAAGAGTCATGAAGTGAACGCTGTAGAGGATTCTGATGATGAGTGTGCTTTTGAAGACTGGATCTACCCAACAACCGAAGGGAATCCCAACAATTGGCATGCGAAGGACTTTGTGCCCATCTCCTTCATTGAGGAGTAATCTACTTGTTTTTGCTTTTAATCAATTCAAGAACTCGTTGTATGTAATATTTTGATATTGACTTTTAAGCCATGTGCCTAGCCTGGGGCCCTTTGGTTCTTTTGTCAAGGGTTTTATATTTTGTTCATCTAATCATATGATCATTCAGTACATTGGACTCTTTTGCATTCAAATATTTGTGTTCATTGTCTCTCTTTTCTTTTAAATACATTTCCAAAAGATAGACATGTATCTTACATGCACACACACACACTCTTGCAGGTCTACATCCACTCTGGATCCTATTGCCAACAACTCTATTATTGCCAAATATGACTTTGAATGTCCTATCAACCAAGTCGGAGACGAAAGCGAGGAAGATTGTGACATACCAGGAGAATTAGCTAGACTTCTGTTACAATAGGAAAAGGCTATTCAACCACATGAAGAGTCAATTGAGGTTATCAACCTGGGTACTAAGTCAAATAAGAAGGAAATCAGGATCGGTGCTAATATGGAAAGCAGTGTCAAAAGCCGTTTGGTTCAGATGTTGCACGATTATGTGGAAGTATTTGCTTGGTCATATGAAGATATGCCTGGGTTGGATACCGACATTGTGGTTCATTGTCTGCCAACTAAAAAAGATTGCCCTCCTGTTAAACAAAAAGTTCATCGCATGAGACCTGACATGTCTGAAAAGATCAAAGCCGAAGTAGTGAAACAGTTTGATGCAGGATTCCTAGCTGTAACATCCTATCCTCAATGGGTGGATAATATAGTGTCAGTGCCAAAGAAAGACGAAAAAGTTTGCATGTGCATAGACTATAGGGATCTGAATAGGGCAAGCCCCGAGGATGATTTCCCTCTACCACACATTGACGTCTTAGTCGACAATACCGCTCAGCATAAAGTATTCTCATTCATGGATGGTTTCTCGGGCTATAATCAAATAAAGATGGCTCCCGAAGATATGGAAAAAACTACTTTCGTTACACAATGGGGCACTTTCTGCTACAAGGTCATGTCGTTCGAATTAAAGAATGTAGGGGCAACATATCAAAGGGATATGGTGGCTTTATTTCATGACATGATTCATCATAAGATAGAGGTATATGTGGATGATATGATCTCTAGATAACAAACCGAAGAAGAACATCTCGATCACCTGCACAAACTATTCAAGAGACTAAAGAAGTACAAGTTGAGGTTAAACCCTCACAAGTGCACGTTTGGAGTACGCTCTGGAAAGCTTCTAGGTTTTGTTGTCAGCAATAAAGGCATTGAAGTTGATCCTGCCAAGATAAAGGCCATCCAAGAAATGTCAGTCCCTCATTCTGAAAAAGAAGTTAGAGGATTCTTGGGTCGTCTCAATTACGTTTCCCGTTTCATATCACACTTAACTGCTACTTATGAGCCACTCTTCAAACTCTTGAAGAAAGATCAGGTAGTCAAATGGAACGATGAATGCCAGATTGCCTTTGAAAAGATCAAGGAATACCTGCAAGAACCTCCTAGTCTCATGCCTCCAGTTGAAGGAAGACTGTTGATCATGTACTTAACGGTACTAGAGAATTCTATGGGGTGTGTTTTGGGCCAACATGACGAGTCTGGCCGAAAAGAGCATGCAATTTACTACCTAAGAAAAAAGTTTACCGGCTGTGAAACCAGATATTCACTGCTCGAGAAAACTTGTTGTGCTTTAGCGTGGGCTGCTCGCCGGCTAAGGAAGTACATATTGACTCATACCACTTTGTTGATTTCTAAGATGGATCCGATTAAGTACGTCTTCGAAAAACCTGCCCTTTCCGGATGAATAGCCAGATGGCAAATGATCTTGACTGAGTACGACATTCAATACACAAATCAAAAAGCGATCAAAGGAAGGGTACAAGCATATCATTTGGCCCATCAAGCTGTGGATGATTATCAGTCAATGAACTTTGACTTCCTTGATGAGAATATTATGCTGGTAACTGACTGTGCAAAACCTAGACCATATGACGGACCTTAACAAGGATCCCGATGGACTATGGTATTCGATGGGGCTTCCAACGCCTTAGGTAACGAAATTGGTGTTGTGATCATCTCTCCTGAAGGTTTCTACACTCCTTTTACCTCCAGACTATGCTTCAATTGTACAAATAATATGGTTGAGTATGAAGCATGCATCTTAGGTCTAAGGGTTGCTATTGACTTAAAGATCAAGCATTTGGATGTATTTGGAGATTCCGCTTTGGTGATCAGCCAAGTAAAAGGAGATTGGGACACTAAACACCCTAATCTTATCCCTTACAAGGAGTTTGTGCTATCCCTAATTCCCTACTTCGAAGAAATCACATTCGAGCACTTCCCTAGAGAAGAAAACAAGTTGGCTGAGGCTCTGACAACCATGTCCTCAATGTTCAAGGTCAGATGGGACAACGAAGCCCATATGATTATAATTGAAAGATTTGATAAACCTGCACATTGCTATGAGCTTGACACTGATGCGGAAAAGATGTGGTACCATGAGGTAATGAGATACCTTGAAGCGCAAGAGTATCTAGAGGGAGCATCTATCAATGATAGAAAGTTCTTACGAAGATTTGCAGCCAAATTCTTTCTAAGTAACGGGATATTGTACAAGCGCAACCATGATTCGACTCTACTCTGATGTGTGGATAAGAGGGAGGCAGAGGAAATCATGGAAGACATGCATGATGGCCTTTTTGGTACTCCCTCAAGTGTACATATAATGGCTAATAAAATATTAAGAGCTGGCTACTATTGGTCAACAATGGAGACCGATTGCCATCAACATTCAAGAACTTGTCACAAATGCCAAATTTACGCTGACAAGGTCCATGTACCTCTGATCCCTCTAAATGTCATGTACACTCTGTGGCCATTTGCAATGTGGGGTATTAACATGATCGGAGAGATCAAGCCCACAACTTCCAACGAACACCGCTTCATTCTTGTTGCTATCGACTATTTCACCAAATGGGTCGAAGCCGCCTCATTTGACTCAGTCACCCAGAACGTGGTAGCCAGATTCTTCAGACACAATCTTATCTGTCGTTATGGTATCCCCGAAAGGATCATCACCGACAATGGGACTAACCTCAACAATGCCATGATCAGGGAATTGTGCACTCAATTTAAGATCAAGCATCACAATTCTTCTTCGTATAGACCGAAAATGAATGGCGCAGTCGAAGAAGCCAATTAAAATATCAAGAAGATTGTGTAGAAAATGGTAGTGACCTATAAAGATTGGAATGAGATGCTACCATTTGCTCTACATGGTTACTGTACTTCAGCTAGAACATCAACTGGGGCAACTCCCTTCTCTCTAGTCTATAGCATGGAAGCCGTTTTTCCAGTGGAAGTTCAAATCCCCTCGCTGAGGATTATGATTGAGGCAGGCCTAAGTAAAGACGAATGGATTCAAACGAGATTGGATCATCTGAACTTGATCGATGAAAAATGATTAGCTGCTATCTGCCATGGTCAGACGTATCAAAAATAGATGATCAAAGCTTTCAACAAAAAGGTCAAGCCTCGAGTATATCAAGTTGGTGACCTGGTGATAAAACGCATCATTTTACCACAAGGTGACCCCAGAGGAAAATGGACTCCCACCTATGAAGGGTCGCTTGTTGTCAAGGGGGTTTTCTCTGGCGGTGCCATGATACTGACCACCATGGATGGTGAAGATTTCCCACATCCTATAAACGCGGACATAGTTAAAAAATACTACGCATAAGAGACCTGTTAGGTTGACACACCTAAGCAGAAAGGGGCATCCCGGAAAACCAAAAGGTTTGGGCAAAAATTAGGGATATATACAAAATATTATACACCCGACAAGTTGAAAACCCGAAAGGGCTACTTGGGCAAAAAAGGGTATCCTGGTGGACCGAAAACCAAAAAGGGCAGTTCAGGCAAAAATTAAGGATTAAAAGCGTACGACTATGTCCCGTGAAATCAACACGGTCAATACTATCACCAAGGTCCAAGTTCAAATTGTCCAGGATCAATCCAATCAACTTCGATCAACGGCAAGGGACGTTCAAAGACATTGGGGCAATAGTAGAGCTGAAAGGCAATGAGATCATTTCACATGGCTATTTGTTTTTCATTCTCAATTTTGTTTTCTTTTCGGCGATTTCCTCTTACTAGGATTTCCGTCTCTATGTACAAAAACACCTATTCATGGGAAAAATATCAATACAAATACATTTTGAAGTGCAAAATTGTCTATCTCTATTTTGAATGCAAATTTGTCCAATGACTAAAATTGAATGAACATATGCATATGAACATAATTAAAGCTATTTGGCACATGTGTCCTGCCAAGCAGCAACCTCAACAAGGCATCAGTGCACAACAGCAGTAAGCATCCCTTTAATGAATGTGAAATAGCCCCAGAGTTATCTCACCATCATTATCCCCACCAAGGTGTTGGCAATAAACCTTTCCCCAATGGAGTTGCCCACAAAATATCCTTGCACGGGACGATCCTTGTCCAGAGTCTCAATCTCTTTACAGCTTTTTCCCAGCTAAAGCCTAGGAGATCTCTTCCTAAAGGGAATCCACCTCCTCAGTAGATTTTATTCCCCACAGAGTTATCTCATCATCATTATCCCTATAGGGACAACCCCAATGCAACCTTTCCCCAGTGGAGTTGCCTACAAAAATTTCTTCACATAGGATAAACCCCCGGCCGGAGTCTCAATCTCTTGACAACTTTCTCTAGCTAAGTCAATTTCTACAAAATTGAAACCTATGGGTCTTTGTCTAAAGGAAATTCATCTCCTCAGCAGGGTTTATTTCCCCAACAGAATTATTTCCCCAGGCCAAGTGTAAATTCCTCAACGTACAAGACACCCCGATTTCCCCAGTCGAGTAAGCACTCCCCGGTGAGTCCAAAATTACCCAGGTGAGCCCATCATCCCCAGATGATCCCATCATTCCCAGCGGAGTATATCTTTCAACCGAGGGTTTTATCCCCAATAGAGTATATCTTCCAACCAAGATTTTATTCTCCAAGCTGAGTCCATCCTCCCCAGCTGAATAAACACTCCCCACTGAGTCCATCTTCCCCAGCGGAGTATATCTTCCAACCAAGATTCTATTCCCCAGCGGAGTACAAATCCCTCAACGGAACCCAAATTCCCCATTTGAGTCCGAATCGCCCAGCTGAGTATATTCTCCCCAAGCTAAGTATGCCTTGCCTGACTGAGTCTATACTCTCCAGTTAGAATTTCCCCTTCAAATAACTGCAAATCACAGGGCCACAACCCCTAATACCTAGTAAAGTCTTCAACAAAGCCTTTATAATTACCAATAAATGCTATGAAGCCTGGATCCGACCAGATATTAGCACAATTTTCAAGTTATACTGAAGCCTGGACCCGACCAGATAACAGTTTGACTTCTTCAATTTTTGAAGCCTGGACCCGACCAGATAACAGTTTGACTTCTTGAGTTACTGAAGCCTAGATCCAACCAGATAACAGTTGATCTCATTTCTCAAAAAGCTATAAGACATGGACACGACCAGCCCAACTCTTCAAAGATATAGAAGAACCTAAACTTAATCCAACCAAGATTTTAACCACTTGTTCCGAGTAGAGTTGCCTCTTTATTCCCCGACAAAGGACAGAGAAACTTGGATCCGACCAGATATCATTCCTCATTTCCATCTTTTCAAGAAAGTCATTGCGAAGCCTAGATCCGACCACATAGCAATCATCCTCAGAGATTCATTGTGAAGCCTGGTGTGATACGGTGGGAGAACTGACTTGGGATTTTGCGTTTGTGTTCGCAAATGTTTCGGTTTAGCAAGAGTCGCCACCGAATTTTTATTTTATCCTAAGGAAAGGTCAAAAAGCACAGGAAAGACCTTTGAGATGTTTTCTTGGGTTCGGGGGGTAGATTATGAAAAGGGAAGGTGCTAGCACCCTTTTCATCCATGGTTATCCATGGGCTCTTAGTTACTTGTTTTAAATCACTTGCCTTTGCTTTTCAATTGTTTGAAATGGTGCTTTGTGTGTGTGGTTTTGAAAATGCTTTGAAAAAGAGGCCTTGTCTAGGAAAACTTTGTAATGATTCTTTTTTGAATATATACAAAGGTGTGTGTCTTTTTGAAAAGATATTTCGATGTTTTGAAAGTTTGTTTTGGAAATTGTGTTGTGGAGTGTGTTTGAAAATAGCAACGATGTTTTGCAAGCTTTTGATCAAGTAACTAAGAGTTGTCTACCCTATTTTACTCAAAGATCTTTCTTATGTTTTTAACCCTTTTAACAGTGTTATTTCACCATTGTGTTTTGTGAACAACCTTGTGTTAGGATGTTAAACGGGACAGGCACGGGTCATCGTATACGATCATTGAAAGCAACTTGTGAGACGCTCTAGCAATTTTTGTAAGGGGCGAGATCGTTTTATCAAAGGCAACATCGAGGGTCATCGAGGGATTACGATCTTTGTTTATCGAAGGGGCATTTGCTAGAGTGTCTGGTACTCGAGGGACATGATTGTATTTTCCGAGGCAGCAGGCGAGGTTACCCTAGAGGTGCAAGTGTGAATTGTGTATTAATTTTCATGCATTTATTCTTGGATTAGGTCATCTAGCGATTGATTTCGAATCTTGCCATTCAAACCCTAATTACTATACAGTATATTGAAAGCAATAAATTGCGGGAATTTAAAGTCTAAGTTATTACAAAAGAGTATCTGGGGATGGGGGTACAATTATTTACAAATAGGGATGAGTCTCATCAGAATAATAATGTCCAAATATGTGTTACAACCAAATCGAACTGTCGCAATTCAACATAAGATTATAACAATTTATAAGATAAAGAAAATCAAAGAATTATGAGATGCATGTATTTATTTACAAATAAACAAATAAAATTTAACCTGAGAAAGATTAAGTATTGTTATTATTTTGTTTTATTAATTATGAAAAGAAAGAGTTTTAAAAGAAAAATTTACTTTGAACTAAATCCCTATTATTTATGTATTTTATTAAATGTAACAAATATTAAAGAAAACTATATTAAGAAAATTTAAAAAAAAATTTAATATATTTTTTAGTTTTATTATTGAACAAAAGAAAAAAAGAATCAAATTATTAAAATGAAAATAAAGAGAAGTATTAGTTTAAAAAATAAAAAGAAAAAGATGATGGGCCTAGGATTTGTGGCCCAAATAAAAAAATGAAGAAGAACAAATTGCAAGTCAGAATGAGCAAGGGGGGGGGCGTGTTTAGCAAGGACATTGTGGGCTTTAGGAAAAGGTTAGGAGCGGGTTAGACCCATAATGGAATGTTGTAACAATTTTTAGGGGTTTCTGAACTAGGGTTTGCAAGCTTGGCTTCAGCGGCACCTCCTTTCACTCTCTTCTTCTTCTCCGTTTCATCTTTCTCTTCTCAGGCGAAGGATTCTGATACTCCCTCCACGAGCCTAGCTACCGGAGCGTCGCCTCTCATTCCCTCATCTTCCTAACGCTTCAAAGCCTTAGATGCAAAGGGTAAGGTTTGTTTTGTCCTTTAGGGTTTTTTACAGTTTTGTTGTTCGTTTGATTTGATTCTTGCATGTTAAAAATCCTTTGATGCTTATGTGTGAGATGTAGAAAAGGGGTTGATAAAACTTACCTTGAACGTTTTGCTTCTGGAAAAAACGATGGAGAGAGAGGGATGTGAGACCGGTGGCGCTCCTTGGTGGCCAGGCGGAGGAAGAACATAATGATGGTTGCTTTTCTGGTATCTCTGTATTTTCTTGATTTGTTTGATGATGAGTATTTTCTAAAAACTTTCTTGCTTCTGACTTTTGTTGATGATGAACTTAGCTTCTGAAACTTTATTTGCTTCTGAATCTCTTCCTTTCTCCTTGTTACTGATGTTTTGATGATGATTCTGAAAACTGCTTATGTTGTTTTGCTTTGAGTTCTTCCTCTTTCTTCTTGGTTATTTGATGTCGATGATGATGATGCTCTGAGATTGTTATTGTTTGTTGTTAGTGATGAAGAAAATTCTGAAACTGTCTTTTGTTGGTTTGAACTTGTTGGTGATAGTTTTGTGATGAGTACTTCTGAAAACTGTTTGCTTCTGAATCTCTTCCTTTTTTATGTTGATGATGATCTTAGATCTGAAACTCTGAACCTTTTCCTTTCTCCTTGTTTGTTAATGATGAAAGAATTTCTGAAACTAAGTTGGTTTCGCTTCTGAAAACTCTTCCTTTCTCTTTGTATGTTAATGATGAAAGAATTTCTGAAACTACTGTGTTTTGTTGATATTGTCTTCCTCTTTCTGAATATTCATGGTTGATGGTTGAGGATGATGTGAATTGAGTTTGTGTGCTATGTTTGAAAGGTTTTTGGTTACTTGTTTGGCTTGGCAGTTTGTTATGTTCAGTTTGGATTTTGTTTGTGTAGTTGGGCAGGCTGTGGTTTGACAGGTTTTGGAATTTGGCTATGCAGATCTGTTTTGGTTTGGCCTATGTGTTTTGAGCTGGCTTAGCTATGCAGGTTGTTGAGCTTGAGTTTGTTAAGCTTGGCCTTTGGAACTGTAATTTGCAATTTTGCAGGTTTTGTTGTTTTTTGCAAGCAGGTTTGCAAGCTTGCTGTTGTTATGCAGGTTGCTTGAGCTTGCAAGTTTTTGACTTGCAGTTTGGGTAAGTTGCAGTAGTCTTGGTTTGGCCTTTGTGCAGGCTTGACAACAGGTTTTGCTATAGCTTGCAGTTTGAAAATGCAGGCTTGGTTTGGGCTAGCTTGGCCTTTGTTATGTTTGTGTTTTGATAGCAGTTTATGCAGGTTGTGGAGCTTTTGTATTTTTCCTCCCCCTTGGACTGTTATACAGTCTCTTCTCTTTATATCTTTTTGTTTTCTTTGATAACTTATGCCAGCCTTAGCCAAACTGCAAAGCTTCTCACTAGGTCCTCTCTTTCTCTCTCTCTCATAAGCATTTTTTCTTATTTTAATATATCTTTCTGAAAAGTTTGCTGGCTAGAAAGTGATGATGGCTAGGACAAGCTCTTGCTTGTGAATTGGTTTTTCTCTGCATTGTGTACTTTGTTTACTTTGACAGTTTGCATACTTTCTGCATTGTACTTTGCCTTGACAGTTTTGAATCTTGGCGCCTTGGTTTGCCTTTACAATGCCTTATGTTTTTGCATTTGAACCAAGTTTTTTGCATCTAGTTTGACATGCTTGGTTACTGCAGTTTGAAATTCAGTTTGCAGTACAGTTTTCTTTGTATGCAGCCTTGTACCTTTGTATTTGAACCATGTGTATGCTTGCATTTTATTTTTTTACTTTTCTCTTTGTGAACCAAGAAGAGAAATCTTCTTGTGATTTGCAAAGAGAAAAAATAAAAACATGATGAATCAAATAGCATTCTGATTCCGGCCGGCAAACTTTAGTGATGATTTCTTTCTTTCTTTTCATTTGAAAATTCTTATACTAATCTCTTTTCTTTTGTCTTTTGTAGGTGAGTACCAGTTGGATGATAGAGGAAACAGTAGAAGTCAAATATCTCCAGAGATTAGGCTTAGATTTATTTTTCATTTATTGTAAACAAATATTATCTTAAATATTATAAGTTGTAATCTTACAATATTCAAATAAATTTTGTAACAATATTTGAAGTAAATAAAAGTCTTTATCCAAAAGAAAATCTCTACTGTCAAATATCTTTCAATTCTTCCTTGCATGTTCATTTAATTATTTAAGACTCTCAAATCAAAATAATTGAGATTGTATCCCAATAATTCTAATCCAGATAAAATAAATAATCAACAAACTTTGCAGTCTCGTAACCTTGCATCAATCACAATACGCATGATATTCCAATTAACATATGCATTGTACAGTTAAACAAACAAGCATTTCTTTAAACGGTAAACCTTTCACTCCACTAACAAGCAGATGCCTTAATGTTCCAAACCAAAAAGCCTCACTTCTTATCCCAAATAATCAAGCTTTGAGAACAAACAGTAAATTTGAACAAGCAATTTCTGAGGATTCAATCTCTTCTGAGAGATGTGAGAGAAAACCCTAATCTTGGATTACTGCCCAAGAAAGATTTGTCTGATCGATTCCTGAGTCAATCTTATCAAATCAGAGAAAACCCTAATTCTGGATTGAATGATAAAGAAAAGTCTGTTTGACCGATTCTTGAGCCAATCTTAAAAAATCAGAGAAAAACCCTAGGGTTGTGATTTTCTTGTCAAAAGGGGAGGGCAAATTTTGGGGTACAACACCTGGACCCGACCAGATAACAACTAAATCCCCAAGCAGTTCATTGTGAAGCCTGGACCCGACCAGATAACAATTAACTTCATCAGAAATCTGCAAAGCCTGGACCCGACCAGATAACAGTTTGGCTTCTTGAGTTACTGAAGCCTGGACCCGACCAGATAACAATTAACTTCATCAGAAATCTGCAAAGCCTGGACCCGACCAGATAACAGTTTTCGAACGGTATATTGTGAAGTCTGGACCCGACCAGATAACAATTAACCATGATCCCCAGAAAGATACTATGAAACCTAGATTCGACCAGATAATAGTACAACTTTCCAAAAGACAATAAAGCCTGGACCCGGCCAGATAACAGTCTTCAAGTAGTACTGTGAAGCCTGGATCCGACCAGATAGCAGTTAATTCACCCTTACCTCCAACAAGTTATTGTGAAGCCTGGATCCGACCAGATAACAGTTAACCTCCACATCTCGAGCAAATTGTTATGAAACCTGGACCCGACCAGATGACTATTCAATTTCAAGGAATTTTCTGCAAAGCCTGGATCCGACCAGATAACAGTTAATTCGTCTCTTCCCCCAGTAAGTTGACATGAATCCTAGACCCAACCAGATAGCAACCGACTACTTCATCCTCAGCAATTGTGAAGCCTGGATCCGACCAGATAACAGCTGATCTTTGAGTGATGTTCCCCAGCAAAAGCATCTCTTCAAAAGAATTTGAAGATATGCATATTCTTCATTTCCAATAGGCAATCAAGGATTCAACCTCCGAAGATTTCCTTAGCAGTAGTCAGGGATTTATTTTCTCTGACAAAAATATACATTTCGCATTCATACATCATAGCATGTACATAACAATGCATTTAGCATGATACCACATCTGGTAAGCATCATGCAAGCATCTTCATTTTTCTAACCCCTTTTCTCACAGGTAAAACAGCAAGTCTAGTATGGATCAACAGGAAATTTATGCTGATACTTCTTCCAGAGTTTACCAACATTCCTCCAAATGGCATCTATAAGCCCATTCACCATCCATCTTCGAGTGCAAATTTCTGGGCACTCTAGTGTTCAAACATCTTTCACCATCAAGTCACGGATGCTGGATCCACCAATCTAACTCTTCAGGTTCAAGAAGTTTGAACAGGGGCAGCTGTTGTACCCCAAAATTTTCCCTCTCAATTCCCAAGGCATCTCTCACAATGATTCTCAAAATTCAAGCTTGCACAAGTACATTGGGATTTTCCAGCACCAGAATTAAAAGGAAACTGTCAAAAAGGGAGAAAACAGATAAAAATAACATTTTGACAAATTTAGAGGAAAATAGGTCTCCTTCGATTCAGCCCCCTTCGATTGGACTTTGCACCTCCTTCGATTGCTCAAAAGTTGCTGCTAGCGTGCCTCTTTCATCTGGGCATGTGACTTCTTGTTGTAGGCTTCGTTTGTGTCTTCCACTGCCTGCATGTTTGCTTTGAGTACCAAATTTTCTGCCACAAGTGCCCCCTAGAAGGCAAGCCTTTCGATTGGACAAGTTTGTTACCTGCATGCTTGCAATCGAAGGCCATGATCTGGTGGCCAAATGTGCCTCCTGCATATAAGCATTCATTTGGGCATTCACCTCCTGCATATTTGCGTGTAAGCTTTCGATTGGGCATTCATCTCTGGCCATGCTTGCATGCAAGCTTCAGTTGAGCAAGGGCTTCATGCCACTTAGGTTACATCTTTCGTTTGGGTATTGAAGCTTCCTTCGATTCAGAAGGAAATGATCTTCATACAAGCTTCCATTGAGTTTTTGTCTCCCTTTGAAACAGTGTCCTTTGACTCAGGAAGTAAAGGCCTCCTTTTGGTTTTCTTCAATTCAAAAAGTCAATAATCTTATGAAAGCTTCCTTCGATTCAGAAGTTAATAACCTTCTGAAAAGTGTCATTCGATTGCACCATTCGCCCCTCACCTATTTTCCTTGGATTCATAAGTTTTCAATTGGATGAATGGCTACCTTCCAGTGACTTTCAAATTCATCTTCATGTATGATTCGAATGCGCCTTCATATCACCTTCGAATCCATCTATAAACCCTTCAATACACCATAGTCCTGCATTATGACACACAACTTGGTGGTCCATTCGAAGGACTTGTCGTAGTTGGGGAATAATTGTTCTCTTACTTTGGAGTCAGGTCGAAGGTTTGGGCCTAAGTTATTAAAAGCAAGAAGACTCAAAATGGCATATTCAGCTAAATAGGGCTATTCGAAGAACACACAGTTGGTTCATTCGAAGGACACACAATTGGTGAAAACGAATGTTGTGTTGTTCTAGTCTGGTCGAAAGGTGTAGAAAGATGGAGGATTCGACTCAAAAGATCAAGTTGAACATTTAGACCCATAGGCTAGGCTACGTGTTTTTCCTTTTCAGGCCTCAAACCTATGACTCACCCTATACTTAATTGTTTATGCAAGTTAAAATAGGCCTTTAACCATTTGTTGTCCAAGACAACTTGCACTTAATAGCATAATACTACCTTTTAGAAAAGTTTGTCTTGAGCCTTGCGCATGTTTTCCTTCAGAAAGAAGCAACCCATCTGAACCATTCATCTTTCTTTTATGGCACAAGTGGACACTTACTTTCCAGCTGAGCCTTATTTTATTATTTTTGCTCCCCAAGCTTCCCAAAAGCCTTTCTCTATAAATAGAGAGTTCATTTGCACCAAGAAAGAGAGGGGAGGGGAGGAGGGGAATGTATCTTCAAAATTCTCACACACCATAAAATTCTCAAACACTTCAACACTTGTGAAATCAAGAAAAAAAACCAGAATCATCGTTACCTCCTTCAATTCTGAAGAACAACACATTCCAGTTTCCTTCGAATCAAGGAGCATCTCACTTGTTCCTTCCTTTGAATCCAGCAAAGAAGGATATTTCACTTGTTTTGCTCTTTCGAATCCAGTGTAGAAGGCCTACCCTGGGTCTTTTCCTTCGAATCCAGAGGCATTCAAAGCAACCGCTTCAAAGTCCAGAACACACTCCAACCTCCAGCAAGGTAAGTCATTTTTAACCTTTGGCCCTTCGTTTCCAGCATAGCATGTAAATAAGTTTTCCTTTTCATTTAAAACATGTACACACTATTTTCTTCTTTTTGTTTTCACTCTCTTAATATGTGTCATGGTTAACAATTTTCTTGGCTTTTGCTCTTGGTACATTTAAATACGCTTTAAAGAACTAATCTAGTCTTAAGGTGATGTTGGCATGGCCTTGGGCCATGTTGCTATTCGAACTCAAATGAAAGAAACAGGAGACAGAAAAGTTAGAAACGAAGCCTCTGGCTTCCATGCTGGCCTCCAGGCCCCAAACGAAAGGCATAACATGCTGGCCTCCAGGCCCAATCGAAAGCCAAAATATGTTGGCTTCTAATCCCCAATCAAAAGCCAAAATATGCTGGCTTCTAGGCCCCAATCGAAACTCATTCTTTCACCCCTTTTCAGGTAAGGTCGAAGAGAGCCAGAAATGGCAGAATCGAAGGGTTTGCTGCCCTAAATCGAAAGATCCATTTTTTCTTGCTTTTACCTTATTTTTGCCTTTATATTTTCATGCAATTTAATATGGTTGTAATAGTTTAGGATTTATTTTTCGCACTCTTTTATTACCTTCATATAAATTTTAAGTAATTAGGTGTGTATGTCAAGATAAAATCAACAAGTAGACAACCCAAAAATCAAAGACAAAATGTATGCAATCAAACACACATGCACACATGCACCCTTAGGGAAATTCCACTTGTTGCCTTATAAAAATGGTCATGTTATGCATGAGGGGTATCTTAGCAAAAACAATCACAAACACAAGATCATAGTCCCTCGATGACGCTACAAATGTTTCCTACAAGTGATCTTAGTCCCTACAAGAGAATGCTAAGATATCTCACAACATTGCTATCATGACTATACGATGACCCACGTCTGTCCCTTCACATCCAACGATGGGGCTTCTTATCAAATCAATGGTAAGGTAGCAACATCTAAAGGAGGAGGAAAAACACATCTAAAACCTTTTCAGTACGTAGATTACTTCTAGTTACTTGCTCAATTTCAAAACAAACATCCTTGCTATTTTCAAAACAATCACATACATCTTTCCAAAACTTGAAATATTTTCAAAATCTCAACAATTTGCATACATTCTTACGAACGGGAATCATTACAAAGTTTGCCTAAACGATGGAACCTTTTCAAAATACTCTCTAAACCACGCAAAAGCATAATTTTCAAACAAAAGTAAGTGATCTAACAAGTAACTTAGAGCCCATGGAAAACCATGGATGGAAAGGGTGCTAATACCTTCCCTTTTCATAATCTACCCCCCTAACTCAAGAAAACATATCGAAAGGTCTTTCCTGTGCTTTTTCACCTTTCCTTATTAGATAAAAGAAAAGTCGGTGGCGACTCTTGCTAAACCGCAACATTTTGCAAACACAAACGCAAAACCCCAAGTCAGTTCTCCCACCGTATCACAGGTTGCCTCCTACAAAGCGCTTCGTTTACGTCGCATGACTCAACAATTCATCCCCTTTATTATGGGGGGGTATTTCCTCTTCCACACCTTTTTGCTTGTCCTTTTTGCAACCTATGACTCATCTAGATCAAAAGTATTAACCACTTTGTGCTTCCAGTCACTTCCAACTTCCATCTCCCCACCTCAGTGTTCCTTTTTCTTTCTCATTTTGACTTCTTGACTGCACTTAGGAATTTTTATTGATACCACCTGAGAGGTTATGCCTTAGACTTCTTCTGGGAGTGTGTAATACGGTGGGAAAACTGACTTGAGGGTTTGTGTTTGTGTTTGCAAATGTTGCGGTTTAGCAAGAGTCGCCACTGACTTTTCTTTTATCCAAAAGGAAAGGTGAAAAAGCACAGGAAAGACCTTTCGAGATGTTTTCTTGAGTTCGGGGGGTAGATTATGAAAAGGGAAGGTATTAGCACCCTTTTCATCCATGGTTTTCCATGGGCTCTTAGTTACTTGCTAGATCACTTGCTTTTGTTTGAAAAAATGTGCTTTGTGTGGTTTTTGAAAGTATTTTGTAAAGGCGTCATCATTTAGGCAAACTTTGTAATAGTTCTCGTTCGTAAGAACGTATACAAAGTGTTGAGCTTTTGAAAATGTTTCAAGTTTGGAAGATGTTTGGAAAGTGTATGTGATTGTTTTGAAAATAGCAAGGATATTTGTTTTGAAATTGAGCAAGTAATTAAGAGCAATCTACCTACTCAAAAGGTCTTTAGGTGTTCTTTCCCTCCTCCTTTAGATGTGGCTATCTTACCTTTGATTTGGTAAGAAGCCCCATCATTGGATGTGAAGGGACGAGCATGGGTCATCATATAACCATGATAGCAATGTTGTGAGATGACTTAGCACTTTTCTTTTAGGGACTAAGATCATTTTGAAAGGCAACTTTGATAGCGTCATCGAGGGACTATGATCTTGTTTTTTTTGTTTTGTTTGTGCTAAGACATCCCACATGCATAACATGGCCAATTTCGTAAGGCAACAAGTGGAGTAACCCTAGGGGTGCTAGTGTGCGGGTGTGTTTGATTGCATGCATAATTTTGTCTTGAATTAGGGTTTTTTAAACATTGGTTTTAGTCTTTCCATACACACCCTAATTACTAACAATATATGAAAGCAATAAAAGTACAGGAATGTAAAGTCCTACGCTATTACAATATTTAGGGGGATGGGGTGTACAAATTTTCAAATGGGGATTGCAAATTAAATCTTAAGTTACTATTACAACCACATTGAAATGGATAAGAATGTACATGAAATGTAAAATTCTTATTCATTTAAGAAAAGAAATAAGTTTTGTTTAAGAAAATATTTTTTGTCTTTTTATGTTAAAAGAAAATAAAATATAATATGTGAATAAGAAATATTTTTGGTGTTTTTGGATTAATGAAAAATAAAAGTGATGGCAAAAAATAATAAAGGAAAGAAGACAGAATCCGCGTAAATACTGAAAAGAAGAGGTCAGAAGTTGACTCTGACGTGCTGCACAAACAGAAACGACGTTAGTAGAAATAAGGAAGTTCAGAAATTTTGGATCTTCTGAGAATACAGGATTGCCTAGAAGTTCTTATGCAAGTCAGAACATCTACAACTTTGCCTTTCTCCATGCAAGTTAAAACTTTTCCTTTCTCCATGCTAGTCAGAACATCTGCACCTTAGTCATTTCTTAACAGAACAGAAGTTGCACATATAATAGTTATGACAAATTTCATGATGTTGTACCCCAAAATTTGCCCTCCCATATTCTTCAAGATTTGCCAAGAGCATGCTTCAAAATCTCCCAAGGGTTGCACAGTCCAATTGCCTCCTAACAGTCAAAATTAGGGTTTTGGTTCTGGCAAAGAAATTGAAGTTTCCAAGGGTCCAATCAAGTCCCACATGCCTATAAACATGGTCAAGCATCCTCAGGCCAAGTTTCAAGACTCACAGCATAAAATTACACAGTCAAAAACCCTAATTGCTCAACAGTCAACTGCAGGGGCAAAATGGTCATTTGACAGTCAAAAGTCAAAAATTTTGGTCAACATCTTATTTTGAAGCCACAAACATCATTTGATCAATTCTTGATCATGATTCTCAAGGCATGGCTCAAAAAGTCTCAAGATGCAAAACTTTCTATTTTTGGACAGTTGAAAAAGTCAACTGCAAATTGACCAAGGCATAACTTCCACATGGTTTATCAGAAAAATTCCATCCAAAGCTCATTTTGAAGAGAATGACACTTCCTACAACTCCTCTTCACACTTCAAGTCCAGAAATGCTCTCACAAAAAGTTATCAATCTCAACATTATAGGTCATTTTCAAAAGTCAACAAAAAGGCACTTTAAGTCAAAGACCATAACTTGAGATTGGTACATAAAAATGACATGGGACCAAAGGAATTGGTTAGAGGACTCCAATACCTTTCCAAAATGTCCAAGAACATGATCAAAGCTTAAAAATTGAGCAAGATATGCCTTGTGGAAGTTGGGGAATTTTTGGGAATTTTGAAAAGTCAACTTTGCTTCAAATGCCTCAAAATTGCTAATGGGCCACAATTTCTGCCAAGAATCATCACCCAAAAGCTATTCACGACCCATTGACCCAAAGGGGAGTTATTTTCTTATTTTTTATTTATTAATTGAGTTTATTATCCTATTAATTCATTTAATTAAAATTAAATATAAGAAAAATACTAAAATATATTTTCCAAATCTTTTTATGCAGTATATTCACTCTTTATGACCTAAATATTTCGTGCACATGCTCAAGAGGCAAGATCTTCCAAAATAGGCAAGTTCCATGGCAAGAAAAGATTGAAAAAGATGCTTGAAAATCAAATATTGAAAGGCATTAAAACATGGATCATGGGCTTTGTTTTTGACCTAGAATGATTCCTCATATATGCACAAACAAAACCTAATGCTCAAGGACAAGGAGGCTGCGCCCAAGAACACAAGAAAAACTTGCATTTTTTCACAAAATTCTGAAAACTGTTTTCCCACATAGAGCATGTTTCAAAGCAAAAGAACCATTCCACTACACTCCTGACACTACCAGGGAGCTTTTCCAATCGAATTCACGCCTCCATATTCAAAAAATTGGTAGATAGAAGCTTGACTTTTCTTTAAATTTTGCATATTCGTGTGTCACGTTTCATGCATGATTACTGTGTTTTAATGATTGGTTTACATTAATATGAATATGTTGAAGCTTTTGGTACCCTCTAATTGAACTAACCGTGCCTGTATTCAAAGTTGCCATGAGAACATTCTAGGGTTTCAGGAGCTTGAAATTAGGGACTTCTTCATGAGGAAAAATTAGGCAACGAGACCTGTACCATTGGATTCAGGACATCCAGACGATTCAGTTCCACACCTCGCGCCCTTTTTCTTTTTAGCCATGCTCTAATCGTTATTTTGGTACGGTGCAGTTAGTGGGGGTTTAAAACCCCCGCTATTTGATGTTATTTACAGGCCAAATGATGAAGATGAAGCTGGCGTGTCCATACGTGACTGGGGAGTTTGAATGTTCGCGCGTGAATTTTGTTTTAACACCACTAGAGCTTATTTCTTATTATATTTATCACGTTCCATTATACATACGAATGGACGCGCTGGCTCAGTTGGTGGAAAGGAATGGTTGCAAGCATTGGGACCTGGGTTCGATTCCCAGGTCCCCCACTTATTCAATGTATTTTTTTCTTAACGTGCTCCTATGCAGCTTTCATTCCCATGACCATCATGCACCCTCACCATCTAAGCTTGCCACGCGCCAAGGAGATCCATCCAATGGCCAGATCACGCACTCCACCATACACCCTCAGTCAACCATATGCAAACGCGCTGGGAAAGTCAAGAAAGGCCTCATTCTGATTGGGCCAAATTGCTTGCATGTACCTCCTCTAAGGGCCAGATACCCTTCCTATGGTTTGCATATCTCCTTTTTATTTTAGTTCTTTTTTTTCTTTTTGGATTAATTGCTTTTATTTAATTCCATAAAATTAATTTTCATAATACAAAAATACAAAAAAACAGAAATCATAAAATAAAAATATGCCTTATTTAATATTTAATTCACTAATTATTTTGTAAATAAATTTTATTAATCAATTTAGTTTGATGTAGGGTTTTAAATTTTAATGTTTTCTTAATAAACTAAAAAAATCTAGAAATTAGGGTTTGTCACATTTTCATCCTTTTTTTTCTTAAATAAATAAATAATTCCTATCATTGTTATTAATTATTAATTATTTTGTAAATAAACTTGTAATTAATTAATTAGGCTTAAATTAGGTTAAACTTAAACAATTTTTTTAATAATTAAAAACAAATCTAGAATTAGGATTTTATTTAATTTTTAATTTCAATTAATGCTCTTTATTTCCATTAAATACAAAAAACATCAAAAAATAAATTCTTTTCTTTATTTAATCATTAATTAATTTTTGTAATTTCAATTAAATTTCCTTAAAGGGTCCAACGCCCTCGCACCTTCGATTATAATTCCTTTTCGCGCGTTTGCTTCTATTTTTCTTTTTAATCTTATGTAATTGCCCCAAAGCCTTGTAATAGATAATTAGGACATTTACTTTCCGCACTTTTATTCAAATCGGGTCTTTGTTTAATTTGGCGATGTATAGACCCGCGCCTTGTAATAGCGTAGGACTTTTTATTTTCCGCATTTTAATTTCCGCACCTTTTAACTGCTAATAATTGTATGAAAGAATGAATGTCCAAATAAAATCGAAGCGTAGCTCACCCAATGCATGACAAGACAAACTATATCTGAAAATGACACACAATTCACACACCACTCTTAGGGTACGCCTCACTGTTGCCTTGCCCCTCGAAACGTGGTCGTCGAGTATAGGACGTTTTAGTAAGTCCTCATGTCCATGAACATGGCATGGGGGTAGCTTCTAAGGTGTCCTACCGTTGCTCTGGTGACCACACTGTCCCTAACCCTCGAATTGACCCGAACACCTTCAACGGTGGTGCTACCTACCCCTCAATGGTGGGATGGCACTACCTTAAGGACATTTACACAGACTAATTCCTTAGGGTAGGTAGATGACTCGTAGATACTTGCTCTAATTAAAAACAAATCAAAAACTTCTTTTCACCCCAACACTTTGCAAAAAGCTTCCAAAAAAACATCTTTTCAAACACTCTTGAGGACTGATACAAGAGTCGATCTGAAACTTTCAAAGAAACTTTTTCAAACCCACTCACACTTGAAAAGCAAACAAACCATTTTGAAAACACAAATGAGCAAGTATCTAAGAGCCCATGGATAACCATGGATAGAAAGGGTGCTAACACCTTCCCTTTCTATAAATCTACCTCCCGAACCTGAGAATCTATCTCATAAGGAATTTTTCTGTGCTTTTGTCCTTTCCTTGTTGGAGAAAATAAAAGACGGTGGCGACTCTTGCTTCCGCGACATTTCGCGAACCAGCGTTAAACAGTCAGTTCCAGATCCACCGATCACAGAACTGGCGACTCTGCTGGGGAATCTTATAAAGTGAGGTGTACCTTAGGATAGTTCATAACTGTGTTTTCAATTGTTTTGACTTGTTTGCTTTAAATTGTGGGTTGCATCGGAGTTACATAGATCCTAACCCGGATCTGGGGATACCCTGTTTAGGTAGCATAAGCTGTGAGGGACCTGTCCGGCGTAGACCGACATGGGTGAAACAGTGGCTATGTTGGTGTGGCATCTTGGTCTGTACCGATATCCCTTGTGTTGCAACGAGGAGAATATGGGTCTTCTGAGGAGTCATTAAGCACCAACTGACCTTACAACCTTAAATGACCCAACTTGGACAATAGAACAGTAGCAGTATGCTACGCCCATTGAGGCTAAACTCTCGTGATGGTTCTGGCCACAAGAAAAGGTTGCGATGCTGGAGTTATGACCGATTGAGGGTAGTCAGTGATATTGGGATCCTCTAGAACCCGGTTACTTCTGATAGGACAGGTCTTAACCAACAAACTGAAAGAGGGTAATACCTAGACCTCATGCTGGCCTAAACTTTAAGGGCTTGTCTTGTGTGACTTGTGTGCCTTATCATGTTTGCCTTTGTAAATATTTGTGGTGTGCTTTATCATAACATCATAACATCATGAGCATTGCATAGATCCTGCATAAGGACTGACCATTTCAAAGACAAGAGGGTTTCACCTTTGCTCTGTTTTGTAGGACATCATGATGCATATGCGAAGGAATACTATTCGGTTCAACTTTGTTCACCCACCTGAGTTACTTGAAGAATTGGTTAGCAGAATTCCAAACACCACTTCCTTCATCCAGAGGCATGGTTCTCTTCTCAGTTTAGTCACTGCAAAGCGGGATCAACAGTTGATGAGTGTCCTGACCCAGTTCTATGACCCTCTGTACCAGTGCTTCACCTTTCAAGACTTCCAGCTGGTCCCTACCCTGGAAGAGTTCTCTGATTTGCTTGGTATCCCTATCTTGGATCAGACTCCCTTCACTGGTTGGGAAAAGACTCTTAGGCTTGAGGAGGTTGCTGCAGCTCTTCCCTTGACACATCAAGAAGTAATGGACAACTGGGTGACTAGGAGCGGAGTTAAGGGTTTCTTGGCCAAGTTTCTGATCGGTAAAGCTAACAGTTTCTGGAATGACCTGGACTTTAAGGCATATGAAGACATCCTGGCTCTCTTAATCTATGGGCTAGTCTTGTTTCCTAATCCTGACAACTTCATCAATGTCACTGTCATAAGGATCTTCATGTCTCAGAATCCTGTGCCCACTCTCTTGGGTGATATCTTGCAACAACTTTATGCTCGTACTGCCCGAAGACGAGGAACCCTGTGGTGTTGTATCCCTCTGTTGGTGAGGTGGTTTATTTCGCACCTCCCCAAGTTCGTGCTAAAGAACCAAGAAGGAAGAGGTTGGGCTCATAGGTTAATGTCTCTCACTGATAAGGACATCATTTGGACTCTCAGAGGTTTGGATGAGATAGCTGTTATTGATCGTTGCAGAGAATACCCCAATGTTCCTTTGATTGGTACCCAAGGAGGAATCTCTTATAATCCATGTCTAGCTCTCCGTCAGTTTGGAAGGGCTAGAAGAGCAGGACCTCATGAGATGCTGGTGCCTCACATCAGTTTTGAGTTTCAGGTGGATAGTGACGAGCTGCGTCGTAGGTTCATCAAGGCTTGGGACAGAATTCACAAGGCTGACCCACAAGAGTTGGGGCCAAAGACTTCTCTACCTATGGAAGCCTACTACAAATGGGTCCGCATCCGTGCTCAGAAGTTAGGTATGCCATATGAAGCTGTCAGACCCGTCATTCTTGAGTATCCTGACAAAGATGGGGCTCCTCCAACTGTCCTCCCTCCTCAGATACCTACTGATTATGAGACATTAAAGAGGTCTTGGTCGCAACTGCGAGAAGAACGGGATTCTTATTGGGAAAAGTACAACGAGCAGGAATTGAAGATCCAGAAGCTGACAAAGCAGTTGGAGAATGAGCGAGCTCTGAATGACTACATCCGCACTGAGAAGAGGAGACCCTGGGATCAATGATAAGCTTTGGATGTTCTTTTACAGTTTTATTTCCCTTTTCAGTATTCCCATTTCTATGTAACGCCTAAGGGCAACCTGTTGAACAATTTGAATTTCAAAGTTGAATCTAATGAAGTGTGTTCCTTTTTGTTTACAAAGTTGATTCCCGATTGTCTTTGAAAACATAAATCATACGCATTCCATTCATCATGTGCATAGCAGGTACTCTTCTTTTCAGGTTGCTTACTGTTCTTCGCTGTTTATTTCAGCATCATGAACCCCGAATCATCTACCGAGCAGTCTATCAAGGCCCTTCAGGCGCAGAATGCACAATTTCAGGAGCTGATCATGGGTTTGGCCCAAGGACAGGCAGAACTGAAGGCCTTGCTGGTTCAGAAGAAGAAGAAGAAGAGAACCGTTTTGTTCAACACGGGCCGGAGGTTTGGTAACACTCTGCAGAATGAGGAAGCTGGTTCTTCTGTAGGCAAAGACAGTCCCCAGGGGGGAAGGGCTCCAAGTCCGGTAGTCTCTGACAACGAGACTGATTTTAATGAGGAACAGTATCCTCCAGCTGAAGACAGATACAAGCAGTTGGAAGACCGTCTGAATGCCATGGAAATTCAACAAGTGCCTGGGTTGGACTTCGGAGACTTGGGTTTATCTTCTGGTGTGATCATCCCTCACAAGTTTAAAGCACCATCTTTCGCCAAGTACGACGGGGCGTCTTGCCCTAAACTACACCTCAGATCTTATGTGCGGAAGATTCAGCCGTATACAGTGGATAAGAACTTGTGGATCCACTTCTTCCAGGAGAGTCTTTCAGGGACTCATCTCGAATGGTTCTATCAGCTGGATGGAACCAAGGTTCGTAACTGGGAGGAGTTGGCTACTGCTTTTTACAAGCAGTATCAATATAATGCCGACCTTGCTCCTACACGTACCCAACTCCAGGGTATGTCGCTAGGATCAGGCGAAGGTTTTAAAGAGTATGCACAGAAGTGGAGGGACCTGGCTGGCAGGGTGCAGCCTACGTTAACAGATCGTGAGCTAGTGGATATGTTCTTGGGGACCCTCTCCGGGCCGTTCTTTAATCATCTTATCGGCAATTCATCCGCAGGGTTTACTGACCTCATTCTGACTGGGGAAAGGATAGAGGCTGGAATGAAGTCAGGGAAGATTTAGAAGGGTGCGTCTTCAAGTGCTGAGAAGAAACCCTTTAAAAAGGAGGCAAGTGCTGTGTATGGGCCTAGGAGGCAAGATAAACCAGAGCATCGCCAATCTGTCAACGCGGTGGTGATTGCTAAGCCTGCTGCCGCTCCTCGGCAAACTAATCAACAAAGGGCTGAAAGACCCAGAAGAGAGTTTACCCGGCTGAGTATGACCTTGTCACAAATCTTTCCACAGTTGCTATCCACCAACTTGGTGACTGTCAGAGAGGCTCCAAAGGTTGTGAATACTGCCTCTCCTAAGTATAATCCAAATGCCCGCTGTGCTTATCACTCTGATAGCCCGGGGCATTCTACTGATGATTGTTGGGCCTTAAGGAATAAGGTACAAGACCTTATTGATGCGAAGGAGATACAATTTGAGGCGCCTGAGAGGCCAAATATGGTGACTGCTCCTATGCCCCAGCATGGAGTAAATGCCGTTGATGAAGACTTGTATGCCGTTTCCGTGAATGATGTAGCTACTTCTCTGATGACTGTTAAGAGGAACCTACTGCTGGCTGGTTTATTTCCGGGTTGCAGCAAGGGTTGCCTTTTGTGTGCTGTTACCCCTACTGGTTGTCCGTTGCTGAAGTTAGGCATCCAAGGCCTGATGGATAGCAAGGAAATTCTGTTCAAGAAGACCGTTGTTTCTTTTGTTCCTGTGGAAGAAGTATCCGTCGTTACAATTTTCAACAATCCAATCAAGGCTCCCCCGAGGAAGCCAGTTAAAATCATGATTGTCGCACCCATTGTTATTACTGTTCCGGGGTCCCTCCCCTATGAATCTGATAAGGCTGTCCCATGGCACTATGGGGCAGATGTATATGTACATGGTATAAAGCAAGAATTCAACACTGGTACCAGCATCAGCAATATCACTGGCCCAGCAAAAGTAACCCGCAGTGGCCGGATCTTCTCGCATGACATCGCGCCACCAGTTATTCGAAGACCTCTCATAATTACGCCTGCAAATGCACCTGTCTCCACTTCTGATCAAGTTGTTTCCCCTGCTGCCGAGTCATCTAATACTCAGGGCAAAGGGATTGATGATGAGCCTGCCCGGATGGAGGCACCAAAATCTGTGAATGTTGAAGCCTCCCAGCAAGAGATGGAGGAAATTCTTAAAATAATCAAGAAGAGCGACTTCAATGTCGTTGAACAGCTGGGGCATACACCCTCCAAGATCTCTATGCTCTCCTTGCTGCTGTGCTCAGAGGCCCATGCTAAGGCCCTAATTTCATTTCTAAAGACGGCCCATGTGCCACAAGAGACATCTGCAGACCAGTTTACTGATTGCGTAGCCAATTTGACAGCGGACAATGGTTTGGGTTTCTCGGATGCTGACCTTACTGCCAAGGGAAAGAACCACAATGATGCCCTGCATATCTCTATTGAATGCAGGGGCACTACTCTTTCGCACGTGTTGGTGGACACCGGTTCTTCCCTGAATGTGTTACCCAAAAAGGCCTTAGACTGGTTGGATTGTGAGGGCCTGGAGTTGAAACCTAGCAACATCATTGTTCGAGCCTTTGACGGATCGAAGAGGATGGTTCATGGAGAAGTAGACATTCCTATTTGTGTGGGTTCTCAAGTATTCAACTCAAATTTCTATGTGATGGATATCCGTCCATCTTATTCCTGTTTACTGGGTCGACCTTGGATTCACAAAGCTGGGGCAGTGACCTCTACCCTACACCAGAAACTCAAGTACCCCGTCAAAGGGAAGATTGTCACTATGCAGGGGGAGGAAGAATATATGGTGAGTCACTTGAATTCCTTCTAGTATATCGAGATGGACGGGGAGTTTATTGAAACCCCCTTTCAGCATTTTGAAGAGGTACCTCCAACATTGGCAGCAGCGGAAACAGTGGTTAAAGAGGATTTTCCTTTGAAGATGGCTTCCCTGAAGGATGCCCGGGCTGTAATTGAGAAAGGTGAATGTGCTAACTGGGGCAGGCTCCCTGATTTCACTCCTAAAACTGACAAGTTTGGACTGGGTTTTACTGCAGAGGCTCAGAGGGCTGTGCGCAAAGCTAGGATCGGAAGACCTCCTGTGCTCATCACCAACCCAGGAGTGAATGCTATTGGGGATGAAGACGAAGTGGAAGAATCGGAGTTCGATAGCTGGATCTACCCGACGACTGATGGTAGATTGACCAATTGGACCGCAAAAGATCATACTCCTGTTACTTTTGTTATGCAGTAATGAACTTCTTTGTTTTGGATTTGTAATAACCAATGAATTGAAAACTTTATGGCCCGGTGTCTTACCCGGGGCACCGTTGGCTTCATTTGTGAGGGCATATTAATTGTCATTTAATATATCATGAATAAAGACCTTGGACGCTTTCTCGCATTTCAAATCTTATGCTCCTTTTCTTTATTTCCTTTCTTTATATATTGCAAAACAGCTGTATTTACACACACTCACCTACACAGGTTTCAATCCACTCTGGATCTCACTGGTAACGACTCTGCTACTGCCAATTATGACTTCGAAAATCCGATCAACTTAGCTGAAGACGAAGGTGAAGATGATTGCGAAGTGCCTGGCGAGCTTGCAAGACTGTTACTCCAGGAAGAGAGGGCAATTCAACCACATGAAGAGCCGGTGGAAACGATAAATCTGGGTACTGAGGCAGACAGAAAGGAGGTTAAGATTGGTGCCAACCTAGAGCTCAGCGTGAAGCAACGGCTGACTCAGATGCTACATGATTATGTGGAAATCTTCGCCTGGTCCTACGAAGACATGCCTGGGTTGGATACCGATATTGTGGTCCATCACTTGCCTACCAAGGAAGACTGCCCTCCGGTTAAGCAAAAGGTCTGCCGTATGCATCCAGAGATGTCCGAGAAGATCAAAGCTGAGGTTATGAAGCAATTCGATGCCGGTTTTCTTGCAGTGACTTCTTACCCTCAGTGGGTTGCTAATGTGGTGCCGGTACCAAAGAAAGATGGAAAGGTCAGAATGTGTGTTGATTATAGGGATCTGAACAGGGCCAGCCCCAAGGATGACTTCCCCCTACCTCACATTGATGTTCTGGTTGACAATACTGCTCAGCATAAGGTGTTCTCTTTCATGGATGGTTTTTCAGGGTATAATCAAATCAAGATGGCTCCGGAAGACATGGAAAAGACTACCTTTGTTACTCAGTGGGGCACTTTCTGCTACAAGGTCATGCCATTTGGGTTGAAAAACGCTGGGGCAACCTACCAACGTGCCATGGTTGCTTTATTTCATGACATGATCCATCATGAGATTGAGGTATATGTCGACGACATGATTGCAAGGTCCCAAACTGAGGAGGAACACCTTGATCATCTGCAAAAGTTGTTTGACCGTCTGAAACTGTACAAACTGAGGTTGAACCCGAACAAGTGCACCTTCGGGGTAAGATCTGGAAAATTGCTAGGCTTCGTTGTAAGTGATAAGGGTATTCAAGTGGACCCTGCCAAGGTTAAAGCCATTCAAGAGATGCCAGTTCCTAAGACAGAGAAAGAAGTCAGAGGCTTTTTAGGACGCCTGAATTACATTGCTCGATTCATCTCGCACCTAACTGCTACTTGTGAACCAATCTTCAAGCTGCTGAAGAAAGATCAGGTAGTACGTTGGAATGATGAATGTAAGGCCGCTTTTGACAGAATCAAAGAGTATCTCCAAGAACCACCCATTCTTATGCCACCGGTTGAAGGGAGACCTCTGATACTATACCTGACAGTACTTGACAGCTCAATGGGGTGTGTGCTGGGGCAGCATGACGAGTCTGGCCGAAAAGAGCATGCCATTTATTACCTTAGCAAAAAGTTTACCGACTGTGAGACCCGATACTCACTGCTCGAGAAAACTTGTTGCGCTTTGGTATGGGCTGCTCGCCGGCTGAGACAGTATATGCTGACTCACACTACCTTGTTGATTTCGAAGATGGATCCAATAAAGTACATATTTGAAAAGCCTGCTCTGTCTGGGAGGATAGCAAGATGGCAAATGATCTTGACAGAATACGACATCCAGTACACGACTCAGAAAGCTATCAAAGGAAGTGTATTGGCAGACCACTTGGCACACCAGGCAGTAGATTATTATCAGTCAATGAACTTCGAGTTTCCAGACGAGAGCATCATGATAGTGACTGATTGTGAAGTACCTGGACCGGATGAAGGACCTGAGGAAGGATCCCGATGGTCTATGCACTTTGACGGAGCCTCCAACGCTTTGGGTAACGGTATCGGCGCTGTGATCATATCCCCTCAAGGCACTCATACTCCACTTACTGCCCGGCTATGTTTCAACTGCACCAACAACATGGCAGAGTATGAGGCATGCATCATGGGACTTCAAGCTGCAATTGACTTAAGGATCAAGTTTCTGAGTGTCTTCGGAGATTCCGCTCTCGTGATCAATCAGATCAAAGGCGAGTGGGATACGAAACATCTGAATCTTATTCCTTACAAAGAGTGTGTGTTGACATTGATCCCCCATTTCACAGAGATAACCTTTGAACATTTCCCAAGAGAGGAGAATCAGCTGGCGGACGCGTTAGCTACGACGTCTTCTATGTTCAAGGTCAAATGGGACAATGAGGCTCCCCGGGTCATTATCTGGAAACTGGACGAACCGGCATATTGTTGTGACCTTGAGACTGAGGTGGTGACTGAGAAACCTTGGTACCATGAGGTGAAGAGGTACTTGGAAGCTCAAGAGTATCCTGAAGGTGCATCTGTCAACGATAAAAAGTTTCTGAGAAGATTCGCAGCGAAGTTCTTCCTCAGCAACGACATTCTGTACAAGCGAAACCATGATTCGACCTTACTGCGTTGCGTGGATAAGACTGAAGCAGAAAGGATCATGGCAGAGCTACACGAAGGTACCTTCGAAACACACTCCAGTGGACATACTATGGCAAAGAAAATCCTTCGGGAAGGGTATTTCTGGTCCACAATGGAAGCTGATTGTTACCAACATTCTCGGACATGTCATAAATGTCAGATTTATGCAGATAAGGTGCATGTTCCTCCAGTTCCTTTGAATGTCCTGACTGCACCTTGGCCTTTTGCAATGTGGGGCATAGATATGATCGGCGAGATTAAACCTACGGCATCCAATGGGCATCGTTTCATCCTGGTGGCGATTGATTATTTCACAAAGTGGGTTGAAGCAGCTTCCTACGCCACTGTAACCAAGAATGGCGTTGCACGGTTCATTCGGCATAACCTGATCTGTCGGTACGGCGTCCCAGAAAGGATCATTACGGACAACGGTACCAATCTTAATAACAAGATAATCACTGAGCTCTGCGAGCAGTTCAAGATACAGCACCATAACTCTTCTCCCTACCGGCCGAAGATGAATGGGGCTGTAGAAGCAGCAAATAAAAATATCAAGAAAATTGTGCAGAAGATGACAGTGACCTATAAAGATTGGCACGAGATGTTACCGTTTTCTCTACATGGGTACCGTACCTCAGCGAGGACGTCAACCGGGGCAACTCCTTTCTCCTTGGTCTACGGCATGGAGGCAGTCTTACCGATCGAAGTGCAGATACCCTCTCTCCGGATAATGAAGGATGCAGATCTGAGCGAAGATGATTGGATCCAGACACGATTTGATCAGCTAAATCTAATTGATGAAAAAAGACTCACTACTATTTGTCATGGTCAGACGTACCAAAAACGGATGATCAGGGCATTTAACAAAAAGGTCAGACCACAAGAGTATCAAGTTGGGGATCTGGTAATCAAGCGCATCATTCTTCCTCAGAGTGATCCAAGGGGCAAATGGACCCCTACATACGAAGGGCCATTTGTGGTTAAACATGTGTTCTCAAGAGGAGCCATGATTCTAACCACCATGGATGGTGACGACCTTCCTCACCCCGCCAATGCAGACATAGTAAAAAGATACTACGCATGATAAAAGACCCGCTAGGTTGACATACCTAGGCAAAAATTAGGGCTTCCCGGCGAACCAAAAGGGTTCGGGCAAAATGAGGGATGAAATGAAAAAATCTGTACACCCGGCAAGTCGAAAACCTGAAAAGGCGGCTTGGGCAAAAATGGGTATCCCGGTGGACTAAAAACCCGAAAGGGCGGTCCAGGCAAAAGTTAGGGATAAAGCGTAATACTATGTCTCATTGGATCACTTCGCATCCAGAATCCGGTATCAACATCAAGTTCAGACGGCATCCATCAATCAGTTTCATCTTCAGCTAGGTCATCAAGTGATGAGACGCTCGAAGATATAAAGGCGATAGCAGAGTTGGAACCCAGTGGGATTATTCCTTTCACATAGCTGTTTTGTTTTCCCTTTGTACAAATTTGTATAAACTCTTTTGTTCGGCGGCGTTCTCTTATTAGGACGTCAGCCTCTTGTATACAAGCGCCTATTTACAGGCAAATTCAAAAATCAATATAAATTCACTTTTCAGTTAAAATTGCCAATTGTTTTTCCTTTTTCTGTTTTGTTTTGCGAAGAACGTCCAAGGTTCAATTTGTGATATATGCATTTGACGCTAATTGCTAACTCATAAATATTTGCATACGAAACAAAAGATTAATTACAGTTAACATTAGAAACAGGGGCAATAATGTTTGTCTAAGCGATCTAATTGTTCTGTCCACCAAGGTACCAAGGTAAGTTCAGCTGAAGGATATAACCAATATACCTTAATTCCCCAGAGAGTGAGCCAGCAAGTCAATGCACTCTCCCCAAGCAAAGTTATATTATCAGCCTTAAGGAAGTTGGGTATCTCCCACAGATCTCAACATTCCCGAGCACAATATACGAACATTCTTAACAAACATCCCCGGCAGTCTTGATCTAAGATTATTCCCCGGCGGTATACCAGACGTTTAATGGAGCCACTTCCCCAACATATCTCAAAAATTCCCCAGGAGAGTCCAGTATAGTTCAAGATTTCCCCAGGAAAGTGCAATACATCTCCCCAGTAGTAAGCTTATCCCCAGTAGATTCTGGAAGCTTCCCCCCTGCAGAGCACGAACGCGTCGCCCATCTTTATCCAAAGGTTATTTCCCTACCAGGATATAACTGGGTTATCCTCAGCCAAAAGCCATGGAAAGATCGTCCTCGGCGAAGTCTTCTTATCCCCAGCGGAGTCTATTAACACTTCCAACATAACAACAGTATCCTCAGCGGAGTTATCATCAATATCCCAGCAAAGTACTTCTCTCCCCACAGAGTATTGTTCCCCAGCAAGATCGATAGAGCAGTTATTCCCCGCAGAGTAATCTCTTCGACAAGTTTGTTCCCCAACGAAGTTATCTTCTCCTACCGGTATTCTTGCAACTATCATCCCCGGCGGAAACAACAAAGCACTATTCTCCAACATCAGCCCAGGATGTGACTTCCCGGCACCCGTCAAGGATTTACTTTCCTAGACAAAAACATACATTCATAAACATCGCATTTCCATACATTATAGCATGCATATATGCATCATGAACACACGATCTCATTTATGTTGAGAACACCATGGCTTGATCCATATCATGCATTGCATACGACTGACCTTTACCTTTCAGGAAAGATCCAGTTAAGTTCTCAGCTATATCCAAGACCTCCTCTGGTTCAGTTAAATCGACTCCTAACGATTTTTCTGATTCTTATCCAGTTGAAGTTATTTCAAGACTTTAGTATGGTTCAGTTAAATCGATTCTAAGATTTTTCTGATTCTGATCCAGTCAAAGCTAATCCAAGACTTTAGTCTGGTTCAGTTAAATCGACCCTAAGATTTTTCTGATTCTTATCCAGTCAAAGACATCCCAAGACTTTCGTCTGGTTCAGTTAAATCGACTCTAAGATTTTTCTGATTCTTATCCAGTCAAAGTTAACCCAATACATTCTCTGGTTCAGTCAGATCGACCCTAAGATCTCCCTGATTCTTATTCCAGTTGAAGATATTCCAAGACCTTGCCTGGTTCAGTTAAATCGACTCCTAAAGATTTTTCTGATGCCGATCCAGTCAAAGGCCTTCTCTGGTTCAGTCAGATCGACCCTAAGATCTCTCTGATTCTTATTCCAGTTGAAGATTCCAAGACCTTGCCTGGTTCAGTTAAATCGACTCCTAAAGATTTTTCTGATGCCGATCCAGTCAAAGGCCTTCTCTGGTTCAGTTAAATCGACCCTAAGATTTTTCTGATTCTTATCCAGTTGAAGTTACTTCAAGACCTTGCCTGGTTCAGTTAAATCAACTCCTAAAGAATTTTCTGATGCCGATCCAGTCAAAGGCCTTCTCGGGTCCAGTTAAATCGATTCCTAAAGATTTTCCTGATGAAGACTCAGTAGAAGATACCCAAGATTCTCTCATCGTTACTGTTGAGGTGGTAATCGCCCCAGGTTCTCTCATCGTTACTGTTGAGGTAGTAATCGCCCCAGGTTCTCTCAATGTTACTGTTGAGGTAATAATCATCCAAGGTTCTCTCACCGTCCCGTTGAGGTAGTAACCATCCCTGATTCATTCATCATCTTTTGAAGCTCCCGACTCGATTCCCATATCCAGCCAGGGCGCATCTACACAAAGAATTTGAAGACCGACTCCTGTAACAGGCCAGGTACTCATTTTCTTTTTTCAGGTACGCAAGTTCTCGCTAAGGAAACTCTTACGCGATCGACACCCAGATGGCATCTATAAGCCCATCTCCACCTATCCATCACCTCTCAACATGGCATCTATAAGCCCATCTTCCTATCCATCAGTCTCCAAATGGCATCTGTAAGCCCATTCCCACCATCATACTCTACATGTGAGCGCAAATTTCTGGGCACTCTAGTGTTCAATTATCTTCCACCTTCGGATTACGAAAGGCACGCCAGCCAATCTACATCCTCAGGTCTAAGAAGATTGAACAGGGGCAACTGTTGTACCCCAAAATTTGCCCTCCCATATTCTTCAAGATTTGCCAAGAGCATGCTTCAAAATCTCCCAAGGGTTGCACAGTCCAATTGCCTCCTAACAGTCAAAATTAGGGTTTTGGTTCTGGCAAAGAAATTGAAGTTTCCAAGGGTCCAATCAAGTCCCACATGCCTATAAACATGGTCAAGCATCCTCAGGCCAAGTTTCAAGACTCACAGCACAAAATTACACAGTCAAAAACCCTAATTGCTCAACAGTCAACTGCAGGGGCAAAATGGTCATTTGACAGTCAAAAGTCAAAATTTTTGGTCAACATCTTATTTTGAAGCCACAAACATCATTTGATCAATTCTTGATCATGATTCTCAAGGCATGGCTCAAAAAGTCTCAAGATGCAAAACTTTCTATTTTTGGACAGTTGAAAAAGTCAACTGCAAATTGACCAAGGCATAACTTCCACATGGTTTATCAGAAAAATTCCATCCAAAGCTCATTTTGAATAGAATTCCACTTCCTACAACTCCTCTTCACACTTCAAGTCCAAGAAATGCTCTCACAAAAAGTTATCAATCTCAACATTATAGGTCATTTTCAAAAGTCAACAAAAAGGCACTTTAAGTAAAAGACCATAACTTGAGATTGGTAAATCAAAATGACATGGGACCAAAGGAATTGGTTAGAGGACTCCAAGACCTTTCCAAAATGTCCAAGAACATGATCAAAGCTTAAAAATTGAGCAAGATATGCCTTGTGGAAGTTGGGGAATTTTTGGGAATTTTGAAAAGTCAACTTTGCTTCAAATGCCTCAAAATTGCTAATGGGCCACAATTTCTGCCAAGAATCATCACCCAAAAGCTATGCACGACCCATTGACCCAAAGGGGAGTTATTTTCTTATTTTTTATTAATTAATTGAGTTTATTATCCTATTAATTCATTTAATTAAAATTAAATATAAGAAAAATACTAAAATATATTTTCCAAATCTTTTTATGCAGTATATTCACTCTTTATGACCTAAATATTTCGTGCACATGCTCAAGAGGCAAGATCTTCCAAAATAGGCAAGTTCCATGGCAAGAAAAGATTGAAAAAGATGCTTGAAAATCAAATATTGAAAGGCATTAAAACATGGATCATGGGCTTTGTTTTTGACCTAGAATGATTCCTCATATATGCACAAACAAAACCTAATGCTCAAGGACAAGGAGGTTGCGCCCAAGAACACAAGAAAAACTTGCATTTTTTCACAAAATTTTGAAAACTGTTTTCCCACATAGAGCACGTTTCAAAGCAAAAGAACCATTCCACTACACTCCTGACACTACCAGGGAGCTTTTCCAATCGAATTCACGCCTCCATATTCAAAGAATTGGTAGATAGAAGCTTGACTTTTCTTTAAAATTTGCATATTCGTGTGTCACGTTTCATGCATGATTACTGTGTTTTAATGATTGGTTTACATTAATATGAATATGCTGAAGCTTTTGGTACCCTCTAATTGAACTAACCGTGCCTGTATTCAAAGTTGCCATGAGAACATTCTAGGGTTTCAGGAGCTTGAAATTAGGGACTTCTTCATGAGGAAAAATTAGGCAACGAGACCTGTACCATTGGATTCAGGACATCCAGACGATTCAGTTCCACACCTCGCGCCCTTTTTCTTTTTAGCCATGCTCTAATCGTTATTTTGGTACGGTGCAGTTAGTGGGGGTTTAAAACCCCCGCTATTTGATGTTATTTACAGGCCAAATGATGAAGATGAAGCTGGCGTGTCCATACGTGACTGGGGAGTTTGAATGTTCGCGCGTGAATTTTGTTTTAACACCACTAGCGCTTATTTCTTATTATATTTATCACGTTCCATTATACATACGAATGGACGCTGGCTCAGTTGGTGGAAAGGAATGGTTGCAAGCATTGGGACCTGGGTTCGATTCCCAGGTCCCCCACTTATTCAATGTATTTTTTTCTTAACGTGCTCCTATGCAGCTTTCATTCCCAGGACCATCATGCACCCTCACCATCTAAGCTTGCCACGCGCCAAGGAGATCCATCCAATGGCCAGATCACGCACTCTACCATACACCCTCAGTCAACCATATGCAAACGCGCTGGGAAAGTCAAGAAAGGCCTCATTCTGATTGGGCCAAATTGCTTGCATGTACCTCCTCTAAGGGCCAGATACCCTTCCTATGGTTTGCATATCTCCTTTTTATTTTAGTTCTTTTTTTCTTTTTGGATTAATTGCTTTTATTTAATTCCATAAAATTAATTTTCATAATACAAAAATACAAAAAAATCAGAAATCATAAAATAAAAATATGCCTTATTTAATATTTAATTCACTAATTATTTTGTAAATAAATTTTATTAATCAATTTAGTTTGATGTAGGGTTTTAAATTTTAATGTTTTCTTAATAAACTAAAAAAAATGTAGAAATTAGGGTTTGTCACATTTTCATCCTTTTTTTTCTTAAATAAATAAATAATTCCTATCATTGTTATTAATTATTAATTATTTTGTAAATAAACTTGTAATTAATTAATTAGGCTTAAATTAGGTTAAACTTAAACAATTTTTTTAATAATTAAAAACAAATCTAGAATTAGGGTTTTATTTAATTTTTAATTTCAATTAATTCTCTTTATTTCCATTAAATACAAAAAACATCAAAAAATAAATTCTTTTCTTTATTTAATCATTAATTAATTTTTGTAATTTCAATTCAATTTCCTTAAAGGGTCCAACGCCCTCGCACCTTCGATTATAATTCCTTTTCGCGCGTTTGCTTCTATTTTTCTTTTTAATCTTATGTAATTGCCCCAAAGCCTTGTAATAGATAATTAGGACATTTACTTTCCGCACTTTTATTCAAATCGGGTCTTTGTTTAATTTGGCGATGTATAGACCCGCGCCTTGTAATAGCGTAGGACTTTTTATTTTCCGCATTTTAATTTCCGCACCTTTTAACTGCTAATAATTGTATGAAAGAATGAATGTCCAAATAAAATCGAAGCGTAGCTCACCCAATGCATGACAAGACAAACTATATCTGAAAATGACACACAATTCACACACCACTCTTAGGGTACGCCTCACTGTTGCCTTGCCCCTCGAAATGTGGTCGTCGAGTATAGGACGTTTTAGTAAGTCCTCATGTCCATGAACATGGCATGGGGGTAGCTTCTAAGGTGTCCTACTGTTGCTCTGGTGACCACACTGTCCCTAACCCTCGAATTGACCCGAACACCTCCAACGGTGGTGCTACCTACCCCTCAATGGTGGGATGGCACTACCTTAAGGAAATTTACACAGACTAATTCCTTAGGGTAGGTAGATGACTCGTAGATACTTGCTCTAATTCAAAACAAATCAAAAACTTCTTTTCACCCCAACACTTTGCAAAAAGCTTCCAAAAAAACATCTTTTCAAACACTCTTGAGGACTGATACAAGAGTCGATCTGAAACTTTCAAAGAAACTTTTTCAAACCCACTCACACTTGAAAAGCAAACAAACCATTTTGAAAACACAAATGAGCAAGTATCTAAGAGCCCATGGATAACCATGGATAGAAAGGGTGCTAACACCTTCCCTTTCTATAAATCTACCTCCCGAACCTGAGAATCTATCTCATAAGGAATTTTTCTGTGCTTTTGTCCTTTCCTTGTTGGAGAAAATAAAAGACGGTGGCGACTCTTGCTTCCACGACATTTCTCGAACCAGCGTTAAACAGTCAGTTCCAGATCCACCGATCACACATGATGTTTTAGAAACAAGAGATATCAGAAATATAAATCAAAAGTAAACATGAATTTGCTAATCCTAATTTTGAGTCCTAATTTCCTCATGAAGCTCTGAACTGAAATTCTCTCTAATTAGGCAGGCAAATGCATGAAATCTCAGAATATGTACATCATAAGAATCAAAATATCTACATTGTGTTAAATATGCAAAATCTGACAATGCCTAAATAATATGATGAGAGTCAGCAGAAAACTTACCTTGCAGCTGGAAAATACTCTGGGAGCTGGAACCTGGCTCTGACCACTTGTGATATTCTGAACAGCTTCCTCACGCGCTCAGCAGGCTGAAAACTTTCAACTTGGTTTGTAAAAGATTAGAAAATTCTGGGACAACCAAAGGATGAGGTTCTGACGCCTTGAGGTGTATTTTGGTGGAGAATGTGTTATTGTTTGACTATAGAACTTTGGATGGCTTTTGAATGTATATTAGGAACTGTATGGGTGGTTTTGGTCAAGAAACACTTGTGAAAAAATGGAGTTTTAATGCAAGAATCAAATGCTAAGGTTTTGTATTTTTGTGTTTACAATCTTTTTGGACTCTTGTAATTTTTGCAGGGGTTAAAGGTTTTTCTTTCTCAAATTTTCCCGACCTTTTTTCAACGGTCAATGGAGTTCTATTTATAGGCAAAGATTTTTTAGTTTAGAGAGGTCAAGTGGCGCCAACGTCATATGCTAGAAGCTGACTTACTCTTGAAGTAAGCTTTAAACAAGCATGGTTCAATGCACCAAGTAGGATGGTTAACAGCGCCTAAGCTGGATTTGTCAGCATGAATTAAGGAAAAGTAGAAGCAGTGCATGGGCCTAGAATACTTTTGCACAAAAGTTTGTCTTCCCGAGACTGTAGGGGTACACGTGGGGGAAATCCTTTGGATAAAAACTCAAAAGTGGTTGTGAGAATTAAATGAGCATTAAATGATGATGAGATTTATCAAATCATAAATCCTGCCATGTGAAACTATGCATCATTTCTTAATTCTGGATCAGAAGTTCTGCTTCAGCGTAGCATCCAATCTTTTGATCCTCTCATCTTCTGGATCCAGCATGTTCTGAAGGATCCCTCAGACTTTCCAGTAAGCTTGCAGCACGCTTTGTAACCTTCTTTGATTTACCCTTGTAAACTCTAACTGAACCTTTATGAAAATTGGTCCAGAAGTTCTGCTTCAGCGTAGCATCCAATCTTTTGATCCTCTTATCTTCTGGCTCCAGCATGTTCTGAAGGAGCTTTCAGACTTTCTAGAAAGCTTGCACCACGCTTCTTAACCTTCTTTGAATTACCCTGGCAAACTCTGACTGAGCTTTTTTGTGAAAACTTACCCAGAAGTTCTGACCAAACTCTGTCTTGAGAATATCTAGAATTTGCTGAGCGTTATGGTGATAATCTGGTCAGAAGTTCTGAGCTAGTCATATTTCTTAAACACTTAGAAAAATTCTAAGTATTTAGAAATGGACTTTTCCAAAGTAAAATTTGACTTTTGAATTTCTTGATGAAGCAAACTTCATATTCCAACATGCCTTGATGAAATATGATTTTTAAGATTTGATTTTGATCCAAAAGTCAAAGTTTGACTTCTTAGTGTGTAAATGACCACTTTGCCCTTGTGAGTGATTTTCTTGGAAAATTTGTAATTCAAGGCTTGGAATTGGATGGAAGCAAACTTGAGGATCCAGGGTGATCCTTTGTGAATATAAGAGGGCAAATTTCGGGGTACAACAACTGCCCCTGTTCAAACTTCTTGAACCTGGAGAGTTAGATTGGCGGATCCACCATTCGTGACTTGAAGGTAAAAGATGATTGAACACCAGAGTGCCCAGAAATTTGCACTCGAAGATGAATGGACTTATAGATTCCATTTGGAGGAATGTTGGTAAATGCTGGAAGAAGTATCAGCACAAATCTTCTTGTTGATTTATACTAAAACTTAATGTTTTACCTGTGAGAAAAAGGGTTAGTAAAATGCAGATGCTTGCATGATGTTCACCAGATGTGGTATCATGCCAAATGCGTATGGTATGTAGATGTTATGATGTGTGAATGTGAGGTATATGTTTTTGTCCGGGAAAATAAATCCATGACTACTACTGAGGAAGTTCTGGGAGGTTGAATCCCTTATTATCGTTGGAGATGAAGAATGTGCATATCTTCAAATTTTGTTGAAAGGATGCTTTTGCTGGGGAATATCGCTCAAATGTCAACTATTATCTGGTTGGATCCAGGCTTCACAGTTGCTGAGGATGAAGTAGTCGGCTGCTATCTGGTCGGATCCAGGTTTCACGGCAACTTACTGGAGGAAGAGATGAATTAACTGTTATCTGGTCGGATCCAGGCTTTGCAAAAAATTCCTTGAAATTGAATAATTATCTGGTCGGGTCCAGGCTTCACAACAACTTGCTGGGGATGCGGAGGTGAACTGTTATCTGGTCGGATCCAGGATTCACAGTAACTTTCCGGAGGAAAGGATGAATTAACTGTTATCTGGTCGGATCCAGGCTTTGCAGAAAATTCCTTGAAATTGAATAGTCATCTGGTCGGGTTAAGGCTTCATGGTCTTTTCAAAAGCTGTACTATTATCTGATCGAATCCATGCTTCGTAGTGTCTTTCTGGGAATCATAGTTAATTGTTATCTGGTCGGGCTCCAGGTTTCACAATATACTGTTTGAAAACTGTTATCTGGTCGGGTCCAGGCTTTGCAGATTTCTTGATGAGGTCAATTGTTATCTAGTCGGGTTCAGGCTTCACAATAAACTATTTGAAAACTGTTATCTGGTCGGGTCCAGGCTTTGCAGATTTCTTTGATGAGGTCAATTATTATCTGGTCGGGTCCAGGCTTCACAATAAACTGTTTGAAAACTGTTATCTGGTCGGGTCCAGGCTTTGCAGATTTCTTTGATGAGGTCAATTGTTATCTGGTCGGGTCCAGGCTTCACAATAAACTGTTTTGGGATTTAGTTGTTATTTGGTCGGTTTCCAGGTTTCACGATGAATCTCAGAGCATGATTGATGTCTGGTCGGGTCTAGGTTTCACAAAAAACTGTTTGAGAAAATGGAAATGAAAACTAATATCCAGTCGGGTCCAGGTTTCTCAACAATTTGTTGGGGATATGGAGGTAACTCTATTGGGGAAAACAATTTAAAACTTGGTCGGATTGAGTTAAGGTTCTTCTATATATTTTAAGAGTTAGGCTATTATCTGTTCGGGTCCAAGTCTCATAGCATCTTGAATTTGAGATCATCTGTTATTCGGTCGGGTCCAGGCTTCATTAACTCAAACTGTTATCTAGTCGGGTCCAGGTTTCAGTAATTGAAGAAGTCAAACTGTTATCTGGTCGGGTCCAGACTTCAGTAAATCAAACTGTTATCTGGTCGGGTCTAGTTTTTAGTAACTCAAATTGTTATCTGGTCGGGTCCAGGTGTGATACGGTGGGAGAACTGACTTGGGTGTTTTGCGTTTGATCGCAAATGTCGCGGTTTAGCAAGAGTCGCCATCGACTTTTCTTTTATCCAAAAAGGAAAGGTGAAAGAGCACAGGAAAGACCTTTAGAGATGTTTTTGAGTTCGGGGGGTAGATTATGAAAAGGGAAGGTATTAGCACCCTTTTCATCCATGGTTTTCCATGGGCTCTTAGTTACTTGCTAGATCACTTGCTTTTGTTTGAATGTGCTTGTGGTGTGTGGTTTTTTTGAAAATATTTTGAAAATGTAACTTTGTAATGATTCTCGTTTCTATAAGAATGTAATCAAAGTGTTTTTTTCGAAAATAGTTCAAAGATGTGTTTGTGAGAAGTGTTTTTGAAAGTATTTTGAAAATGTAACTTTGTAATGATTCTCGTTTCTATAAGAATGTATACAAAGTGTTTATTTCAAAAATAGTTCAAAGATGTGTTTAGGTGTATGAAATGTTTTTGTTGTGAGCAAGGGAGTAACTAAGAACGAACATACCTACTCAAAAGGTCTTAGATATGCTTTTCCTCCTCTTTAGATGTTGCTACCTTACCATTGATTTGGTAAGAATCCCCATCGTTAGATGTGAAGGGACGGGCGTTCGGGTCATCGTATGACCATGATAGCAATGTTGTGAGATGACTTAGCACTTTTCTTTAGGGACTAAGATCATTTTGAAAGGAAACTTTGATAGCGTCATCGAGGGACTATGATCTTGTGTTTTCGATTTGTTTGTGCTAAGACAACCCACATGCATAACATGGCCGTTTTTGTAAGGCAACAAGTGGAATTACCCTAAGGGTGCATGTGTGCAAAGTGTGTTTGATTCGCATGCATTTTGTCTTTATTAGGGTGGTCTATTTTGTCGTTTTCATGTCTTGCCATACACACTTAGTTACTATATAGTATATAAAAGCAATAAAAGCGTGGAAATGTAAAGTCCTACGCTATTACAATATTTAGGGGATGGGGGTACATATCTATGAATGGGGGTTGCAAGTAGAAATAAGTCCTAAGTTACTATTACAACCATATTGAAATGCATAAGAATGTACAAGAAAATGTGAAATAAACTTGTTTTGTTTTAAGAAAATATTTTTGATCTTTTTTTTTTTAAGAAATAAAATAAAGTGTGAAAGAAATATTTTTGATGTTTGCTAGTTAATGGAATAGAAAATGATAGCAAAACTAATGAGAAAAAGGAAAAAAATGAATCAGCGTGTTGCTGATTAAAATGAAATCGGAGGTTCTGACCCTGGCACGCTGCGAAACAGAAACCTGTTAGTGAAAATGTATAAGGTCAGAAGTTCTGAACCCACTGGGAACGCAGTAGTTTTCAGAAGTTCTGAAATTACTGGTAACAAAACAAACTCCATAAATACTGGTGCCACTGACAGAACTAGGTCTCTCTCTCTCTCTATGCTAGTCAGAACATCTGCAATTTGGTTATTTCTCCATAAAACAGAAGACATGCATAGAACAGTTACAGCAGATGTCATAGTGTTTCAGAAACAAGAAATATTTGAATCATACATCAGAGGCAAGTATGCATTCTCTAATCCTAATTCTGAGTTCTAGTTTCTTCAAGAAAGCTCTGAGTTGATTCATCCTCTACTTAGGCAGACAGATGCATGAAATTCCAGAATATGTACAACATCAGAAACATGATATCTACATTGTATTTTTGAGCATGTAGATCTGGTAATGCTTAAATAATATGGTGAGAGTCAGCAGAAACTTACCTTGCAGCTGGAAGAACTTCTGTAAACTGGAGCTAAACTCAAATCTGATGATATTCTGAACAGCTTCTCCACGTACTAAGTAGGTTGAAATTTTCCAACTTATGGGGATGGAAAGGAGGTGATGTTCTGATTTCTTTGAGTGGGTGGATTGAGAGTATATAGCGTGAATACAGAAGTTATGGAAGTTTCCAACATGTGGATCAGAAACTGTGTGAATGGTTTTTTTTAGTAAAGAGATATTTGAGAACAAATGGAGTTTGAAGGCAAGGGATCAAAAGTTAACAAGTTTTTGTGTGTTGTGTTTACAGTTCTTGAAACTCTAGGAATTTTGGCAGAGATTCAAGGTTTTTTCTTTCTCCAATCTCGCAAATTTTCTGGGCTCGGACCTAGACTCCTTCTCAGTGGCCAATGGTGTTCTATTTATAGGCAAAGTTTTGTAGGTTTGAAATGTCAAGTAGCGCCAACATCATACGTTAGATGCTGACTTGCTCTTGAAGAAAGTTCAAAAAAAAGGCGTGATAGTTGACAGTTTTTAGCCTAGGCTAGATTAGCAAGCAGGGATTAAGGAAAAGTAAACCCACAAGCGAAAAGTAACGCATGGACCCATACCTAATTCTGTACAAAAGTATTTATATGCTACACGTGGAGATATCCTTTGGACAAAGACTCAAAAGTGGTTGTGAACATTAATGAGCATTAAATGATGATGAGATTTGTCAAAATCAGAAATCCTGTAATGTGAGATTTTGCATCATTACTTAAATCTGGGCCAGAAGTTCCATTTCATCGTAGTCCAAAACAACGCACCCATGTTCTAATCTTAGTATCTTGTTGCCTCAGCAAGTTCTGAAGGATCCTCAGGCTTTCCCGCACGTTATGAAAGAGTGTTTAGACTTTCTATCAAGCTTTATAATCTTCTTTGTTTTACCCTGGTAGACTCTGACTGAGCTTGTGTGGATGTTGAAGAGCCATGCTCTGACTGAAGACTATGTGCTGAACCAAGTTTACAACTTCTGACTGCCCTGCCTGGAGGCTGGCTCAGAAGTTCTGAAGTGTCATTTTTCTTAAATACTTAGAAAAATTCCAAGTATTTAGAAATTTGGCTTTTCCATAGCAATTTTGACTTTTGAACTTTTAGATGAAACAAATTTCACATTTTAACATGTCTTGATGAAATATGATTTTGAGATTTGATTTTTTGATCCAAAAGTCAAAGTTTGACCTTTTAATGTGAAAATGACTATTTTTCCCTTGCAGGCGACTTTCTTGAAAAATTTGTAATTTAAAGCTTGGGATTGGATGGAAGCAAACTTGAGGATCCAGGGTGATTTCTTGAGAAAACGAGAGGGAAAATTTTGGGGTACAACACCAGGCTTCAGTAACTCAAGTTGTTATCTGGTCGGGTCCAGGTTTCAGTAATTCAAACTGTTATCTTGTTGGGTCCAGGTTTCAGTAATTGAAGAAGTCAAACTGTTATCTGGTCGGGTCCAGGTTTTAGTAACTCAAATTATTATCTGGACGGGTCCAGGTTTCAGTAACTCAAATTGTTATCTGGTCGGGTCCAGGTTTCAGTAACTCAAACTGTTATCTGGTCGGGTCCAGGTTTCAGTAACTCAAACGGTTATCTGATCGGGTCCAAGTTTCAATAACTCAAACAGTTATCTGGTCGGGTCCAGGTTTCAGTAATTGAAGAAGTCATTGTTATCTGGTCGGGTCTAGGTTTCAGTAACTCAAACTGTTATCTGGTCGGGTCCAGGTTTCAATAACTCAAACTGTTATCTGGTCGGGTCCAGGTTTCAGTAACTCAAATTGTTATCTGGTCGGGTCCAGGTTTCAGTAACTCAAATTGTTATCTGGTCGGGTCCAGGTTACAGTAATTGAAGAAGTCAAACTGTTATCTGGTCGGGTCCAGGCTTCAGTAATAACTTGAAAATTGTGCTACTATCTGGTCGGATCCAGGCTTCATAGCATCTCTTGGAAATATTAAAGGCTTTGCTGACAGTTTTACTGGGATTAGGGGTTATGGCCCTGTGATTTGCAATAATTTGAAAGGGAACTTCAAACTGGCGAGTGTAGACTCAGTCAGGTAAGCCAGACTCAGCTTGAGGAGGATACACCCGACTGGTGATGACGGGCTCAACTGGGGATGATGGACTCTGTTTGGAGATAATAGCCTTGGCTGGAGAAGATATACTCAACTGGGGAAGATGGACACAGTTGGGCAATTCGTGGTGTCTTAATTGTTGTACGTTGAGAAATTTGCACTTGGCTGGGGAAATAACTCTATTGGGGAAATAAACCCTGTTGACGAAGTGAATTTCCTTTAGAAAGATATCCCCAAGGCTTCAACTTGTAAAAATTGACTTAGCTCGGGAGAAAGCGGCCAAGAGGTTGAGACTTTGGTCAAGGATTATCTTATGCAAAGAGATTTTGTGGGAAACACCGTTGGGAAAAGGTTTTCAGAGATTGAAACTTTGGCTGGGAGTCATCCTATGAGAAGGATTTTGGGGAGACTTGTCCTTGCCCCTAGCAGCAAATGTTTGTGGCATTGCCAAAAAATGTTTGATTGTACGTAACCCTTTGCTGAGATTGACGTTCAATGCCCCAAGTGACAGAGATGGAGACCTGCCCCTAGTTATTCTGTACTTCTTGAGATATTTCTTGGAATCTTGACTGGACTTCCCCAAGTGTTCTGGATAGTGACATGTCGTACCCCCTTGTCGATAGGAGATTTGTCATTGGAAATGTCATCCCACTTGAAGTGATTTTGTTCACTAAGAGAGCTTTCGTTTACCGGATATTCGTTGTGTGAATTTCTCCGCTGTCAAACAAATAGCCATATGCAAATAGTGATATTCAAGTAATGCCAAGTTTATGTTTGTCTTGACATTTTGAAAAATTCATTTTTAGCAAGTAAATAAGTTTGTAATCCAACTCTGGATTTTGAGTAAAGCCTTACAAGAGTCAGGATACCTTTTGTAACAATATGCTTTCGAACTAACCCATGCTTCAATTAGGACTTTTGAAGGGTTATAACGTGGCTTGGTTCACAGTTTAAGAAACAAAGGATAAAGGCTCAAAGTGTATTTGTACCCACCCACTCTTCGTGATGTTCTTCGGTCCTAAACTCGGCTAATTATGCGTTTGAAACTCCAATTGAGTCCTGAATGACGTTTTGGTGATGGTTCCGACAAGTTAGGTTTGTCGGAAGGCAGTTATTTCTTGCAACATTTTTCACGTTGTCGAGGATTCATAGTGACCTCTTTTTTTGATTTGTTATCCCTGATTTTTCCTGACTGTTCTTGTTTTGAGATTACAGTCAGGGGGATCCCCCAGTTTTTCTCAAGTCTCCTTTGTAGGTTTTGACTTAGTGGGCCTTTCTTTTTTTTGAGAGATAATTACTTCTTATGTGATAGGGAACCATCACCGTCTTTTGATTCCAGAGGAATGTTTCTTGACGTCATTCGTTGTATTACGAGATGAGAGTTTACGGCTTAACGCGCGTTTGCATTAACTGAGAGACTACCCTGCCCCAAGTTTTGATTAAAGGTTTCAATTTGTGTAAAAAAGAAAAACCTCTACTTCTTTGGATCGAAGGGGTTGACTAGGGATTATCTTCCTTATAACTCCAGTGTTTAGGATTTGAAAGAACGCTTGTACATCGTCTGGAAGGTCTGTTCAAAAGCATACCGTATGATATTATGGCATTGTTTTCGTCATTCTACCTCTAAAGGCTTGTAACTTTTAGCAAGAGTTGAATGTCATAAAGTGAGCAAAAGCATAGTTTTAAATATAGTGAAAAACGAATGGATAAATTCAAGATAAACATATGCAATGCATTAATGAAACAGAGTTTGACATTAATAGATAATTGTTTGAACAAGCAAAAGAAATTACAATTGAAAATTCAAATGAACATAAGCCTCTTTGTCTGAACTTGTCATTTTAGGTGGTGAGACTTTGAGGGACGGTAGAAGAATTCCAGTTGACCATCTGGTGCAAATTCTAGCATTCCTTCATCAATCAGATCTTGAATTTTATTTCTTAACGTCCAACAGCTATTGGTGTCATGTCCAGGACTGTTGGAGTGATACGCGCATCTTGCATTTGTATTGTACCTTAGGGAAGTTGTGTTGGGATTCTGAGGGGGGTCTTTTAATGTAACCAGCTTGGCCTCCAACAGGTGTTGCAGTGCTTGAGACAATGACATGTTGATTTTGGTGAAGCGTCTTTCAGATGTATTCTTCCTACGCCGATTACCCTGTTGTTGTTGGCGAGATTGTTGTTGAGCTCGTGACGCAAAAGCAATTTGGAAATGTGCACTCTTCACCGGAGGATGATCAATGACTCGATCTCCAATTCTGGCTATTTGCCCCATTTGGTTACATCCATCTTGATGAAGCTTGTTGATGAGGACTCTCAGCTCTTCTTATCCTTGTGCCAAGTTTTGGATGAGAGCCATCTGGCCCACCAGTTGTCCCATCATCTGGACTTTCATTATGGCTATCTCAGTTCGTAGTCGCTCCAACTGGTCATCTTTGTTGTCCCCAGGATTTCCCATGACCATGCCCCTGGTGAGGAGCGCCTTTACCTCTTCTTGTCCCTTGGATAGGTTCAAGAACATCTCTTGAAGTTGAGCATTTTGAGCCTGGATGTCCTTGATAGTCTGCTCTAAAGCCATCTCTACTGAAATAAACAGTAGGAAGATAAGGAGACCTGTATGGGAGAAACCTGTCATGATATGATGCATGATATGTGGATGCATGTTTTCAAGGATCTCGCTGGGTAAGTAGTCACTTACAGTTTTGGATTGGAGAACTTTGTATCGGTGGATGTATTTCCACGAGAATTAAGCTCACCATGTCAAGTGGGTCATAGCCCTTGACTCAAGTTGTTGTACTTTGATTTTTGACGGCGTTTGTTTAGAGGAAAATAAATCCTCTTTCCTTTTGGTAGACGTCTGGTTCAACGTGACCCTGCATCAAAGACCCTCGAGATCCTTGAAATGGTTATTGAAAATGCTATGGCATGATGTTATGTACAAATATGCGAGGTCAGCAAGTTTATATACAAATAATCATATTCACACAAAGCAGACTATTGTACCCCAAAATTTTCCCTCCCATATTCTTCAAGATTTGTCAAGATCAATCTTCAAGTGGATCAAGGATTGCACAGTTCAAACATCCTCCTAAGCCAGTCAAAACTAGGGTTTTGGTTCCTTCAGTGAATTTAAGGTTTTAAGTGGCCCAATCAAGTCCCATAGGACCATATACATTGCCAAGCATCTACATGACAAGTTTCAAGTCTCACAGGGTCAAGTTGCACAGTCAAAAGCCCTAATTGCTTCACAATCAGCTGTAGGGGAAAAATGGTTATTTGGTAGTCAAAAGTCAAAAAATTTGGTCAACATCTTATTTTGAAGCCACGATCATCATTTGATCAAGTCTTGATCATGATTCCACAAGCATGGCTCAAAAATCATCAAGATGCAAAAGTTTCTATTTTTGGACAGTTGAAAAGTCAACTGTAACTTGACCAAGGCATAACTTTTTCATGGTTCATTAGAAAAATCCCATCCAATTCTCATTTTGAAGGGGATGACATTTCCTACAACTCATCTTCACATTCCAAGTCCAAGAAATGCTCTCACAAAAAGTTATCAATTTCTACATTATAGGTCATTTTCAAAAGTCAACAAAAAGGCACTTTAAGTCAAAGACCATAACTTGAGATTGGTAAATCCAAATGACATGGGACCAAAGGCATTGGTTAGAGGACTTCAAGACCTTTCCGAAATGTCCAAGAACATGCTCATATGATCAAAATTGAGCAAGATATGCATTGGAGAAGTTGGGAAATTTTTGTGAAATGGCAAAAGTCAACTATCCTTGAAACTTCAATTTTTGACAAAAGGGCCCACTTTCTTCCACTTGATTCAGCCTTATCATACCATACAAGTGTCCCATAATTAATTTCAAGATAAAACATTTATTTTTCTATTTTATTTAATTTTTATTGATTTAATTCATTTTAAATCCACAATAATTCAAATAAAATCTAAAAATCAATGGAATGGTATCTTTTGGATTTGAATAGCTTTCATGCATCATGGGCCAGCTCACAAACTCATGCTAGGGCTTATGTGTACACAAAATCTTGGTTTTGCTTGAAAAAAGGGAAAGTTTGTTAAGGATGGAAAACCTAAACCTAATTCTCTCATGTGCATGGATCAAGGCCCAGCTAATGACCTAATTCTATTCCCTTACATGTGCTGAGTCTAACCCTAATGCTAAAAAGGTGCAAAAGATGCTACAAAGCCATAACCAAAATTCAAAAAAAAGGGAGAAAGAATTTGAAAACTGAATTCCATCTTCAAGCATAATTCAAAGCCTTAGAACGATTCCAATACATTGCTAGGACATTCAGAAACAATTTTCAATCAAAAACGAGCCTTGAAGCTATCAGAATCGTCCAGAACAAGTCACACGGTTTGGTTGGTTTTCCATAATCGCATATCATTATTCATGCATTCTTAACCTCTTTTTTGGATTGATTTGTGTTAATAGGACCATTCTGAAGCTATTGGTGTGATTCAATTTGAGTATGGTGCCCTAAAATGTAAACCACCATTGTTAAATCCTAGGGTTTTCAAGCTTTTGAATTGGGGGTTTACAGCATAGGTAAAATTAGGACTAATGGCGCCTATGGTTGAATTCGTCAAGGCCAGACGAACTCAACCCAACCCTCGTGAACAATTTCTGATCATCAGGGGCCTAATCGCTATTATTGGCAGTTTTATTTTGTGGGGGTTTAAAACCCCCGCTATTTAATTGTTTCTGTTGCAGGAAAACAAAGAAGATAATACGTGGAAGCTTGCTACTGGAGGATTCAAAAACAGCGCGCGTTTTGATTGCTTCAGAATATTATTTGTTTTTATATATTATAATTAATTGCCACTATAATAACAAGGAAAAGCGTTTGGCTCAGTGGATGATGAGGTGTCTGGAAATCAATGGGACCTGGGTTCGATTCCCAGGTCCACCCAAACCTTGTTTCTATTTTTTCTAATGTTATCTCATGCAGCCTTTCCAAGAGCATTCTACCATGCAACCCACGCATTAGCTTGCCAAGTGGCCATAAGGCTCAATCCAATGGTCAGGATGGAAGCACACCATGCTCCAAGTCAAAGCACGCCCTAGTCAACTCCCAGAAGTCAATAAAGGCTTAGGCAAATGGGCCAGAAATTCAAACAAAAACCTCCATTGGGCCATCAAACCCCCCCTGGTTTATTTTTCTTTTTCTTATTTTCTTTTCCTTTTAATTCTTTTAATTATCATAATTATTATTAATTCATAAATTAAATATTTTTCATATAAAAATCAGAAACTAATATTGTAATTATTATTTATTATTTTCACTATTAGTAATTATTTTTGTGAATAAAATGTACATTAATTAATTTAGTTAAATTAGGTTAACTTTAATCTTTTTTTCATAATAAATAAATAAACTTAGAATTAGGGTTTTCTTGACTTTTAATTTCTTTTCTTTTTATTTTCATTAAAAATATAAAAAACACAAAAATATTCTTTTCCTTTTAATTAAATAATTAATTAGTAAATTAGGTTTAACATTTTCATTAAATTGCAAAAAAGGACAAACCACAATTTCTTTATTCCTCAAAAGGGTCAAAAACCCTAGGACGTCCTAATTTAATTTCGTTCACGCATTATTCTTATTTTGATTATTTATGTATTTGCTCAAAGGATGTAATAATTAATTAGGATTTACCGCTTTATTTAATTTCTCGCACTTTTCCAAAACGGGTTATGTTTTTGGCGATGTATAGACCCGCGCCTTGTAATAGCGTAGATTCAAATTTCCGCAATTTATTTTCCGCACTCTTAACTGTTAATATGCATGCAAGAATGAATGCCAAATAAAATCAATCTGTAGCGCACAAATAACATGTACAAGACAAACATTAACATGAAACAACACACATGCACATGCCACTCTTAGGGTACGCCTCACTGGTTGCCTCGAACGTGGTCATCAAGTATAGGGTGCCTTAGAGGTCGCCCTCCTGTCTAAAGATCCAGTTGCCTCGAAATGGTTGCCTCGGATAAAAGGATCTAGGACATTAGGGTTACTTCTAAGGTGTCCTACTATTGCTTTGGTGACCACATTGTCCCTATAATCGAATTGACCCGAATACCTCCAACGATGGTGCTACCTACCTCTCAATGGTGGGATAGCACTATCTAAAGGATTCTTACATAGCCTAATTCCTTAGAGTAGGTAGATTTCTCATGGGTACTTGCTCTTTCAAAACAAAGCAAAAAAATGCTTTTCGCACCTACACTTTCAAAAAGTTTTCAAACAAACACTTCATACACTCTTGAGGACAGATACAAGAGTTACCTAGAAGTTTTCAAAACGAAACTTTTTCAAAACCCACAAACACTTGAAAAGCAAACATTTTTGAAAACATAGTGAGCAAGTACCTAAGAGCCCGTGGATAACCACGGATAGAAAGGGTGCTAACACCTTCCCTTTCTATAATCTACCTCCCGAACCCGAGAAAAATCTCAAAAAGGAATTTTTCTATGCTTTTGTCCTTTCCTTGTTGGAGAACATAAAAGACAGTGGCGACTCTTGCTTACCGCGACATTTCGCGAACCAGCATTTCAAAACAGTCAGTTCTATTTCCACCGATCACAGAACTGGCGACTCTGCTGGGGAAATTTAAAAGTGAGGTGTACCTTAGGATTAGACCACTCTTGTTTTCAATTGCTTGCTTTGATTGCTTTAATATTGTGGGCCTGTTTTGGGAGTTTCATAGATCCTAACCCGGATCTGGGGAACCCTTTTTAGGTAGCAACAAACTGTGAGGGAACTGTGCGGGGTATACCGACATGGTTGAAGTAGTTGCTACGTTAATGTGGCACTTTGGTGAGTACCGGTAACCCTTGAGTCAAGTCAAGGAGAGTACGGGGCCGCCGCGTGGTGTCGTGAAACATCAATTGACCTTAGGAACCTTAATTGAACCATCCTGGCCTCTTTAGGGGTAGTGAGATGACCGACTTTGGTGCAGTCCGGAGTTGGTTGATACTCGATACTACACTCATTGAGGGTTGTTTTCTTGGAATATTTTGATCGCCAGTTCAGTGGCTAAATCAAAACAATGAACACAGAAAACAACTCAATGATATGGAGCTCCTTAGAACCCGGTTACTTTCGATAGGACAGGTTTTGAACCCACCAACTTCAAAAGGGTAGTACCTAGACCTCATGCTGGCCTAAACTCTAAGGGTTGTCTGGTGTGACTTGTGTGCCTTACCATGTTTGCCTTTTGTGAATACTTGTGGTGTGCTTTTATCATAACATCATAACATCATAGCATCATAAAGCATCATATGCATTTACTAACCACTTCAAGGGTTCGAATCTTCATTTTTGTTCTTGTTTTGTAGGACATGGAAACTATCCGCAGAAAGACAATTCAGGTCAACCTTGTAAGGATCCCTCCTCAGCTTAAGGAACTTACATCCAGGATTCCTGAGAACTCTTCTTTCAGTGAAAGGCATGGTAGACTCATCAGCTTGGTCAACACCAACATTAAAGAAGATATGGTGAAAGTGTTGTTCCAGTTCTTTGACCCTTTGCACCACTGTTTTACTTTCCCGGATTATCAATTGGTGCCTACTTTGGAAGAGTTTTCGCAGCTGCTGAAGGTTCCTATTCTTAGTCAACTACCCTACAACGGTACGGAAAGGGAACCCAAACTTGAAGAGGTAGCTAAAGCATTATGTCTGCAACCATCTGATATCAAGGGACATTGGGAAGTCAGAAGTGGTATCAAAGGATTCTTGGCAAAGTTTCTGTTTGAGAAGGCCCAAGAATGTTGGAATTCCCTTGACCTACAAGCCTTTGAAGAAGTTGTGGCACTCCTTGTCTATGGGTTGGTGTTGTTCCCGAATCCGGATCAGCTTATAGATATCAATGCAGTCAAGATCTTCATGTCCAGGAATCCTATACCTACGTTGCTTGGGGACATCCTCCACTCATGTTACACTCGAACCATGAGAAAAAGAGGTGTTCTCTTGTGCTGCACTCCTCTCCTGGCAAGGTGGTTTATTTCGCACCTTCCACAATCATTTTTGAAGAACGAGCGGGGTTTGAGATGGTCACAACGGTTAATGACTCTTACACATGCTGATATACATTGGTGTCCTCGGTCCAGAGAGAATGTCACTATCATTGATCGTTGCGGAGAATTTCCTAATGTTCCTTTACTTGGAATCAGAGGAGGCATTACTTACAACCTGTGTCTGGCCTTGAGCCAATTTGGATATGCTCGGAGGGAGGGCCCTCGTGACATGTTGATTCCTGACATAGTTTTTGACTTCGACAACGATGCGCAAGGACTTCGCCAGAGGTTCATCAGAGCTTGGAGGATGCCCAACAGGGTAGATAGTAAGACACTGGAGCACAGGAACTCCATCCCCCTGGAACCTTATCTCAAGTGGGTACGAGCCCGCTCCCAGAAGCTGGTGATGCCATATCCTCATGTTCTCCCCGTGATCAAAGAGCCAGTTTTGGAAGGAGAGGTGCCCTACACCATTCAACACCCTGATATGCCAACCTCCTGGGAAGAAATGCAGAAGAGCTGGATCCAGCTCAAGGAAGAACGGAACTCTATTGAAGCCAGTTTACATGTCAGTGAGAAGAAGGTCTTGGAGCTCACCCGCCTGCTTCACGAGGAAAAGACTCTCAACACTTACATCTCTCCAAAGAGAATGCGCAGTGTCTTTTGGGATTAATTATTTTGTAATGTTTTTCCCATGAGGCCCTGATGTACTGAACAGATTATTTCTTAATATAATGTGTGTTCCTTTTTGTCTACAACGAATTTGAACTTTCGAACCCTTGAATGCATTGCATAAATAGCATATCATGCATCATGTGCATAACAGGTACCCTTTTTCTACAGGTTGCTTAATCTTCGTCGCTGTTTATTTCAGCACTTCATCATGTCTTCTGAGCCTACTACTGAACAAGCTATCAAGGCCCTCCAAGCCCAGAACGCCCAGTTTCAAGAGCTGGTCATGAGCTTAGCCCAGGGTCAACAGGAGTTGAAGACTCTGCTCTTGAAGGAAAATAAGAAGAAGAAGAGAAGGACTGTGTTGTTCAACACTGGACGGAGGTTTGGGAATACACTGCAGAATGAGGCTGATCAGGCTACTCCATCTGTTGGGGAAGACAGTCCCCAAGAGAGAAAGGTTCCTAGTCCCGTGGTCTCTGACAACGAGACAGATTTCAATGATGAAAAATACCCTCCTGCTGAGGACAGGTACAAACAGCTCGAAGACCGGTTAAGTGCTATGGAGATACAGAAAGTGCCTGGCATGGACTTTGAAGATCTAGGTCTATCCTCTGGGGTGGTGATTCCCCATAAGTTCAAGGCGCCTGCCTTTGCAAAGTACGACGGGGCTTCCTGTCCTAAGCTGCATCTCAGATCCTATGTAAGGAAGATCCAACCTTACACTGTTGACAAGAATCTATGGATCCATTTCTTCCAGGAAAGTCTTTCAGGGACTCAACTCGAATGGTTCTATCAGCTGGATGGAGCCAGTATTCGTAACTGGGAGGATTTGGCTACTGCATTCTACAAGCAGTATCAGTATAATGCCGACCTCGCTCCTACGCGTACCCAACTCCAGGGTATGTCACTGGGGACGGGTGAAGGTTTTAAGGAGTATGCGCAAAAGTGGAGAGACCTTGCTGGAAGGGTGCAGCCACCTTTAACTGACCGTGAACTTGTTGATATGTTTCTGGGGACCCTGTCTGGTCCGTTCTTCAACCACCTGATTGGGAATTCTTCTGTTGGGTTTACAGACCTTATCTTGACTGGTGAGAGAATTGAGGCTAGTATCAAGTCTGGGAAGATACAAAAGGATGCTTCCTCAAGCACTGAAAAGAAGCCGTTCAAAAAAGAATCCAGTGTTGTCTATGATTCAAGAGGGCAGAATAGATCTGAACACCGCCAAGATGTCAACGCAGTGGTTATTTCAAAACCGGCCAGTGCTCCTCAACATCGCAACCAACAAAGGGAAGAGAGACCTAAAAGGCAATTCACTCCCCTCGGCATGACCTTGTCCCAGATATTGCCACAGTTGCTGGAGACCAAGTTGGTAACTCTAAGGGACCCTCCTAAGAATCCCAACAGGACACCTTCAAGGTATAACCCCAACGCCCGCTGCGCTTATCATTCTGACAGCCCGGGGCATGCTACAGATGATTGTTGGACTTTGAGGAACAAGGTTCAGGACCTGATCGATGCAAAGAAGGTCCAGTTCGAAGCGCCCGAGGCTCCCAATGTGATCACTGCTCCCTTGCCAAAACATGGCTAGGATCGAAAAAACTTTTGTTCATTCGAATGTTCAAGTTGTATTTTTCTTTAATTGTTCAAACATTTTATTCATGTTAAACGTTGTTATTTCATTAATGCATTACGCGTGTCTGTTTTAAAGTAATTACGTTCATTATGCTTAAATTTGCTTTCATTTTGATGCTCAACTCTCGATCTAAAATTCTAAGCCTCTTGAGGGAGGATGACGAAAACGATACCATGATCTTTACGGTATGCTTTTGAACAGACCCCACTGATGATGTACAAGCATTGTTTCAATTCCTAAACACTGGAGTAATAAGGAAGATAATCCCTCGTCAATCCCTTTGAGCCAAAGAAGTTGGAGTTTTTCTTTTCACAAAAATTAAAACCCTTAAACATAACCTGGGGCAGGGTAGTTTTCTCAGTTTAACCCAGGTGCACAAAATGGCATCAAAGGAGTCCTTCCAAAACGAAAGACAGTGATGGTTCCGAATAATCATAAGGACAGGCAGTCACTATTTCTCAAAAATAAAAGCCCGATAAGTCAAAACCTATGAAGGAGACTTACAAAACTGGGGCATCCCGTTGACTGTAAATACAAACAGTCAGGCAAAAGATAGGGATAACACAAATCAAAGAGAAAGAGGTCCTGCAAACCCTCAATAAAAAGAACTGACTGCCTGTTCAAAATAAACTTTCAGTATCTGAACCATCACCGGAATGTCAGAGCAAAGACTCAAACAAGGTCTAACGCACGATCAGCTGAGTTTAGGTTTGAAGAACATCACGAAGAGCGGGTGGGTACAAATAAAATTTGAGCCTTTATCCTTTGTTTCTTAAACCGTGAACCAGGCTACGTTATAACCCTCAAAAGTCCTAGCTGAAGCATGGGTTAGTTTGAAAGCATATTGTTACCAAAGGTATCCTGACTCCTTAAGGCTCGCTGTAAAATCTTGAGTTGACATCACATTTTACAAAATTTGCTTGCTTTACTAAAAAAAATGCATTTTCAAAAACTTCAAGACAGACATAAGCTTTGAATTTTTAATATAACATTGCTTGCATATGACTATTTGTTTGAACAGCATAGACGTTCGCATGACGAAGGTCTAATGAACAAAAGCACCTCCAATCAAGGGGCATGGCATGATCATTGTCCATCATCTGGGGCAGTTAAGTCAAGATTCGGAGAATCTCTCAGGATGTCAAACAGCTTGGGGCAAATCTCCGCTCGAGTCACTTGGGGCATTGGATATGAATTCCAGCGACAAATCTTGCACGATCAAACATCTTCTGGTCACATGGCAACACAACAACGGGGGCACCTCCCTACACTCTGAGAACATGGACATAGTCGAAAGAATACTGCGCATAATCAAAGACCCGCTAGGTTGACACACCTAGGAAAAAATAAGGGCTTCCCGGCGAACCAAAAAGGTTCGGGCAAAAATCAGGGATGAAAAGAAAAAATCTGTACACCCGACAAGTCGAAAACCTGAAAAGGCGGCTTGGGCAAAAAAGGGTATCCCGATGGACTGAAAACCCGAAAGGGCAGTCCAAGCAAAAATTAGAGATCAAAGCGTACGACTATGTCCCGTCATCTCGTCACTTGCCTGCCAGAAGAAGATTTTCCAATCAGCAGGTATCAAGCACCTCATAGGCCTGCTTCTCCAGCAGAAACTGGGGCAATAGAAATGGTCCAAACTGTACAAGTTGTTCTGTCCACAAGGTACAAGGTAGATTTGGCTGAAGAATGCACCCAAGATACCTCGATTCCCCACCAGAGCTTATAACTGGGTTATCCTCAGCTAATTATAACGGAAAGATCGTCCTCGGCGAAGTACTTCCTATCCCCAGTGGAGTTCATCAAGTCCTCCAACAAAGCTTATCAACGGAATCCCCAGCGGAGTTATCATCAAAACCTCAGCGAAGTATCTCTTCCCACAGAGTAATTCCCCGCAGAGTAATCTCTCCACCAAGTTTATTCCCCAACGGAGTCATCTCCTCCTACCAGTTTATTCTTGCAATCTTCATCCCCAGCGGAAACGGAGAACTCTCTTCAACATCAGCCCAGGAGTTAACTTCCCGGCATTCGTCAAGGATTTATTTTCCCAGACGAAATACATTCATAAACATTTCACATCCTGCTTACATACATGATAAAGTGCATACGACACTATCTCATTTTGAGCATCATGACATCATGCATTTCATACATCATGACATTGCATACAACTGATGTTTTACCTTTTCAGGAAAAAGGTCAATCCAAAGATGATTACTATCAACTGTCGCAATTCCAGATTCGATACCTGTATCCAGCCAGGGCATATCTGTAGACGACTTATTCCAGATTCGATACCTGTATCTAGCCAGGGCACATCTGTGATCAATCCCGTCGTTATAGACACCCGTCCTCATAGACACCCGTCGTTATAGACACTCGTCGTTATAGACACCCGTCGTTATAGACACCCGTCGTCATAGACACCCGTCGTCATAGACACTCGTCGTTATAGACACCCGTCATTATAGACACCCGTCGTTATATACACTCGTCGTTATAGACACCCGTCGTTATAGACACCCGTCGTCATAGACACCCGTCGTCATAGACACTCGTCGTCATAGACACACGTCGTCATAGACACTCGTCGTTATAGACACCCGTCGTTATAGACACTCGTCGTTATAGACACCCGTCGTTATAGACACTCGTCGTTATAGACACCCGTCGTTATAGACACTCGTCGTTATAGACACCCGTCGTTATAGACACTCATCGTTATAAACACTTGTCGTTATAGACACTCGTCGTTATAGACACCCGTCGTTATAGACACCCGTCGTTATAGACACCCGTCGTCATAGACACCCGTCGTCATAGACACCCGTCGTCATAGACACTCGTCATTATAGACACCCGTCGTTATAGACACCCGTCGTTATAGACATCCGTCGTTATAAACTCCCGTCGTTATAGACACCCGTCGTTATAGACACTCGTCGTTATAGACACTCATCGTTATAGACATCCGTCGTTATAGACACTCGTCGTTATAGACATCCGTCATTATAAACTCCCATCGTTATAGACACTCGTCGTTATAGACATCCGTCGTTAAAGACAACCCGTCCTTGAAGACAACCCATTAAAAGAGACAACTCGTCAAAGAAGACGAAACCTCCTCTGATTCAGTTAAATCAATTCCTGAAGGCTTTTTCTGAGATAACTTGTCAGTAGAGACAACCCATCCAGAGTTTGAAGTTCCGGATTCGATTCCTGTATCTAGCCAGAGCACGTCCGTGAGCGATTATTTGTAGATTCGATACCTGTATCTAGTCGGGGCATATCTGCATGAAGAGATTGAAGATCAAACCTGTAACAGGCCAGGTAATTATCTTTCTTTCTCAGGTGCTCAAGTTCTCGCTAAGGAATCTCTTACGCGATCGACACCTCCAAATGGCATCTATAAGCCCATTCCCTACAAGGTTCTGTCACATCTCCAGATGGAATCGATAAGCCCATCCTCCTATCCATCATCTCTCCAAATGGCATCTGTAAGCCCATTCCCGACATCACATTGCTGATACCACACTATGTGAGTGCAAATTTCTGGGCACTCTAGTGTTCAATCATCTTCCACCTTCGGATCACGAAAGGCACACAAGCCAATCTACATCCTCAGGTCTAAGAAGATTGAACAGGGGCAACTCTTGTACCCCAAAATTTTCCCTCCCATATTCTTCAAGATTTGTCAAGATCAATCTTCAAGTGGATCAAGGATTGCACAGTTCAAACATCCTCCTAAGTCAGTCAAAACTAGGGTTTTGGTTCCTTCAGTGAATTTGAGGTTTTCAGTGGCCCAATCAAGTCCCATAGGACCATATACATTTCCAAGCATCTACATGACAAGTTTCAAGTCTCATAGGGTCAAGTTGCACAGTCAAAAGCCCTAATTGCTTCACAATCAACTGTAGGGGCAAAATGGTCATTTGGCAGTCGAAAGTCAAAATTTTTGGTCAACATCTTATTTTGAAGCCACAATCATCATTTGATCAAGTCTTGATCATGATTCCACAAGCATGGCTCAAAAATCATCAAGATGCAAAAGTTTCTATTTTTGGACAGCTGAAAAGTCAACTGTAACTTGACCAAGGCATAACTTTTTCATGGTTCATCAGAAAAATCCCATCCAATGCTCATTTTGAAGGGGATGACATTTCCTACAACTCATCTTCACATTCCAAGTCCAAGAAATGCTCTCACAAAAAGTTATCAATTTCTACATTATAGGTCATTTTCAAAAGTCAACAAAAAGGCACTTTAAGTCAAAGACCATAACTTGAGATTGGTAAATCCAAATGACATGGGACCAAAGGCATTGGTTAGAGGACTTCAATACCTTTCCAAAATGTCCAAGAACATGCTCATATGATCAAAATTGAGCAAGATATGCATTGGAGAAGTTGGGAAATTTTTGTGAAATGGCAAAAGTCAACTATCCTTGAAACTTCAATTTTTGACAAAAGGGCCCACTTTCTTCCACTTGATTCAGCCTTATCATACCATACAAGTGTCCCATGATTAATTTCAAGATCAAACATTTATTTTTCTATTTTATTTAATTTTTATTAATTTAATTCATTTTAAATCCATAATAATTCAAATAAAATCTAAAAATCAATGGAATGGTATCTTTTGGATTTGAATAGCTTTCATGCATCATGGGCCAGCTCACAAACTCATGATAGGGCTTATGTGTACACAAAATCTTGGTTTTGTTTGAAAAAAGGGAAAGTTTGTTAAGGATGGAAAACCTAAACCTAATTCTCTCATGTGCATGGATCAAGGCCCAGCTAATAACCTAATTCTATTCCCTTACATGTGCTGAGTCTAACCCTAATGCTAAAAAGGTGCAAAAGATGCTACAAAGCCATAACCAAAATTCAAAAAAAAGGGAGAAAGAATTTGAAAACTGAATTCCATCTTCAAGCACAATTCAAAGCCTTAGAACGATTCCAATACATTGCTGGGACATTCAGAAACAATTTGCAATCAAAAACGAGCCTTGAAGCTATCAGAATCGTCCAGAACAAGTCACACGGTTTGGTTGGTTTTCCATAATTGCATATCATTATTCATGCATTTTTAACCTCTTTTTTGGATTTATTTGTGTTAATAGGACCATTCTGAAGCTATTGGTATGATTCAATTTGAGTATGGTGCCCTAAAACGTAAACCACCATTGTTAAATCCTAGGGTTTTCAAGCTTTTGAATTGGGGGTTTACAGCATAGGTAAAATTAGGACTAATGGCGCCTATGGTTGAATTCGTCAAGGCCAGACGAACTCAACCCAACCCTCGTGAACAATTTCTGATCATCAGGGGCCTAATCGCTATTATTGGCAGTTTTATTTTGTGGGGGTTTAAAACCCCCGCTATTTAATTGTTTCTGTTGCAGGAAAATGAAGAAGATAATACGTGGAAGCTTGCTACTGGAGGATTCAAAAACAGTGCGCGTTTTGATTGCTTCAGAATATTATTTGTTTTTATATATTATAATTAATTGCCACTATAATAACAAGGAAAAGCGTTTGGCTCAGTGGATGATGAGGTGTCTGGCAATCAATGGGACCTGGGTTCGATTCCCAGGTCCACCCAAACCTTGTTTCTATTTTTTCTAATGTTATCTCATGCAGCCTTTCCAAGAGCATTCTACCATGCAACCCACGCATTAGCTTGCCAAGTGGCCATAAGGCTCAATCTAATGGTCAGGATGGAAGCACACCATGCTCCAAGTCAAAGCACGCCCTAGTCAACTCCCAGAAATCAATAAAGGCTTAGGCAAATGGGCCAGAAATTCAAACAAAAATCTCCATTGGGCCATCAAACCCCCCCTGGTTTATTTTTCTTTTTCTTATTTTCTTTTCCTTTTAATTCTTTTAATTATCATAATTATTATTAATTCATGAATTAAATATTTTTCATATAAAAATCAGAAACTAATATTGTAATTATTATTTATTATTTTCACTATTAGTAATTATTTTTGTAAATAAAATGTACATTAATTAATTTAGTTAAATTAGGTTAACTTTAATATTTTTTTCATAATAAATAAATAAACTTAGAATTAGGGTTTTCTTGACTTTTAATTTCTTTTCTTTTTATTTTCATTAAAAATATAAAAAACACAAAAATATTCTTTTCCTTTTAATTAAATAATTAATTAGTAAATTAGGTTTAACATTTTCATTAAATTGCAAAAAAGGACAAACCACAATTTCTTTATTCCTCAAAAGGGTCGAAAACCCTAGGACGTCCTGATTTAATTTCTTTCACGCATTATTCTTATTTTGATTATTTATGTATTTGCTCAAAGGATGTAATAATTAATTAGGATTTACCGCTTTATTTAATTTCTCGCACTTTTCCAAAACGGGTTATGTTTTTGGCGATGTATAGACCCGCGCCTTGTAATAGCGTAGATTCAAATTTCCGCAATTTATTTTCCGCACTCTTAACTGTTAATATGCATGCAAGAATGAATGCCAAATAAAATCAATCCGTAGCGCACAAATAACATGTACAAGACAAACATTAACATGAAACAACACACATGCACATGCCACTCTTAGGGTACGCCTCACTGGTTGCCTCGAACGTGGTCATCAAGTATAGGGTGCCTTAGAGGTCACCCTCCTGTCTAAAGATTCAGTTGCCTCGAAATGGTTGCCTCAGATAAAAGGATCTAGGACATTAGGGTTACTTCTAAGGTGTCCTACTATTGCTTTGGTGACCACATTGTCCCTATAATCGAATTGACCCGAATACCTCCAACGATGGTGCTACCTACCTCTCAATGGTGGGATAGCACTATCTAAAGGATTCTTACACAGCCTAATTCCTTAGAGTAGGTAGATTTCTCATGGGTACTTGCTCTTTCAAAACAAAGCAAAAAAATGCTTTTCGCACCTACACTTTCAAAAAGTTTTCAAACAAACACTTCATACACTCTTGAGGACAGATACAAAAGTTACCTAGAAGTTTTCAAAACGAAACTTTTTCAAAACCCACAAACACTTGAAAAGCAAACATTTTTGAAAACATAGTGAGCAAGTACCTAAGAGCCCGTGGATAACCACAGATAGAAAGGGTGCTAACACCTTCCCTTTCTATAATCTACCTCCCGAACCCGAGAAAAATCTCAAAAAGGAATTTTTATGTGCTTTTGTCCTTTCCTTGTTGGAGAACATAAAAGACGGTGGTGACTCTTGCTTACCGCGACATTTCGCGAACCAGCATTTCAAAACAGTCAGTTCTATTTCCACCGATCACACAGACAAATCCTTAGTTTTAGGCTTGCATGGAGTTTTGTAGGTAAGTACCCTCTTGAAGTTTAGTTGGCTCAACCTGTCCTAGTTAATAGTAACCGGGTTCTAAAGGATCTCAATATCACCGACCTTTCTTTTAGGCATTGTCTCAGCACAATCAATCTTTTCTTGCGGCCGGGATATCCCAAAAGTCCAGCCTCAATGAGTGTAGTATCGAGTATCAACCAATTTTCAGCTCTACACCGAAACTGGTTATCTCACTACGTCCTAATGGCCAAGTTTGTTCAATTAGGGTTCTAAAGTCAATTAGTGCTTCATGAAGCCACTCAGCGGCCCTGTATTCTCCTTGATTCACCACGAGGGATACTGGTACCCACAAATGCGTCACACTAACATAACCATTGTTTTAACCATATCGGTCTATGCCGTACAGTTTCCACAATCTATTGCTATTTACCTAAAAGGTGTCCCCGGATCCGGGTGGAGGATCAAAGAAAGCCCAAACAGAGAACCATAATATAAAGCATACAAATCAAACAAAGAAAGTAAGTAAATGTGATCTAACCCTAAGGTAACCCCACTTTAAGAAAATTCCCCAGCAAAGTCGCCAATTCTGTAATACGGTGGGAGAACTGACTTGAGGGTTTGCGTTTGTGTTTGCAAATGTTGCGGTTTAGCAAGAGTCGCCACCGACTTTTCTTTTATCCAAAAGGAAAGGTGAAAAAGCCCAGGAAAGACCTTTCGAGATTTTTTCTTGAGTTTGGGGGGTAGATTGTGAAAAGGGAAGGTATTAGCACCCTTTTCATCCATGGTTTTCCATGGGCTCTTAGTTACTTGCTAGATCACTTGCTTTTGTTTGAAAAAATGTGCTTTGTGTGGTTTTTGAAAGTATTTTGTAAAGGCGCCATCATTTAGGCAAACTTTTTAATAGTTCTCGTTCGTAAGAACGTATACAAAGTTTTGAGCTTTTGAAAATGTTTCAAGTTTGGAAGATGTTTGGAAAGTGTATGTGATTGTTTTGAAAATAGCAAGGATATTTGTTTTGAAATTGAGCAAGTAATTAAGAGCAATTTACCTACTCAAAAGGTCTTTAGGTGTTCTTTTCCTCCTCCTTTAGATGTGGCTATCTTACCATTGATTTGGTAAGAAGCCCCATCGTTGGATGTGAAGGGACGAGCATGGGTCATCGTATAACCATGATAGCAATGTTGTGAGATAATTTAGCACTTTTATTTTAGGGACTAAGATCATTTTGAAAGACAACTTTGGTAGCGTCATCGAGGGACTATGAGCTTGTATTTTTCGATTTGTTTGTGCTAAGACATCCAACATGCATAACATGGCCATTTTCGTAAGGCAAAAAGTGGAGTAACCCTAGGGGTGCTAGTGTGCGAGTGTATTTGATTGCATGCATAATTTTGTCTTGAATTAGGGTTTTCTAAACATTGGTTTTAGTCTTACCATACACACCCTAATTACTAACAATATATGAAAGCAATAAAAGTGCAGGAATGTAAAGTCCTACGCTATTACAATATTTAGGGGGATGGGGTGTACAAATTTTCAAATGGGGATTGCAAATTAAATCCTACGTTACTATTACAACCACATTGAAATGGATAAGAATGTACAGGAAATGTAAAATGCTTATTCATTTAAGAAAAGAAATAAGTTTTGTTTAAGAAAATATTTTTTGTCTTTTTATGTTAAAAGAAAATAAAATATAATATGTGAATATGAAATATTTTTGGTGTTTTTGAATTAATGAAAAATAAAAGTGATGGAAAAAATAATAAATGAAAGAAGACAGAATCAGCGTAAATACTGAAAGAAGAGGTCAGAAGTTCTGACTCTGACGTGCTGCACAAACATAAACAACGTTAGTAGAAATATGGAAGTTCAGAAGTTCTTGATCTTCTGAGAGTATAGAATTGCCCAGAAGTTCTGATGTAAGTCAGAACATCTGCAGCTTTTCCTTTCTCCATGCAAGTCAGAACTTTTCCTTTCTCCATGCTAGTCAGAACATCTGTAGCTTAGTCATTTCTTAACAGAACAAAAGTTGCACATATAATAGTTATGACAAATTTCATGATGTTTCAGAAACAAGAGATATCAGAAATATAAATCAGAACCAAACATGAATTTGCTAATCCTAATTCTAAGTCCTAATTTCCTCATGAAGCTCTGAACTGGAATTCTCTCTATTTAGGCAGGTAGATGCATGAAATCTCAGAATATGTACATCATCAGAATCAGAATATCTACATTGTGTTAAATATGCAAAATCTGACAATGCCTAAATAATATGATGAGAGTCAGCAGAAAACTTACCTTGCAGCTGAAAAATACTTTGGGAGCTGGAACCTGGCTCTGACCACTTGTGATATTCTGAACAGCTTTCTCACGCGCTCAGCAGGCTGGAAACTTTCAACTTGGTTTGTAAAAGATTAGAAAATTCTGGGACAACCAAAGGATGAGGTTCTGACGCCTTGAGGTGTATTTTGGTGGAGAATGTGTTACTGTTTGACTACAGAATTTTTGATGGCTTTTGAATGTATATCAGGAACTATGTGGGTGGTTTTGGTCAAGAAACACTTGAGGAAAAACAGAGTTTTAATGCAAGAATCAAATGCTAAGGTTTTGTATTTTTGTGTTTACAATCTTTTGGACTCTTGGAATTTTTGTAAGGGTTCAAGGTTTTTCTTTCTCAAATTTTCCCGACCTTTTTTCAATGGTCAATGGAGTTCTATTTATAGGCAAAGGTTTTGTAGTTTGGAGACGTCAAGTGGCGCCAACGTCATATGCTAGAAGCTGATTTACTCTTGAAGTAAGCTTTAAACAAGCATGATTCAATGCACCAAGTAGGATGGTTAACAGCGCCTAAGCTGGATTTGTCAGCATGAGTTAAGGAAAAGTAGAAGCAGCGCATGGGCCTAGCATACTTTTGCACAAAAGTTTGTCTTCCCAACACAGTAGGGGTACACGTGGGGGAAATCCTTTGGATAAAAACTCAAAAGTGGTTGTGAGCATTAAATGAGCATTAAATGATTATGAGATTTATCAAATCAGAAATCCTGCCATGTGAAACTATGCATCATTGCTTAATTCTAGATCAGAAGTTCTGCTTCAGCGTAGCATCCAATCTTCTGGTCCTCTCATCTTCTGGCTCCAGCATGTTCTGAAGGATCCCTCAGACTTTCCAGTAAGCTTGCAACATGCTTTGAAACCTTCTTTGATTTACCCTTGTAAACTCTGACTGAACCTTTGTGAAAACTGGTCTAGAAGTTCTGCTTCAGCGTAGCATCCAATCTTTTGATCCTCCTATCTTCTGGCTCCAGTATGTTTTGAAGGAGCTTTCAGACTTTCTAGAAAGCTTGCAGCATGCTTCTTAACCTTCTTTGAATTACCCTGGCAAACTCTGACTGAGCTTTTTTGTGAAAACTTTCCCAGAAGTTCTGACCAAACTCTGTCTTGAGAATATCCAGAATTTGCTGAGCGTTATGGTGATAATCTGGTCAAAAGTTTTGAGCTAGTCATATTTCTTAAACACTTAGAAAAATTCTAAGTATTTAGAAATTGACTTTTCCAAAGTAAAATTTGACTTTTGAATTTGTTGATGAAACAAACTTCATATTCCAACATGTCTTGATGAAATATGATTTTTGAGATTTGATTTTGATCCAAAAGTCAAAGTTTGACTTCTCAGTGTGTAAATGACCATTTTGCCCTTGTGAGTGATTTTCTTGGAAATTTTTAATTCAAGGCTTGGAATTGGATGGAAGCAAACTTGAGGATCCAGGGTGATCCTTTGTGAATATGAGAGGGCAAATTTTTGGGTACAACAAAGTGGTTTTGAAATTTTGCTTTCTCCTTCTAGTTTGATCACACCGACTAAAGATTTATTATTTCCATTAACACCTTGCTTCTTGATTTCCCACACCATCAAAGTTATCTCCTCATAAAATAATTTTAACGTCAGATTACCTGTCTCAATATCAAAATTGCATCGACTGGTAAGCAAAAATGGCCTACCAAGAATGATAGGAGTCTCTTCATCTTCAGAAATGTCTATGATTTGGAAATCAATTGGGAAGACGAAATTGTTAATTTCCACTAACACATCTTCATCTATTCCGTACAACTTCTTGATGGTGTGGTCAAAATTTTTTAACCTTGTTCCACTCTCGCTTATCTTTTCAGTATCCAGATTTTTGAAAACAGATAATGGCATTAAGCTCACACTAGAACAAGAATCAATTAGAACCCTCTTGAATTTTCTATCTTTTATTGTGCACGATATCGAAACTAATATAAGATCCTTCTTCTTGATGGGTATTCTTATCTCGGGCGTGATTGCACACAATTTCTCATCACCGGGTTCCGATCCATCTCCCGTTGGTCTGTTTTTTGATAGTACCCCCTTCATAAATTTCTGATACAAGGGAATTTTCTCGAGTGTTTAAAATAAAGGTATGTTGATCTCTATATTTTTGAACAATTTGACAAATTTATCAAAGTTTTTCTCTTCTGTGTCCTTCTTTGCTACTCGAGAGGGATACACCAACTTAATTGTAAGTGTTTGGTTGTTGACATTTTTTTTGGTAAAACCAGTTTTGTGAATGTCATGACTGATGTCATAACATTCTGGGATACAAGGTACATTCTGCAGAAAAAGAATGTCATACAGGAGCTACTCAATATGAGTGTTTAGATGATGATATTTATTGCATTCTACCAAAATCAGTGAACAGTATTCTTGTTGTCATAACTAATGTTAAAGACATCCTGTACTGATCTAACATTTGTGCAGATTTGTTATTCCTGAGAATTTTCAGGAATCTGGTTTATACAGTCCAGATCAGATACTCACGTGGACATTAGGTTAACCCTGCTTAACCCTAATCTGGTTGTTAAAGACCTATGACCAAGTCTTCAGGTTAACTCGAATTAACCCTAGCTATTTTCGTGGAAGCCCTAACTGAAGAATAGCTGCCTAGATATTCCTCATGATTTGATTGTAAGGGTTGTGTATCACTTAAAGCTTTGAAGCACGAGTGTTTGTGTCACTTGATTTAAAGCTTTGAAGCAAAGTCAAGTTAGGGTTGTTTATCACTTAAAGCTTTGAAGCACGAGTGTTTGTCACTTGATTAAAGCTGTGAAGCAAAATCAAGTGTGTGTACTGAAGAGTATCTTCATAATTTCATTAATCAATAGTTTAGTATCACTACTGTGATTGAGGGGGAGTGAGTAGGAACTCAGGTTTAAGTTGAACTTAGATTGAAGTTGCATTGGGTAGGTCTTAAGTGAAGGAGATAAACTGGTTGGTTTATTCCTGAATTAATATATCTTATAGTGCATTTCCTCCCTGGCTTGGTAGCCCCCAGAGTAGGTGTTGTTACACACTGAACTGGGTAAACAATTGATTATGTTCTTTACTGCTTTTAAAATTACTGTCTTGAAGTGTGTCAGATACTGTGTCATAACATTCACTGTGACATTGAGTATCTGTTGCCAGAATTTCAATTGGCATCAGAGCAAGCACCCTGCCTATCTTACTGGGTGAGATCTAGGGATATTATTTTCTGGCGCTATGGAAAAAGAAGGAGGATTTGGGAACAGACCACCCATTCTGGATGGATCAAATTATGACTAGTGGAAACCTCGTATGATTGCCTTTTTAAAATCACTGGACAAAAAGGCTTGGAGAGCTGCTGACAAAGGATGGAACCATCCCACCATAACTGGGAAAGATGGGACAACCAGTCTGAAACCTGAGGAAGAATGGAGCAAAGAAGAAGATGAGTTAGCCATGGGTAAATCCAAAGCATTAAATTCCTTGTTCAATGGAATTGATAGAAACATTTTCAGACTACTACATCAATGTGAACTGGCCAAGGATGTTTGGGACACTCTCAAAACTACCCATGAGGGCACATCCAAAGTAAAAATGTCAAGGCTTCAGATGCTGACTGTGATCGGTGGATTTAGAACTGACTGTTTAACGCTGGTTCGCGAAATGCCGCGGAAGCAAGAGTCGCCACTGTCTTTTATTTTCTCCAACATGGACAGGACAAAAGCACAGCAAAATTCCTTATGAGATAGTTTCTCGGTTCGGGAGGTAGATTTATAGAAAGGGAAGGTGTTAGCACCCTTTCTATCCATGGTTATCCATGGGCTCTTAGATACTTGCTCATTGTGTTTTCAAAATGTTTGTTTGCTTTTCAAGTGTGAGTGGGTTTGAAAAAGTTTCGTTTAAAGATTTCTAAATAACTCTTGTATCAGTCCTCAAGAGTGTTTGAAAAATTGTTTTGAAAGCTTTTTGAAAGTGTCGGTGTGAAAAGAGTTTTGATTTGTTTTTTAGAGCAAGTATCTATGAGTCATCTACCTACCCTAAGGAATTAGGCTGTGTAAATGTCCTTAAGGTAGTGCCATCCCACCGTTGAGAGGCAGGTAGCACCACCGTTGGAGGTGTTCGGGTCAATTCGTTTGTAGGGACAGTATGGTCACCAGAGCAACAGTAGGACACCTTAGAAGCTACCCTTATGCCATTGATCCCTTTTTTTAATTCGAGGCAACCGTTTCGAGGCAACTGGATCATGTTATGGACATAAGGACTTACTAAAACGTCCTATACTCGACGACCACGTTTCGAGGGTAAGGCAACAGTGAGGCATACCCTAAGAGTGGTGTGTGAATTTGTGTGTTATTTTCATGTTAAGTTTATCTTTGATCATGTATCATGGTGATCTACGCATTGTTTTTAATTAGTCATTCATTCTTTCATGCAAGTTAGCAGTTTAAAAGTGCGGAAATTAAAGTGCGGAAAGTAAAATCCTACGCTATTACAAGGCGCGGGTCTATACATCGCCAAATTAACAAAGACCCGTTTTTAATAAAATGCGGAAAGTAAAACCTAGTTACTATTACATGGCTTGAGCAATTACATGATATTCACAAAGAAAAAATAAGAATAAATGCGCGAAGGAATTAAAGTTGCACGTTCGAGGGCGTTGGACCCTTTTGAAATTAAATGGAATTAGAAAGCTAATTAATTATTTAATTAAGACAAGGAATTGTTTTTTATGTTTTTTTGGTTTTTTAATGAAACAAAGAAAATTGAAATTAAAATTAAAAGAAACCCTAATTCTAAGTTATTTTAATTAGTAAGAAAAAGATTAAAGTTTTAAAACCTAATTTACTAAATTAATTATTTACATGTTTATTTACAAAATAAATTAGTAATTAATAATAATGATAATAAGAAAAAAAATATTTTTTGAGAAAAAAGGATGAGAATATAAAAAAAAACCTAATTTCTATATATTTTAATTTATTAAGAAAAAGTATTAAAATTGAAAACCTAAATTAACTAAGCTTATTATTTAAAGTTTATTTACAAAAATATTTAATAAGTAAATTAATTAACATATTTTAATGTCTGATTTTTATTATGAAAATTATATTATTGGAAATTAAAGAAAACGATTAAAATAATTAAAAGAAAAGAAAAGGAAATTAAAAAAGAATACAAATAATGGGGGGGTGTCTGGCCCTTTTTGGAGGTGAATTGAAGTATTTTTGGCCCACCAGAACAAGGCGTCGTTTGACTTTCTGTGTTTGAACGCGTGGGGTTGATTGAGTGTACACAATGGACCTCCATCCATAGCCTTCAGATGGATCATCATGCATATGTGGCAAGCCTGGGCGTGTGTGTGCATGGTAGGCCTTTGGAGGGATGCTGCATAGAAACACATTAAGGGAAAAAATATGAAATATGTGGGGGACCTGGGAACCGAACCCAGGTCCCAGTACCTGTATGACACCTCAGTCACCAACTGAGCTAATGCGCGCATCTGTTAATATAATGAAACATAATTATTATAAAAGAAAAACAAGCGTTAGTGGTAGAAAGCAAAAGCGCGCTGAATTATTTGAATGGTCCAACCAAATGAAGCCACGCACGCGTCTTCTTCCTTTTTCTGCCTGTAACATAAGCAAATAGCGGGGGTTTTAAACCCCCACTAAACACAACCTGCAAAAATAGTGAATAGCGCATGCTTGAACATAAATTGAGCGCGAGGTCATGGTTGTGTTCGTTTGGATGTCACGATTTCAATGGCATCGGTTTGGTGGCCTAATTTTTCCATATGAGGAAACGCCTAATTTTGAGCTTCTGAAAACCTAATGTCCATCAATGGCAGTTTTTGATATAGGATGCTATAGTTCAATTGAATGGTATCAAAAGCTTCAGAATGTCCCTATGAGTATAAATCAATTCAAAAAAAAATGTCAAAAACGCATGAATGATTATATAGAATTCAAGAAAAAAATGCAAACCGTTTGGCCTGAGTTCTAAGATTCTGGGCACGTTTGGATTGGTTTTTGATTGCAAAAGCTTCCTTGGGATACCAGGAATGTGTTTTGATTGGAATGGAGGTTTAAAACGTGCTGCAAATGGGTTTTCAGATTTCAAGTTTTTGTGAAAATTTTGCAACTTGGTTCTCAGTTTGTATGGCTCTCTAGGTCGTGAATTCTCTTGTGATGGCTTGCATACATGTTATGTAAAGAGTTTTGATCAGAATTAAGGCCATTAACCTAATGCATTCATGTTTGAGATTTGCCATAACCTCCATTGAAACACTTTCCATTTTTGTGCCAAAATTTGAATCCGTGCTTGATTTAGGCCTTTGCACGAATTTGGAATGGTCATGATGGTGTATCAAAGCATTTCAATACAAAATATACCCTTTAATTAATCTTCTTGATTTTTATTTGATTTTAAAAGATTTAAAATGAATTAAATCAAATAAAATTAAATAAAAATGGAAAAATTAATTTTAAATCTTGAAATGATTTGTGGGACACGTGGGAAGCATGGCCAAGCTGAAACAAGTGGAAAAAGTGGGCCCCTTTTGTCAAAAATGAAGTTTCAAGGATAATTGATTTTGGCCATTTCACAAAAATTTCCCAACTTCTCCAATGCATATCTTGCTCAATTTTGAAGCTATGAACATGTTCTTGGACATTTTGGAAAGGTCTTGAAGTCCTCTAACCAATGTCTTTGGTCCCATGTCATTTTGATTTACCAATCTCAAGTTATGGTCTTTGACTTAAAGAGCCTTTTTGTTGACTTTTGAAAATGACCTATAATGTTGAAATTGATAACTTTTTGTGAGAGCATTTATTGGACTTGGAATGTGAAGATGAGTTGTAGGAAATGTCCTCCCCTTCAAGATGAGCATTGGATGGGATTTTTCTGATGAACCATGAAAAAGTTATGCCTTGGTCAAGTTACAGTTGACTTTTCAGCTGTCCAAAAATAGAAACTTTTGACACCTTGATAATTTTTTAGCCATTCTTGTGAAATCATGGTCAAGACTTGACCAAATGATGATTGTGGCTTCAAAATAAGATGTTGACCAAAAATTTTGACTTTTGACTGCCAAATGACCATTTTGCCCCTACAGTTGACTGTTGAGCAATTAGGGTTTTTTACTGTGCAACTTGACTTTGTGAGCCTTGAAACTTGACATGTAGGTGCTTGACAATGTTTATGAGCATATGGGACTTGATTGAGCCCTTGAAAACCTCAACTTCCTTGCAGGAACCAAAACCCTAATTTGACTGGCTTAGGAGGATGGTTGACTGTGTAGCCCTTGAGTAGACTTTGAACCATTTGAGGAGGATGTTTGCCAAAACTTTGAAGAATATGGGAGGGAAAATTTTGGGGTACAACAGTTGGCCCTGTTCAATCTTCTTAGACCTGAGGATGTAGATTGGCGTGTGTGCCTTTCGTGATCCGAAGGTGGAAGATGATTGAACACTAGAGTGCCCAGAAATTTGCACTCACATAGTTGAGTATCAGCAGTGTGATAGCGGGAATGGGCTTACAGATGCCATTTGGAGAGATGGTGGATAGGAGGATGGGCTTATAGATGCCATCTGGAGGTGTCGATCGCGTAAGAGATTCCTTAGCGAGAACTTGCGTACCTGAGAAAGAAAATAATTACCTGGCCTGTTACAGGAGTTGATCTTCAAACTCTAGATGTGCCCTGGCTGGATACAGGAATCGAATCTTTAAACTCTTCAGACGTGCCCTGGCAGGATACAGGAATCGAGTCTGGAATCAATCGTCAACAGATACACCCTGGTGAGATACAGGAATCGGATCTTCGAACTCTTCAGACGTGCCCTGGCAGGATACAGGAATCGAGTCTGGTAATGTAGTCGTCAACAGATACACCCTGGAAAGATACAGGAATCGGATCTTCGAACTCTTCAGACGTGCCCTGGCAGGATACAGGAATCGAGTCTGGTAATGTAGTCGTCAACAGATACACCCTGGCAAGATACAGGAATCGGATCTTCGAACTCTTCAGACGTGCCCTGGCAAGATACAGGAATCGAGTCTGGTAATGTAGTCGTCAACAGATACACCCTGGCAAGATACAGGAATCGGATCTTCGAACTCTTCAGACGTGCCCTGGCAGGATACAGGAATCGAGTCTAGTAATATAGTCGTCAACAGATACACCCTGGCAAGATACAGGAATCGGATCTTCGAACTCTTCAGACGTGCCCTGGCAAGATACAGGAATCGAGTCTGGAATATAGTCGTCAACAAATACACCCTGGCAAGATACAGGAATCGGATCTTTAGTTGCGACCGTTGATGGTAATTAACTTTGTATTAACCTTTGTCCTGAAAAGACAAAACGTTAGTTGTATGTGATGTCATGATGTATGACATGCGAGATGCTCTCAGAATAAGTGAGATTATATGTTCATGATGCGTATATGTATGCTATAATGTATGAAGATGTGATGTTTATGAAAAAAAAATTTCGTCTTAGGAAAATAAATCCTTGACGGGTGCCGGGAAGTTAAATCCTGGGCTGATGTTGAAGAGTAGTGTTCTCATTTCCGTTGGGGGTGATGGTTGCAAGAATACCGGTAGGAGAAGATGACTCCGTTGGGGGCTAAACTTGGCGAATAGATTACTCTGCGGGGAGATACTCTGTGGGGAAAGAGAGGTACTTTGCTGAGGTTGATGATAACTCCACTGTGGATTCCATTGATAAGTTATGTTGAAGGAATTGATGAACTCCGCTGGGGGATAGGAAGACTTCGTCGGGGACGATCTTTCCATGGTTATTGGCTGAGGATAACCCAGTTATATCCTGGTGGGGAAATAACCTTTAAATAAAACCGGGAGACGCGTTCGTGCTCTGCAGGGGATAAGCTTCCAGAATCTACTGGGGATAAGCTTACTACTGGGGAGATTGATTGGACTCTCCTGGGGGAACCTTTCAGCTTGGACTGGGGAATGGCTCCACTGGATGTCTGTATACCGCCGGGGAACAATCTTAGATCAAGACTGCCGGGGATGCTTGTTAAGAATGTTTGTATATTGCGCTGGGGAATGTTGAGATCTGCTGGGGAGAATCCAACTTCCATAAGGCTGATAGAGTAGGCTAACTCTGCTTGGGGAGAGTATTGTTGACTTTCTGGCTCACTCTCTGGGAATTAAGGTATCTTGGTTACATCCTTCAGCCGAACTTACCTTGGTACCTGGGTGGACGGAGCAATTAGATCGCTTAGACAACTCATTATTGCCCCTGTTTCTGATGTTACCTGTAATTGATCCTTTGTTTTGCATGCAAATATTTATGAGTTAGCAATTAGTGTCAAATGCATATATCAAAAATTGATCATTGGACGTTCTTCGCAAAACAAAACAGAAAAAGGAAAAAACAATTGGCAATTGGTCTGAACTGTGAATTTGTATTGATTTTTGAATTTGCCTGTGAATAGGCGTTTATGTACAAGGGGCTGACGTCCTAGTAAGAGAACGCCGCCGAACAAACAGAGTTTATACAATTTTGTACAAAGAGAAAACAAAACAGCTATGTGAAAAGAACAATCCCACTGGGTTCCAACTCTGCTATCGCCTTTATATCTTCGAGCGTCTCATCACTTGGCTGCTTAGTTGAAGATGAACCTGACTGATCGATGCCGTTTGGACTTGATACCGGATTCTAGATGCAAGGTGATCCAGTGAGACATAGTATTACGCTTTAATCCCTAACTTTTGCCTGGACCTCCCTTTCGGGTTTTCAGTCCACCGGGATACCCATTTTTGCCCAAGCCGCCTTTTCAGGTTTTCGACTTGCCGAGTGTACATATTTTTTCTTATTTCATCCCTCATTTTGCCCGAACCCTTTTGGTTCGCTGGGAAGCCCTAATTTTTTCCTAGGTATGTCAACCTAGCGGGTCTTCTATCATGCGTAGTATCTTTTTACTATGTCTGCATTGGCGGGGTGAGGAAGGTCGTCACCATCCATGGTGGTTAGAATCATGGCTCCTCCTGAGAACACATGTTTAACCACAAATGGCCCTTCGTACGTGGGGGTCCATTTACCCCTGGGGTCACTTTGAGGAAGAATGATGCGTTTGATTACCAGGTCCCCAACTTGATACTCTTGTGGTCTGACTTTCTTGTTAAATGCCCTGATCATCCGTTTTTGGTACGTCTGACCATGACAAATAGCAGTGACTCTCTTTTCGTCAATTAGGTTTAATTGATCAAGTCGAGTCTGGGTCCAGTCATCTTCGCTCAAACCTGCATCCTTCATTATCCGGAGAGAGGGTATCTGGACTTCAATAGGCAAGACTGCCTCCATGCCTTGGCCCAGGAAAAAGGAGTTGCCCCTGTTGACGTCCGTGCTGAGGTACGGTACCCATGAAGAGCAAATGGTAACATTTAGTGCCAATCTTTGTAGGTCACTGTCATCTTCTGCACAATCTTCTTGATGTTTTTATTTGCCGCTTCTACAGCCCCATTCATCTTCGGCCGATAAGGAGAAGAATTGTGGTGTTGTATCTTGAATTGCTCGCAGAGCTCAGTGATCATCTTGTTGTTAAGATTGGTACCATTATCCGTAATGATCCTTTCCGGGACGCCGTATCGATAGATCAGGTTGTGTCGAATGAACCGTGCCACGACGTTCTTGGTTACTGTAGCGTAGGAAGCTGCTTCAACCCACTTTGTAAAGTAATCAATCGCCACCAGGATGAAGCGATGCTCGTTGGATGCTGTAGGTTTAATCTCGCCGATCATATCAATGCCCCACATTGCGAAAGGCCAAGGTGCTGTCAAGACATTCAGAGGAACTGGAGGAACGTGCACCTTATCTGCATAAACCTGGCACTTATGACATGTCCGAGAGTGTTGGTAACAGTCGGCTTCCATCGTGGACCAGAAATATCCTGCCCGAAGGATTTTTTTTGCCATGGTGTGTCCACTGGAATGTGTTCCGAAGGTACCTTCATGTAGTTCTGCCATGATCTTTTCTGCTTCAGTTTTATCCACACAACGCAGTAAAGTTGAATCATGGTTTCGCTTGTACAGAATGTCGTTGCTGAGGAAGAACTTCGCTGCGAACCTTCTCAGAAACTTCTTGTCATTGATGGATGCACCTTCAGGGTACTCTTGAGCTTCCAGATACCTCTTCACCTCATGATACCAAGGTTTTTCAGTTACTATCTCAGCCTCAAGATCACAATAATATGCAGGTTCGTCCAGTTTCCAGATAATGATCCGGGGAGCCTCATTGTCCCACTTGACTTTGAACATAGAAGACATCGTAGCTAACGCGTCCGCCAACTGATTCTCCTCTCTTGGGAAATGTTCAAAAGTTATCTCTGTGAAATGGGGGATCAATGTTAGCACACACTCTTTGTAAGGAATGAGATTTGGGTGTTTCGTATCCCACTCGCCTTTGATCTGATTGATCACGAGAGTGGAATCTCCGAAGACACTCAGAAACTTGATCCTTAAGTCAATCGCAGCTTGAAGACCCATGATGCATGCCTCATATTCTGCCATGTTGTTGGTGCAATTGAAACATAGCCGGGCAGTGAGTGGAGTATGAGTGCCTTGAGGGGATATGATCACAGCGCCGATACTGTTACCTAAAGCGTTGGAGGCTCCGTCAAAGTGCATAGACCATCGGGATCCTTCCTCAGGTCCTTCATCTGGTCCAGGTACCTCACAATCAGTCACTATCATGATGCTCTCGTTTGGAAACTCGAAGTTCATTGACTGGTAGTCATCTACTGCCTGGTGTGCCAAGTGGTCTGCCAATACACTTCCCTTGATTGCCTTCTGAGTCGTGTACTGGATGTCGTATTCCATTAAGATCATCTGCCATCTTGCTATTCTTCCAGACAGAGCAGGCTTTTCGAATATGTACTTTATTGGATCCATTTTTGAAATCAACAGAGTAGTGTGAGTCAGCATATACTGTCTCAGCCGGCGATCAGCCCATACCAAAGCGCAGCAAGTTTTCTCGAGCAGTGAGTATCGGGTCTCACAGTTGGTAAACTTTTTGCTAAGGTAATAAATGGCGTGCTCTTTTCGGCTAGACTCGTCATGCTGCCCCAGCACACACCCCATTGAGTTGTCAAGCACTGTCAAGTATAGTATTAGAGGTCTCCCTTCAACCGGTGGCATAAGAATGGGTGGTTCTTGGAGATACTCTTTAATTCTGTCGAAGGCGGCCTGACATTCATCGTTCCAACGTACTACCTGATCTTTCTTCAGCAGCTTGAAGATTGGTTCACAGGTGGCAGTTAGATGCGAGATGAATCGAGCAATATAATTCAGACGTCCTAGAAAGCCTCTGACTTCTTTATCTGTCTTGGGAGTTGGCATCTCTTGTATGGCTTTAACCTTGGCAGGATCCACTTGAATACCTTTGTCGCTCACGACGAAGCCTAGCAACTTCCCAGATCTTACCCCAAATGTGCACTTATTCGGATTCAACCTTAGTTTGTACAACTTCAGACGGTCAAATAGCTTCTGCAGATGGTCAAGGTGTTCCTCCTCCGTTTGAGACCTTGCAATCATATCGTCGACATATACTTCTATCTCATGATGGATCATGTCATGAAACAAAGCAACCATGGCGCGTTGGTAGGTTGCCCCAGCATTTTTTAACCCGAATGGCATGACCTGGTAGCAGAAGGTGCCCCATTGAGTAACAAAGGTAGTCTTTTCCATATCTTCAGGAGCCATCTTGATCTGATTATAACCTGAAAAGCCGTCCATGAAGGAGAACACTTTGTGCTGAGCAGTATTGTCAACCAGAACGTCAATGTGAGGTAGGGGAAGTCATCCTTGGGGCTGGCCCTATTCAGATCCCTGTAGTCAACACACATTCTGACCTTACCATCTTTCTTCGGCACCGGAACCACGTTGGCAACCCATTGAGGGTAAGAAGTCACTGCTAGAAACCCGGCATCAAATTGCTTCATAACCTCAGCTTTGATCTTCTCGGACATCTCTGGACGCATACGGCGGACTTTTTGTTTCACCGGAGGGCAGTCTTCCTTGGTAGGCAGACGATGGACTACGATGTCGGTATCCAACCCAGGCATGTCTTCGTAAGACCAGGAAAAGATTTCCATGTAGTCATGCAGCATCTGGATCAGCCGTTGTTTCACATTGAGCTCTAGATTAGCACCAATCTTAACTTCCTTTCTGTCTGCCTCAGTACCCAGATTTACCGTTTCCACTGGCTCTTCATGTGGCTGAATGGCCCTCTCTTCCTAGAGTAACAGTCTTGCAAGTTCTCCAGGCACTTCACAATCATCTTCACCTTCATCTTCGGCTAAGTTGATCGGATTTTCGAAGTCATAACTGGCAGTAGCAGAGTCGTTACCAGTGAGATCCAGAGTGGATTGAAACCTGTATGGGTGAGTGTGTGTAAATACAACTGTTTTGCAATATATAAAGAAAGAAAGGGAGCGCAAGATTTGAAATGTGAAAAACGTCCAATGCTTTTATTCATGATATATGAAAGTGACAAACAAAAGCCCTCACAAATAAAACCACGGTGCCCCGGGTAAGACACCGGGCCATAAAGTTTCAAATTATTGTTTATTACAAATCCAAAACAAAGAAGTTCATTACTGGGTGACAAAAGTAATGGGTGTAAAGTCTTTTGTGGTCCAGTTGCTAGGTCCACCGTTAGTCGTTGGGTAGATCCAGCTGTCAAACTCGGATTCTTCCACTTCGTCTTCATCCCCAATAGCATTCACTCCTGGATTGGTGATGAGCACAGGAGGTCTTCCAATCCTTGCCTTGCGCACAGCCTTCTGAGCTTCTGCAGTGAAACCCAAGCCAAATTTGTCAGTCTTTGGAGTAAAATCAGGGAGCCTGCCCCAGTTTGCACATTCACCTTTTTCAATCACAGCCCGGGCGTCCTTTAAGGAGGCCGTCTTCAAAGGAGAACCCTCTTCAGTCACTGCTTCTGCTGCTGCCAATGTTTGAGGTACCTCTTCAAAATGTTGAAAGGGGGTCTCAATGAACTCCCCATCCATTTCTACGTACCTGAAGGAGTTGAGGTGGCTGACCATGTATTCCTCTTCCCCTTGCACTGTTACAATCTTCCCCCTGACCGGGTATTTGAGCTTCTGATGTAAAGTTGAAGTCACAGCTCCAGCCTTGTGGATCCACGGGCGACCCAGCAAACAAGAATAGGATGGACGGATGTCCATCACATAGAATTTTGAATCAAATACCTGCGAACCGACCCTGATCGGGATGTCAACCTCACCATGTACCATCCTTTTGGACCCGTCAAAGGCCTGGACAACAATGTTACTTGGTTTGAGCTCTAAACCCTCACAGTCCAGCCTGTCTAGAGCCTTCTTGGGTAGCACGTTTAGTGAAGAACCAGTGTCAACCAACACATGAGCAAGAGTAGTGCCCCTGCATTCAATGGAGACATGCAGGGCATCATTATGGTTCTTCCCCTTGGCCGTCAGATCAGCATCAGAGAAACCCAGACCATTATCAGCAGTTAGGTTGGCCACACAGTCGGTGAATTGATCAGCAGACGTTTCTTGGGGTACGTGAGCCGTCTTCAAGAAATCAATCAGGGCCTTGGCATGGGCCTCTGAACACAGCAGCAGTGATAGCATGGAGATTTTGGAGGGGGTGTGCCCCAACTGTTCAACGACGTTGAAATCACTTTTCTTTATAATCTTGAGGATCTCTTCCATCTCTTGCTTGGAAGCCTCAACAATGGTCTTTGGTGCCTCCATCCGGGCAGGCATATCAGCAGCAATCCCCTTGCCCCGAGCGTCAGATGACTCGGCAGCAGGGTGGAAACTTGATTAGGGGGGAAACAGGTACACTGGCAGGTGTGATGACCAGAGGCCTTTGGATTACTGGAGGAGCAATGTCTGGTGAGAATAGTCTTCCACTACGAGTGACCTTAGCAGGCCCAGTGATGTTGGTGACACTGGTACCAGCGTTGAACTCTTGCTTCACTCCCAGAACATAAACATTTGCCCCATAGTGCCACGGGACAGCTTTATCAGACTTGTAGGGGATGGGCCCCGGAACAGTAATGGTTATAGGAGCAATCTTGTGAATAGGAAAAATTTGGACAGGCTTCTTTGAAGGAGCCTTGGAAGGGTTATTGAAAATGGTAACAATTGAAACTTCTTCAACAGGGGCAGCAGGAACGGCAGTCTTCTTGAACAAGATCTCTTTACTATCCATCAGGTTTTGGACGCCTGATTTCAGCAAAGAACAACCAGCAGGGGAATCAGCACATAAAGGGCAACCTTTGCTACATCCCGGAAATAAACCGGCTAGCAACAGGTTCCTCTTGACAGTCAGCAGCGGAGTAGCAACATCATCCACAGAAGCTACATACAAATCCTCCTCAACAGCATTCACTCCATGCTGGGGCATGGGAGCGGTCACAACATTTGGCCTCTCGGGCGCCTCGAACTGTATCTCCTTGGCATCAATAAGGTCCTGAACCTTATTCCTCAGGGCCCAGCAATCATCAGTAGAATGTCCCGGGCTATCAGAGTGATACGCGCAACGGGCGTTGGGGTTGTATTTCGGAGATGCTGTGTTTACCATCTTCGGAGCCTCTTTGACAGTTACTAGACTAGTTGACAGCAGTTGCGGCAGGATCTGAGAAAGAGTCATGTTGAGCCGAGTATACTTCTGTTTGGGCCTCTCAGCTCTGGGTTGGTTGTACTGTTGTGGAGCAGCAGCAGGCTTAGAAATAACCACCGCGTTGACAGCTTGGCGGCGTTCAGGTTTGTTTTGCCTTCTTGGACCATACACAGCACTTGCCTCCTTCTTGAAGGGCTTCTTTTCAGTATTTAAGGAGGCAACCTTTTGTATTTTCCCCGATTTTATACCAGCCTCGATCCTCTCACCAGTCAGGATCAGATCAGTAAACCCAGTAGAGGAATTACCAATGAGATGGTTGAAGAATGGACCAGATAGGGTCCCCAAGAACATGTCCACCAGCTCCCGGTCCGTCAATGGTGGTTGCACCCTGCCAGCCAGGTCTCTCCATTTCTGTGCGTACTCCTTAAAACCTTCTCCCGATCCTAGCGACATACCCTGGAGTTGGGTACGCATAGGAGCGAGGTCGGAATTATATTGATACTGCTTGTAAAAAGCAGTGGCCAAATCCTCCCAGTTACGAATGTTGGTTCCATCCAGCTGATAGAACCATTCGAGATGAGTCCCTGAAAGACTCTCCTGGAAGAAGTGGATCCATAAGTTCTTGTCTGCTGTGTAAGGTTGGATCTTCCTTACATAAGAACGGAGGTGCATCTTGGGACAGGAGGCCCCGTCATACTTCACAAAGGCAGGCGCCTTGAACTTGTGCGGGATCACCACCCCAGAAGATAACCCCAAGTCTCCGAAATCCAACCCAGGCACACGTTGAATCTCCATAGAATTTAACCGGTCCTCCAGTTGTTTGTACCGGTCCTCGGCAGGAGGGTACTGTTCGTCATTGAAGTCTGTCTCGGTGTCAGAGACCACAGGACTAGGGACCTCTCTCCCTTGGTGGCTACCTTCCCCCACAGATGGAGTAGTCCTCTCAGCTTCATTCTGCAATGTGTTCCCGAGTCTGCGCCCAGTGTTGAATAGCACAGTCCTCTTCTTCTTCTTCTTATTCTTCTTCAGGAGCAAAGCCTTCAGCTATTGTTGTCCCTGGGCCAAGTTCATGACCATCTCCTGAAATTGGGCGTTTTGGGCCTGGAGGGCCTTGATAGCTTGCTCGGTAGTGAGTTCAGGATTCATGATGCTTGAGTGCTGAAATAAACAGCGAAGGAGATTAAGCAACCCGTAGGAAAAAGGGCACCTGTAATGCATATGATGAATGAAATGCGTATGAATTATGTTTTCAAAGACAATCGGGAATCAACTTTGTAAACAAAAGGAACACACTTTATTAGATTTAAACTTTAAATTGTTCAACAATTTTCCCTTAGGCGTTACAAGAATAAAAATACTGAAAGGAAATAAAGCTGTAAAAAAACATCCAAAGCCCATTAGTGCTCCCATGGCCTCCTCTTCTCAGTACGGATATAGTCATTCAGGGCCCGCTCGTTCTCCAGTTGCTTGGTCAGCTTCTGGATCTTCTGTTCCTGTTCGTTGAACTTTTCCCGATAATAATCCCGCTCTTTCTGTAGTTGCGCCCAAGATCTCTTTAGGGTATCAACATCAGTGGGTATCTGAGGAGGGAGAACAGTTGGAGGAACCCCATCTCTATCAGGATATTCAAGAATGATGGGCCTGGAAGCTTCATATGGCATACCTAACTCCTGAGCACGGATGCGGACCCATTTGTAGTAGGCTTCCATAGGTAGAGAAGTCTTCATTCCCAACTCATGTGGGTCAGCTTTGTGAATTCTGTCCCAAGCTTTGATGAATCTACGGCGCAGTTTGTTACTATCTTTCTGAAACTCAAAACTGATGTGAGGCACCAGCATCTCATGAGGCCCTTCTCTTCTGGCTCTTCCAAATTGACGGAGAGCTAGACATGGATTATAATAGATTCCGCCCTGAGTGCCAATCAATGGAACATTAGGATATTCTCCGCAGCGATCAATAACAGCCACCTCATCTAAACCTCTGAGAGTCCAAATGATGTCATTATCAGTGAGAGACATTAACCTATGAGCCCAACCTCTTCCTTCTTTGTTCTTCAGCACGAACTTAGGGAGGTGCGAAATAAACCACCTCACTAACAAAGGAATACAACACCACAGAGTTCCTCGTCTTCGGGCAGTACGAGCATAAAGTTGTTGCAGGATATCACCCAAGAGAGTGGGCACAGGATTCTGAGACATGAAGATCCTTATGGCAGTGACGTTAATGAAGTTATCAGGATTAGGAAACAAGACTAGACCATAGATTAAGAGAGCCAGAATGTCCTCGTACGCCCTGAAGTCTAAGTCATTCCAGAAACTGTTAGCTTTACCAATCAGAAACTTAGCCAAGAAGCCCTTAACTCCGCTTCTAGTCACCCAGTTGTCCATTACCTCCTGGTTGGTCAAGGGAAGGGCTGCAGCAATCTCCTCGAGCCTAAGAGTCTTTTCCCAACCAGTGAAGGGAGTCTGATCCAAGATAGGGATGCCAAGCAAATCAGAGAACTCTTCCAGGGTAGGGACCAGCTGGAAGTCTTGAAAGGTGAAGCACTAGTACAGAGGGTCATAAAACTGGGTCAGGACACTCATCAGTTGTTGGTCCCACTTTGTCGTGACTAAACTGAGAAGAGAACCATGCCTCTGGATGAAGGAAGTAGTATTTGGAATTCTGCTAACCAATTCTTCAAGCAGCTCAGGTGGGTGAACAAAGTTGAACCGGATAGTGTTCCTTCGCATAGGCATCATGATGTCCTACAAAACAGAGCAAAGGTGAAACCCTTTTGTCTTTGAAATGGTCAGTCCTTATGCAGGATGCATGCAATGTTCATGATGGCATGATGTTATGATAAATCACACCACAAATATTCACAAAGGCAAACATGATAAGGCACACAAGTCACACAAGACAAGCCCTTAGAGTTTAGGCCAGCATGGGGTCTAGGTATTACCCTCTTTCAGTTTGTTGGTTAAGACCTGTCCTATCAGAAGTAACCGGGTTCTAGAGGATCCCAATATCACTGACTACCCTCAATCGGTCATAACTCCAGCATCGCAATCTTTTCTTGCGGCCAGAACCATCACGAGAGTTTAGCCTCAATGGGCGTAGCATACTGCTACTGTTCTATTGGCCAAGTTGGGTCATTTAAGGTTCTAAGGTCGGTTGGTGCTTAATGACTCCTTAGAAGACCCATATTCTCCTCGTTGCAACACAAGGGATATTGGTACAGACCAAGGTGCCACACCAACGTAGCCACTGTTTCACCCATGTCGGTCTACGCCGGACAGGTCCCTCACAGCTTATGCTACCTAACAGGGTATCCCCAGATCCGGGTTAGGATCTATGTAACTCCGATGCAGCCCATAATAATAAAGCAAACAAGCACAACAATTGAAAACACAAGTGATCTTAGTCCTAAGGTACACCTCACTTTATGTTTCCCCAGCAGAGTCGCCAGTTCTGTGATCGGTGGATTTAGAACTGACTGTTTAACGCTGGTTCGTGAAATGTCGCGGAAGCAAGAGTCGCCACCGTCTTTTATTTTCTCCAACATGGACAGGACAAAAGCACAGCAAAATTCCTTATGAGATAGTTTCTCGGTTCGGGAGGTAGATTTATAGAAAGGGAAGGTGTTAGCACCCTTTCTATCCATGGTTATCCATGGGCTCTTAGATACTTGCTCATTGTGTTTTCAAAATGTTTGTTTGCTTTTCAAGTGTGAGTGGGTTTGAAAAAGTTTCGTTTAAAGATTTCTGAATAACTCTTGTATCAGTCCTCAAGAGTGTTTGAAAAATTGTTTTGAAAGCTTTTTGAAAGTGTCGGTGTGAAAAGAGTTTTGATTTGTTTTTTAGAGCAAGTATCTATGAGTCATCTACCTACCCTAAGGAATTAGGCTGTGTAAATATCCTTAAGGTAGTGCCATCCCACCATTGAGAGGCAGGTAGCACCACCGTTGGAGGTGTTCGGGTCAATTCGTTTGTAGGGACAGTGTGGTCACCAGAGCAACAGTAGGACACCTTAGAAGCTACCCTTATGCCATTGATCCCTTTTTTTTAATTCGAGGCAACCGTTTCGAGGCAACTGGATCATGTTATGGACATAAGGACTTACTAAAACGTCCTATACTCGACGACCACGTTTCGAGGGTAAGGCAACAGTGAGGCATACCCTAAGAGTGGTGTGTGAATTTGTGTGTTATTTTCATGTTAAGTTTATCTTTGATCATGTATCATGGTGATCTACGCATTGTTTTTAATTAGTCATTCATTCTTTCATGCAAGTTAGCAGTTTAAAAGTGCGGAAATTAAAGTGCAGAAAGTAAAATCCTACGCTATTACAAGGCGCGGGTCTATACATCGCCAAATTAAAAAAGACCCGTTTTTAATAAAATGCGGAAAGTAAAACCTAGTTACTATTACATGGCTTGAGCAATTACATGATATTCACAAAGAAAAAATAAGAATAAATGCGCGAAGGAATTAAAGTTGCACGTTCGAGGGCGTTGGACCCTTTTGAAATTAAATGGAATTAGAAAGCTAATTAATTATTTAATTAAGACAAGGAATTGTTTTTTATGTTTTTTTGGTTTTTTAATGAAACAAAGAAAATTGAAATTAAAATTAAAAGAAACCCTAATTCTAAGTTATTTTAATTAGTAAGAAAAAGATTAAAGTTTTAAAACCTAATTTACTAAATTAATTATTTACATGTTTATTTACAAAATAAATTAGTAATTAATAATAATGATAATAAGAAAAAAATATTTTTTGAGAAAAAAGGATGAGAATATAAAAAAAAACCTAATTTCTATATATTTTAATTTATTAAGAAAAAGTATTAAAATTGAAAACCTAAATTAACTAAGCTTATTATTTAAAGTTTATTTACAAAAATATTTAATAAGTAAATTAATTAACATATTTTAATGTCTGATTTTTATTATGAAAATTATATTATTGGAAATTAAAGAAAACGATTAAAATAATTAAAAGAAAAGAAAATTAAAAAAGAATACAAACAATGGGGGGTGTCTGGCCCTTTTTGGAGGTGAATTGAAGTATTTTTGGCCCATCAGAACAAGGCCTCGTTTGACTTTCTGTGTTTGAACGCGTGGGGTTGACTGAGTGTACACAATGGACCTCCATCCATAGCCTTCAGATGGATCATCATGCATATGTGGCAAGCTTGGGCGTGTGTGTGCATGGTAGGCCTTTGGAGGGATGCTGCATAGAAACACATTAAGGGAAAAAATATGAAATATGTGGGGGACCTGGGAATCGAACCCAGGTCCCAGTACCTGTATGACACCTCAGTCACCAACTGAGCTAATGCGCGCATCTGTTAATATAATGAAACATAATTATTAATAAAGAAAAACAAGCGTTAGTGGTAGAAAGCAAAAGCGCGCTAAATTATTTGAATGGTCCAACCAAATGAAGCCACGCACGCGTCTTCTTCCTTTTTCTTCCTGTAACATAAGCAAATAGCGGGGGTTTTAAACCCCCACTAAACACAACCTGCAAAAATAGTGAATAGCGCATGCTTGAACATAAATTGAGCGCGAGGTCATGGTTGTGTTCGTTTGGATGTCACGATTTCAATGGCATCGGTTTGGTGGCCTAATTTTTCCATATGAGGAAACGCCTAATTTTGAGCTTCTGAAAACCTAATGTCCATCAATGGCAGTTTTTGATATAGGATGCTATAGTTCAATTGAATGGTATCAAAAGCTTCAGAATGTCCCTATGAGTATAAATCAATTCAAAAAAAATGTCAAAAACGCATGAATGATTATATAGAATTCAAGAAAAAAATGCAAACCGTTTGGCCTGAGTTCTAAGATTTTGGGCACGTTTGGATTGGTTTTTGATTGCAAAAGCTTCCTTGGGATACCAGGAATGTATTTTGATTGGAATGGAGGTTTAAAACATGCTGCAAATGGGTTTTCAGATTTCAAGTTTTTGTGAAAATTTTGCAACTTGGTTCTCAGTTTGTATGGCTCTCTAGGTCATGAATTCTCTTGTGATGGCTTGCAAACATGTTATGTAAAGAGTTTTGATCAGAATTAAGGCCATTAACCTAATGCATTCATGTTTGAGATTTGCCATAACCTCCATTGAAACACTTTCCATTTTTGTGCCAAAATTTGAATTCTTGCTTGATTTAGGCCTTTGCACGAATTTGGAATGGTCATGATGGTGTATCAAAGCATTTCAATACAAAATATACCCTTTAATTAATCTTCTTGATTTTTATTTGATTTTAAAAGATTTAAAATGAATTAAATCAAATAAAATTAAATAAAAATGGAAAAATTAATTTTAAATCTTGAAATGATTTGTGGGACACGTGGGAAGCATGGCCTAGCTGAAACAAGTGGAAAAAGTGGGCCCCTTTTGTCAAAAATGAAGTTTCAAGGATAATTGATTTTGGCCATTTCACAAACATTTCCCAACTTCTCCAATGCATATCTTGCTCAATTTTGAAGCTATGAACATGTTCTTGGACATTTTGGAAAGGTCTTGAAGTCCTATAACCAATGTCTTTGGTCCCATGTCATTTTGATTTACCAATCTCAAGTTATGGTCTTTGACTTAAAGTGCCTTTTTGTTGACTTTTGAAAATGACCTATAATGTTGAAATTGATAACTTTTTGTGAGAGCATTTCTTGGACTTGGAATGTGAAGATGAGTTGTAGGAAATTTCCTCCCCTTCAAGATGAGCATTGGATGGGATTTTTCTGATGAACCATGAAAAAGTTATGCCTTGGTCAAGTTACAGTTGACTTTTCAGCTGTCCAAAAATAGAAACTTTTGACACCTTGATGATTTTTGAGCCATTCTTGTGAAATCATGGTCAAGACTTGACCAAATGATGATTGTGGCTTCAAAATAAGATGTTGACCAAAAATTTTTACTTTTGACTGCCAAATGACCATTTTGCCCCTACAGTTGACTGTTGAGCAATTAGGGTTTTTGACTGTGCAACTTGACTTTGTGAGCCTTGAAACTTGACATGTAGGTGCTTGACAATGTTTATGAGCATATGGGACTTGATTGAGCCCTTGAAAACCTCAACTTCCTTGCAGGAACCAAAACCCTAATTTGACTGGCTTAGGAGGATGGTTGACTGTGTAGCCCTTGAGTAGACTTTGAACCATTTGAGGAGGACGTTTGCCAAAACTTTGAAGAATATGGGAGGGCAAATTTTGGGGTACAACACTGACTACCAAATTTGAGAACCTAAGGATGATGGAAGATGATACCATTCATGAGTTTCACATGAACATCTTGGAAATTGCCAACACCTCAGGAGCATTGGGAGAAAAGATGTCAGAAGAAAAGCTGGTGAGAAAGATTCTCAGATCCTTGCCTAAAAGATTTGCAATGAAGGTGACTGCTATAGAGGAAGCTCAGGATATCTGCAACTTAAAGGTTGATGAACTCATTGGGTCACTTCAGACCTTTGAGATGGGGATCGGTGACAATGTCGACAAGAAAAACAAGAGCATAGCACTTGTATCTAATACTGAAGATGAAAACAAGGAGGATGATGAAGAAAATATTTCTGAAGCTATAGCCATGCTTGGAAGGCAGTTCAACAAACTCGTCAAGAGAATGGACCCAAAGTCAAGGTCAAATGTCAAGAACATTCCCTCTGATATTAACATATCCTATGACTCCAGCAGAAGACCAAAGTCTGAAGAGAAGGGAAATCAAAGCAAAGGAATCCAATGCCATGGATGTGAAGGATATGGGCATATTCAAGCTGAATGTCCTACCTTTCTTAAGAAACAAAAGAAAGGAATGTTTGTTACTTGGTCTGATTGTGACTCAGAAAGTAATTCTGAAGAAGAATCTGCCAAACTAGTTACTGCACTAACTGGTATTTGTAACTCTGATAGTGACTCTAGTGATGAGGAAGTGACATTTGAAGAACTGGCTGACTCCTACAAGAAGCTATGTATCAGAAGTGCTGAAGTCTGCCAGCAAAATGAGAGACAAAAAAATTCATAGTAAAGTTGGAGGCTGAGAAGAAGGCAGACACTGATACTATAAGTCATCTCGAAGGTGAAGTTCAAATGCTAAACTCAAAACTTGACCAGATGACCAAATCTGTCAAGATCCTGACAAATGGAACTGACAAATTATAAGAAATCCTTCAGGTTGGACAAAATGTGGGAAACAAGTCTGGTCTAGGATTTGTGGCAGCAAAGAAATCTATTATAGACAAGAAGAAGATCAGGCCTGATAAACAAATGTCAAAGCAGATGTCACAACATAGCACTCAACATCGAGAACAGATAAATGTGAAGAAAAAGTATCAAAGATGGAGATGTCATCATTGTGGGAGGTTTGGCCACATAAAGCCATTCTGCTTCAGATTATATGGATATCCTAATCAGACCCCAGTTGTCAAACCTAAGCCTAACAAGACTCCATATACTCAACAGTGGAAGAAAAAGTTTGCAGCCCTGATAGCTCACACCTCCCTTAGAGTCTCTGCAAAGGAAGACTGGTACTTTGACAGTGGATGCTCTAAACACATGACTGGAATCAAGAATCTTCTCAATAATATTAAACCTCATACTACTAGTTATGTGACTTTTGGAGATGGTGCTAGAGGAGAAATCAAAGGAGTTGGAAACTTGGACTTCCCTGGAGTTCCAAACCTAAATGAAGTATTGCTGGTAAAAGGCTTGACTGCTAATCTCATAAGTATAAGTCAATTATGTGATCTAGGATTCAAGGTCAACTTCACCAAGTCTGAATGTCTTGTAACTAATAAAAAACAAGAAGTTGTAATGAGAGGAGTCAGATCTAAAGACAACTGTTACTTATGGGAGTCTGAGAACACTAATTATTCTTTTGTGTGCTCTATTGCCAAAGAAGAAAAATAAGTGAAATTTTGGCACCAAAAACTTGGTCATTTACATCTAAGAGGAATGAAAAGGATTATATCCATGGAGGAAGTCAGAGGGATTCCAAGGCTTCAAATTGATGAAGGGAGAGTCTGTGGTGAATGTCAGGTTGGAAAGAAAACTAGAATGTCACATCCAAAGACAAGACATCTGACCACCTCTAAGGTGCTAGAACTTCTACATATGGATCTGATGGGACCAATGCAGGTGGAAAGTCTTGGTGGAAAAAGATATGCCTATGTTGTTGTGGATGATTTTTCCATATTCACCTGGATTAACTTCATTAGGGAAAAGTCTGATGTATTTGAAGTATTTAAGGAACTGTGCAAAAGAATTCAAAGAGAAAAAGAAGGATGCATTGTCAGAATCAGAAGTGATCATGGCAAGGAATTTGAAAACAGTAAGTTTGATGAGTTCTGCTCCTCAGAAGGAATTAATCATGAATTTTCTTCACCCATAACTCCTCAACAAAATGGAGTTGTGGAAAGGAAAAACAGGACTATACAGGAATCTGCCAGAGCAATGATACATGCCAAAAGACTTCCTATTCATTTTTGGGCTGAAGCTATGAATACAGCCTGTTATGTCCATAACAGGGTCACCTTGAGAAAGGGAACATCATCCACCATTTATGAACTATGGAAAGGAAGAAAGCCTACAGTAAAGTACTTCCATGTCTCTGGAAGCAAATGTTATATTCTGACAGATCGTGAACAAAGGAGAAAGATGGACCCTAAAAGTGATGAAGGAATATTCCTAGGATACTCTACCAACAGCAGAGCATATATGGTATTCAATTCTAGGACCAAAGTTATGATGGAATCTATAAATGTCATAGTTGATGATTACCATGAGGAAACAAATGTCCCATGTGATGTTGAGACATTCTTTGAGACCTCAACTCAAAAGGATGATGTACCTAAAACTACTTCACCAAAGTCTGAATCAAAGGAAGCTAACAAAGACCCTTCCATCAGAATTCAGAAAGATCATCCTAAGGAACTCATCATAGGAGATCCTAACAGTGGAGTCATTACAAGATCTAGAGAAATCATCACAAACTCTTGCTTTGTATCTAAGATTGAACCAAGAAATGTTAAGGAGGCTTTAATTGATGAATACTGGATTGGAGCAATGCAAGATGAATTGAACCAATTCAAGCAACATGAAGTATGGGAGTTAGTTCCTAGACCAGGAGGAACAAACATCATTGGCACAAAATGGATCTACAAGAACAAATCAGATGCTGAAGGAGTTGTCACCAGGAATAAGGCAAGACTTGTTGCTCAAGGATACACTCAAGTTGAAGGGGTTGATTTTGATGAGACTTTTGCTCCTGTAGCCAGACTGGAATCAATCAGACTCCTATTGGGAATTGCTTGTCTCCTTAAGTTCAAGCTATTCCAGATGGATGTAAAGAGTGCCTTTCTAAATGGGTACTTAAATGAGGAAGTATATGTGGAACATCCTAAAGGATTTGTGGATCCAAACTGCCCTGATCATGTCTACAAATTGAGGAAAGCTTTATATGGCCTGAAACAAGCTCCTAGAGCCTGGTATGACAGGTTGACAAAATTCCTCTCTGACAAAGGATACAGGAAAGGAGGCTTGGATAAAACTCTTTTTTTCAAAAATGAAGGAGGAAAGATAATGGTAGCTCAAATCTATGTTGATGACATAGTGTTTGGGGGAATGTCAGATAAAATGGTTAAACATTTTGCTAACCATATACAAGCTGAATTTGAAATGAGCCTCATGGGAGAATTGACCTACTTTCTTGGACTGCAAGTCACACAGATGGAAGACTCAATTTTTCTGTCTCAAAGCAAGTATGCAAAGAAAATTGTCAAGAAGTTTGGAATGGAGAATGCCAGTCACAAAAGGACTCCTGCACCTACTCATTTAAAGTTGTCCAAAGATTCAAGTGGGGTTAATGTGGATCAAAGCTTGTACAGAAGCATGATAGGAAGTCTGTTATACTTAACAGCCAGCAGACCTGACATTGCTTTTGCAATTGGAGTATGTGCAAGATACCAGGCTGAACCCAAAGTAAGTCATATCAACCAAGTGAAAATAATTCTGAAGTATGTGAGTGGAACTTACAACTATGGGTTGTTGTACTCTCATGGATGTGAACCAACTCTGTCTGGTTACTGTGATGCTGATTGGGCTGGAAGTGCTGATGATAGAAAGAGCACCTCTGGAGGATGTTTCTTCTTGGGAAATAATCTTGTCTCTTGGTTCAGAAAGAAACAGAATTGTGTGTCTCTATCTACTGCTGAAGCTGAATACATAGCAGCTGGTAGTAGTTGTTCTCAAATTATCTGGATGAAACAGATGCTTACTGAGTATAATGTCATACAAGATGTCATGACATTGTACTGTGACAATCTGAGTACTATCAACATTTCCAAGAATCCTATACAGCATAGCAGGACTAAGCATATTGACATTAGACATCACTTCATCAGAGATCTTGTGGAGGAAAAGGCGATTAAACTGGAACATGTTACCACTGAACTACAACTGGCTGACATTTTTACCAAGGCACTTGATGCTAGTCAATTTGAAAATTTGAGGGGCAAGTTGGGTATTTGCCAACATGAAGAGATGTAGCAATTAATTTTGCTTAAAACAAGGGATGAAAGAGATATTTTAGTTAAGTCTACTCTGATTGGGCTAATCATTTGTTTCTCTATTTCTTTCCAAACCTTTAAGAAGTCGAATAGACGTTCATATATCTCCCTCCTCTCGGTTTCTGCAACAATCTCCATTCTCTCAAACGAAGATTTCACTATCGTTGTTACCTGTTTTCTAAATCACTCAAAATGTCTCAACTATCCATGTCATCATCCTCTTCAAAGGCGACTGCTTCTTCCGCATCCTCTGATCGCGAACCTAGGGCAATCACAAACTGCATGGATTCTGATGTTCTGGAGATAACTCCTCTTCGTGAACTGGCAGTTGACCCCACTAAGGTCAAGAAGCTGCGAACCAGACATGCAAGAAGATCACAAGCCTCTCTATCTGGTAAATCTTCTCAACCATCATCTTCTGTTCCTCCAGAAATAGCAAATAGGGAAGGTTCTGTTTATGTTCATCAAGCTATTGCTAGACTAGTCACTAGGATTCTTAATGAGAATCACTCTTTACCTGGCATTTATGTACCTTTGAACCAAGAATCTGCTAGTCCAAATGTTGAAATGAATCCATATGTCACTCAGAATGTTGAGACACCTGATGACAACATTAGGAAATCTCCATAAAATCATGATGATCACCAGAACCCTACTGACAAGGATGTTGAACCCCCGGTTATTGATGTTGATGAGGAATACTCTGACAATGATTTAATTGCTAATATCAACCCTAGCATAGCTAGAAGGATGATGAGAAGAAAAGGAAAGCAGGATGCTGCCAAAAGCCTCTCCAAAGAGAAGGCTACTGAAGTTGTTCATAAGAAAACCAGGTCTGAGAACAAGACTGGAGTAGAAGCTGAGAAGGATTGGAAAGCTGGATTGTCAAAAGGGAAGGGGAAGGTAAAAACTAGAGTACCTGTTGGTAGTCTCTCAAAACCTTTGAGATAACCAATAGCCAAGAAAAGGAAGGACCTTGAACCCTCTGAATTTGATGAGGAATCAGAATTTGAGTTTGATGTTGAGAGCAATGTTCCAGACATTCCTCTCAGGAAGAAACTCTCTTCGAGCAAAATGCCTAAAGTCCCTGAAGTTTCCATTGACAACATCTCCTTTCACCATCCAGAAAATGCAAACAGGTGGAAGTATGTTTTTCTGAAAAGGATTGCCTTGGAAAGAGAGCTGAACAACAGTGCCATTGAATGTAAGGAGATCATGGATCTAATCAAGACTGATGGTCTAATGAAAACTGTGGTAACGTTTACCAACTGCTATGAGATTCTTGTCAACGAATTCATAGTAAATTTATCTGATGGTTGTGCTGATGGAAAGTCAGCTGATTTTAAGAGTGTGTATGTGAGAGGAAGGAAGGTAAATTTCTCTCCCTTTGAAATAAACAAATTCCTAGGAAGAACTGATGATGCTTGCCCTGAGCTTGAAGTTACTGACAACCAAGTTTGTCAAACCATCACTGCAAATCAAGTCAAGAGTTGGCCCTTAAAAGGGAAACTGAATGCAAGCAAGCTGAGCATGAAGTTTTCCATTCTGCACAAAATTGGTGCAGCTAACTGGGTTCCCACCAACCATAAATCAACCATCTCCACAGGCTTGGGAAGATTTATTTATGCTGTTGGAACCAGGACAAACTTTGACTATGGCAAGTATATCTTTGATCAAACATTGAAACATGCTGGAAGCTGTGCTATCAAAGGCCCTATTGCTTTTCCCTCTCTCCTGTGTGGTATAGTCATTGCTCAGTACCCTGATATTCTAGTTGAAAAAGACATTGTATGCAAAAGAGCCCCTGCTCTTGGTTTGCACTATAAGCTGTTTCAGGGAACACATGTCCCTGACATTGTTATGACATCTGCTGAGACATCTACTGTCAAATCTCATTCCAAGAAAACTGATGTTATAGTTGTGCTGAAGGAAACCTGCAAAGAGCTTGATACAAGGAAAAGGACTTTTGAGGACCTGATTGCTAGACTAGAACAGGAGGAGAATGAAGGACAAAGAAGGGAAGAGGATGCTGATGAAGACCAGCATAATGCTGAAGATAGTGCTTCCTCGGAAGATGACAGTGCCTGAAGATCAGTGTTGTTGAAAAGTTTGCTGCTGGAACCTGTTGCTACCAAATGACTTTTTATTTTTTATGTGTTTTTTTATTCCTTTGGATGACTGTATAACTTAAAAGTATAAGTATCTTTGGCCTCTTTATGGCTAAAAAGGGGGAGAAGATTTTGTGATAATTTTGGTAGAATTAGACTTGGTAGATGTTATTAAAAATTCTGCTGCTTTCTAATCTCTGATTGTTTAGGGGTTTTAGCCAAAAAATTTGCCAAAGGGGGAGTTTGTAAGTGTTTGGTTGTTGGCATTTTTTTTGGTAAAACCAGTTTTGTGAATGTCATGACTGATGTCATAACATTCTAGGATACAAGGTACATTCTACAGAAAAAGAATGTCATACAAGAGCTACTCAATATGAGTGTTTAGCTGATCATTAAGCAATGATCATATTTATTGCATTCTACCAAAATCAGTGAATAGGATTCTTGTTGTCATAACCAATGTTAAAGACATCCTATACTGATCTAACATTTGTGCAGATTTGTTATTCCTGAGAATTTTCAGGAATCTGGTTTATACAGTCCAGATCAGATACTCACGTGGACATTAGGTTCACCCTGCTTAACCCTAATCTGGTTGTTAAAGACCTATTACCAAGTCTTGAGGTTAACTCGAATTAACCCTAGCTATTTTCGTGGAAGCCCTAACTGAAGAATAGCTGCCTATATATTCCTCATGAAGACTGTTGGTGAAGCACATTTTTTGACAGAAGATCAATAAGGGATTGTATAGGTGTAACTACTGTGAGCCAAGCAATTATCATTGTGATAAGTGACTTGGAGTAGGATTTGATTGTAAGGGTTGTGTATCACTCAAAGCTTTGAAGCACGAGTGTTTGTGTCACTTGATTTAAAGCTTTGAAGCAAAGTCAAGTTAGGGTTGTTTATCACTCAAAGCTTTGAAGCACGAGTGTTTGTCACTTGATTAAAGCTGTGAAGCAAAATCAAGTGTGTGTATTGAAGAGTATCTTCATAATTTCATTAATCAATAGTTTAGTATCACTGCTGTGATTGAGGGGGAGTGAGTAGGAACTCAGGTTTAAGTTGAACTTAGATTGAAGTTGCATTGGGTAGGTCTTAAGTGAAGGAGATAAACTGGTTGGTTTATTCCTGAATTAATATCTCTTATAGTGCATTTCCTCCCTGGCTTGGTAGCCCCCAGAGTAGGTGTTGTTACACACTGAATTGGGTAAACAATTGATTGTGTTCTTTACTGATTTTAAAATTACTGTCTTGAAGTGTGTCAGATACTGTGTCATAACATTCACTGTGACATTGAGTATCTGTTGCCAGAATTTCATTAATCATTGGTTTAGTCTCCTTTGCAGCTGGCTTCACATGTGACCTCACTTCTTCCTATTTTTTCTTGTTACCTGCCACTTCTAAATCTACTTCTATGATATGATCATAAAATTTTACCTCCTCTTCTTTTTCTTTAGCAACTTTCTCACTCCTTGTTCTGGCAGCATTAACATTTTCATGAATTTTTTGATTTCCTTGTGCTTGCAGAGATAATTGTTGTGCAATCTGTCCCATTTGAACTTCCAAATTTTTTATTACAGATGTGGTATTCTGATGATTTCTCCTTGTTTCTTCTTGGAATTGAGAGGTGTGGGAAGCCATCTTTTTAATAACTACCTTCCATTATGCCTTTTGTGGAGCTTGTTGCTATTTTTCTTTCAAGGAGAAGTTGGGATGATTCTTCCACCCCGGATTATAGGTGTTAGAATACGGATTATTCTGCTTCAATAATTTTATCTCCTCAATTTGTTATGAAGTTACAAGATATTGCACAGTAATGTGTGGTCCACTACAAATTTCACAAACAACATTTTGTGCCTGTTGAACTTGAGCTGCCTGTCGAGCACCTATTTTCATTGCCTTTAACCTTTTCTCCACTTCTGCAACAATTGTTTTTTCAACTCTTTGTTGTTTGTTGGCTCCCAACTTCAAATCAATCACTCCCTCTAGTTTTCTTGTAACCCTTCCATATAATTCCAGGTATTCATTTGCAACAATGACTTCAATGATCTTCTTAATACCAGTGACTGTTGTAAAGTTGGATGAGCCACCGACAACTGTGTCAATAAGCTATTTTGTCTTCATTCTGAGGCCATTTACAAACATATGAATTTGCTTAGTTTGATCCATGTTGTGAGTGTGACATGCTACCAATAACCTCTTAAACCTCTTATATGCATCACCTAGTGATTCTCCTTCTTTCTGCTTAAAATTCACAATATCATATCTTTTGCAAATATAAACAGAAGAATAAAATTATTCATCAAGAAAAGCCTTTTCCATCTCTTCCCAAGTAGTAATACTCCCAACAGGTAATGAGTAGAACCACTCTTCAGCATCTTCAGAAAGCGTGTACGGAAACATTCTTAATTTCTTTGCTTGTTCAAAGTGTCCCTCAATCATAAAAGTAGTGCTCATGTAAGAAACCTTTAAAAATGATTATTCGCATATTCATTTATCTTCCCGCTGAAAGATCTGTTCTCAAGCTGTCGGATTATTGAAGGGTGTAGCTGAAAATTTGCCACAATTACCGGTTGATTCACAATAGTCAATCGATATGCTGGAGCATTTTCTCCTCCATAGTCCCCAAGAAGTCTCTCGGGTGTTGGCGGATTTTCACCCATAGTTTCTTCTTCCTTTTCGGACTCTGAACCTGAATGATCTAAGACAACTTCTTCTTCTAATTTCAGTTTAGCCAATTGAGCTCGTCTGCGCCTTGCGTGCAGAGTTATTTCAATTTCCCCATCAAAAGGAAATTCAGCTGAGGGCTTTCTTCGCATACAAAGGTTAGACACAAATTAGTAATAACAAAATATAAAAATAATATAAAATAAAATTTTAGTCGCAGAGCAACAAAATTTTAATTGAACTCAAATTAAACTTTATAATTTGGCAGTCCCAGGAAACGCCGCCAAAAACTTGATCGGTAAATTAGCAAGTGCACTAATTTTTCTCTATAGTAGTAATAGGGAAATTCCCCGAATATCGATTTTGAGGAGTGCATATAAGTATCGAGTTAAATTTGTGGTTCAATTCAACAAAAACTTAAATTGGGGTTTGGTTTGGAAATTATCACTTAAAGATAAGCAGAATTATAAATTGGATTTTTCACAGATATGAGTAACATGCTAGAGTAAAGTATATAATTTACCTGTAATAATCTTGAATCTTGATTTCTTCAAGTTCATGATATTCAATTACCATATCTCTATTTTATTTTCCCCTAAGTCCTTAGTGGAAAAACTTTAAACATCCATCATAAACCCTAAGTCCTTAGAGAATTATGATGAAATCAAGCAATGGTGTTATAAAGAATTAACTGGTAACTAAGGGTATTTCTAGTCCTACATGATATCTACTATATTTTAATCGTACAAAAACTTTAACAATAAAGGTCCATCTGATTGTTAACCGTAAATCAATCCTTGTTGGTCCGACAGGGAAATCATTAAAAATATTGAACGATCAAATTGAATATGAAAAACTATTGTATTAAAGAAATTAGAACTCTAAGTCGTTTACATAATAAAATCAGGGACACCTCCTAACATTGGGGGATTTAGCTACTCATATCATTCAAAGTAATTTTAGAATAAAAATTAGACATTACAAGTTACTGATGAACTTTGATCTTCAATTGCTTTCGCTTATCAAAAGTCTCTGTTCTCCAACAATAGCATATGCTTCAATCTTCAATCGTAGAAATTCTCTGATGGAAAAAAAGTCCCCTAACTCATCGTGAAAACTCATCTAAATAGAAAATATTCACTTAGGTTGATTGGAAATACCCAAAACACCATCACAGACCAACTACTAAGCAAAATAACATAAAATACTGAAATCAGTGTAGCAGCCTAACACGGGCCGTGTTAGGCGACACGAGCATCTGTGTTGCTCCTCTGGCATTTTATTTGATTTTTCCAAGTCCCAAGCATGCTGACACGGCCCGTGTCAAGTGACGCGGCTGCCCGTGTCAGCCCTCTGGCTTCCAACTTCTACACACCTTTCATCCTGACACGGCCACCTGTGTTTGGTGACACGGCCACCCGTGTCAGGCCCCATGTAGCATGATTTTTGCACTTTCTCCGAAACTCTAAGGTTTTCACTTTTTTGCACTGATTTATCATGATTTATTCTCGTGAGCCTTAAAACAGTAAAACACACAACCAATGCATAAAATATAGAAGAATGAAATGAAACGCTTGATAATATAAAGAAAAGATAACTAAAGTTAACGGTAAATAAAGATATAAAAACCACTCATCAATATTTTTTCAGCCTTATCTCCAACAACAAATAGTTGTTACCATAGGCTAAGTTATTACCTTCTTAGAGATTTTTAGGTTGATCTCAATAACCAAAAACAGAAATTTTTTCAGAAAAGCTCAATAAACCACAACAAAGATTTTTAGACTAATTTTTCTCACGAACCAAGCTCAATCCTCTCAAGAGTATCACACTCTTAAGAGTTAAACAAACAACACAACCACTTACAATTACTCTTTCTCCCAAGAAAAGCTTCACTTTCAAGCACTAAGGCGATATCAAGTGAAATACATATTTTCTAATGAGATAGAGAAAGAATTTAGAGAGATAAATTTCAAAGAAAATGTAAAACGTCGAAAAATAATGTGAATTAAGTGGAGGTGAACCTCCTTAATATAAAGTTGGAAAATCCAAAAATGGAAATTATCCACCAGGCCAATTAACGAGTATTGATTGGTACAAAGCTCAAATCAATTGGCCAACTCATTTTTAATCGATTACCAAGCCTTAAAAGGAAATATTGAATATATAGTCATTGCAAGTCATTCATGTGTTACCATAAGTTATTTGTTAATCAATTGGCTTTTCTCGAATTGACTGTCAGGCTTAGAACAATTTCTTTATTTGATTGTCACATCATAACAATCGATTGGTTAGTTCAAAAATAGTTTGGAAAATGTTTGGACAATATTTTAATTACTTGGCTTGATTTAGAAAAATAATTTTAAAGATAAAAACATTTGAAAAGATTTTTTAGATGTGTGTGTGGGTTGTCTTAGTACTTCTAAATTACTTCTTTACTTTTACAACACTCTAATCTCTCAGACAGACAAACATGGCCTGCGAGCTTTCAGACTTTATTTGAGACTTCAAGATTCTTTTGTTATAGCAAAGAGTGTTGAATCTAGAAAAGAATCGTGATCATATGTTAGATGATATGTAAAACTATTTCGTAAAGATTCTTTTGGTATGTAATGTAACTAATCAAAATTACATATGTTAGATGATATGTAAAACTACATTGCGTTTTCATATATGGGGACTCATGCTCATGTAAATCATAGTTGTAGTGTGACAATATCAACAAGAGAAATTTCAATGGTCCCTCTATGGAGTAGAAAATTGAATCTTATGGATAAGGTGAAACAATATCGGTGTAAGAAGTTCCATTGGTCTCTATATAAAGTGGAAAAATGAATCTTAGGGATAGGGTAAAACAATATCGATGCAATATTTAGAGCAATATTGATGAGAGAAATTTTCAAGGGCATAATATAAACGAGAGAAAAATACTCATGTTGAATTATGACCCACTGTACAATATTATTGAGAGAAATACTCCATAATATATTAATTTAAAAGTGTAGAATCGACGAGATAAACACAATTTATATAGTGATTTGAAGTATTTCTAAATCCTTTGCACCGAATTGTAAATATTGCAAGGTCTTTGTTCTCTTTTGAAAGTTGTCTTATTGGTGTGAAATATCAAATTGATGAACTTGTTGCCACACATGTTTATGTGTATTACAAATTCATCCATTTGACATTTCACACTAATAACACAACTTTCAATAGAGCACAAAGACAATGCAATATTTATAAGTTGGTGCAAATGATTTAGGAATATTTCAAACCACTATGGAAATTGTGCTTATCTCAAAATTCATACACTTTTAAATCAAAATACATTATGGAGTACTTCTCTCATCAATATATATTACTCATAGTCATATATCTTGAATAACAATAATTGGTATTGATAATTAATATATAGATATATCAACGCAAATATCTGAAAGTGTATCAGATTAAAATCTTACAACAATACAATAGATAAATTAAAACAACGACATCTAGACAAAATCTCCATCACAATGAAAAGACGCCTCATCGGTTCTTTGGTGTTAAATTCACCATTGCAGAAGAGTTTTATCCACATATGGATGAAAATTACGTCCTTATGTATAGCTACCCAATTGGAACCAACACGTTATGTAATTAAGAGCAGAACAAAAGAAAAGATCAGGTTAGTATCTTGGAATCACCTACAGATGTACTATATGAAGTCCACGAGCTGTCAATATTATGATCTCTAACATCTGCAACTGGTTCATCTTGTAGACAAAAGTATGGTTTATTAGGCATTGGCAACTCCCCGTCTTCTTCTTCAAGCATCTCCAACACTTTATCCATTGAAGGACGGTCCTCAGGTTTTGTTTGTATACACCACAGAGCTACAATCATCATTTTCTTTGCCAATTTCATCTCTTGTTCTGTGTCATTTTCAATTGTTACTTCTCTTCCATCATGTAACTGATCATAAATCCAAAAAGGGAAATAAATTTGACTAGATTGCTGGGTCAATGCATTCAAGTTCTTTCTTCTACTAGCCATCTCCATTAACAACATCCCAAAGCTATAAACATCAGCTTTGTAAGATATTGTGCCAACATTTCTGTAAAATAGTTCAGGGGCCATGTATCCGATGGTTCCTCTAGCAGCAGTTAGTGACACAATGCTTTTATCTGTAGGGCAAAGTCTTGCTAATCCAAAATCAGAAACTTTTGGATTGAAATCCTCATCTAGAAGGATGTTGTGAGGCTTTATGTCAAAGTGTAAGATTTTCATATTGCATCCATTATGCAAATACTGAATACCTCGAGCCACTCCAACAGATATCACATACAACTTTTCGCAACTCAAGGAATATCCCTCCTCAATATGAGAAAATATATATTTTTCGAGTGACCCTTTTGGCATGAATTCATATATAAGAGCGCGTTTTGAACCCTCCACACAAAAACCAATAAGATGTACCACGTTAACATGGTGAATTCTACCAATGGTAGCAACTTCATTTATAAAATCTTGGCCATTGGACTTGCCTTTATCTAATAACTTGATTGCTACAAGACGACCACTTCGAAGTTGTCCTTTGAAAACAGATCCATAACCTCCATTGCCAAGTTTTGTCTTGAATTGTTCTGTCATCTTTTTTATGTCTTTGTAAGAGTACCTTATAGGTATTATGCTATTGTCCCCGCGTAAAAAATCTTCTATTCCATCGTACATTGATAAATGTTTTCGGCGCCATTTATAAACTAATAATACAATAATACATGGCATTCCAAATACAAATTTAACACCTTCCCAAGAAGCACCTGTAACGAAAATAATTTATTATACTGAATGTTAAATCATAATTAAAAATAATATCTAATTGGGATATAGAAAATAACAACCAATCTTTAATATATTAAACACAATACTATGTCAACCATGTTTCCCCCTCAACTTCTCATTAAATCCATCAATATCCCGCCTAACTGCATTTAAATATTCAAATCTTTTATTTATTTTTTTCATATAAAAAACTCTTCATATTCTTAAATCTTCACTTTGTTCATATAAAAAAACTCTTCATATTATTAATTGCATCAATATCCCGCCTAATTGCTTTTAATTATTCAAATCTTTAATTTTTTTTCATATAAAAAACTCTTCATATTCTTAAACTTTCACTTTTTTCATATAAAAAATTCTTCATATTATTAATTGATTTTTAATTTCATACACCTCAAATATCAACAAATGATTTATTATATATTTTTATTATACTCTCAAATATTTATTACTCATTATTCTTTCAATTTTTAAATTGATCTTTTCTATATTATCAATACAAGACAATTTTATTAAAAAAATTATGAGTTTTCTTTTCTAAATAATAATAATTATATCATGTAAATTTTCACGACGAATATTATAATGCTATATTTCCATTCTATATTCCAATTTGAGTATTTTAATGCTATATTTTCATTCTACTCTCTAATACAAAAATTGATATCATATATACCATAAATATTTTTTTAAAAAAAGAAGTAAAAATTGATGGTTAGTTTTCTCTCTCAAAATTATTTATTATACACACAATAATACCCTTAATAACACTCATATAGATGTTATTAAATAATTATATTAGGTAAATTTTCACAATCAATATTTTAATACTATATTTTCATTTCATATCGCAATATAAATATTTTAATGTTATATTTCTATTCCAAATCTCTATCTCTTATGTAAATTTCAATGTTATATTTTCATTCTAAATCTAAATTTGATTCTCCCATGTTGAATTTTAAAACGTTGGAATAATTATACGTTAAGAGATATCTAAGAAAAAATATGATGTAGAAAAAAAAGAGAATATTGCGTATATAATTTGTTGTCCTATAAATTGTTCTTTTTTATTTAATATTTTCTTATCAACTAAATATTTTTATATGTTTTTTTATTTTGTAATAATTAAAATAGTGCTATACATATTCAATTAATTAATTAATTTTTACATTAAAAAAGAGAATATTTATAATAATAATTATTTATCATAAACATCATGTAACAAGTGTATGAAAAATACTTAAATTTAATATTTTATTATATTGTTAACATTAAAAATACTTAAATTTAATATTTTATAATTTTCTATACTTCAATGTTTAAATGTTATTGTTTTTTAAAAGATGACTCTGAAGGAGTGTTTGAATATAAGTCAGAATCAAAAGATGACGCTAAAGACTCTGAAGATGAGTTAGAATATGACGTTTCTGAAGATGAATCAGAGATAGAAGATGATTTTGAAGGTGAAGACAAGTCAGAATCTGAAGGTGATTCAGAGTCTGAAGAAGAATCAGAAGATGAGTTAGAATCTGAAGGAGATTCTGCTTCTGAAGATGAGTCTGAACTTGAAAGTTCTGAAGGTGAGTCAGAGTCAGGGGATGAAAAATCTTTTGGAGACTCTAAAGATGAGTCAGATGGTGAATTTGATTCTGATCCAGATTTTGAATTTGGTGGTGGTCATGCTTCTAGAAGGGAAAACTCTGAAGACGTAGGCTCTGGAGGACAAGCTTCTGAAGATGATCATGTTTCTGGTGGTAATCATGACTCTAAAGGTGGACCTTCTAAAGAATGAGCTTTTGAAGGTAGTCCAGCCTCTGATGAAGGTCATGATTCTAAAGGTGGAACTTCTGAAGGCAGAGCTTCTGAAGGCGGTCCGATTTTTGAAGATGGTACTTTTGAAGATAGTGGTTCTGGACAAAGTTCAGAAGTTAACAAAGGTGAAGTTTCTGGTGGTAGTCGAACTTCTGTTACAGAATCAGAAGGAGATTCTGAGCAAGTCCAGAGACCACAAAGAAACAAGACTTATGAGTTAACTGAGTTTTCAAAGGAGAAGAAAGCAATCAGGGTCAGATGAGTTTTCAAGGAAAAATCTGTATTTCTAAATGAAGTATTAGAAGTTGCACACTATAGCAACCAGAAGCAACTTTCAGATGTTCTGACGAAGGATGTCAAGACTGAACACTTTATCCGTTTGAGGGATGTAATTGGTGTTGAAGAGTTTTGCTTAGCTGAATATGAATTAAGAGATGATGTTGAAAGTAATTAATATTCAGAAGATGTTGTTGCTCATAAGTACTTGAGCTTTTGAAGTTGTTAGCCAGAAATTGTAAGCTTCTAAGACTGCTTAGTTAGAAGCAGTAGTTTGATGTAATCAAAAGTTGTTATTAATCAGAAGTAGAAGTTTCTGAGGTTACGTCTAGAAGTATGTTTAGCTTTTAGAGTTCTGTAACTGAGTTTGTTAGCGTAGTAGTTAAATTTAGTATTTCCTAGTTTTTACCTTTTAACCCAGTCATTAAATTTACTTTTATTATAGTCTACGTGACAATTTACTTTGTGTATAAATAGACTAGTAATAGCTATCATTTACAATAATCATTATTCAATCATTCTTTGTTACAATTTTATAGTCGAAACTTTAATATTATTCTCTATTACATTTCCTCATTTATTAACATTCTGTATCAACAAGGTTGTCGCCGTGAGCTGGTTCACCACCCTCTTTATATCTCTTCATCATCAGTTCTTCATTTTCATTCTTTTTCTTTTCCTTGTAGAGGGTAGTGAAAACGCACCGAAGAACCGTGTGTTAAAAGGAGAAAGCTCTCATTTTTTGAGTTGTAAGCCAAATCGCGTTGTTGTTTTTCGCTCATCTTCTTCCTTTTTAGTAAGTTTTCCTCACTTTTTCTATAATCTGATTTCCCCCAAAATTTCATTTGAAACCCTAAAATTCCGAGTTCAAAATACTATTGTGCATGTTATGTTTTGTTTGGTAATTTGTGCTTCTCTCAAATTGCTTTGCCTTTTTGTAATAAATTGAGTTTTTCTTACAAGATCTTAACTGGGTATTGTTGGAAATCCACCTAAGTCTATGATGAATTTCTACCACAATGACAATTTAATTATAAGGCAAACAAAGAAAAAAAGACAAGACAAATAATTTCTGCAGAGTTTCTCTCTACTCACAAACTGTGAAAACTTTCTTATTCACTTTGCAACTGCAAAATACTGTGAATGACTTGCTTGACTTGCTTACAAAAATAGGGGTTACTCCCTCTATTTATAACTGAGCTTACACCCTAAGCCCAAAGCCCAAAATATCTTTTTGTTACTAAATCAAATCTAATTTATTCTAGACTTAAATCAAATCTATTTAAATCTAAAACAAATCAAATCTTTTCGACACATAGTTTCGACACATTAGATTACAATTTAACACACCACCTAATTCATTGTGTCTAAACTATCTATGTTAATCATGGCTCTTAGCTTTCTGAATACTTCGACTTGCACTCGCTTCGTCATGATGTCTGCAATCTGATTCTCAGTTCTGCAGTGTTCCAAATTCATCTTCCCATCTGCTACCTGCTCTCGAAGATAATGGAACCTCATTTCGATGTGCTTACTTCGACCATGTGCTATTGAGTTCTTCGCTAAATTAATAGCTGACATGCTGTCTATCTTCATGGTAATTGCTCCATGATTTTTCCCTGTTATCTCTTCGACCAAGTTCACCATCCAAGTTGCTTGACATGCACAAAGAGAAGCAGCTATGTATTTTGCTTCGCATGATGATAATGCCACTACTGGTTCCTTTCTTGAATTCCAAGCAACTGGTGAACCACCTAGCATAAACACATATCCTGATGTTGACTTTCGATCTTCAGCATCACTACACCAACTCGAATCAGTGTATCCCACTAACTTGCATTCTTTTCTTTTATCAACTGCAGGAAACAAAATGCCATAATCGAAAGTTCCTTTGAGATGCCTTAGTATCATCTTCATTGCTGCTAGATGTGATACCTTTGGCTTCTGCATGAATCTACTTACCATATCTACACTATATGCTAAGTCAGGCCTTATATGACAAAGGTATCTCAATAATCCAATAAGTCTTCTGTATTGGGTTGGATCAACATCATCTTCATCTGCATCTTTCGACAGTTGCAGTCTTGGTTCTGCAGGTGTCGAAGTTGAGTTACATTATTCCATCTCAAACCTCTTGAGAATTTCTCCTTCATATCTTCTTTGATGCATCATCAAACCTCTACTGCTCTTGTAGAATTCGATACCAAGGAAATATGAAATCTCACCCAAATCAGAAATTTCGAATTCCTTGTTGAGATCACCTTTGAAGTCTTCGGTCTCACTTTTACAGCTACCTGTTATCAACAAATCATCTACATAGAGACATAGTATAAGTAATTTACTCTTGCTTCTTCTTACATATACTCCATGTTCAGTTGTGCACTTCACAAATTCCATCTCCCTTAGAAAACTATCAATTTTCTTATTCCAAGCCATTGGAGCTTGTTTCAATCCATACAGGGCTTTATGTAGCCTGTACACCTTTCTTTCTTCGTCATGTTTCACAAACCCAACTTGTTGTTTAACATAGACTTCTTCATCTAAGGATCCATTTAGGAATGCACACTTCACGTCCATCTGACATATGTGCCAACTGTTTATTTCTGCTAGACCAACAACTAACCTGATTATTTCGATCCTAGCAATAGGTGCAAAAACTTCATCGAAGTCTATTCCTTCTTTCTGTAGAAATTCTTTCGCCACAAGTCTTGCTTTGTGTCGAGTTACTTCACCTTTCGAATTTATTTTCACTTTGTATACCCACTTGACATCAATTTCCTTCTTTCCTTGAGGCAATTCGACAAGTGACTAAGTGTTGTTGTATTCGATAGACTTTACTTCTTCGTTCATTGCTTTCACCCACTTCGAATCCTTTAATGCTTCAGCTGCATTAACGGGTTCGACATCTGCATAGAAAGCATAATGTACCAGCTCACCTTCATTATTTATTACATCATCTGATGTAATCACACAATCTTGCAATCTTGCAGGCATGCGTCTTGTTCTTTGAGGCCTGCTTGTACTTGGTATATCTGCTGGTTCCTCTTGTCGAACTTCTCTTTCGACTTGAGTTTCTGTCTCTTCAAGAAGGATTCCCACTGAATCTTTCTTGATATTTTCAGTCCAATCCCATTCTTTAAACTCATCTATGATCACGTCCCTGCTGATCACAATATGCTTTTTCACTGGATCGAACAACTTATAGCCTCCTGTCGAATGATATCCAACTAGAATCATTTGACTTGACTTATCATCAAGTTTTCTTCTCAACTGATCTGGCACATGTCTATGTGCAATAGATCCAAATACCTTCAGATGACTCAAGCTAGGCTTCACACCAAACCAACATTCTTCTGGAGTAATTCCTTCTAGCTTCTTTGTAGGACATCTGTTCAAAATGTATGTTGTAGTCGAAACAGCTTCACCCCAAAACTCTTTAGGTAAATTCTTGCCTTTCAACATACTTCTCACCATATTCATGATGGTTCGATTTTTCCTTTCTGCAATTCCATTGTGTTGTGGAGTATAGGGTGGCACCACCTCATGCACAATCCCTTCCTTTTCACATAATCTATCGAAGTCTTTCGACACATATTCTCCACCACCATCAGTTCTCAAAACTTTGAGCTTTCGACCACTTTGTCTTTCGACCATAGACTTAAACTTGGTAAATACTTTAATCACTTCACTTTTCTTCTTGATCAGGTAAGTCCATAGCTTTCGACTGAAAGCATCTATGAATGTAACAAAGTATTTGTTACCTCCCATCGAATCCACCTGGATTGGTCCACATACATCAGAGTATATGACTTCAAGACTAGCCTTCGATCTGCTTTCTGCATCCTTGCTGAAGCTATTCTTGTGTTGCTTCACCTGCACACATTCCTCACATACCTCGTTTGGAATGTCAATTTATGGCAATCTTGAAACCATATTCCTTCTCTTCAAATCTCTGATGTCTCTGAAGTTGAGATGGCTTAGTCTATAATGCTATATCCATTCATCTCTTCTAGCTGCAGTCGAAAAGCACTTGTACTCCATCACATTTAGTTCAATCTTGAAGGTTTGATTCTGAGACATAGGAGCCTTCAAGGTTAATCTCCCATTTGCATCAACGACTCTCATCATCTTATCTTCGATTGACACTTTATAATTCTTTTCGACCAACTGCCCTATAGTGAACAAATTGCTCTTCATGCCTGGTATGTACAACACATTGGAGATTACTGACCTTTTGCCATCTTTCCTCATAATCATAACATCACTAATACCTTCAGCTGCTAGGGTATTGTCATTTGCAAATTTTACCATATTTTTCATTGAGGGCTTTATATTGATGAACCAGTCTTTCCTTCCAGACATATGTGATGAACATCCTGAATCCAAGTACCATTGGTCCTTGAATCTATCTTTATCTCTTGTTGTGACCATCAACATCATCTTTTCTTCTTCTTCATGTTTTGCAAGCTTTGCATCACTTTCTTGATTCTTTCGTTTTTCTGGACAATCACTCGAATAGTGACCATACTTCTGACAATTGTAACATTGAATGTGACTCTTATCATGTTTTTGACCACCACCTCTTCCTCTATTTTCAACACAACCTATTTGGTTGCCTTGGTATGGTCTTCTTTGATTCGACACGTTTCCTTCAATCTGGTTTCCTCTACCATTCAATTTGTTGTAGCCATCTCTACCTCTGTCAAAACAATTTCCTTTGCCTTTGGTCTCTTTTTCTGAACGTGCCTGCAAGGCCACATCACTCTTCGATTTTCCTGCAGCTCTTTCGTTCATTCTTTGTTCATAAGATTCAAGCGTCCCTTGAAGCTCTTCCTTTGTCAATTTCGACAAGTCTTTCCCCTCTTTTATCGCCACCACTATGTGGTCGAACTTAGGAGCTAAAGATCTCAAGATCTTCGACACAACAACTCTTGTTGTTAACGCTTCTCCACATATCTTGATTTGATTTACTAGTTTTGTAACTCTAGTGAAGAAATCAGACATGTTTTCACTGTCTTCCATCTGAAGCAGTTCATAGGTCCTTTTGTGAGTTTGTAACCTCACTTCTTTCACTTTCTCAGCGCATCCAAAAGACTTCTCAAGGATTTACCAAGCTTCTTTTGCAGATTCTGAATCACTAACCTTTTCGAAATTGTCTGGGCTGACACATTGATGAATTATAAATAATGCTTTATAACTCAGCTTCTCAGATTCTATATATTTCTTCTTTTCTTCTTCTGAAGCGTTTTCTCCAAGCGCTTCGACTCCATCTTTTACAAGGTCCCAAAGACCTTGACACCTGAATAAGACTTTCATCTGTTTTCACCAATTCTCATAGTTGTCAACTTTGAGAATTGGTAGGGTTGCTGGATAATTTGCATTCCCATAACTTGTCATCGTGAATTCTTCAATCGTTCTTGATTGACACTTCCCTTGAATCGAAACAAAGCTCTTGATACCAGATGTTCGAAATCCACCTAAGTCTATGATGAATTTCTACCACAATGACAATTTAATTATGAGACAAACAAAGAAAAGAAGACAAGACAAATAATTTCTGCAGAGTTTCTCTCTGCTCACAAACTGTGAAAACTTTCTTATTCACTTTGCAACTGTAAAATACTGTGAATGACTTGCTTGACTTGCTTACAAAAATAGGGGTTACTCCCTCTATTTATAACTGAGCTTACACCCTAAGCCCAAAGCCCAAAATATCTTTTTGTTACTAAATTAAATCTAATTTATTCTAGACTTAAATCAAATCTATTTAAATCTAAAACAAATCAAATCTTTTCGACACATAGTTTCGACACATTTACAATTTAACAGGTATATCACCTAAAGTATATTTATGTTATTTTTTTTGAAAAAATGAACAATCTTTGGTAGCATTCCCAATTTGAAGCATGAGCGTTTTAACATGTGGCTGAGATGAAGATATTTTTTTAGTTAGTGGTTCGGTTGATTCAGGATGCAGTCTTCCCTTTCCTTTGCTTGCATTTTTCTAGAGTTCTTGACGGCTTTTATTCTAATTTAATTTCAATGGGCTAAATAAGTTTTCTGATCTGTTGTGCTATCTTTTGGCATTTTCTTCACTTTTTGACATGATACAGGTGTTTTAGCTGGGGTGGTTATTTCAGCCTTGTATTTGTTTTGTTTTTCCCACTACTATGGTTGAATGTATATTGTTTTTCCCACTTTTTGGCTTTAAACTAGGTACGTCTTGGTTTGTATATTGTTTCCTACCTTCTACAATGAGAGTTATGTGGCACTGCAAAAAACACTCCAATTGTGTTGTTAATAGCTATTTCTAGAAAAGGGGCGAGTTCAAGGAAGTTATTAATTTTATGGCCGCCCTGTTACCAGTCCAATTCCACCTCCTACTTCAAAATCTACATGTGTTTTTCCTTCAAATTGGTATGTTCCTTGATTATAATCCTTGGATCTTGTTATTTTGTTCTAATCTATCTAATGATTTGGCCTAAATATTACACCTCTGAAATTCTTGGATTTCATATTGTGTGGTTGATGACAAAATTTTGTTTTTGTTTTTCACAATGTATTAATATCAAGATGAGTTTGATATTAATACATTTTGTTTTTGTTTTTCACGGATATTGATGCGTTATTAATTCTGTCACAAAATTGATTTGTGATAGAATTTTAGTATATTAGTGAGGGAATACTACCTTCTCTAAATTTAATTTTTTTAGTAATGCCTTCTTCCTCTTGCTACACGATTAAAGCGTCATCTTCTGGCGTTCTATGGTATTAAAAAGTGGTTGGTAGGTTAGTGTCTTTGGAGGGAAGAGTGTGTGACCTTAAAAGGATGCAATAGTTCTTTTAAGACTTGTTTATTGGGAAGTAATATGATTAAAAATACTAAGGGGATATGGTTTATGTCGTCCAACTCCTTTGAGTTTTTGGCAATTCAAGAGACAAAACTCAATGACATGATTATTTCCCTAGTGCATTATCTATGGTAATTCTTTTTGTGAATGGAGTTTTGGTTATGGTGTTGGGATTGATGTTGGTGTCCTATGGGAGATTTTGATGTAACCTTTTTATAGTAGTGATAGAATTGTTCTTGACGGGATACATCGACCGAATGAAACCGCATATTGCATTAGTATTAGTAATTTCATTGTGTGGATGAATCTCATTGACCTTCCTCATTTGGGAAGAAATTTCACTTGGTTAACCCAATGAGGGTGAGAAGTTCCAATTATATTAGATATGATCCTTGTGTGGGGGTGAATGGTGGGAAAAATGAGGTTTAACGACTCAGTAGGCCTTGCATAACGATGTTACAAATAATTTCCAAATTATGGGGTTTTAAACCTTGTAGATTAAATAATTACGAGCTTGCTTTTACTAATATTTATGAGGTGGTCCAAGCAAGTTTGATTAACTCCACCTTCTCTAGTTGAAAGGCATATTTCCTTAAAGAGAAATTCAAATCTCTGAAAGAAGTTGTAGAAGTTTAGAGGAAAGAGGTTTTTGGGAACTTAGATTTTCAAATTGATGCCCTTAGGGAGGATATCAGATCTTTAAACTTAAAATATGATTAAGGTGTTCTTTAGCAAGTTGAGAATGAGGCTAGGACTAATTCCATAGTAAATCTTTATTCTTTGCTTAGGAGGTTTCTTAGATGTTTCTTAGATGTTTCAAAGGTCCAAGACCCAATGGCTTAAGGTGGGTGATACTAACTCATTTTTTCCATGTTCATGTTAAATTTAAGTATATGAGGAATTTCATCTAGGATTTTTATGTTGGGGGCAAGTGGATAGAAGTGGTGGTTGAGATTCGACAAGAGGTAGTGAGTTATTTTTCAAAAACCTCTTCTTGATTGGCCTTATTTGGATAAGGTGGCCATTCGATCTCATTCACTGGATGGCAATATTTCCTTATCTTCTCATTTTCTTACTAAATTTGATATGGAGGTCTTTCACTATGTCAAAAAATGAGAACTATGGTTTTAACTTTTCTTTTTTAGGAGGTTATATCATAACATTGGAAATGAACCGAGTATCACGTTTGGTCATTTTTATTGGCTGGCATCTCTTCTGGGCGTTTTTCCTTTTATTTAGGTACCTAGATCCCTTAAGGGGAGTCCAATTCCCAACTAGGTGACTTCTGACTTCTATCTCTAGTGGGGTCCCTTAACAAACTTATGTTGAAAGCATTGATAAATATGTTAGCCAAAGTACTGATAATATTATTTCTCCTAATTAGTTTATTTTCCTTAAACATGGACTATTGTTTGATGGGGGTAGTTGTGTTTAATGATTTTGGTTGTAATCACAAATGGCGTGTCTAGATGCGAGCTTATGTGTTTTCAAGAATCTTATCGTCTTTGTTAATGGATGTCTGAACCAATAGTTAAGTATTTAAAAAGGTTTAAACTGATGGGATCATTTATCCCCTTTCATTTTTCTGCTAGAGATGGAAGGGCATAATGGGTCGTTTAGTAGGGAGGTGGAGTTGGAATTTTCCTCTGAATTTTGGATGGGATCCTTAGACTTGGTAATTACTCATATAACATATGTGGTTCATATCCTTATACTTATATAAGATACACTTGTATCTTATTAAAGCTATCCTTTAGGGGTTTCAACTTGCCTATTGTATCCATCTTAATTTTGCTAAGAGTAGTCAAATTGGAGTCAATGTAGAACTTAATCTTATGGTTTTAACATGATAAATCCTTCATTGTAAACATGAGACCTTTTCTTTCAAATTTCTTGGGCTTCTGGTGGGTGATAACCCTTATCTCAGGACCACTCATGAGCCTTTATATAACCTTATTACTAGGTAAGTGTTATCGCTGAGTCGTAAGTATGTAAGTTTAGGGGGGTCGTTTTGCTAAATTAGCTCCCTAATTTGATCCCTATTTTATTCTTGTCCTTTTTGTAAATGTTTGTTAAGGTGTGGAAGAGGATAATCAAGATCTTAAGAAGGTTCCATTTGGGTAGTATGAATGGAGAGTATGAGATTTATTGGGTTAAACGGTCTGATATATGTAAGTCTAGGCAAATAAGGTGTACTTTGTGTTCTTGAACTTCACTTGGATAATCTGGATTCGCAAGGTAAATGGAGGTGGGTGTTGATCTCTGAGGATAAGGTCATGTGGTATGATATTGTTTTTCCTAGATATTAGGGTTAAATAGTTTTCTCCTTCAAGGAGGTAGGCCTTCTACTTATTAATATACTTCTACCAGGTTGAGATAAGGCTCTATCTTCTTGGTTCTAACCTTGGGGCTTCCTTAGATTGGTTTGTGGATAGTGTTGTACCCCAAAATTTTCCCTCCCATATTCTTCAAAATTTGCCAAAAGCATGCTTCAAAATCTCCCCAAGGGTTGCACAGTTCAAGGGCCTCCTAACAGTCAAAAATTAGGGTTTTGGTTCTGACAAAGAAAATGAAGTTTTCAAGGGTCCAATCAAGTCCCACATGCCTACAAACATGGTCAAGCATCCTCATACCAAGTTTCAAGATTCACAGCACCAAATTGCACAGTCAAAAACCCTAAATGCTTCACAGTCAACTGCAAGGGCAAAATGGTCATTTGACAGTCAAAAGTCCAAATTTTTGGTCAACATCTTATTTTGAAGCCACAAACATCATTTGATCAATTCTTGATCATGATTCTCAAAGCATGGCTCAAAAAGTCTCAAGATGCAAAAGTTTCTATTTTTGGACAGTTGAAAAAGTCAACTGCAAATTGACCAGGGCATAACTTCCACATGGATTATCAGAAAAATTCCATCCAAAGCTCATTTTGAAGAGAAATACATTTCCTACAACTCCTCTTCACACTTCAAGTCCAAGAAATGCTCTCACAAAAAGTTATCAATTTCAACATTATAGGTCATTTTCAAAAGTCAACAAAAAGGGACTTTAAGTCAAAGGCCATAACTTGAGATTGGTAAATCAAAATGACATGGGACCAAAGAAATTGGTTAGAGGACTTCAAGACCTTTCCAAAATGTCCAAGAACATGATCAAAACTTAAAAATTGAGCAAGATATGCCTTGTGGAAGTTGGGAAGTTTTTGGATATTTTGAAAAGTCAACTTTGCTTCAAATGCCTTAAAAATGCTAATGGGCCTCTTTTTCTTCCAAAATCCATCATCCAAAGCATGTGCACGACCATTTGGCCCAAAGGGAAGTTTTTTATCATTTTTATTTATTTATTTGAATTTTTAATTGCTAGAAATTCATTTAATCAAAATAAATATGTGGAAAATACCAAACCAATGCAATCAAATCTTTTTATGCATGGAATAACTTCAGATTTTCGTGCATTATTAGATAGGGAAAGAATCCATGTGATTTGCCATGATTGGAACTAAATAGGCATGAAAAAGATTGAAAATTATATGCATGAAAATCCAATATTCTCTACATCAATTCATTGATTCTTTGGACCAAAAACCTAACCCTAATCATTCCATACATAAGTGCAAAGACAACCCTAATGCCAAGAACCTCTAAGCTGCGCCAGAAGAGAAGAACCAAGTTTGAGTTTTTGTGAAAAAAGTCAAATACTGAAAACACGATTGCAAGGCAATTCAAGCCAAAATAATTATCCCATTGCCTTCCTGAGACATCAAGAAACGTGTCTGAATAGTTTACCACATCCCTAACGCCCAGAATTGGTGAATGAAACTCAAACTTTTCACATTATATGCATATTCGTATTTCAATATTCAAGCATTCTCATTGCATTTTTCTTATGGATTCATACTATTTAATTGATTCTGAAGCTAACCCTATAGTTTGATTGAGTTTTTATGCATTATACGTGATTTCACCATTAAAGCCAGCTAGGGTTCTTCAAGTTTCAAATTGGGCATTCTTGCATCTTGTAAAATTAGGACACCTCAATGCCATGGTTGAAATCAGGAAGCTTGGACGAATATAATACACCCCTCGCGCCTAATTTATATAACCATATGGCCTAATCGCTATTTTGGAAAAGAGTGTATTTTGGGGGGGTTTAAAACCCCCGCTAACCCTTTTTTATGTTTCAGGAAAAACACTCAAACGGGGAAGACGATGACTTGTCTTCATACGATAGGTCCATTTAAAATTTTAGCGCGTTTTTTTTGAGTTGATGTTATTAACGTGTTTTATTCTATATATTATTTGTTGCCCACTAATACTACAAAGAAAGCCAATAGCGCAGATGGTGGATGCGTTGTCACATGAGCACTGGGACCTGGGTTCGATTCCCAGGTCCCTCTCCTTGTTCTATATTTTTTGTTTCAGCGTGATCTCATGCAATTTCCCCTCAAAGGCCTACCATACACTCATCATCCAGGCGTGCCACATGCCTACTGATCTCAATCCAATGGTCCAGAGTCAAAGCCTATGATGTGCTGCAGTCAACGCATACTCATGCTACCCTGGAAAGTCAACCAGGCCAAAGATCAATGGGCCAGAATTGCTAGGAACATACCTCCAATTTGGGGACAGAATCCCCCTTGGTATTGTATTTCTTTCTATTTTCTTTGTTTTATTCTTATTATTTGTTTTAATTCCATTATTTTCTTTTAATTCAATAAAAATTAATTTCACATAAAAGTAATATAAAAATCAGAAAAGACAAAAATTAAAATATGTTTTATTTAAATATTATCTTTTTTTTGTAAATAAATCTCACTAACTAATTAGATTTAAATTTAGGTTAATTTCAAATATCTTTTCTTAATAAATTTAAAATTTGTAGAATTAGGTTAATTACCTTAATTACTTTTTCTTTTATTTTCTCATCACTAATAATTAATTATTTTTGTAAATACTTGCAATTAATTAATTAGGGTTAATTTTAGGTTAAAATTTAATGCTTTTCTTAATAAATAAAAAAAACTAGAATTAGGGTTAATTAATATTTTAACTTCATTTAATTCTCTCATAAAAATTCATAAAATACAAAAAAACCTCAAAAATAATTTCTCTTATTTTATTTTAATTAATTCGTTAATAATAATTTAATTTCGTAACAAAGGGTCCAACGCCCTCGCTTTCAATTTTAATTCAATTCGCGCATTTTATTTTATTTCTTATATATTTATGTAATTCTCCCAAAGCCGTGTAAATTTATATTTCTCGCACTTTATTTCTTTATTTTCTGTCAAATCGGGTCCTGGATTAAATTTGGCGATGTGGACCCGCGCCTTTGTAATAGCTTAGGAACCTTTACGTTTCCCGCAACTTTTTAACTGTTAATAATTGCATGCAAGAATGAATGACAAAATAAAAATAACGCGTAGATCACTCATGACATGACAAGACAAAAATAAATGAACATGACACACAAATCACACACCACCCCTAGGGTACGCCTCACTGTTGCCTTGCCTCGAAAGGTGATCGTCGAGTAGAGGATGTCTTAGTAAGTCCTCATGATCCGGGAACCTGGCATGAGGGTAGCTTCTAAGGTGTCTTCCCATTGCTCTGGTGATCACCATGTCCCGAACCTCGAATTGACCCGAACACCTCCAACGGTGGTGCTACCTACCTCTCAATGGTGGGATGGCACTACTTTAAAGGACATTTACACAGACGAATTCCTTAGGGTAGGTAGACGACTCTAGATACTTGCTCTAATTTCAAAACAAATCAAAAATACTTTTCACACCGACACCTTTTTCAAAAAGCTTTCGAAAGCAACTTTTCAAACACTCTTGAGGACCGATACAAGAGTCGAACTGAAATTTTCAAAGAAACTTTTCAAAACCCACTCACACTTTGAAAAACAAACCATTTTGAAAACACAAGTGAGCAAGTATCTAAAAGCCCATGGATAACCATGGATAGAAAGGGTGCTAACACCTTCCCTTTCTATAATCTACCTCCCGAACCGAGAGCAATCTCTTTAAGGAATTTTTCTGTGCTTTTGTCCTTTCCATATTGGAGAAAATAAAAGACGGTGGCGACTCTTGCTTCCGCGACATTTCGCGAACCAGCGTTAAACAGTCAGTTCCAGATCCACCGATCACAGAACTGGCGACTCTGCTGGGGAAATTTTTAAAGTGAGGTGTACCTTAGGGTTAGTTCATAACTGTGTTTTCAATTGCTTTGACTTGTGTGCTTTAAATTGTGGGACTGTCTTGGGAGTTCTATAGATCCTAACCTGGATCTTGGGGATACCTTCTTAGAAAGTAGCAACAAGGCTGTGAGGGAACTGTGCGGGGTATACCGACATGGTTGAAACAGTCTGCTACGTTGATGTGGCACTTTGGTGTGTACCGGTAACCCTTGAGTTCAGTCAAGGAGAGTACGGGGCCTCCGCGTGGTGTCGTGAAGCATCAACTGACCGTAGGAACCTTAATTGAACCATCTTGGCCTCTTTAGGGTAGTGAGATAACTGACTTTGGTGCAGTCCGAGGTTGGTTGATACTCGATACTACACTCAATTGAGGGTTGTTTTCTTGGAATATTTCGGTCGCCAGTTCAGTGGCTAAATCGAAACGATGAACAATGAAAGCAATCCAATGATATTGGGACCCTTAGAACCCGGTTACTTCTGATAGGACAGGTTGAGCCCACCAACTTCAAGAGGGTAGTACCCCAAACTTCATGCTGGCCTAAACTCTAAGGGCTTGTCTTGTGTGCCTTGTGTGCCTTACATGTTTGTCTTTGTAAATATCTGTGGTGTGTTTAATCATAGCATCATGACATCATCCAGCATCATATGCATTGACTAACCATTTCAGGGGTTCGAATATTCATCTTTGTTCTTGTTTTGTAGGACATGGAAACTGTTCGCAGAAAGACGATTCAAATCAGCCTTGTAAGGATCCCTCCTCAGCTTAAGGAGCTCATATCCAGGATTCCCGAGAACTCTTCATTCAGTGAAAGACATGGAAGTCTCATCAGCTTGGTCAATACCAACATTGAGGAAGATATGATAAAGGTCCTGTTCCAATTCTTTGACCCTCTGCATCACTGTTTCACTTTCCTGGATTATCAGCTGGTACCTACATTGGAGGAGTTCTCCCGGCTTCTGAAGATTCCTATCCTTGATCAACTACCCTACAACGGTACGGAAAAGGAACCCAAGCTTGAAGAGATTGCTAAAGCCTTACACCTACGATCATCTGACCTCAAGGGACATTGGGAAGTTAGAAGTGGTATCAAAGGGTTCTTAGCCAGGTTTCTGTTTGAAAAGGCCCATGAATGTTGGAACTCCCTTGACTTACAAGCTTTTGAAGAAGTTGTGGCCCTCCTTGTCTATGGTTTGGTGTTGTTCCCTAACCCAGATCAGCTTATAGATATCAGCGCTGTCCAGATCTTCATGTCCAGGAATCCTATACCTACGTTGCTGGGGGACATCCTTCACTCATGTTACACTCGAACCATAAAAAAAAGAGGTGTCCTTATGTGTTGCACTCCTCTCCTGGGAAGGTGGTTTATTTCGCACCTTCCACAATCAGCTTTGAAGAACGAGCGGGGTTTGAGATGGTCACAACGGTTGATGACTCTTACACATGCAGATATACATTGGTGCCCTCGGTCCAGAGAGGATGTCACTATCATTGATCGTTGCGGGGAGTACCCTAATGTTCCTTTACTTGGAATCAGAGGAGGTATTACTTACAACCCATGCCTGGCTTGGAGACAGTTTGGTTATGCTCGGAGGGATGGCCCTCATGATATGTTAATTCCTGACATAGTTTTTGACTTCGACAACGATGCACAAGGACTTCGCCAGAGATTTATCAGAGCTTGGAGGATGCCAAGTAGGATAGACAGTAAGACACTGGGGCACATGAATTCCATCCCGTTGGAACCTTATCTCAAGTGGGTACGCGCCCGCTCCCAGAAGTTAGTAATGCCATATCCTCATATGCTCCCTGTGATCAAAGAACCAGTCTTGGAAGGAGAAGTGTCCTACACCATTCAGCATCCTGACATGCCTACGTCCTGGGAAGAGATGCAGAAGAGCTGGATCCAGCTTAAGGAAGAACGGAATTCTCTTGAGACCAGTCTACATGCCAGTGAGAAGAAGGTCTTGGAGCTCACCTGCCTATTGCATGAGGAGAGGAATCTCAACACCTACATAGCTCCAAAGAGGATGCGTAGTGTCTTTTGGGATTGATTTGCTTTGTAATTTGTGCCCATGAGGCTTTGATGTACTGAACGATTATTTCCTTAATGATAACGTGTGTTCCTTTTTGTCTACAACAAATTTGAACTTTCGAACCCTTGAATGCATTGCATAAACACATATCATTCATCATGTGCATAGCAGGTTTTCTTCTTTTCAGGTTGCTTACCGTTCTTCGCTGTTTATTTCAGCATCATGAATCCTGACTCATCATCAACCGAGATGTCCATCAAGGCTCTTCAGGCGCAGAATGCGCAATTTCAGGAACTAATCATGGGTTTGGCTCAGGGTCAAGAAGAGCTGAAGGCTCTGCTCCTGAAGAAGAAAAAGAAGAAGAGAACTGTTCTTTTCAACTCGGGCCGAAGGTTTGGCAACACTCTTTAGAATGAAGAGGCTGGTTCTTCTATAGGCAAGGGTACTCCCCAAGGGGAAAAAGGTCCTAGTCCGGTAGTCTCTAACAACGAGACTGATTTTGATGAGGAACAGTATCCTCCTGCAGAAGACAGGTACAAGCAGTTGGAAGACAGATTGAATGCTATGGAGATCCAACAAGTGCCTGGGCTGGATTTCGGAGACTTGGGTTTGTCTACTGGTGTGATCATTCCTCATAAGTTCAAAGCACCATCTTTTACCAAGTATGACGGGGCGTCTTGTCCCAAGCTATATCTCAGATCTTATGTGCGGAAGATTCAACCGTACTCAGGGGACAAGAATTTGTGGATCCACTTCTTCCAGGAGAGTCTTTCAGGGACTCATCTCGAATGGTTCTATCAGCTGGATGGGACCAAGGTTCGTAACTGGGAGGAGTTGGCTACTGCTTTCTACAAGCAGTATCAATATAATGCCGACCTTGCCCCTACACGTACCCAACTCCAGGGTATGTCGCTAGGGACAAGCGAAGGTTTTAAAGAGTACGCACAGAAGTGGAGGGATCTGGCCAGCAGGGTGCAGCCTCCGTTGACTGACCGGGAGTTAGTAGACATGTTCTTGGGGACCCTATCTGGGCCATTTTTCAACCATCTTATCGGTAACTCGTCTGCAGGGTTTACTGATCTTATTCTGACTGGAGAGAGAATAGAGGCTGGGATGAAGTCTGGTAAAATTCAGAAGGGTGCACCTGCAAGTTCTGAGAAGAAACCCTTCAAGAAGGAGGCCAGTGCTGTATACGGGTCCAGAAGACAAGAGAAATCTGAGCGCCGCCAATCTGTCAACGCGGTGATGATTGCTAAGCCTGCCGCCGCTCCTCGGCAAACCAATCCTCAAAGGGCTGAAAGACCCCGGAGAGAGTTTACCCGGTTAAGTATGACCTTATCACAAATCTTGCCGCAGTTGCTGTCCACCAACCTAGTGACTGTCAGGGAGGCCCCGAAAGTTGTGAATACTGCCTCTCCAAAGTACAACCCAAATGCTCGCTGTGCTTATCACTCCGATAGCCCGGGGCATTCCACTGATGACTGTTGGGCCTTAAGGAACAAGCTGCAGGACCTTATTGATGCCAAGGAGGTACAATTTGAGGCATCTGAGAAGCCTAATGTAGTGACAGCTCCCCTGCCTGCTCATGGAGTGAACGCTATTGGGGATGAGGATGAAGTGGATGAAGCTGAATTCGACAGCTGGATTTACCCGGCAACCGACAATGGACCTAGCAATTGGAGTGCAAAGGACAATCTACCTGTTTCTCTTGTTACTGAGTAATAAACTTCTTTGTTTTTCTATTTGTAATAAACAATTAAAACTCTATGGCCCGGTGTCTTACCCGGGGCACCGTTGGCTTCATTCGTGAGGGCATATAAATTGTCATTTCATATATCATGAATAAAAATCTTGGACGTTTTCTCGCATTTCAAATCTTACGCTCCTTTTATTTCTTCCCTTCCTTTATATATTTCAAAACAGCTGTATTTACACACACTCACTCGTACAGGTTTCAATCCACTCTAGATCTCACTGGTAACGACTCTGCTACTGCCAGTTATGACTTCGAAAATCCGATCAACTTAGCCGAAGACGAAGGTGAAGATGATTGCGAAGTGCCTGGCGAGCTTGCAAGACTGTTACTCCAGGAAGAGAGGGTAATTCAACCACATGAAGAGCCAGTGGAAACAATAAATCTGGGTACTGAGGCAGACAGGAAGGAGGTAAAGATTGGTGCCAACCTAGAGCTCAGCGTGAAGCAACGGTTGACTCAGATGCTACATGATTATGTTGAGATCTTTGCCTGGTCCTACGAAGACATGCCCGGGTTGGATACCGATATTGTGGTCCATCATTTGCCTACTATGGAAGACTGCCCTCCAGTTAAGCAAAAGGTCCGCCGTATGCGTCCAGAGATGTCTGAGAAGATCAAAGCCGAGGTTATGAAACAGTTTGATGCCGGGTTTCTTGCAGTGACTTCTTACCCTCAGTGGGTTGCTAATGTGGTGCCGGTACCAAAGAAAGACGGTAAGGTCAGAATGTGTGTCGATTACAGGGATCTGAACAGGGCCAGCCCCAAAGATGACTTCCCTCTACCTCACATTGACGTCCTTGTTGACAATACTGCCCAGCATAAGGTGTTTTCTTTCATGGATGGTTTTTCAGGGTATAATCAGATTAAGATGGCTCCTGAAGACATGGAAAAGACTACCTTTGTTACTCAGTGGGGCACCTTCTGCTACAAGGTCATGCCGTTTGGACTGAAAAATGCTGGGGCAACCTACCAACGTGCCATGGTTGCTTTATTTCATGACATGATCCATCATGAGATAGAAGTGTATGTTGACGACATGATCGCAAGGTCCCAGACTGAGGAAGAGCACCTAGATCATCTGCAGAAGCTGTTTGACCGTCTGAAATTGTACAAGCTGAGGTTGAACCCGAACAAGTGCACCTTCGGGGTAAGATCTGGGAAGTTGCTAGGCTTCGTTGTAAGTGACAAGGGTATTCAAGTGGACCCTGCCAAGGTTAAAGCTATTCAAGAGATGCCAGTTCCTAAGACAGAGAAAGAGGTCAAAGGCTTTTTAGGACGCCTGAATTACATTGCTCAGTTCATCTCCCATCTGACTGCCACCTGTGAGCCAATCTTCAAGCTGCTGAAGAAAGATCAGGTAGTACGTTGGAATGATGAATGTCAGGCTGCTTTTGACAGAATCAAAGAGTATCTCCAAGAACCACCCATTCTTATGCCACCGGTTGAAGGGAGACCTCTAATACTATACCTGACAGTACTTGACAACTCAATGGGGTGTGTGCTGGGGCAGCATGACGAGTCTGGCCGAAAAGAGCATGCCATTTATTACCTTAGCAAAAAGTTTACCGACTGTGAGACCCGATACTCACTGCTTGAGAAAACTTGCTGCGCTTTGGTATGGGCTGCTCGCCGGCTGAGACAGTATATGCTGACTCACACTACCTTGTTGATCTCAAAGATGGATCCTATAAAGTACATATTCGAAAAGCCTGCTCTGTCTGGGAGAATAGCAAGATGGCAGATGATCTTGACAGAATACGACATCCAGTACACAACCCAGAAAGCCATCAAAGGAAGTGTATTGGCAGACCACTTGGCACATCAGGCCGTAGACGACTATCAGTCAATGAACTTCGAGTTTCCAGACGAGAGTATCATGATAGTGACTGATTGTGAAGTACCTGGACCGGATGAAGGACCTAAGGAAGGATCCCGATGGTCTATGCACTTTGACGGAGCTTCCAATGCTTTGGGTAACGGCATCGGCGCTGCGATCATATCCCCTCAAGGCACTCATACTCCACTCACGGCCCGACTATGTTTCAACTGCACCAACAACATGGCGGAGTATGAGGCATGCATCATGGGTCTCCAAGCTGCGATCGACTTAAGGATCAAGTATCTGAGTGTCTTCGGAGATTCCGCTCTCGTGATCAATCAGATCAAAGGAGAGTGGGATACGAAACATCTGAATCTTATTCCTTACAGAGAATGTGTGTTGACATTGATCCCTCACTTCACAAAGATAACCTTTGAACACTTTCCGAGAGAGGAGAATCAGCTGGCGGACGCGTTAGCTACAATGTCTTCTATGTTCAAGGTCAAATGGGACAATGAGGCTCCCCGGATCATCATCTGGAAACTGGACGAACCGGCATACTGTTGTGATCTCGAGACTGAATCGGTGACTGAGAAGCCTTGGTACCATGAGGTGAAGAGATACTTGGAAACTCAGGAATACCCTGAAGGTGCGTCTGTCAACGATAAGAAGTTTCTGAGGAGGTTCGCAACGAAGTTCTTCCTTAGCAACGGCATCCTGTACAAGCGAAACCATGATTCGACCTTACTGCGGTGTGTGGATAAGACTGAAGCAGAAAGGATCATGGAAGAACTACATGAAGGGACCTTTGGTACACATTCCAGTGGACACACTATGGCAAAGAAGATCCTTCGGGCAGGGTATTTCTGGTCCACAATGGAAGCTGATTGCTACCAACACTCTCGGACATGACATAAATGCCAGATTTATGCAGACAAGGTGCACGTTCCTCCGGTTCCTCTGAATGTTCTAACTGCGCCTTGGCCGTTTGCAATGTGGGGCATAGATATGATCGGTGAGATTAAACCTACGGCATCTAATGGGCATCGCTTGATCCTAGTGGCGATTGATTACTTCACGAAGTGGGTTGAAGCGGCATCCTATGCTACGGTAACCAAGACTGTTGTGGCACGGTTCATTCGGCATAATCTGATCTGTCGGTACGGCGTCCCAGAAAGAATTATTACAGACAACGGTACCAATCTAAATAACAAGATGATCACTGAGCTCTGCGAGCAGTTTAAGATACAGCACCACAACTCTTCTCCTTACAGACCGAAGATGAATGGGGCTATAGAAGCAGCGAATAAGAACATTAAGAAAATCGTGCAGAAGATGACAGTGACTTATAAAGATTGGCATGAGATGTTACCGTTTGCTCTACATGGGTACCGTACCTCAGCCAGGACGTCAACCGGGGCAACTCCTTTCTCCTTGGTCTATGGTATGGAGGCAGTCTTACCGATCGAAGTGCAAATACCCTCTCTCCGGATAATGAAGGATGCAGATCTGAACGAAGATGATTGGATCCAGACACGACTCGATCAATTAAACCTTATTGATGAAAAGAGACTCGCTGCTATCTGTCATGGTCAGACGTACCAAAAACGGATGATCAGGGCATTTAACAAAAAGGTCAGACCACAAGAATATCAAGTTGGGGATCTGGTAATCAAACGAATCATCCTTCCTCAGAGTGATCCAAGGGGCAAATGGACCCCTACGTACGAAGGGCCATTTGTGGTTAAACATGTGCTCTCAGGAGGAGCCATGATTCTAACCAACATGGATGGTGACGACTTTCCTCACCCCGCCAATGCAGACATAGTAAAAAGATACTACGCATGAAAAAAGACCCGCTAGGCTGACATGCCTAGGCAAAAATTAGGGCTTCCCGGCGAACCAAAAGGGTTCGGGCAAAATGAAGGGATGAAATGAAAAAATCTGTACACCCAGCAAGTCGAAAACCTGAAAAGGCGGCTTGGGCAAAAATGGGTATCCCGGTGGACTGAAAACCCGAAAGGGCAGTCCAGGCAAAAGTTAGGGATAAAGCGTAATACTATGTCTCATTGGATCACTCTGCATACAGAATCCGGTATCTACACCAAGTTCAGACGGCATCGATCAGTCAGCTTCATCTTTAACTAAGGTCATCAAGTGATGAGACGCTCGGAGATATAAAGGCAATAGTAGAGTTGAAACCCAGTGGATCATTCTTTTCACACAGCTGTTTTATTCTCTTTTGTACAAACTTGTATAAATTCTTTTGTTCGGCGGCGTTCTCTTACTAGGACGTCAGCCTCTTGTACATAAACGCCTATTTTACAGGAAAATTCAAAAATCAATACAAATACACTTTTCAGTTAAAATTGCCAATTGTTTTTTCCTTTTCTGTTTTGTTTTGCGAAGAACGTCCAAGGTTCAATTTATGATATATGCATTGACAATAATTTGCTAACTCATGAATATTTGCATACGAAACAAAGGGTTAATTACAGGTAACATTAGAAACAGGGGCAATAAAAAGTTGTCTAAGCATTCTAATTGTTCTGTCCTCCAAAAGTATCAAGGTGGGTTCAGCTAAAGAACATAACCAGTACATCTTAATTCCCCAGAGAGTGAGCCAGCAAGTCAGTACACTCTCCCCGAGCAAAGTCACAGTCAACCTTAAGGAAGTTGGGTATCCCCGCAGATCTCAACATTCCCCAGCACGAGATATGAACATTCTTAACAAGCATCCCCGGCAGTATTGATCTAAGATTGTTCCCCGGCGGTATATCAAACATTCAAAGGAGTCACCTCCCCGATACAGTGCAAAACTTCCCCAGGAAAGTTGGAATCCATCTCCCCAAGCAGTAAGCTTATCCCCAGTAGATTCTGGAAGCTTACCCTCGCAGAGCACGAACACGTCTCCCGGCTTTATTCACAGAGTTATTTCCCTACCAGGATATAACTGGGTTATCCTCAGCCAAAAGCCACGGAAAGAGCGTACTCGACGAAGTCTTCTTATCCCCAGCAAAGGCTATTAACACTTCCAATACAACAAGGTATCCCCAGCGAAGTTACCATCAACATCTCAACAAAGTACCTCTCTCCCCACAGAGTATTGTTTCCCAGCAAGATCTTTAGAATACTTTTCTCCCCGCAGAGTAATCCATTCGCCAAGTTTATCCCCCAACGGAGTTATCTTCTCCTACCGGTATTCTTGCAATCATCATCCCCAGCGGAGGCAAAGACCTATTCTTCAACATCAGCCCAGGAATGACTTCCCGGCACCTGTCAAGGATTTACTTTCCTAGACAAAAGCATACACATCGCACTTCCATGCATTATAGCACGCATATACGCATCATATCTTACAAATCTCATTTACGTTGAGAACGTCATTGCTTGATCCTTATCATGCATTGCATATGACTGACCTTTACCTTTCAGGAAAGATCCAGTTAAGTTCTCAGCTATATTCAAGACCTTGACCGGTTCAGTTAAATCGACCCTAAGATTTCTCTGTTTCTTATCCAGTCCAAGGCCTTCTCTGGTTCAGTCAGATCGACCCTAAGATCTCCCTGTTTCTTATCCAGTTGAAGATTTCAAGACCTAGACCGGTTCAGTTAAATCGACCCTAAGATTTTTCTGTTTCTTATCCAGTCAAAGGCCTTCTCTGGTTCAGTCAGATCGACCCTAAGATCTCCCTGTTTCTTATCCAGTTGAAGATTTCAAGACCTAGACCGGTTCAGTTAAATCGACCCTAAGATTTTTCTGTTTCTTATCCAGTCAAGGGCCTTCTCTGGTTCAGTCAGATCGACCCTAAGATCTCCCTGTTTCTTATCCAGTTGAATATTTCAAGACCTAGACCGGTTCAGTTAAATCGACCCTAAGATTTTCCTGTTTCTTAGCCAGTCAAAGGCCTTCTCTGGTTCAGTCAGATCGACCCTAAGATCTCCCTGTTTCTTATCCAGTTGAAGATTTCAAGACCTAGACCGGTTCAGTTAAATCGACCCTAAGATTTTCCTGTTTCTTAGCCAGTCAAAGGCCTTCTCTGGTTCAGTCAGATCGACCCTAAGACCTCCCTGTTTCTTATCCAGTTGAAGAATTTCAAGACCTAGACCGGTTCAGTTAAATCGACCCTAAGATTTTTCTGTTTCTTATCCAGTCAAAGGCCTTCTCTAGTCCAGCTAAATCGACCCCTAACAGATTTCCCTGATAAAGACTCAGTAGAAGATACCCAAGGTTCTCTCAGCGTTCCTGTTGAGGTAGTAATCGTCCCCAGATTCTCTCAGCGTTCCTGTTGAGGTAGTAATCGTCCAAGGTTCTCTCAGCGTTCCTGTTGAGGTAGTAACCATCCCTGGTTCATTCGTCACCTTTTGAAGCTCCAGATCCAGCTCCTGTAACCAGTCATGACACATCTATACAAAGAGTTTGAAGACCAGTTCCTGTAACGGGCCAGGTAATCTTTTTTTCTTTTGCAGGTACGCAAGTTCGCGCTAAGGAACCTCTTACGCGATCGACACCCAGATGGCATCTATAAGCCCATCATCCTATCTATCAATCTCCAAATGGCATCTATAAGCCCATTCCCCCATCACACTACTATGTGAGCGCAAATTTCTGGGCACTCTAGTGTTCAATCATCTTCCACCTTCGGATTACGAAAGGCACGTCAGCCAATCTGCATCCTCAGGTTTAAGAAGATTGAATAGGGGCAACTGTTGTACCCCAAAATTTGCCCTCCCATATTCTTCAAAATTTGCCAAAAGCATGCTTCAAAATCTCCCCAAGGGTTGCACAGTTCAAGGGCCTCCTAACAGTCAAAAATTAGGGTTTTGGTTCTGACAAAGAAAATGAAGTTTTCAAGGGTCCAATCAAGTCCCACATGCCTACAAACATGGTCAAGCATCCTCATACCAAGTTTCAAGATTCACAGCACCAAATTGCACAGTCAAAAACCCTAAATGCTTCACAGTCAACTGCAAGGGCAAAATGGTCATTTGACAGTCAAAAGTCCAAATTTTTGGTCAACATCTTATTTTGAAGCCACAAACATCATTTGATCAATTCTTGATCATGATTCTCAAAGCATGGCTCAAAAAGTCTCAAGATGCAAAAGTTTCTATTTTTGGACAGTTGAAAAAGTCAACTGCAAATTGACCAGGGCATAACTTCCACATGGATTATCAGAAAAATTCCATCCAAAGCTCATTTTGAAGATAAACACATTTACTACAACTCCTCTTCACACTTCAAGTCCAAGAAATGCTCTCACAAAAAGTTATCAATTTCAACATTATAGGTCATTTTCAAAAGTCAACAAAAAGGGACTTTAAGTCAAAGGCCATAACTTGAGATTGGTAAATCAAAATGACATGGGACCAAAGACATTGGTTAGAGAACTTCAAGACCTTTCCAAAATGTCCAAGAACATGATCAAAGCTTAAAAATTGAGCAATATATGCCTTGTGGAAGTTGGGAAATTTTTGGATATTTTGAAAAGTCAACTTTGCTTCAAATGCCTTAAAAATGCTAATGGGCCTCTTTTTCTTCCAAAATCCATCATCCAAAGCATGTGCACGACTATTTGGCCCAAAGGGAAGTTTTTTATCATTTTTATTTATTTATTTGAATTTTTAATTGCTAGAAATTCATTTAATCAAAATAAATATGTGGAAAATACCAAACCAATGCAATCAAATCTTTTTATGCATGGAATAACTTCAGATTTTCGTGCATTATTAGATAGGGAAAGAATCCGTGTGATTTGCCATGATTGGAACTAAATATGCATGAAAAAGATTGAAAATTATATGCATGAAAATCCAATATTCTCTACATCAATTCATTGATTCTTTGGACCAAAAACCTAACCCTAATCATTCCATACATAAGTGCAAAGACAACCCTAATGCCAAGAACCTTTAAGCTGCGCCAGAAGAGAAGAACCAAGTTTGAGTTTTTGTGAAAAAAGTCAAATACTGAAAACACGATTGCAAGGCGATTCAAGCCAAAATAATTATCCCATTGCCTTCCTGAGACATCAAGAAACGTGTCTGAATAGTTTTCCACATCCCTAACGCCCAGAATTGGTGAATGGAACTCAAACTTTTTCACATTATATGCATATTCGTATTTCAATATTCAAGCATTCTCATTGCATTTTTCTTATGGATTCATACTATTTAATTGATTCTGAAGCTAACCCTATAGTTTGATTGAGTTTTTATGCATTATACGTGATTTCACCATTAAAGCCAGCTAGGGTTCTTCAAGTTTCAAATTGGGCATTCTTGCATCTTGTAAAATTAGGACACCTCAATGTCATGGTTGAAATCAGGAAGCTTGGACGAATATAATACACCCCTCGCGCCTAATTTATATAACCATATGGCCTAATCGCTATTTTGGAAAAGAGTGTATTTTGGGGGGGTTTAAAACCCCCGCTAACCCTTTTTTATGTTTCAGGAAAAACACTCAAACGGGGAAGACGATGACTTGTCTTCATACGATAGGTCCATTTAAAATTTTAGCGCGTTTTTTTTGAGTTGATGTTATTAACGTGTTTTATTCTATATATTATTTGTTGCCCACTAATACTACAAAGAAAGCCAATAGCGCAGATGGTGGATGCGTTGTCACATGAGCACTGGGACCTGGGTTCGATTCCTAGGTCCCTCCCCTTGTTCTATATTTTTTGTTTCAGCGTGATCTCATGCAATTTCCCCTCAAAGGCCTACCATACACTCATCATCCAGGCGTGCCACATGCCTACTGATCTCAATCCAATGGTCCAGAGTCAAAGCCTATGATGTGCTGCAGTCAACGCATACTCATGCTACCCTGGAAAGTCAACCAGGCCAAAGATCAATGGGCCAGAATTGCTAGGAACATACCTCCAATTTGGGGACAGAACCCCCCTTGGTATTGTATTTCTTTCTATTTTCTTTGTTTTATTCTTATTATTTGTTTTAATTCCATTATTTTCTTTTAATTCAATAAAAATTAATTTCACATAAAAGTAATATAAAAATTAGAAAAGACGAAAATTAAAATATGTTTTATTTAAATATTATCTTTTTTTTGTAAATAAATCTCACTAACTAATTAGATTTAAATTTAGGTTAATTTCAAATATCTTTTCTTAATAAATTTAAAATTTGTAGAATTAGGTTAATTACCTTAATTACTTTTTCTTTTATTTTCTCATCACTAATAATTAATTATTTTTGTAAATACTTGCAATTAATTAATTAGGGTTAATTTTAGGTTAAAATTTAATGCTTTTCTTAATAAATAAATAAAAAACTAGAATTAGGGTTAATTAATATTTTAACTTCATTTAATTCTCTCATAAAAATTCATAAAATACAAAAAAACCTCAAAAATAATTTCTCTTATTTTATTTTAATTAATTCGTTAATAATAATTTAATTTCGTAACAAAGGGTCCAACGCCCTCGCTTTCAATTTTAATTCAATTCGCGCATTTTATTTTATTTCTTATATTTTTATATAATTCTCCCAAAGCCGTGTAAATTTATATTTCTCGCACTTTATTTCTTTATTTTCTGTCAAATCGGGTCCTGGATTAAATTTGGCGATGTGGACCCGCGCCTTTGTAATAGCTTAGGAACCTTTACGTTTCCCGCAACTTTTTAACTGTTAATAATTGCATGCAAGAATGAATGACAAAATAAAAATAACGCGTAGATCACTCATGACATGACAAGACAAAAATAAATGAACATGACACACAAATCACACACCACCCCTAGGGTACGCCTCACTGTTGCCTTGCCTCGAAAGGTGATCGTCGAGTAGAGGATGTCTTAGTAAGTCCTCATGATCCGGGAACCTGGCATGAGGGTAGCTTCTAAGGTGTCTTCCCATTTCTCTGGTGATCACCATGTCCCGAACCTCGAATTGACCCGAACACCTCCAACGGTGGTGCTACCTACCTCTCAATGGTGGGATGGCACTACTTTAAAGGACATTTACACAGACGAATTCCTTAGGGTAGGTAGACGACTCTAGATAATTGCTCTAATTTCAAAACAAATCAAAAATACTTTTCACACCGACACCTTTTTCAAAAAGCTTTCGAAAGCAACTTTTCAAACACTCTTGAGGACCGATACAAGAGTCGAACTGAAATTTTCAAAGAAACTTTTCAAAACCCACTCACACTTTGAAAAACAAACCATTTTGAAAACACAAGTGAGCAAGTATCTAAGAGCCCATGGATAACCATGGATAGAAAGGGTGCTAACACCTTCCCTTTCTATAATCTACCTCCCGAGTCGAGAGCAATCTCTTTAAGGAATTTTTCTGTGCTTTTGTCCTTTCCATATTGGAGAAAATAAAAGACGGTGGCGACTCTTGCTTCCGCGACATTTCGCGAACCAGCGTTAAACAGTCAGTTCCAGATCCACCGATCACAGATAGCCTCCAAAAGAAGGCGAGAATTGGTTTTCTCACCTCTTTTTGGGATGACGATTTGGTGAGGGCAAATATTTCTTAAAGTTGTATTCCCTATACTCTATCTTATTTATATCCAACATGATATAAAAGTTAGATATGTTGGCCTTTGAGTGGATGGAATTTTGGTTTGGGACATTCAGTGGAGGAGAACCCTTATTGTCTAAGAGCATGTGTTGTCTGCTTTACTAGGGTTTTCCGCTTATGGTTTTGCTTCTTTTTTATCTGTTATTGCTTATTTTATCGTTTTTAGATTTATTTCTCTTGATATTGATTGTTGTTTGTCAGTTATTTGAGGTTAGACTCCTTATCATCTATTTTTTATCTTGTCAAAGTGAAAGAATTTGTAATGAGTCTAGTATATTGATTTATGGGGTTTTGTGCAGTAATGGTATGGTGCAATATTTCATGGGGAACACGATGAATGATCATGCTTTTCTTAATGCGCATGTTGAATCAATTCCAATGCAATATTTGCAAGTTGCCAAGCATAAAAAAAGGGAGGCGGGAATTGCTCTTCTATCCTAGGGTTTCTCGCTTTGAGTTTTGGTGCTTGTCTTATTGATTATCGCTTATTTTATTGTTTAGTAATTACACATCTCTTATAATTGAGTGTTTTACATTAAAATGTAATCTACACACATAAATCAAACTACTTACCTAAAGTCAATGCAAAATGATTCAAGTCAATAAGTTGAAAACTTGATCAAGAAACTCATGAAAGCCTTGTTCAAGTGAGTCAAATTCTCGATTCAATCATGAACTTTTTTTTAGAATTTCAATTCTCAAATCATGATTTGAAATGAGTAAGACATACTTTGCTTATGTAAGTGTGATTCGACTCACAAGATCCCCTAATAAAAAATAATTATGAGCTTGATTTGAATCACATGTCAACTTAATTCAAATCATAATTGAGATTTACATTACGGAGTTTTCTTTGTTTGCGTGACACTAATCAAGGATTTCTTTGGCTCAAATTAATTGTGCAAAATCAGACTGCAAAATCAAGTTATGACTGTGTAGTTGGGATTTACAATTCAACAAAGTAAAAATAATGGTTTTCTTCTTTAAGGAAAACTTTGGTATAATCAAGTGAAGGTTTTTGCTGATGAAGTTTGGAGTTTATGCTTCCTTTAGTTAGATCGAAGGATGATACAACAGACTTTCAACATGATTGAGTGAAAATTGTAGAAAACGAAGGCTTCTAGAAAACTTTGGATCTAGGAAGGTGAACTGATATAAGAACGAGTGGAAATCTTGTGGAATTCAGTCTCGTGAGTTGTATACTCTAAAAGAAGAAAATTCAGATTAAAGTTGTTAATATATTGATTTAAGTTTTCTACATTATATGAGATTATTTGATTATATTGGAAGACTAACAAATTTCCAAAGATTTATCATTGGTGACTAATTTAGGTGCTAGCAAGGACGGATGCACTGAACAAGTTTAAATTGCGATGCATTTTTCTCTATCCCTCTCTTTAAACATTTGTATAGATTTATATGATCTTAGGGTTTAATTTCTTTCTAATCCCCCATCTAGACCATTTTAAAATCATATTCTACCAAACAATTATATTTTCCCTAAACATATATAGTTGGCGGTGTTGTTATAAGAAGGACGGTGTTTATTTGGTTGCTTCCATTTATAGTGCCCTGCAGGGATGCTAATCTTATTGGAAACTTCACGAATAAAGATGATATTATTTTCCCCTTAAATTAGGTAGTTGAGCTTGTCTAAAGCTTTTGTTTTCTCTTGGAAACTCCTTCAAGATTGGATCTCATATTGAGAGAAACTTTTTAAGCAACGTGTAAATATCGACCTCGAGTGTATTTTGTGTGGTTTGTGTAATGGCCCTTGAAGATCATTTCTTTATACATTTTTATGATCTGTGAGGTTGTGATTTCATTGTGGTATATGATTTTTAGTTTGTTTGGGTTGTCGTTTGTCCTTCATTAGGATTTTTCTTTGTTTTTTGGGTTTTTATATTGTTGGATGATTCGTAAAGGATTATAAGTGATTTAACTATAATTTGGCCCTACATTGTTTCATTAGTTTAGAAATCTCTGAACGATGCCAATTTTTCATATATCTCTCTAATCATGGAGGATTTAGAATACGATAGAATTTTATCTTCTTGAAAATGATGTCTAGGTAGGTCTGCGGTGTACTCTTGTATTTTGGATATCTATCTGAGAAAGTTTATTCTTTGCTTGAGTCAATAGCAGTTTAAGAGTTAAATTTGACTTTTTGAATTAAGTGTTCTTTATGCTTTTAGAGAATTATGTTTTATAGATAGTAGCACTTAATGTCAGGTTCTAGTCAAGTACCCTTTTGTTGTGGTGTGGTGGTTTTTGTTGAAATTATAATTCTTTGTGTCGAAGCAGGAATTCAACAGTCTGTATTAACTATATTCGATAGAGAATCAAATACAACAAGTAGTTTTCGAAATGCATGTATTAGTCTAAATGTGTAGTTGTGAAGGAGCTACCCTTGGTATATTTAAACTTACCATTTTTGTATGTTTTAGCTAAGTTAGTTTGGTTAGAGTTTACTTTGTGAATAAACAAACTCAACTATAAATAGGGAGGTACCCTATCATTGTAATGTGTGAAGAAAAGTTGAATAAAATTTCAATTTGAAGGAAGAGAGAAACTCTATAGAATCTTCTTCTTCTCCCCTTTTCTCTCAAACTCCAATTTCTCTTTTCTCTCCCAATTTATCTTTTCTTTCATCTTAAATTTATATGCAGTGGGAATCATATTCTAACCAAGGTTTGGTTGATTCACTCGAGTGAAGAACAAGAGGCACAATCAATCAAAAAGTTTGATTCTTGTTCATCAAGATTGGTTTAAATCATCTCCAAGATTGGGGTTTAATTTCAACATATGATATCTAAAGCACTGGCTGTGTGATTCTTGGGAAGCATAACGCGATGGACCATCCGGACGGGCATTTTCCTGCATGTCTTCCAATCCTGAAAGATAAGAATTACGAAAATTGGTATAAGCAGAAGAAGATTGTTTTATGCTATCAAGATCTTTTGGATCTTGTGAAGGAAGAAGTAACACCAATTGGAGAAAACGCTACAGATGAACAAAAGGCTGCACATAAAGATTTGAGCAAGAAAGATTATAAAGCTCTCTTTATAATTCATAAATGTGTGGATCCATATAACTTTAAAAGGTTGGGTGATGTCGAATCACCGAAAGAAGCATGGGATATTCTAGAGAAATCGTTTGAAGGTGAAAAGAAGGTGAAATAGGCGAGGTTACAAACTCACAAAAGAACGTATGAATTGCTTCATATGGAAGAAAGTGAAAACATAACTGATTTTTCATTAGGGTTACGAAAATGATGATTCAAGATCAATTATCGCAAATATGTTGAGTTTATTGGCTCCAAAATTTGATCACGTGGTAGTAGCCATAGAAGAATCGAAAGATTTGTCAACTCTTACAAAGGAAGAGCTTCAAGGGACGGTTGAATCTCATGAACAGAGAGTGGTTAAAAGATCTGCAAGTAAGTTGAAAAGCTATGTAGCTCTGCAAGCACAATCAACAAAAGAAAAGAAAGACAAAAGAAGGTGGTTCGACATCAAAGGTAGAGGAGGCTACAACAATTCGACTAGTAGAGGAAACCAACAAGAGGGGAACTCGTCGAATCAGAGGAGATCTTCAAACCAGAGCAACCACATAGGTGGTGGTGCAGGTAGAGGAAGAGGTGGTGGAAGAAAACCCAACAAGATTCACATTCAATGTTACAATTGTTAGAAGTATGGTCATTATTCAAGTGATTATTCTGAAAAATAAAAGAATCAAGACATTGATGCAAGGCTTGCAAAACACGAAGAAGAAGAAGAGACATTGTTGATTGTCACAATGAGAGATGAAGAAAGATTCAAGGACCAAATGTACTTAGACTCAAGATGCTCATTACACATTGCTGGTAGAAAAGATTGGTTTCTTAGCTTGAGTCCATCAATGAAGAACAAGGTGAAATTCGCAAATGATAATACCATAGAAGCTGAAGGTATTGGTGATGTTCTTGTTATTAGGAAAGATGGTAAAATGTCAGTGATTTCCAATGTATGGTATATACCATGCATGAAAAGCAATTTTCTCATCAGAAGACAATTAATCGAGAATAATTATAAAGTGTCGATCAAAGATAAGATGATGAGAGTTCTAGACTCAATAGGATGATTAATATTGAAGGAGCCAATGTCTCAGAACAGAACCTTTAAGATTGAACTTAATGTGATAGAGAACAAGTGTCTGACAACTGCAACTAGCACAAATGAATGGCTATGGAACTACATACTTGGCCATCTCAACTTCAATGACATCAAAAATCTGAAAAGAGGAAATATGATTTCAGGGTTACCAAAAATCTATATTCCAAATGAAGTGTGTGAAGAATGTGTGAAGGTAGAGAAACACAAGAATAACTTCAGCAAGGATGTAGGAAGCAAGTCGAAGGCAATTCTTGAAGTCATATATTCTGATGTGCGTGGTCCTATCCAGGAGGATTTGATTGGAGGTAACAAATACTTTGTCATATTCATAGATTATTTTAGTCGAAAACTGTAGACTTACCTGATCAAGAAAAAGTGAAGTGATCGAGGTATTTGTCAAGCTTAAATTTATGGTTGAGAGACAAAGTGGTCAAAAGCTCAAGAATCAGAGGACTGATGGTGGTAGAGAATATGTGTCGAAAGATTTCGATGCATTGTATGAAAAAGAAGGGATTGTACATGAGGTGGTGCCACCCTACACTCCACACCAAAAGGGAACTGCATAAAGGAATAATAGAACCATCATGAATATGGTGATAAATATGTTGAAAGGAAATAATATACCTAAAGAATTATGGGATGAGGCTATGTTGATTGCAACATACATCCTGAACAAATGTCCGATAAAAAAGCAAGAAGGAATTACACTAGTGGAATATTGGTCTAGTGTTAAGCCTAGCTTAAGTTATCTAAAGGTATTTGGATTTATAGCACATAGACACGTGCTTGATCAATTGAGAAGAAAACTTGATTACAAGTCGAGTCAAATGATCCTAATAGGATATCATTTGACAGGTGGATACAAATTATTCGACCCAGTGAACAAGCAAGTTGTGATAAGCAGTTACGTGATTATACATGAGCTTTAGGAATGAGATTGGACTAAAAATGTCAAGAAGGATTTAGTAAGAATCTTGTGTGAATAACCAACTAGTGAAGTCGAAAGAGAAGTTTGATAAAAAGAAGTTAGAGGTCAAGCTGGCACAAGCAGACCTCAAAGAGTAAGAAACATGCCTGCAAGGTTGCAGGAATGTCTGATTACATAAGATGATACAGTCAATAATGAAGGTAAGTTGGTACATTATGCTTTCTATGAAGATACTGAGCCAATCAATGTAATTGAGGCATTGAAGGACTCAAAGTGGATGAAAGCGATGAACGGAGAACTGAAGTCCATCGAAGTTAACAGTACCTGATCACCAGTCAAATTACCACAAGGCAAGAAGGTAATTGATGTGAAATTGGTATACAAGGTGAAGTTAAATCCCAAAGGAGAAGTAACTCGACACAAGGAAAGAGTTGTAACAAAAGGATTTATTCAGAAAGAAGGAATCGACTTCGATGAAGTTTTTGCAGCAGTTTCTAAGATTGAAATAATCATGTTGGTTGTTGGTCTAGAAAATATGAACAACTGTTATATGTGTCAAATGGGCGTGAAATGTGTATTTCTAAATGGACCATTTAATGAAGAAATTTATGTTGCACAACCAGTTGAATTTGTGAAACAAGGCCAAGAAAACAAGGTATATCGGCTGCATAAAGCCCTGTATGGACTTAAACAAGCTCCAAGAGCTTGTAATAAGAAGATAGATAGTTTCCTAAGAGAGGAGGAATTTGTGACGTGCACAAGTGAGCATATAGTGTACATTAGAACAAGCAGAAGTGAACTACTTATATTGTGTCTCTATGTCGATGACTTGTTAATAACAGGTAGCTCCAAGAAGGAGATCGAAGACTTCAAGGGTGATCTTAACAAGGAGTTCAAAATGTCGGATCTGAGAAACATTTCATACTTCCTTGGTATCAAATTCTACAAAAGTAGTAGAACCCTGATAATGCATCAAAGAAGATATGCAAGTGAAATACTCAAAATATTTGAGATGGAATACTGCAATGCAACTTCGACACCTGTTGAACCAAGACAGCAACTGCCAAAAGACTCAGATGATATTGATCCAACACAGTACATAAGACTTATTGGATTATTAAGACACCTCTGTCACACTAGGCATGATATAACATACAATGTAGGTATGATGAGTAGATTCATGCAGAGGCCAAACGTATCTCATGTCATAACTACGAAGATGATACTAAGGCATCTCAAAGGAACTCTTGACTATGGAATGTTTTTTCTTGTAGTTGATGAAGGAAAAGAATGCAAGCTAGTGGATTACACCGACTCGAGTTAGTGTAGTAATGCTAAGGATAGAAAATCCACAACTGGTTATGTGTTTATACTAGGTGGTGCACAAGTTGCTTGGAGCTCAAGAAAATAACCAGTAATATCATTGAAGAAGAGTACATAGTTACTTCTCTCTATGCATGTCAAGCAACATGGATGGAGAATTTGGTCGAAGAAATTACAGGGAAGAATCATGGAGCTATTACCCCGAAGATCGATAACATGTTTGCTATCAATCTAGCAAAGAATCTGATAGCACATGGAAGAAGCAAACACATCGAGATGAGGTTCCATTATCTTCGAGAGCAAGTAGCAAGTGGTAAGTCGAGCTTGGAACACTGCATAATTGATAATCAGATTGTAGACATTATGACGAAGGGTGTGCAGGTCGAACTGTTCAAGAAATTGAGAACTATGATGAATGTAAATAGTTTAGACACAATAAATTAGGTGGTTTGTCCAAAGTGTAATTCTTTGTTTCGAAGCAGGAATTCGACAAAGTCTTTATTAACTGTATTCGACAAAGAATCGAATACGACAAGTAGTTGTTGAAATGCATGTAGTAGTCGAAATGTGTAGTTGTCGAAGAAGTCAACCTTGACAGATTTAAACTTAGCATTTTTATATGTTTTAGCTGAGTTAGTTAGTTAGAGTTTTCTTGGTGAACAAGCAAACCGAGCTATAAATAGGAAAGTATCCTATCATTGTAATGTGTGAAGAAAAGTTGAATAAAGTTCCAGTTTGAATGTAAAGAGAAACTCTGCAGAATCAATTTCTTGTTCCCCTCTTCTCTGAAACTCTAATTTCTCTTTTCTTCTCCAATTCATCTTTTCTTTCTTTTTAAATTTCTGTGCAGCATAAATCATCCTGCAACCAATGTGTGGTTGATTCACTCGAGTGAAGAGTGAAAAACAAGAGTCACAATCAATCAGAAAGAATGATTCTTATTCATCAAAATTAATTCAAATTAGCTCCAAGATTAGAGTTTAATTCCAACAATTTTGACTCAATTCTCACTCTTAGGGTGACTTATCTAAGAGTTTTCTGAATTTTCTTTTTTGTTGTTGTTTTTACTTGGATGATTTTTAATTTGTGTACTAATACTAGAATAACTTAGTATTTATGACTCCCGATGATTGTAATTATTTTAATGTTAAAAAGATACTTTTAATGAAATAAGAGTAATAATTAGTTAAAGACAATGTGAGGCCTTACCTATGTATATAGGTAATGACATAAAATTAGGTGAAATCCATCCTGCAAGAACATACACAAATTGTGGTTAATAAACAAATTCGTCAAATTCGGATTTTATTTAATATAGTAGTGAGCATAAAAAAAGATTGAATATCTCTAACACCTAACTAGGGTATTTATAGGAACTGAATTTTAAGCAAGAGAAAAATCAAATAATCCAAAATAAAAAATAGAGTATCAAAATTGCACAGTTGCAATTCACACGAGATAAAATAATTGTATTATATCCGCAAATAAAATATAAGAAAAGAATTAATATTTTTTCAACCAGTGCAAACTAAATGTCTCTTTATCTAGTTTAGTGATTATGGCAAAAAATTTCATCTATATTTGTAGTATATTTGAAACAATGTTTTAAAAGTCAAATCATCGATTTCATCAAATTATTGAATTATTAGATTATCGGTCGAATCAGTGAATTATTAATTAGATGGTATGATTTTTAATAATATGAAAATTTAATTTAATTTTTCTTTGATAATAAATTTTTTTTCAAATTTTTTGTTAATTTTCCAACTTTTTAATTTATTATATTATTTTATTGTATGATTAATAATAAATAAGTTTAATGAAAAATGCATTAGAGAGAAATATTATAATTATAGAATATATAACTCTATTCTCTATCATCAAATTAAACATCAAAAAAAATTTATGATATAATTGGTAAAACAACACTCTTAATAATTTTGAAAGGTTATAGGTCCGATTCTTGAAATTTTACAAAATTTTATTTTTATAATTTTAATATTATCTAGTTGTTATAAATAATTAACATGATTATAAATATTAATAAAATTGAATTTTAAAAATGAGGCACAAAAACTTGAGAAAAATAAAAATAGAAAGATCAAAATTATAATTAGGTTACAAAATAAACATAGAAAGATCAATCATTTGGTTCAAGAAATCTACTGTTCATTGGTCTGACTAGTGAATTGATCGAATCACATCGATTTTTACCGAATCAATTACAACTATAATTCAATAACTTTACTGATCCGCTCTACCTTCTAGTTCAAAGTTTAACCGGTCCGACTAAAAAGAACGGTTCAGATTTTAAAACATTAATTTGAAATGGCTATAATAAATAATAAATAAAATTATAATTTTAAAAACAAAATAAATAAAAACAATATTTATAAAAAATATAATTATATTCAAATATAGGTTTCATCAAAGTCTTATTACGGTGGATTCCAAATTCAACTATATATCTATTAATAAAACATACATGCAAACTACTTAAAAATGTCATTTATTCTAAAATTGTTTACATTTGGAAAGGATAAATTAGTAAAAAAAATTTAACTCCTTGATTAATTCACTTTATTTCAATTAAATGTTGTCAAGTGTCAAGTTCTCACTTGACACTTTTTCAGCTTTCATTTTTTTCTTCGCTTCACATTCTTTTATTCACCATTTCATTTTTTTTTAAATTGAATAAAAAAATATTAAAGGTGCAAGCGTTTTGAAGAGGGAAGTTTAAATATTTCAAAAAAAATTATTGTGGCGTGGTAAACACGTCGCAACTAATTTAGAGGAAAAAAACTCTGTCTTTGACAAGATGTTATTCTGAAACGTGCAGGTTGAGTGTAAAAATATAACCGTTGGAGGAGTTGCGACGTAAATATCACATGGCAAGGCTGCGACATGATATTCACATTGTTGATTGGTTAATTTTAAAATTATAATGTTGAAGTTGCGACGCGAATATCACATGACAAGGTTGTGACATGATATTCACGTCGCTGATTGACTAATAAACTTGCGCAATCCTCTTTCCAGAAACCATTGTGTTTCTTCATCCTCTTTCTTTTATTCTTTCTCTCTTCTGTTTTCTTCTTTCCCTCTTCTCTATTCTTCCATTCTTCCATAATCAAATCCCAATTCCACAGCAATTCCAATTTTCGTTTTAAATTAATTATATTTTATGATATATTGATTTTTTTCGTCAAGAAATTGAAGAAATTAAAAGAAAGATTCAACAAAAGATTGTACAAGAAGTTGGAGGAGTTTGAAGAATAGATATTTATGTTATTTAATTATATTTTAAATTTGTTATATATATATATATATATATATATATATATATATATATATATATATATATATATATATATATATATATATATATATATATATATATATATTTTAAATATAATATAAAAAAATATGAAATATAGTAAATATTTTTAACAATATATTTTAAAAATAAAAACATTTTTATATATTTAATAAAAAAAGGTTATATAATTTAATAAGAAATATATTAAAACAGTTTTATAAATATATTTTAATAATATATTCTAAAAATAAAAACATTTATATATATATATATATATATATATATATATATATATATATATATATATATATATATATATATATATATATATATATATATATATATATATATATATATATATATATATATATATATATATATATATATATATATATATATATATATATATATATATATATATATATATATAAACATTTTTTACTATCAACAGTTTTTATCATATAGATAATTTTTAATAAAAACAATTTTTATTTATAGTCAAAATAGAATATATATTTATCTTAATAAAATTTTTTTTAATAAAAAACATTAACATGAATATAATAGTTAGGTATAAAAAATATTATTAATTAAAAAAAAATAATTATAAATAAAATATAATAAAAAAACAAAATATATTATATATATTATTTTAAAATTGAGTAATTCATTTTTTAAGCAAATTATATATTAAAAGTAGAATATCTTATATATTTGTATTTAAAATAAAATAAAATAAAATAAAATTATATTTTATATTTCTTAAAAGAATAATCTCTTTGTTAAAAAAAATTATGGTTAATATATATTCAATATATTTATTAAACGTATGGTAAATAATATATATATATATATATATATATATATATATATATATATATATATATATATATATATATATATATATATATAGTTTTAAAATAGTTATAAAATTTAATTATAGTTACTATAGTTAAGTGTTTATTTATAGTTAATAAGAAGACAATGGTCGTATAAATGTGCAGTATGGAATATTATCGGTATGGTCGTAATTGGATGTACGATAGATTGTATTCAGGAAGACGTGCACTTAAACCCAATTTTATAAAAGGAGTTAATGAGTTTATCATGTGAGCATTTGCTCAGGAATATTATCGAAGTGAAGGAGGAGTTAGGTGTCCCTGTCTTAAATGTGAATGTAGACCAATAATTAGTGACCCGGAAGAAGTAGCACGTCATTTGCATAGAAGGGGTTTCATTGAAAATTATTGGGTTTGGACGTATAATAGTGAAGAACTACTGAGTAACGTACCAAAGACTAGCAACACGCATGCTTCAATTAGTCGACTGCCTATGGAATATGAGGAAAACTTTAATCTGGTCGGTGAGATGGTTGAGGATGCTTTTGGGGAAGAGTTGTCGAATGAGGAAGCGTAGAGATTTTATCAGTTGTTGAATGAGATGAATACACCATTATTCGAGGGGTCATCAGACTCAAAGTTATCAATGTGTGTGAGATTATTGACCGGCAAGTCAAATTGGAATGTTCCTGAACAGTGTTTGGAACATTTATCAAAAATGATGTTGGATTCCACCGCAACAAAAGACAACTTGCCTACAAGTTTTTATGATTCAAAAAAGTGGGTGTCGAAGTTAGGTTTAAAAGTAAGAAAGATTGATTGTTGTATTAGTGGTTGCATGTTGTTTTATGACAACGAGTTTGGTACTCAAGATGGATTGTTGGAGGAATGCAAGTTTTGTAAGAGTCCAAGATATCAAGTTCGCAGTAAAGCCATTATCAGCAAGCAAAAGTGTGTAGCAGTAAAGTCCATGTTTTATCTTCCGATAATACCAAGGTTAAAAAGAATGTTTGCTTCAATGCACAGTGCAAGTCAAATGACATGACATCATACAAACCAAACAAGTTCAGGCACTATGTAACATCCATCTGATGGCGAGGCATGGAAGCACTTTGATCCGACACATCCTAATTTTGCTGCAGAACCTAGAAATGTCAGGCTTGAATTATGCTCTGATGGTTTTGCCCCATATATGCAAGCATCGGGAAGTGCATATTCTTGTTGTTTATTTATTATAACTCCTTACAACCTCTCTCCTAAGATGTGCATGACAAAACCATACATGTTTTTGACGTGCGTCATTCCAGGGTCTTCCAGTCCAAAAGCAGGAATCGATGTGTACTTACAATCTTTAATTGATGATTTGAAGAGGTTGTGGATTGGAGAATGGACTTATGATATATCCTGTAAACAAAACTTTAATTTGCGAGCTGCCTTGATGTGGACCATTAATGACTTTCCAGCATATGGCATGTTATCTGGTTGGGGTACGCATGGTAAAATGGGTTGTCCGTATTGCATGGCATACACCAAAGCGTTTACGTTGGATAAAGTGGGGAAAAGCTCGTGGTTTGACTGTCACCGCAGATTCCTACCAACAAATCATCCCTATAGAAGAAACAAGACAAAATTTAAAAAAGATGAATGAGTATCAGATCTGCCTCCGCCTTGATTGTCACCAGGTGATATATGGAACCAAGTTTGTGAACGAGAGAAGTCAATTCACCTTATCAGTCTTTGGGCGTCCAGGTCGTCCCTCTGGAAAGAAGAGTGTGCATTGGTTGACCCAAAAAGAAATACAATTCGCACATGTCCATGTCTTGATCAATTGCGTTGAATTTAAACCATATCTTGAGTAAGTATACCCCAACTGTTTAATTTTCTTTGCAGTGTTAATATAAAACTTATTATCTTGAAATTTATAGTGTTTTTTTAGGGAATTTAACATCGCCTATTTTCATAGTGTCGGTGTACAATCAACATCTGGTGTCATTCATGCTCAATTTCCAGCATGGTTTAAGGAGAGATTGTCTAGCATTGTTGCATTGACTCCAAAAATACTCCATTTGAGAAACTTGTCTAAAGGCCCTGTTCAAAGCACAAATGAATGGCACACATACTTCGTGAACGAATATAAATTTCACACTGAGATATGGACTGAAGGGAAAAAACTATAAACAATGGTATATTTGTAAAAGGAGTTACATATGGCGGTGAAAATGACTTCCATGGCTTTGTTAAACATATCTACGAGTTGGTATACAATTACTTGGACTCGGAAAATAAAGTTGTCTTGTTTTATTGTGAATGGTATGATCCAACTAGAGGCACAAAAATAGATAAGTCATATGGTACTGTTGAGATTCAAATGGATCAGAGGTACAAAGAGTATGACCCTTTCATAATGTCACATATTGTTATGCAAGTTTATTATGTTCCTTATCCTTCATTTGTACCACGTAAACGAGGATGGTATGTTGAAATAAAAACAAAACCCCTGGGTCATATTGAAACTGGCGATCTAGTGGAAGATGCTGCTTACTAAGTTGATGAAGGTGAGCCAATTAATGATGTGATTGCAGATGAACAAATTACAAGTTTCTCTGATACAATGGTTGAGGGACATCAAGTTGATGTGTCTATATCGTTGGTTGATAATAATGTGGACGAAGAGCATGATAAAGAGTTTGGATCCGAGGACAATATCACATCAGATGATGAGAATTATATGGATGACGAGCATGAAGATTTAGAATAATGAACTATTTATTGAATGTGTTAATGAATATTTATTGAATGTGTTAATGAATATGTATTGATGAGTATAAAAAATCATATATTGAATATGTTAATGAATATGTATTGAAGAGAATGTATTTTTCAAATTTAGTATTTTTGTTGATGAATATATATATATATATATATATATATATATATATATATATATATATATATATATATATATATATATATATATATATATATATATATATATATATATTAACTGTGTATTCTATATAAATAGGTAAAATGCCACCTCGAATTGATAAGAGTAAGGATAGTTGTAAAAAGTCCCAACGTCCGAGGTTAGTAACATGTGAGGCACCTCTGTTAGAACAATGTTTGAATCTAGTACCCTATATTTAAGTTTTGATGATAACAAAGTGAAAAGATATAGTAGTTAAATATTTCATGATTGAATTATATGCTGCCTAAAATTACTATGCTCTGACTTGCAGATATGCTGATTAAAATAAGCAAGATCACTTATTCAGCATCAGAATATGAGTTTGTACACCAGCATCAGAAGTTGCTGAATCAGAACGTCAAGATCAGATGATCAACGCTTGCACATGCTGAAGCTTGATGAACAGAACTGCGCGTAAACCACTCTGATACAGAATCAAATAGTTCATCAGCAGCGAAGCAGAATCAGAATGAGCCAAGCCAGAACGTGCATTGAAGAAGCAACGGTACTGTGCATTGAACGCTAATTAATTCCAACGGCATCATTCTAGACAAGATCTGCTCAAAAAGGAAAGCTTGTTATTAGCATTGAATAAAGAATATTTGCTTCAACGTTCATCTTCTCAAATGCTATATAAGTCAAGCTTCGAAGATTATCACGGCTAATGCTTCCAAACTCTCTACACGCACAAAGCTGAACAATAATCTTCATCTACCAGTTTTGCTAAACCAACAAACTCTGATACTCCATTAGTGTTTAGCATTCTAAGTTTCTAAGCTTCATTTGTGTAAACATCACAGTTGTGATATAGTTTTGTAGAAAACATTCACACATTATTTTATACCTTTGTAAGAAAGTGTTGCCTTGACAAACCGGATTGTGGTTTGAATCAAGAAGGTTTTAGCAGTTGCTAAAGCAGATTTGTATTCAGTTGAATATAGTGAATTAAGACCTCGTTGGAGAGAGGCGAAATCACCTTGACGGGTGGACTGGAGTAGTTTGAGATCAAACGAACCAGGATAAAAATATCTTGTCAATTGCTTTAAGTTTCCAGTTTTACAATTCAACCCCCCCTTCTTGTGTTTTTCACCCCTTCAATTGGCATCAGAGCGCCTGGTTCTGAGCTAAAACACTTAACCGTGTCAGTACAAGATCCAGCGTCAGAAAAACACAATGGCAGGAAACAACTCTCATTTCAGCAATGACACCAATGAGGACAGAGACAGATTCAGCGGCAAACCTCCAGTCTTTGATGGAGAAAACTTTGACTACTGGAAAGACAGAATTGAAAGCTTCTTTCTAGCACATGATGCTGATCTGTGGGATATGGTGACAGATGGATACACGCACCCTGTTAATGCAACTGGTCAGAAGATTGATAGAAAATCAATGACTGATCAACAAAATCGTGATTTCAAGAATCACCATAAGGCCAGAACCATCCTCCTCAGTGCCATCTCCTATACTGAGTATGAGAAGATCTCCAACAGAGACACAGCTAAGAACATCTTTGATTCTCTCAGAATGACGCATGAGGGCAACGTTCAAGTCAAAGAAACAAAAGCTCTGGCGCTCATTCAGAAGTATGAGGCGTTTAAAATGGAAGAATCTGAATCCATTGAAACTATGTTCTCTAGATTCCAGATTCTGGTAGCTGGTCTCAAAGTTATGGACAAAGGATACTCTACTGCTGACCATGTCAAGAAGATAATCAGAAGTTTACCCAAGCAGTGGAGGCCTATGGTTACTGCTCTGAAGCTGGCGAAAGATCTCAACAAAATCACTCTGGAGGAACTTATAAGCTCCCTCAGAAGTCATGAGATAGAGCTGGAAGCTGACGAGCCTCAGAAGCAAGGTAAGCCTATAGCTTTAAAATCTAACAGAAAATCTGAATCTAAAGTTTTGCAGGCAGTTGAAGAAACATCTGATGGATCCTCATCAGAAGAAGACGAGCTTTCCCTTCTCTCCAGAAGAGTAAATCAACTATGGAAGCAAAGACAAAGGAAATTCAGGAATCCCAGAAGATCTGATCAGAACGAGTCTTCTTCCAGATACAGAAGGACAGATTCTTCCTCTGGATACAGAAGATCTGAAGGCTCCTCCGGTAGCAAGAAGCCAAATACAAAAGACATCATCTGCTACGAGTGCAATGAGCAAGGACACTACAAGAGTGACTGTCCAAAGCTTCAGAGGGAAAAGCCCAAAAAGAAGTTTGGAAGAGAGAAGAAGAAAAGTCTCATGGCCACATGGGATGACTCTGACTCGTCTGAAGCAGACTCAGAATCAGATGATGAAAGGGCGAATATAGCGCTTATGGCTAACATTCCAGATGACAGTGAAGCTTCTGACTCAGACTCAGAATCAGACACAGAAGAGGTATTCCCTAACTTCGCTGTTAATTTTACAAAGGCTGAACTTGCTGAAAGCCTCAATGAAATTCTGGAACGTTATCAGCAGATTAGAGCTAAATTCAGAGACCTGAAAAGGACTCTTGAATCTGACTCTAACAAGTCTGAGAGTCTCAAATTGGAAAACTCTGAGCTGAGAGATAAAATTTTAAAATTAGAAAACTCTTTACAAAACTCTCAGAAGGAACCAATTGCTGAAACTCCCAGCAACGCTGATGAGATCATCAAGGAGTATGATCATAGTTTCCAGAAGTTCCTTGCTAAAAGCATAGATAGAAGCAGAATGGCTTCAATGATCTATGGAATTAGCAGAAACGGCAGGAAAGGAATAGGATACCTAGGTAAGGTTCCTACACCTAAAAATGTCATGGATTTAACCATTAAACACACTCCTCTAAATTCACACTTTGTGTATGGTCACACACATGACATCAAATATACTAGTAGTAATCACTTTGTGAAACCAAAATTCAACCAGAGTTTTGGTAAAACTAACAAATCAGGACCCAAGAAGATCTGGGTACCTAAGGATAAAATAATACATGTTACAGATATCTTTAGCAGCAAGTCAGAAACACCAGTCATGGTACCTGGACTCTGGCTGCTCACGACACATGACGGGAAGAAGGCATATGTTCCAAAGCCTGGAACTTAAGCCTGGAGGCCACGTTGGCTTTGGAGGCAATCATAGGGGAAAGATTATTGGCTCTGGAACTGTAGGTAACAGAAATCTTCCCTCTATTAATAATGTTCTGCTTGTTGATGGATTGATGCATAACCTGTTATCCATAAGTCAATTAAGTGATAACGGTTATGATATAATCTTTAATCAAAAATCATGTAAAGCTGTTAGTCAGAAAGATGGGACTATCCTATTTAATGGTAAGAGGAAAAACAACATTTACAAAATCAAACTTTCTGAACTTAAGAGTCAGAACGTAAAATGTCTTCTGTCTGTTAACAACGAGCAGTGGATCTGGCACAGAAGATTGGGGCATGTTAGTATGAGAAGAATATCTCAGATTAACAAACTCAATCTGGTCAGAGGACTTCCAAATTTGAAGTTCAATTCAGATGCTCTGTGTGAAGCATGTCAGAAAGGCAAATTTGCAAAACCATCTTTTAAATCCAAAAATGTTGTTTCTACCTCTAAGCCATTAGAACTTCTGCACATTGACTTATTTGGACCAGTTAAGACTGCTTCTGTCAGTGGCAAGAAGTATGGGTTAGTAATCATAGATGACTATAGCAGATGGACATGGGTAAAGTTCTTAAGACACAAGGACGAGTCACACTCTGTGTTTGTTACCTTCTGTAACCAAGTTCAGAATGAAAAAGATCTTAGAATCGTTGAAGTCAGAAGTGATCATGGTGGAGAATTTGAAAATAAAGACTTTGAGTCATTCTTTAATGACAAAGGCATTCTGCATGATTTCTCTTGTCCTAGAACTCCCCAACAAAATGGAGTTGTAGAACGAAAGAACAGAACATTGCAAGAAATGGCCAGAACCATGATCAACGAGACAAACGTTGCTAAGACTTTCTGGGCAGAGGCAATAAACACAGCGTGCTACATTCAGAATAGAATCTCAATAAGACCTATTCTGGAAAAGACTCCATATGAATTGTGGAAGAACAGAAAGCCCAACATTTCGTATTTCCATCCATTTGGATGTACTTGCTATATGTTAAATACTAAGAATTATTTGAACAAGTTTGATTCTAAGGCACAGAAGTGTATTATGTTAGGATACTCTGAACGCTCAAGAGGGTACAGAGTATACAATACAGAAACACAGATTGTGGAAGAATCAATCAGTGTTCGTTTTGATGACAAGCTTGACTCTGAAAAGTCAAAGCAGAATGAAAATCTTGCAGGTATAGAAATTGAATTTGCAGGTTCTGAAGACAAGTCATCAGAAGCTCTCAACACAGACATTCCTTCAACGTCTGAAAGAAGCAATGCTAGAAATCCTACAACTGCTGATCAACCTCAGAAGAGATTACCCAGAAGCAGTTTGGATCACCCAGAAGAGACTATCCTAGGAAGAAAGGAAGATCCAATCAGAACAAGAGCAAGCTTCAGAAACTCTGAAGAAACTCTGATGGGACTTGTGTCTCTGATTGAACCTTCTTCTATTGATGAAGCACTTCTGGACAATGACTGGATTCTGGCACAATCAATCAAAAAGTTTGATTCTTGTTCATCAAGATTGGTTTAAATCATCTCCAAGATTGGGGTTTAATTTCAACATATGATATCTAAAGCACTGGCTGTGTGATTCTTGGGAAGCATAACGCGATGGACCATCCGGACGGGCATTTTCCTGCATGTCTTCCAATCCTGAAAGATAAGAATTACGAAAATTGGTATAAGCAGAAGAAGATCGTTTTATGCTATCAAGATCTTTTGGATCGTGTGAAGGAAGAAGTAACACCAATTGGAGAAAACGCTACGGATGAACAAAAGGCTGCACATAAAGATTTGAACAAGAAAGGTTATAAATCTCTCTTTATAATTCATAAATGTGTGGATCCATATAACTTTGAAAGGTTGGGTGATGTCGAATCACCAAAAGAAGCATGGGATATTCTAGAGAAATCGTTTGAAGGTGCAAAGAAGGTGAAAGAGGCGAGGTTACAAACTCACAAAAGAACGTATGAATTGCTTCATATGGAAGAAAGTGAAAACATAACCGATTTATTCATTAGGGTTACGAAACTGATGATTCAAGATCAATTGTCGCAAATATGTTGAGGTTATTGGCTCCAAAATTTGATCACGCGGTAGTAGCCATAGAAGAATCGAAAGATTTGTCAACTCTTACAAAGGAAGAGCTTCAAGGGACGGTTGAATCTCATGAACAGAGAGTGGTTGAAAGATATGCAAGTAAGTTGAAAAGCTATGTAGCTCTGCAAGCACAATCAACAAAAGAAAAGAAAGGCAAAAGAAGGTGGTTCAACATCAAAGGTAGAGGAGGCTACAACAATTCGACTAGTAGAGGAAACCAACAAGAGGGGAACTCGTAGAATCAGAGGAGATCTTCAAACCAGAGCAACCACATATGTGGTGGTGCAGGTAGAGGAAGAGGTGGTGGAAGAAAATCCAACAAGAGTCACATTCAATGTTACAATTGTTAGAAGTATGGTCATTATTCAATTGATTATTCTGAAAAATAAAAGAATCAAGACATTGATGCAAGGCTTGCAAAACATGAAGAAGAAGAAGAGACATTGTTGATGGTCACAATGAGAGATGAAGAAAGATTCAAGGACCATATGTACTTAGACTCAAGATGCTCATTACACATTGCTGGTAGAAAAGATTGGTTTCTTAGCTTAAGTCCATCAATGAAGAACAAGGTGAAATTCACAAATGATAATACCATAGAAGCTGAAGGTGTTGGTGATGTTCTTGTTATTAGGAAAGATGGTAAAATGTCAATGATTTCCAATGTATGGTATATACAATGCATGAAAAGAAATTTTCTCATCAGAAGACAATTAATCGAGAATAATTATAAAGTGTCGATCGAAGATAAGATGATGAGAGTTCTAGACTCAATAGGATGATTAATATTGAAGGAGCCAATGTCTCAGAACAGAACCTTTAAGATTGAACTTAATGTGATAGAGAACAAGTGTCTGACAACTACAACTAGCACAAATGAATGGCTATGGAACTACATACTTGGCCATCTCAACTTCAATGACATCAAAAATCTGAAAAGAGGAAATATGATTTCAGGGTTACCAAAAATCTATATTCCAAATGAAGTGTGTGAAGAATGTGTGATGGTAGAGAAACACAAGAATAACTTCAGCAAGGATGTAGGAAGCAAGTCGAAGGAAATTCTTGAAGTCATATATTCTGATGTGCATGGTCCTATCCAGGAGGATTTGATTGGAGGTAACAAATACTTTGTCATATTCATAGATTATTTTAGTCGAAAACTGTAGACTTACCTGATCAAGAAAAAGTGAAGTGATCGAGGTATTTGTCAAGCTTAAATCTATGGTTGAGAGACAAAGTGGTCAAAAGCTCAAGAATCAGAGGACTGGTGCTGGTAGAGAATATGTGTCGAAAGATTTTGATGCATTGTATGAAAAAGAAGGGATTGTACATGAGGTGGTGTCACCCTACACTCCACACCAAAAGGGAACTGCATAAAGGAATAATAGAACCATCATGAATATGGTGAGAAATATGTTGAAAGGAAATAATATACCTAAAGAATTATGGGATGAGGCTATGTCGATTGCAACATACATCCTGAACAAATGTCCGATAAAAAAGCAAGAAGGAATTACACTAGTGGAATATTGGTCTAGTGTTAAGCCTAGCTTAAGTTATCTAAAGGTATTTGGATTTATAGCACATAGACACGTGCTTGATCAATTGAGAAGAAAACTTGATTACAAGTCGAGTCAAATGATCCTAATAGGATATCATTTGACAGGTGGATACAAATTATTCGACCCAATGAACAAGCAAGTTGTGATAAGCAGTTACATGATTATAGATGAGCTTTAGGAATGAGATTGGACTAAAAATGTCAAGAAGGATTTAGTAAGAATCTTGTGTGAATAACCAACTAGTGAAGTCGAAAGAGAAGTTTGATAAAAAGAAGTTAGAGGTCAAGCTGGCACAAGCAGACCTCAAAGAGTAAGAAACATGCCTGCAAGGTTGCAGGAATGTCTGATTACATAAGATGATACAGTAGATAATGAAGGTAAGTTGGTACATTATGCTTTCTATGAAGATACTGAGCCAATCGATGTAACTGAGGCATTGAAGGACTCAAAGTGGATGAAAGCGATGAACAGAGAACTGAAGTCCATCGAAGTTAACAGTACTTGATCACCAGTCAAATTACCACAAGGCAAGAAGGTAATTGATGTGAAATTGGTATACAAGGTGAAGTTAAATCCCAAATGAGAAGTAACTCGACACAAGGAAAGAGTTGTAACAAAAGGATTTATTCAGAAAGAAGGAATCAACTTCGATGAAGTTTTTGCAGCAATTGCTAAGATTGAAACAATCATGTTGGTTGTTGGTCTAGAAAATATGAGCAACTGTTATATGTGTCAAATGGGCGTGAAATGTGTATTTCTAAATGGACCATTTAATGAAGAAATTTATGTTGCACAACCAGTTGAATTTGTGAAATAAGGCCAAGAAAGCAAGGTATACCGGCTGCATAAATCCCTGTATGGACTTAAACAAGCTCCAAGAGCTTGTAATAAGAAGATAGATAGTTTCCTAAGAGAGGAGGAATTTGTGACGTGCACAAGTGAGCATATAGTGTACATTAGAACAAGCAGAAGTGAACTACTTATATTGTGTCTCTATGTCGATGACTTATTAATAACAGGTAGCTCCAAGAAGGAGATCGAAGACTTCAAAGGTGATCTTAACAAGGAGTTCGAAATGTCGAATCTGAGAAACATTTCATACTTCCTTGGTATCAAATTCTACAAAAGTAGTAGAACCCTGATAATGCATAAAAGAAGATATGCAAGTGAAATACTCAAAATATTTGAGATGGAATACTGCAATGCAACTTCGACACCTGTTGAACCAAGACAGCAACTGTCAAAAGACTCAGATGATATTGATCTAACACAGTACATAAGACTTATTGGATTATTAAGACACCTCTGTCACACTAGGCATGATATAGCATACAATGTAGGTATGATGAGTAGATTCATGCAGAGGCCAAACGTATCTCATGTCATAACTACGAAGATGATACTAAGGTATCTCAAAGGAACTCTTGACTATGGAATGTTTTTTCTTGTAGTTGATGAAGGAAAAGAATGCAAGCTAGTGGATTACACCGACTCGAGTTAGTGTAGTAATGCTAAGGATAGAAAATCCATAACTGGTTATGTGTTTATACTAGATGGTGCACAAGTTACTTGGAGCTCAAGAAAATAACCAGTAGTAGCATTGAAGAAGAGTACATAGTTACTTCTCTCTATGCATGTCAAGCATCATGGATGGAGAATTTGGTCGAAGAAATTACAGGGAAGAATCATGGAGCTATTACCCTGAAGATCGATAACATGTTTGCTATCAATCTAGCGAAGAATCTGATAGCACATAGAAGAAGCAAACACATCGAGATGAGGTTCCATTATCTTCGAGAGCAAGTAGCAAGTGGTAAGTCGAGCTTGGAACATTGCAGAATTGATAATCAGATTGTAGACATTATGACGAAGGGTGTGCAGGTCGAACTGTTCAAGAAATTGAGAACTATGATGAATGCATATAGTTTAGACACAATAAATTAGGTGGTGTGTCCAAAGTGTAATTCTTTGTTTCGAAGCAGGAATTCGACAAAGTCTGTATTAACTGTATTCGACAAAGAATCGAATACGACAAGTAGTTGTTGAAATGCATGTAGTAGTCGAAATGTGTAGTTGTCGAAGAAGTCAACCTTGACAGATTTAAACTTAGCATTTTTATATGTTTTAGCTGAGTTAGTTAGTTAGAGTTTTCTTGGTGAACAAGCAAACCGAGCTATAAATAGGAAAGTATCCTATCATTGTAATGTGTGAAGAAAAGTTGAATAAAGTTCCAGTTTGAATGTAAAGAGAAACTCTGCAGAATCAATTTCTTGTTCCCCTCTTCTCTGAAACTTTAATTTCTCTTTTCTTCTCCAATTCATCTTTTCTTTCTTTTTAAATTTCTGTGCAGCATAAATCATCCTGCAACCAATGTGTGGTTGATTCACTCGAGTGAAGAGTGAAAAACAAGAGTCACAATCAATCAGAATGAATGATTCTTATTCATCAAAATTAATTCAAATTAGCTCTAAGATTAGAGTTTAATTCCAACAATTTTGACTCAATTCTCACTCTTAGGGTGACTTATCTAAGAGTTTTCTGAATTTTCTTTTTTGTTGTTGTTGTTTTTACTTGGATGATTTTTAATTTGTGTACTAATACTAGAATAACTTAGTATTTATGACTCCCGATGATTGTAATTATTTTAATGTTAAAAAGATACTTTTAATGAAATAAGAGTAATAATTAGTTAAAGACAATGTGAGGCCTTACCTATGTATATAGGTAATGACATAAAATTACGTGAAATCCATCCTGCAAGAACATACACAAATTGTGGTTAATAAACAAATTCGTCAAATTCGGATTTTATTTAATATAGTAGTGAGCATAAAAAAAGATTGAATATCTCTAATACCTAACTAGGGTATTTATAGGAACTGAATTTTAAACAAGAGAAAAATCAAATAATCCAAAATAAAAAATAGAGTATCAAAATTGCACAGTTGCAATTCACACGAGATAAAATAATTGTATTATATCCGCAAATAAAATATAAGAAAAGAATTAATATTTTTTCAACCAGTGCAAACTAAATGTCTCTTTATCTAGTTTAGTGATTATGGCAAAAAATTTCATCTATATTTGTAGTATATTTGAAACAATGTTTTAAAAGTCAAATTATCGGATTCATCAAATTATTGAATTATTAGATTATCGGCCGAATTAGTAGATTATTAATTAGATGGTATGATTTTCAATAATGTGAAAATATAATTTTATTTTTCTTTGATAATAAGATTTTTTTTTTCAAATTTTTTGTTAATTTTCCAACTTTTTAATTTATTATATTATCTTATTGTATGATTAATAATAAATAAGTTTAATGAGAATTGCATTAGAGAGAAATATTATAATTATAGAATATATAACTCTATTCTCTATCATCAAATTAAACATCAAAAGAAATTTATGATATAATTGATAAAACAACACTCTTAATAATTTTGAAAGGTTATAGGTCTGATTCTTGAAATTTTACAAAATTTTATTTTTATAATTTTAATATTATCTAGTTGTTATAAATAATTAACATGATTATAAATATTAATAAAATTGAATTTAAAAATGAGGCACAAAAACTTGAGAAAAATGAAAAATAGAAAGATCAAAATTATAATTAGGTTACAAAATAAACATAGAAAGATCAATCATCTGGTTCAAGAAATCAACTGTTCATTGGTCTGACTAGTGAATTGATCGAATCACATCAATTTTTACCGAATCAATTACAACTATAATTCAATAACTTTATTAATCCGCTCTACCTTCTAGTTCAAAGTTTAACCGGTCCGACTAAAAAGAACGGTCCAGATTTTAAAACACTAATTTGAAACGGCTATAATAAATAATAAATAAAATTATAATTTTAAAAACAAAATAAATAAAAACAATATTTATAAAAAATATAATTATATTCAAATATAGGTCTCATCAAAGTCTTATTATGGTGGATTCCAAATTCAACTATATATCTATTAATAAAACATACATGCAAACTACTTAAAAATGTCATTTATTCTAAAATTGTTTACATTTGGAAAGGATAAATTAGTAAAAAAAATTTAACTCCTTGATTAATTCACTTTATTTCAATTAAATGTTGTCAAGTGTCAAGTTCTCACTTGACACTTTTTCAGCTTTTATTTTTTTCTTCGCTTCACATTCTTTTATTCACCATTTCATTTTTTTTGAAATTAAATTTATTTTTTTTAATATTTTTTTCTCTTTTAATTTTATTATTCTATCTTTTATACCCTTCTTATAATTATTAATTTATTTTTATTTTTTAAATCTATCAACAGTACAAATGTAGAAGCATAAAAACAAATAAAGAAGTAGAAAAATAAATAAAAGAACACGGATGAATATATTGGTGGAGTCAGAAAAATTATGAAGTTTGATCAAAATTTTAAAAACCACAAAATAAAAGATGAGGATGACTTTGTTCCTACAACCTTCCCGAGTTCGAGCAGCATAATATATATATATATATATATATATATATATATATATATATATATAGTGTGATTATTATACTAAATATTTATTGGTGTACAAATATATATAATATTGCGTTTATTAAATCCAGTCAATCACTATTAGACTAATTAACAATTGATGATACAATTGTTATTTTTAAATATCAATTTTTTTTTATCTCTATTTTATAAATATTTTTTTATAATTCTTTTTTTATCTCTATTTTATAAGTATTTTTTTATAATTATTTAATACAATTAAATTTATATTATTATTAATTATTTTACAATCAAATAATCTATTTTAACCTTATAAGAAAAAAAAAAGATAAGATGCGTTCAACTTTGAAAAAGGTGGGGTATTTTTGAGCAACTTACTGGCTGGTAGACAGATGACGTATGCACCTACTCCATCTTTACAAAGACTGTTGAGCCAAGAAAGTTCAAATCCATAAAGCATCATACGGCGGATGTCCGTGCAAGAAATGTTGTTGTTGTTTCGATCTTGCAAATCCCAAGAAGAGGGATACATAAACTCTATACGACACCCGTCTCCCAACCCCAATTCTGAAATAGTTTTTCTATAAACACCAATATAGAAAGGATTCCCGTACTCTGTGTATGAACTAATATTCATACAGTTACCAATATACGAATATTCCATCCGATTTGGACAGCTCACAAATAACATTGATTTTGTCAATGCATAATCAGTCTCATTTTTGTATTGATAATAGTCAAGGTAGGGAAAGATGTCATAACTGAAATCATAGAGTCCTAATGAATAATCAGGTGAGAGAGAATAATTAGAGTAAAGAAGATTGAAATCCAATAGTCGGATAGTGAAGTTGTCGTAGTTAATTGATTGTACATAGTATTTTCCATATGATATATCATACAAAATCAATTGCTTGTTGTCTTCACATGATAGGTTGTATCTTTTGTCGCCGCAGTTTTCTGGACTGTCTTTCAATCGGAAAGGGTATGTGATGTAATGAACACCGCACCTTCGAGAACATGACTCTTGTTGTTGTTGTTCATAACCACCATACACTTTGTTGTAAGGAAGTATTATTAGTATTAGGAACACTATCCCCATAACCAGGGTTAAGGATGCCATTTTTGATTTTCTGATAGCAAATAGAAAACACTCACAATTTAATTAATGGATGAGAAGCTTACATATAAATTAAAAAAGATAGCACATTTTACGTCTAAGAAGTAACGAGGAAACAGCTAACATTTGACTCGGTATAAGACGACTTACTTTTAAAGTCTTGTTTCGGATGAATGTTTATTAATTATTGGAACAAATAGGAGCTGCTTGCACCACATATATGTTACACTATAAAAAAATATACTCTCCATCGACGTGATTTAGTGAAGTAATTATCATATTATTAAAATTTAGTGGTTGCAATGTGATAATTACGTCATTAAATTATTTTATAAATTAAATAATAAAAATAACGTAATGTGTTAGTCTATATTTTTTTTTATATTGCGATGTGGGAAACACGTCATAACATAAAAAATTGAATAAAAAAATATTAAAGGTGCAAGCGTTTTGAAGAGGGAAGTTTAAATATTTCAAAAAAAATTATTGTGGCGTGGTAAACACGTCGCAACTAATTTAGAGGAAAAAAACTCTGTCTTTGACAAGATGTTATTCTGAAACGTGCAGGTTGAGTGTAAAAATATAACCGTTGGAGGAGTTGCGACGTAAATATCACATGACAAGGCTGCGACATGATATTCACATTGTTGATTGGTTAATTTTAAAATTATAATGTTGAAGTTGCGACGCGAATATCACATGACAAGGTTGTGACATGATATTCACGTCGCTGATTGGCTAATAAACTTGCGCAATCCTCTTTCCAGAAACCATTGTGTTTCTTCATCCTCTTTCTTTTATTCTTTCTCTCTTCTGTTTTCTTCTTTCCCTCTTCTTTATTCTTCCATTCTTCCATAATCAAATCTCAATTCCACAGCAATTCCAATTTTCGTTTTAAATTAATTATATTTTATGATATATTGATTTTTTTCGTCAAGAAATTGAAGAGATTAAAAGAAAGATTCAACAAAAGATTGTACAAGAAGTTGGAGGAGTTTGAAGAATAGATATTTATGTTATTTAATTATATTTTGAATTTGTTATATATATATATATATATATATATATATATATATATATATATATATATATATATATATATATATATATATATATATATAGTTTTAAAATAGTTATAAAATTTAATTATAGTTACTATAGCTAAGTGTTTATTTATAGTTAATAAGAAGACAATGGTCGTATAAATGTGCAGTATGGAATATTATCGGTATGGTCGTAATTGGATGTACGATAGATTGTATTCAGGAAGACGTGCACTTAAACCCAATTTTATAAAAGGAGTTAATGAGTTTATCATGTGAGCATTTGCTCAGGAATATTATCGAAGTGAAGGAGGAGTTAGGTGTCCCTGTCTTAAATATGAATGTAGACCAATAATTAGTGACCCGGAAGAAGTAGCACGTCATTTGCATAGAAGGGGTTTCATTAAAAATTATTGGGTTTGGACGCATAATAGTGAAGAACTATTGAGTAACGTACCAAAGACTAGCAACACGCATGCTTCAATTAGTCGACCGCCTATGGAATATGAGGAAAACTTTAATCTGGTCGGTGAGATGGTTGAGGATGCTTTTGGGGAAGAGTTGTCGAATGAGGAAGCGTAGAGATTTTATCAGTTATTGAATGAGATGAATACACCATTATTCGAGGGGTCATCAGACTCAAAGTTATCAATGTGTGTGAGATTATTGGCCGATAAGTCAAATTGGAATGTTCCTGAATAGTGTTTGGAACATTTAGCAAAAATGATGTTGGATTCCACCGCAACAAAAGACAACTTTCCTACAAGTTTTTATGATTCAAAAAAGTGGGTGTCGAAGTTAGGTTTAAAAGTAAGAAAGATTGATTGTTGTATTAGTGGTTGCATGTTGTTTTATGACAACGAGTTTGGTACTCAAGATGGATTGTTGGAGGAATGCAAGTTTTGTAAGAGTCCAAGATATCAAGTTCGCAGTAAAGCCATTATCAGCAAGCAAAAGTGTGTAGCAGTAAAGTCCATGTTTTATCTTCCGATAATACCAAGGTTAAAAAGAATGTTTGCTTCAATGCACAGTGCAAGTCAAATGACATGGCATCATACAAACCAAACAAGTTCAGGCACTATGTAACATCCATCTGATGGCGAGGCATGGAAGCACTTTGATCCGACACATCCTAATTTTGCTGCAGAACCTAGAAATGTCAGGCTTGAATTATGCTCTGATGGTTTTGCCCCATATATGCAAGCATCGGGAAGTGCGTATTCTTGTTGGGCATTTATTGTAACTCCTTACAACCTCTCTCCTAAGATGTGCATGACAAAACCATACATGTTTTTGACGTGCGTCATTCCAGGGTCTTCCAGTCCAAAAGCAGGAATCGATGTGTACTTACAATCTTTAATTGATGATTTGAAGAGGTTGTGGATTGGAGAATGGACTTATGATATATCCTGTAAACAAAACTTTAATTTACGAGCTGCCTTGATGTGGACCATTAATGACTTTCCAGCATATGGCATGTTATCTGGTTGGGGTACGCATGGTAAAATGGGTTGTCCGCATTGCATGGCATACACCAAAGCGTTTACGTTGGATAAAGTGGGGAAAAGCTCGTGGTTTGACTGTCACCGCAGATTCCTACCAACAAATCATCCCTATAGAAGAAACAAGACAAAATTTAAAAAAGATGAATGAGTATCAGATCTGCCTCCGCCTTGATTGTCACCAGGTGATATATGGAACCAAGTTTGTGAACGAGAGAAGTCAATTCACCTTATCAGTCTTTGGGCGTCCAGGTCGTCCCTCTGGAAAGAAGAGTGTGCATTGGTTGACACAAAAAGAAATACAATTCACACATGTCCATGTCTTGATCAATTGCGTTGAATTTAAACCATATCTTGAGTAAGTATACCCCAACTGTTTAATTTTCTTTGCAGTGTTAATATAAAACTTATTATCTTGAAACTTATAGTGTTTTTTTAGGGAATTTAACATCGCCTATTTTCATAGTGTCGGTGTACAATCAACATCTGGTGTCATTCATGCTCAATTTCCAGCATGGTTTAAGGAGAGATTGTCTAGCATTGTTGCATTGACTCCAAAAATACTCCATTTGAGAAACTTGTCTAAAGGCCCTGTTCAAAGCACAAATGAATGGCACACATACTTCGTGAACGGATATAAATTTCACACTGAGATATGGACTGAAGGGAAAAAACTATAAACAGTGGTATATTTGTAAAAGGAGTTACATATGGCGGTGAAAATGACTTCCATGGCTTTGTTAAACATATCTACGAGTTGGTATACAATTACTTGGACTCGGAAAATAAAGGTGTCTTGTTTTATTGTGAATGGTATGATCCAACTAGAGGCACAAAAATAGATAAGTCATATGGTACTGTTGAGATTCAAATGGATCAGAGGTACAAAGAGTATGACCCTTTCATAATGTCACATATTGTTATGCAAGTTTATTATGTTCCTTATCCTTCATTTGTACCACGTAAACGAGGATGGTATGTTGTAATAAAAACAAAACCCCTGGGTCATATTGAAACTGGCGATCTAGTGGAAGATGCTGCTTACTAAGTTGATGAAGGTGAGCCAATTAATGATATGATTGCAGATGAACAAATTACAAGTTTCTCTGATACAATGGTTGAGGGACATCAAGTTGATGTGTCTATATCGTTGGTTGATAATAATGTGGACGAAGAGCATGATAAAGAGTTTGGATCCGAGGACAATATCACATCAGATGATGAGAATTATATGGATGACGAGCATGAAGATTTAGAATAATGAACTATTTATTGAATGTGTTAATGAATATTTATTGAATGTGTTAATGAATATGTATTGATGAGTATAAAGAATCATATATTGAATATGTTAATGAATATGTATTGAAGAGAATGTATTTTTCAAATCTAGTATTTTTGTTGATATATATATATATATATATATATATATATATATATATATATATATATATATATATATATATATATATTAACTGTGTATTCTATATAAATAGGTAAAATGCCACCTCGAATTGATAAGAGTAAGGATAGTTGTAAAAAGTCCCAACGCCCGAGGTTAGTAACATGTGAGGCACCTCAGTCGGCCACGTGCCCTCCCTGTAGAGTCAGGTCGATCCTATGTCCATGGCCAGTACTCAGCCTTTTGTGCCATTACTCTCTTCTCAGAATATGTTATTCTCATCTGGGACTTCTTCTTTTATTAGACCGTATGGGGTACCATCTTTTGTTAGGCCACCCGGTTTTCTTTTCCCACAGACCCAGATGCCCTCATCCTTCCAGCATATTGGAGGATCCCGTTTTCCATATCCCACACAGATGCCCTCATCCTTCCAGCATATTGGAGGATCTAGCACCCCACATCTCATACAAATGCCCTTATCTTTTCATCAGACTTAAGGATCCAGCACCCCACATTCCACATAGATTCCCTTATCCTTTCAGCAGACTGGAGGATCCAGCACCCCACATCCCACACAGACTGGAGGATCCCACACCCCACATCCCACACAGACTAGAGGATCCCTCACCCCACATCACACACATATACCTGCACGTGAGGATGATCATGCGTAGACGGATGATGATGATGATGATCATGTGGATGGGGATTATGGTATGTTAGATGGAAATGATCTTCGAGGGACTGATGATCCGAGTGAGATTCATGTCATTGACGGGAGATTTTGGATTTGGCCCGAAGGAAACTCGTAAGTTTCTTATTTATAAATTTTTTATTTAAGATAATGCATTTTCATTTTTAATATAAATTTATATTTAATATAATTAATTCAAATTATTGTTGTTTAGTTTCTCGCTGAGTCGGACTGTTGCCAAGGTTATAAATTATATAATTCAGCAGATGTATAAACAATTTTGGAAGACTTTCAAAGATGTCAAAAATAAAGAAGCTTGGTTTAACAAATTTAAGGTATAATTAATTTATTTATGTGAGACCCATTGAACGAGAAGATGATAAAAAAATTATTATGGCAGAACCTCAAGACGACTTTCTGACATAATGCGTCGTCTTAGAGAGCACTGAGAACTTTAGGGTATCCGTCCCAATTGGATAGGGAAATAGGTTTTTGAGGAACTTCTAAAATATTGGAAGTCACCTGAATTTCGGGCTAAATCTGAAAATTTTAAAAAGATGAGGGCATCTGAAAAAGGGGGCTGCGTTAATGCAATTGAAAGTATAAATACCGCAGAGCATGTTCGACGCATGGTAAATATTATCACTTTTTAAAGTTATATTTTGATTCATATTTTATTAATTAATGTTAATTTTATTATTTATACCAAGAATTTGGGGAGACCTTCATTGATGATTGAGTTGGTTAAAAAGACTCGGACAAAGAAAATCGAGGATTTTGTTGACGAACGCACTCTAATAGCTTTCATAAGTTATTTAATTTACGTTGTCATTTATATTTTTTTTATTTAATGACAATTTTGTGTCGTGATTTTCATGTGGCAACTGAAAAACTGTGACATGAAAATCACGTGACAATTGAGAAGTCGTGGCGTGAAAATCACGTTGCAACTTTTTAAATATAATATAATATAATATAATATAATTTAATTTAATTTATTAAATATTTAACTAAATTTTTTTTATTGAATGTATAAGAGGATTATCAGACATTGCTCGTAAATTTTCTGAGTCATAATCCTTAATATACTCCGGGAGAGGGAGAGCCGCTTCATCCAGATGTGGACTTTTATATTTGGGATCAAGTCATTGGCGGAAAAGGCCCTAACGGTTGTTTTTTTGGTGGTGGAAATTTGGAGGGCGCATTGAGAAGTGGGGATAGAACTCTATTTCAAATAGGTATTTTAGGCTTTTATAGTTTTGGGCTTAGGGTGCAAGCTAAATCTATAAATAGAGGGAGTAACCCCTAATTTTGTAATCAAGTCAATTAAGTTGTATTCACAGAATTTACAGTTGCAAGTGAATAACAAAGTTTTCCACTGTTTGTGGGCAGAGAGAAACTCTTCAGAAAATAATTGTCTTCTTTCTTTTCTTTCTTTCTCATAATTCATTATCATTATGTAGAAATTCATCATAGATATATGGTGGATTTCCAACATCTGGTACCAAGAGCTCGGTTTCGATTCAAGGGAAGTATCGATCAAGAACGATTGAGGAAGAAAAGAATTCACGATGGCAAATTATGGGAATGTAAATTATCCACTAACTCTACCATTTCTGAAAGTAGACAACTATGAGAATTGGTGCAAACAGATGAAAGTGTTGTTCAGGTGTCAAAGTCTTTGGGATCTTGTAAAAGATGGATTTGAAGCGCTTGGAGAAAACGCTTCAGAAGAAGAAAAGAAGAAACACACAGAAATTGAGAAGCTGAGTTATAAAGCACTCTTTATAATTCATCAATGTGTGAGTCCAAATTTTTTTGAAAAAGTGAGTGATTCAGAATCTGCAAAAGAAGCTTGGGATGTTTTTGAGAAGTCCTTTGGTGGTGCAGAAAAGGTGAAATAAGTGAGGTTACAAACTCACAAGACAATGTATGAATTGCTTCAGATGGAAGATAGTGAGAGCATATCTGATTTCTTCACTAGGGTTACAAAACTAGTGAATCAAATAAGGTATGTGGAGAAACATTAACAACAAGAACTGTTGTTAAGAAGATCTTGAGATCTCTGGCTCCTAAGTTCGACCATGTAGTGGTGGCTATAGAAGAGGGGAAATACTTTTCGAAATTGACAAAGGAAGAGCTTCAAGGGATGCTTGAATATCATAAACAAAGAATGAATGAAAGAGCTGCAGGAAAATCGAAGAGTGATGTGGCTCTGCAGGCACATTCAGCAAAAGAAACCAAAGGCAAAGGAAAGTGGTTCGGCAGAGGTAGAGGCGGCTACAACAAATCGAATGGTAGAGGAAACCAGAATGAAGGAAACATGTCGAATCAAAGAAGACCATACCAAGGCAACCAATGAGGTGGTGTTTCAAATAGAGGAAGAAGTGGTGGTCGAAAACCTGATAAGAGTCACATTCAATGTTACAATTGTCATAAGTATGGTCACTATTCGAGTTATTGTCCAAAAAAGTGAAAGAATCAAGAAAGTGATGCAAAGTTTGCAAAACATGAAGAAGAAGAGATGATGCTAACAGTCACAACAAGATATGAAGATAGATTCAAGGACCAATGGTACTTGGATTCAGGATGCTCCTCACATATGTCTGGAAGGAAAGACTGGTTTGTCAACATAAAGCCCTCAATGAAAAATATGGTAAAATTCGTAAATGACAATACCCTAGCAGCTGAAGGTATTGGTGATGTTATGATTATGAGGGAAGATGGCAAGAGGTCAGTAATTTCCAATGTGTTATACATACCAGACATGAAGAGCAATTTGCTCAGTATAGAGCAGTTGGTCGAAAAGAATTATAAAGTGTCGATCAAAGATAAGATGATGAGAGTCGTCGATGTAAATGGAAGATTAATCTTGAAGGCTCCTATGTCTCAAAATAGAACCTTCAAGACCGAACTAAATGTGATGGAGCACAAGTGCCTTTCGACTGCAGCTAGAAGAGATGAATGGATATGGCATTATAGACTAGGCCATCTCAACTTCAGAGACATCAGAGATTTGAAGAGAATAAATATGGTTTCAGGATTGCCAGAAATCGACATTCCAAATGAGGTATGTGAGGAATGTGTGCAGGCGAAGCAGCACAAGAATAGCTTCAGCAAGGATGCAGGAAGCAGGTCGAAGGCTATTTTTGAAGTCATATACTTTGATGTATGTGGACCAATCCAGGTGGATTCAATGGGAGGTAACAAATACTTTGTTATATCCATATATGATTTCAGTCAAAAGCTATGGACTTACCTGATCAAGAAGAAAAGTGAAGTGATCGAGGTATTTGCAAAGTTTAATTCTATGGTCGAAAGAGAAAGTGGTCGAAAACTCAAAGTTTTGAGAATTGATGGTGGTGGAGAGTATGTGTCGAAAGACTTCGACAAGTTATGTGAAAAGGAATGGATTGTGCGTGAGGTGGCGCCACCCTATACTCCACATCATAATGGAACTGCAGAAAGGAAGAATCAAACCATCATGAATATGGTGAGAAGTATGTTGAAAGACAAGAATTTACCTAAAGATTTTTTGGGGTGAAGCTGTTTCGACTGCAACACACATTTTGAACAAATTTCCTACGAAGAAGCTAGAAGGAATTACTCTAGAAGAATGTTGGTCTGGTGTGAAGCCTAGCTTGAGTCATCTGAAGGTATTTGGATCTATTGCACATAGACATGTGCCAGATCAGTTGAGAAGAAAACTTGATGACAAGTCAAGTAAAATGATTCTAGTTGGATATCATTCGACATGAGGTTACAAGTTGTTCGACCTAGTGAACAAGCAGATTGTAATCAGCAGGGACGTGATCATAGATGAGCTTAAAGAATGGGATTGGACTGAAAATGTCAAGAAAGATTCAGTGGTATTCCTACTTGAAGAACTAGAAACTCAAGTCGAAAGAGAAGTTTGACAAGAGGAACCAACAACTATAGATCAACCAAGTACAAGCAGACCTCAAAGAACAAGACGCATGCCTGCAATATTGCAATATTGCAATATTGTGTGATTACATAAGATGATGTGATAGATAATGAAGGTGAGTTGGTACATTATGCTTTCTATGAAGATGTCGAACCTATCAATGCAGCTAAAGCATTGAGAGATTCGAAGTGGGTGAAAGCAATGAACGAAGAAGTGAAGTCTATCGAAGACAACAACACTTGGTTACTTGTCGAATAGCCTAAAGGCAAGAAGGCAATTGATGTCAAGTGGGTATACAAAGTGAAAACGAATTCGAAAGGGGAAGTAACTCGACACAAATCAAAGCTTGTGGTGAAAGGATTTCTATAGAAAGAAGGAATAGAATTTGATGAAGTTTTTGCACCTGTTGCTAGGATCGAAACAATCAGGTTGGTTGCTGGTCTAGCAGAAATAAACAGATGGCACATGTGTCAGATGGACGTGAAATGTGCATTCCTGAATGGACCCTTAGACGAAGAAGTTTATGTTAAATAACCAGTTGGGTTTGTGAAACATGACAAAGAGAGAAAGGTGTACAGGCTGCATAAAGCCCTGTATGGATTGAAACAAGCTCCAAGAGCTTCGAATAAGAAAATTGATAGTTTCCTAAGGGAGAAGGAATTTGTGAAGTGCACAAATGAACATGGAGTATATGTAAGAAGAAGCAATAATGAATTTATTATACTATGTCTCTATGTCGATGATTTGTTGATAATATGTAGCTGCAAAAGTGAGATCAAAGACTTCAAAGGTGATCTCAGCAAGGAATTCGAAATATCTGATCTGGGTGAGATTTCATATTTCCTTGGTACCGAATTCTACAAGAGCAATAGAGGTTTGATGATGCATCAAAGAAGATATGCATGAGAAATTCTCAAGAGATTTGAGATGGAAGAATGCAACTCAACTTCAACACATGCAGAACCAAGACTACAACTGTTGAAAGATGCAGATGAAGATGATGTAGACCCAACCCAATATAGAAGAATTATTGGATCATTGAGATACCTTTGTCATACAAGGCCTGACTTAGCATATAATGTAGGTATGGTAAGTAGATTCATGCAGAAGCCAAAGGTATCACATCTAGCAGCGGTGAAGAGGATACTGAGGTTTCTCAAAGGAACTCTCGACTATGGCATTTTATTTCCTGCAGCTGATAAAGGAAAAGAATGCAAGTTAGTGGGATACACTGGTTCGAGTTGGTGTAGTGATGATGATGATCGAAAATCAACAGCAGGATATGTGTTTATGTTAGGAGGTTCACCAGTTGCTTGGAGTTCAAGAAAGGAACCAGTAGTGGCATTATCATGATGCGAAGCAGAATACATAACTGCTTATCTTTGTGCATTTCAAGCAACTTGGATGGTGAACTTGGTCGAAGAGATAATAGGGAAAGATCATAGAGAAATTACCATGAAGATCGACAACATGTCAGCTATCAATCTGGCGAAGAACCCGATAGCACATGGTCGAAACAAGCACATCGAAATGAGATTCCATTATCTTCGAGAGTAGGTAGCAGATGGGAAGATGAATTTGGAACACTGCAGAACTGAGAATCAGATTGCAGACATCATGACGAAGGAGTGCAGGTCGAAGTATTCAGAAGACTAAGAGTCATGATGAATATAAATAGTTTAGACACAATGAATTAGGTGGTGTGTTAAATTGTAATTTATAGTGTCGAAACTATGTGTGTCGAAGAGACTAGATTTGTTTTAGATTTAAATAGATTTGATTTAGAACTAAATTAGAATAGAATTGATTTAGTACCCAAATAGGTATTTTGGGCTTTTATATTTTTAGGCTTAGGGTGAAAATAAATAGGGGGAGTAATTCCTAATTTTGTAATCAAGTCAATTAAGTTGTATTCACAAAATTTGCAGTTGCAAATGAATAACAAAGGTTTCCATAGTTTGTGGACAGAGAGAAACTCTGCAGAAAATAATTGTCTTCTTTCTTTTCTTTCTTTCTCATAATTCATTGTCATTGTGTAGAAATTCATCATAGATATTTGGTGGATTTCCAACAGTCAAGAGCCGGAGGATGACGAAAACGAAGATAATTTTGACATTGATAATTATGACCCGTAAACTTAAATTTATTTATTTTACTTTCAAATTTGAATTTGTATACCATACTAATTAATTCTTAAATTTATAATTTTAGTTTATTAATTTTATTATATTAAATTTAATATATTGAATTTATTATATATTAAATTTATTTTATATTAAATTTATTTTATATTGAATTTATTATTTTAATTTATTATATTGAATTTATTAAATTGAATATATAAAAGAAAAACAAATTCAGTTATTAAATAAAAAAAACATTAGTGACACGATTTTCAGGTCACAAGTTGTGACGTGAAAATCACGTCGTAACTCAACTTTTATATAAAAAACACAAAAGCTGAATGCCCAAGGGTTGTTAACTGTAACTATTTAGTGACGTGTTTTTCATGTCACTAATTTGTGACATGAAAAACTTGTCGCAACTAAAGTAACTGTAAGTCCGCCACGTCTGCTTTCCTGCAGGGTTGGGTTTTCTATAAAAGTTTGTTGCGACGTGATTTTCATGTCACAACTTTGTGACATGAAAATCTCGTCGCAAACTATTTGCCGCCCCCTCCATCCACGTGAATGCACACGTCACAAATAATGTGTAGTAACGTGATTTCTCATGTTGTGATGTGAAAATCACGTCGCAAATTAGTGTTTTTTTGTAGTGTTGGAATATCATCAGATCAATATCAATCCTTGACGCAAGCTCTTAGATATCAGCAAAGTGGTATGAGTCAACATGTACTGCCTTAGCCGGCGAGCAGCCCATACCAAAGTGCAACAAGTTTTCTCGAGCAGTGAATATTTGGTTTCACAGTCGGTAAACTTTTTGCTAAGGTAATAAATGGCATGCACTTTTTGGCCAGACTCGTCATGCTGCCCCAGTACGCACCCTATTGAATTCTCTAGGACGATCAAATACATGATTAACGGTCTTCCTTCGACGGGTGGCATCAAGATAGGAGGCTCTAGTAAATACTCCTTGATTTTATCGAAAGCAACTTTACAGTCATTATTCCATCTAACTACCTGATCTTTCTTCAACAGCTTGAAGATTGGTTCACAAGTAGATGTTAGGTGAGAAATGAACCTGGAAATGTAGTTTAGGCGTCCCAAGAACCCTCTAACCTCCTTCTCAGTGCGAGGAGCAGGCATTTCTTGTATAGCTTTGACTTTGGCAGGATCAACCTCGATGCCTTTGTTGCTGACAATGAAACCTAAGAGCTTACCGTACCGGACTCCGAATGTACAATTTTTTGGATTTAATCTTAGCTTGTACTCCTTCAACCTGACAAACAGGTTTTGCAAGTGATCAAGGTGTTCTTCTTTAGTTTGTGATCGGCCTATCATGTCGTCTACGTAGACCTCTATCTCATGATGTATCATGTCATGAAACAAAGCTACCATGGCACCTTGATAGGTTGCCCCGACATTCTTCAGTCCGAATGGCATCACTTTGTAGCATAACATACCCCAATGTGTAACAAAAGTAGTTTTCTCCATGTCCTCAGGTGCCATTTTGATCTGGTTGTAACCTGAGAATCCGTCCATGAAAGAAAATACTTTGTGCTAGGCTGTATTGTCAACCAGGATGTCGATGTGTGGAAGTGGAAAATCATCTTTAGGGCTTGCCCTTTTTAAATCTCTATAATCCATGCACATTCTCACTTTGTCGTCCTTCTTAGGCACTGGCACAATGTTAGCAACCCATTGAGGATAGGAAGTAACATCCAGAAATCCAGCATTGAACTGCTTCATAACTTCTGCTTTGATCTTCTCTGACATGTCAGGTCTCATGTGGCAGACTTTTTGTTTCACTGGTGGACAGTCTTCTCTTGTGGGTAGACGGTGTACCACAATGTCTGTATCAAGTCCCGGCATGTCTTCGTATGACCAGGCGAAGATTTCAACATAATCATGCAACAGATGAATTAGACGCTCCTTGACACTCGGCTCTAGGTTGGAACCCACTCTGATTTCCTTTCTGTCTTCCTCAGTACCCAAGTTGATTGTATCCAACAACTCCTCATAAGGCAGAATAACCCTTTCCTCTTATTGTAGAAGTCTAGCCAATTCCCCGGGCACCTCACAATATTCCTCATCTTTGTATTCGGCATGGTAGATCAGATCTTTAGAGTCACTGAAGGCTATAGCAATATCGTTACCCATGGGATCCAGAATGGAAGGGTACCTGCATTTGTGAGTGTGGGTGTGTGTAAGGGTATAGCCACCTTAAAACAAAAAAATGTAAAAGAAAGACAATCAACACAAAAGTTTATATGAAAAACGTCCATGATTCATTGAAATGACATATGAAAATGAAATAAGAACCCTTACAAATGGACCATTGTGTCTCGGGTAAGACACAAGGTTGAAAAAGTACGAATTATTTGTGAATTATTACAGATCCAACAGAAATGGAAAAGATAATTTACTGCGGTATGAAAGTAATCGAAACAAAGTCTTTTACTTCCCAGTTGCACAATCCTCTGCCAACAGTAGGAAATATCCAATCTTCCAGGCTGCCCTCTTCTTCACTGTCCTCTAGTGCATTAACCCCTTGGTGACTGATCTTCACAGGTGGCCCTCTGGCACGGGCGCAGCGCACGGCCTTCTGAGCAGTCGAGGTGAACCCTAAGCCGAATTTATCTGATTTATAAGGAAATTCTGGAAGCTTCCCCCAAATTGTGCTTCCTCCCTCTTCAACCACTGCTTTCGCATCCTTGAGAGATGACATCTGAGGCAGAGGTCTGGTAATCATGGGTACAAAGGACACTGTCTTGGTCGCTGCTATCATCCTTAGCTACCTCTTAAAAATGCTGGAAAGGAGTTTCGATGAATTCTCCATCCAATTCTACATAACGGAAAGAATTCAGATGACTGATCATGTATTCCTCTTCGCCATGAACAATTATGATTTTCCCCTGGACAAGGTACTTGAGCATTTGATGCAGAGTAGAAGTGATAACTCCAGCATGGTGGATCCAAGGTCTTCCCAGCAGGCAAGAATAAGAAGGACGAATGTCCATCACATAGAATGTGGAGTTGAAGGTTTCAGTTCCCACCTTAATCGGGATGTCCACCTCCCCGTGGACCATCCTTTTAGAACCATCAAAGGCTCTGACAATTATATTGTTGGGTTTCAGGGTTAAGCCTTCACAATCCAGTCTATCCAAGGCTTTCTTCGGCAAGAAATTCAAAGACGAACCAATGTCTACCAGTACGTGTGCTAGGGTTATCCCTTTGCATTCCACCGAGACATGCAAAGCATCATTACGTTTTCTCCCTTTCGAAGTTAAATCTGCATTGGAGAATCCTAGACCATTGTCAGCTGTTAAACTAGCCACACATTCCTGGAACTGATCAGCAGAGGTTTCTTGTGGCACGTGGGCCGTCTTCAAAAATCTTATCAGAGCCTTAGCATGAGCTTCTGAACAAAGCAACAGGGCCAACATGGAGATCTTTGAGGGGGTTTGCCCCAGCTGTTCCACCACATCATAATCGCTTTTCTTGATTATTTTCAAAATTTCCTCCATTTATTTTTGAGAGGTTTCAGGGGTGATCAATGGCTGAGCCCTCGTCCTGACGGGCTCTTCTTGGATCCCTTTCCCTCGAACATCAGTAGCAACAAAGGGGATGACCATGGGGGTCGTGACTTCTTCTATGATTGGTGTACTTGCAAATATGTTTGCAGGTGTAGAGATAACCTTAGGAGCAACTGAGGGTCCAAGAATTGCCTTTGGAGGGGAAATCTTTGGAGAAAAGATTCTTCCACTACGGGTAACTTTGCTTGTTTCGACAATTTTACTGATGTCAGAATTGTCTTCTTCAGAACTCTCTTCCTCGGCAGTCTATTCAATCTGTTTGACACCATGGTAGTAGATTTCTCCACCATAGTTCCATGGTACTGATTTGTCGGACTTGTACGGGATTGGCCCGAGCATGGTTATCTTCAAAGGTACAGCCTTCGGAGCAGATGTAATCCTAACAGGTCTTTTAGGGACCTTGGAAGGATTGGAGGATATGGTTATTATTGAAACATCGTTAACAGGAGTTGATAAAACAGGAGCCTTCTCAAATAGGATTTCTTGGTTATTAATTAGGTGTTGGATACCTATCTTCAACAATGGACAGTGGGTTGATGAGGATGAACAAAGGTGACAATCTCCTTCACAACCTGGGAAAACCCCAGCCTTCAACAAATTTAACTTGATTATAGGGAGCGGAGTTATCAAATCATCTACAGTAGCAACAAACAGATCCTCCTCAACAGCATGGGCGTTGTGGCCGTGCCTTAACATAGGAGCAGAGATAACATTGGGTTTTTCAGGTGCATCAAATTCAACTTCTTTAGCATCTATCAAATCCTGAATTTTATTCTTAAGGGCCCAACAATTATCAGTGTCGTGCCCCGGGCTCTCCGAATGGTAAGCGCACCTGGCGTTCGGATGGTAATATGGAGAAGCAGTGTTAAGATTTTTAGGGGCCTCTTTTAGCATGGCCAAATTCAACTTCAGAAGATGTGGTAGGACTTGAGCAGGAGTCATGTTTATCTTGGTGAATTGCCGTACAGGCCTTTCCACCCTTTGTTGGTTATTTCTAGGCTGATCATTCCTCGGCTGATTGTTTCTTGGCTGGTCTGATGTAGACTTTTGAATCATAACGGCCCCCACCGCTGGCCGGCGCTTAACTCTTCCTTGACCCCTCTGAGAGTAGACAGCTGATACTTCCTTCTTTCCTATGAAGGGCTTTTTTTACAGCAGCAGAGGTAGACGCGTCTTTCTGAATTTTCCCGCTTCTTATGCTGACTTCTATCCTCTCGCCGGTTAAAATCAACTCAGTGAACCCCGCTGAGGAGCTTCCAATCAGATGATTAAAGAAAGGACCTGATAGAGTTCCTAGAAACATGTCCACTAGCTCCCTTTCAGATAAAGGTGGTTGCACCCTTCCGGCTAAATCCCTCCACTTTTGGGCATAGTCTTTGAATCCCTCGTTGGACACCATGGCCATACTCTGGAGTTGAGTACGGGTTGGTGCCAAGTCGGTGTTGTATTGATACTGTTTATAGAAGGCGGTTGCCAAGTCTTCCCAATTATGCACATCAGACCTCTCCAACTGGTAGAACCAATCAAGCTGCGTTCCTGACAAACTGTCCTGGAAAAAGTGGACCCACAAATCTTTGTCAGTAGAATGCGGTTGAATTTTCCTGACATAAGATCGTAGGTGCATCTTGGGACAAGACACCCCAACGTAATTGGCAAATAGTGGCACCTTAAACTTCAGAGGGATTACTATTCCAGATACCAAACCTAACTCCTCAAAGTCCATCCCCGATACCCTATATACTTCCATAGTAGCTAGACGCTCTTCCAGATTTTTGTATTTGTCATCGGCCAGAGGGTATTGATATTCAGAATAGTCCTCATCGTCCTCTTCTTCTGCTTCAGAATCAGATGGCATTGCCGTTCCCTTTCCTTTTCCTTCCCCTTCTTCAGATGTTGATGGGAATTCCAAAGTCCGTCTGGCTTATCCTTCGAACCTTCTGCCCATGATAACCACACCGGCTCGCTTCTTCTTCTTTTTCTCTTTCTCTTTCTCTAGCAGAGTCTTGAGCTCCTCCTGCCCCTTGGCTAAGGTCAAGAGTAGCTGTTGAAATTGTGAAATATGAGCTTGTAAGTATTTGACCATTTGTTCTAGATCCATCTTGCTGAAATAAACAGCAGAGAGATGAGGAAACTTGGTGTGAAGACCTGTTTATGCATATGATGAATGAAGATGCGATATGCAAATGATTTCAAGGAAATTTAGAAGATTTAAATTTGTTCAAACCAAAAAGAACACATGTCATATTAAATAAAACCAAGTTTGAATACATCATGCCTCCTCGGGCTTACAAAGAAAGAAACTGAAATACATCAAAATTATCAAGATAAAAAGACCGAACGCATCCTTTTTGGAGCAATGTAGGTATTCAGATTCTTCTCTTCATGAAGCAGTTTGGTGAGCTCCAGAACCTTCTTCTCACTGGCGTAGTACTGGGTTTAAAAGGTGTCTCGCTCTTCCTTCAACTGAATCCAGGCTTTTTGCAGGTCTTCGAGAGAGGTAGGCATGTTAGGATGAAGAACGATGTATGGGACGTCTCCTTCAATAACAGGCTCGATGATGATAAGAAGGATGGAAGGGTAAGGCATTAAGAGACTCTGGACACGAGCCCGTACCCACTTAAGGTAAGGCTCGAGAGGGATAGAGTTTTATGTCCCAAAGTCCTACTGTCCACTTTGTTCACCATTCCCCAAGCACGTGTAAACCTCTGGCGATAACCTTGGTCTTCTTTGTCGTAGTCACAAACCATACCTCGGACGAGCATCTCATGAGGGCCGTCTCTTCGGGCATACCCAAACTGTCGAAGAGCTAAACACGGGTTGTAGGTGATACCTCCCCTAATACCTAGCAGAGGTATGTTAGGGAACTCCCTACAGCGGTCAATGATAAAGATATCTTCCAAAGATTTTGAGCACCAACGGATATCAGAGTGAGTGAGAGACATCATCCTTTGAGACCAAGTCAATCTTTGCTCGTTCTCCAATGCTGACTGAGGCAGGTTTGAAGTGAACCACTTAGCGAGTAGGGGTATACAACACAAAAGGGTACCTCTTTTCTTCATGGTACAGGTATGAAGGCAATGCAAGATGTCTCCTAGCAAGGTGGGTATAGGATTGCGAGAGAGAAAGACTTTGATGGCATTAACGTCTATGAATTGGTACTAGTTAAGAAACAGAACCAAACCATAAATAAGGAGAGCTAGCACTTCTTCGAAAGCTTGGAAATCCATGTCATCCCAGAATGAACGAGCTTTTTCCAATAGAAACTTAGCTAGAAAGCCTTTGACCCCACTTCTTGTCTCCCAATTGGCTGTGACGTCGACCCTCTTCACATGTAAAGCTTCGACGATGACTTCAGGTTTTGGAATCCCTTCTAGACCAGTGAACGGTATCTGATTAAGCACGAGCAACCCTAAGAGTAGAGAGAACTCTTCCAATGTTGGTACCAACTGATAGTCCGGAAAATTGAAACAATGATGTACGGGATCAAAGAATTGAAATAGTACACACATCATCTCTTCTTGGAAGTTGCGTGTAGCCAAACTGAGGAGTCGACCATACTTCTTGGAAAAAGGAGAATCCCCGGGAACTCTTGAGGCCAGCTCTTGAAGTTGAGGATGCGCTTTTACAAAGCTGATTCAGATGGTGTTTCTTCAGAGAGAATTCATTTCCTACAAAACAAAAACAAAGATAAATATCTAAATCCTTGAAATGGTTAGTGAGCATGCATATGATGTTGATGATGTTTATGTACAAGCAAACACATATACACACAACAAACAGATCCCTATGTTTCAGGCTTGCATGAGTTTGTAGGTAAGTACCCTCTTGAAGTTTTAGTTGGCTCAACCTGTCTTAGAAATGACGATCAGGTTCTAAAGGATCTCAATATCACCGACCTTTCTTTTAGGAATTGTCTCAGCTCAATCAATCTTTTCTTGCGGCCGAGATATCCCAAAAGTCTAGCCTCAATGAGTGTAGTATCGAGTGTCAACCAATTTTCAGCTTTACACCGAAACTGGTTACCTCACTACGTCCTAATGGCCAAGTTTGTTCAATTAGGGTTCTAAGGTTAATTAGTGCTTCGCGACGCCACTCAGCGGCCCCGTATTCTCCTCGATTCACCACGAGGGATACCGGTACCCACAAATGCGTCACACTAACATAGCCATTGTCTCAACCATATCGGTCTACGCCGTACAGTCTCCACAATCTATTGCTATTTACCTAAAAAGGTGCCCCAAATCCTGGTGGAGGATCAAAGCAAGCCCAATACAAAGAACCAAATATAAAGCATACAAATCAAATAATGAAAGCGAGTAAAAGTGATCTAACCCTAAGGTAACCCCACTTTTAATTTATTCTCCCCAGCAGAGTCGCCAGTTCTGTGATGCGGTGGGAGAACTGACTTGAAGTTTTGTGTTTCGTTCGCACTTGTGCAGTTAGCAAGAGTCGCCACCGACTTTTCTTTTATCCAAAAGGAAAGGTAAAAAAGCACAGGAAAGACCTTTTGAGATTATTCTCGGGTTCAGGGGGTAGATTATGAAAAGGGAAGGTATTAGCACCCTTTTCATCCATGGTTTTCCATGGGCTCTTAGTTACTCGTTTAGATCACTTGCTTTCATTTGATTGTGTGCTTGTGGTGTGGGCTTTGAAAGTATTTTTTTGAAAAAAATCTCTTTGTAATGGTTCTCGTCTCTATAAGAACGTATACAAAGTTTTGTTTCGAAAAATGGTTCAAAGATGTGTTTGTAAATCGTGTTTCGAAAAGTGTTTTGAAAAGAGGTTTTGCAATGGTTCTCGTCTCTATAAGAACGTATACAAAATGTTTTTGTCTTTTTGAAAATGTTTTGAAATGGGAGTGTAGGTGTAAAAGTTTTTGTCGTGAGCAAGCGAGTAACTAAGAGCGAATCTATCTACTCGAAAGGTCTTAAATTGTTCTTTTCTTCTTCCTTTTAATGGTGCTATCTTACCATTGATTTGGTAAGAAGCCCCACCATTGGATGTGAAGGGACATGCGCGGGTCAATTTTACAATCATTGAAGGCAACTTGTGAGACGCTTTAGCAATTTTTTGTAAGGCACGAGATTGTTTTAATCGAAGGCAACATCGAGGGTCATCGAGGGACCACGGTCTTTGTTTATCGAAGGGTCATTGCTAGAGTGTCTCATATTTGAGGGACATGATTGTATTTCCGAGTGTGATACGGTGGGAGAACTGACTTGAGTTTTTGCGTTTGTTTTCGCAAATATTTCGGTTGAGCAAGAGTCGCCACCGACTTTTTATTTTATCCTAAGGAAAGGTTAAAAAGCACAGCAAAAACCTTTGAGATGTTTTCTTGGGTTCGGGGAGTAGATTATAGAAAGGGAAGGTATTAGCACCCTTTCTATCCATGGTTATCCATGGGCTCTTAGTTACTTGCTTAGATCACTTGCCTTGATTTTCAATTGTTTGAAATGGTGCTTTGTGTGTGGATTTTGAAAAGGTTTTGAAAAGAGGCCAATGTGGTGGCAACCTTTGTAATGATCCATGTTTGAATGTATACAAAGGTGTATTTGTCTTTTGAAAAGTTTTCAATGTTTTTGAAAGTTATTTTGAAAATGTGTTGTGATGTGTGTTTTGAAAATAGGCAAGGGTTTTTGTTTTGCAAGTTGGCAAGTAACCAAGAGCTATCTACCCTAAATTTCTCAAAGATCTTTGCTATGTTTTAACCCTTTTAACAATTTTGTTCCACCATTGTATTTGGTGGACAATCTTGTGTTAGGATGTTAACGGGACGGATGCGGGTCATCGTTTAGACCATGATTGCAATGGTGCCAAGTATCTTTGGGCAATTTCCTTTAAGGGACTTGATCATTTTTAGGCAACTTTTGAAAGCGTCATCGAGGGACTATGATCATTTGACTGTTTTGTTTTTTTTTTTGCCAAAGATACCTAACATGCAATATGGCCCATTTTTGAAGGCAACAAGTGGAGTACCCTAGGGGTGCAAGTGTGATTAGTGTTGTCCATTTTCATGCTTGTTTATCTTGAAATTAGGTCAAACTATTTTTGGTTAATTTTGCATACAAAACCCTAATTCTAACATGGCATAATTAGAAAGCTTTTAAATGCGAAAAATAAAAGGTCCTAAGTTATTACAACATAATATATGGGATGGGGGGTACAAATGTTCAAATGGGGATATTTTAGCAAGAAATTAAACCTAAACTATTACATCCAAATTGAATTATACAAATTATTTTAATATACAACAATTAAATAAAAATATAATAAATATGCAAGATGCAAAAAATGTTTTTTATATGTATGAAAAAAGTATTTTTTATGTGTTAAATAAACAAAAATAAAATTAATTAATTTTGGTATTTTTATGCATTTAGGGCAAAACCCTAATTTTATGAATAAAAGGTACTTATTATAATATATGTAATATTTATTAATTATGTGCAAAAAATAAATAAAAGAAGGTATATTGTAAAAAAAAGTATTTTTGAGGTCAAAATATTAATAAAAATAAAATATATTAATTCTTTGTATTTTCCCTAAATATATTAATAAATATATAAGTATTTACATTATTTATTAAATATATATTATATGTACAAAAATAAAATATTTAATATTATAAAAAAAAATATATTTATTATAAAATGTTTTCAAGAGATAACATAAAATAAAAATCAGAAATAAAATATGTTTGTATTATTTTTTGTATTTTAAAATAAAAGTATACTTATGTTTATTTATATACAAAACTAAATAAAGCCAAATAAATATCAAATAAAATGCAAAAAATGTGGGAAAAATAAATTTAATATTTTTTCATGCTTAAATAAAAATATGGAAACAAAATCAAAAGGAAAAAAAATGGAAAATGACAAGTAAAACTCAAAATAGGCCAGGGGGGTGCATGTGAAATGCAGTGGTGTGAAAAGGAAAAACAAATCTCAGGCCCAGCCCAAGACTCTGTCTTCTTCAACCTCCAGCTTCTTTGTACAAAACACGCGCCTCTGCTATCTCAAGATTCTTGGACTTTTAGCACAAACTCACAACATGAAAAATGTTAAGCATCAAACCACGATTCCATACATATAAAAAACTTAACCTAACTTACAGAAATGAGAGAGAATTTCTCCATCCCTAATTCTTAACCTAAGTTTTTTTCAATGTTCAGGTCTCAAATTCTCTCAGCACATGCAACATAAATGGAAAGTAAACATATGTATAGCTTCAGGGGCATGAATAGAACATTTTTCATTCACAAACTTAGAGCTAACTCTTCCTATATTGAGAGATAGAAGTCCATGAACTTACCTGTTCAGCTTGGATCATGTCTGACAATGGAGGTCCTTTCAAGGCAAGGTGAGGGTTGGTATATCTTGCTTGAAGTTCAGGGATGCTATTCCAACCTTTAACTTGCTTTGAAACCAACTGAATCAAACTATAGCAATCCACCTGCAAAACAGAAAATGTGAAAATGGTGAAGTTGGTTAGAGGTGTTACAGGTCGTGTCCAAGGCTTGGGATAGCTTGCATATGAGATATGGAATATGTATGAACTGGATTTAGCAAGAATGCACGAATGGATTGGCTTATGGAAGTCCAACTGCAGAGGTCACTCTGTTTTCTGCAGTGGGAGGGTGTTTTGAGGTTTGATGATGTTTGGAAGGTCTTTTGCTCGTGCCTTAGCTCTGTTATGTTATTTGGAAGGTGTACAACAACTTTGCTTAAGCTTCTCTATGCTGAAATGAGAGTTGGTGTGTAATATGCAAGTTTCTTCACACTTAAGCAAGAAAGTATCAACTTGGTTTCTAGGCCAGTAAAATGCCTCTGTCTATGCTGCACATTTGAGTCTTGATTAGTGGGATATGCCTATGCCTTTGTGCCTCAAAGATCTGCATTGTACCTCATAGATTGCAAAGTTAACATAAAGTAACACTTTACAAAAATGGATAATATGCTTTTTCTTATTAAGGCTTAATCTTGTATGCAATGCTTAAACACATAATGCAAGGCTTGAACACAAGGGGTTTGTATTAAATTTATGAGTGTGAATGGGATAAAGGACCTGTAATCCATCTTAGAACATGCTGAGCTCAAAATGCAAGGTTATGGACATGTAAATTGGTCATGAACAAAGTGAGTTTTTCCCAACTTGCCAAATTCGATTCTCCCTAACCATGAGGTTGTTTGATGAGTTCTTGGACATTTTGGAAAGCTTGGAATGTGTAATACGATCCATCTTTGTAATTCAAATTGAAATTCCAAGTGGAAGCATGTGAAAAGTTGCCATGAAGTTAGGCAAAAATCCTGCCTAAAATAGGTCAAAATTTCTCTAAGTTAAGAATGTTTTGCACCCTTGTTCCAAAAATCATAACTTGAGCTACAAGCTTCTTTTGAGGAAACTTTGTGAATCAAAGTTGTAGATTTTGCAATGGAATACAACTTTCATGTTTTGACTTTTGTTTGAATCCAAATGCATCTTGATGGAAAAATGGGACAAAGTTAGGAAAAAAATTAGGGATTTTCATAACTTAGAAAAATTCTAAGTTATGAAAATTCTTCATTTTAAACCCTAATTTGCAATTTTTGATTTCTTGATGAACAAGTTTCATAATTTGGCATGTTTTGATGAAAAATGAATCTTGACACTTGATTTTGACCAAAAAGTCAAAGTTTGACTTTTCAGTATACAGTCAAAAGTTTATCAATTGACTGGAAAATTCATCTGTCAATCTTGTGCATTTGGGATCTTTTGAATTTGTTGAACATGTCAAGACAATTCCATGGGGTCCTTGAGTCCATATATGAGCTTGGTTTGCCATTGGTTAGGTCAAATAGTCAAAAATTGCCTTTGTGCAGTCAAAACCCTAAAAATGACCATTTTGCCCCTTTTGGTGATCTGATCAAATTTCTTGGGGAATTGTGATCCAAACTTGACCAAATGTTTCAAATGAGTTCATAATGTTGGTGTGGGTCAAATTTCATGGGGTTTGGCTGTCAATTGACCACAGTTGACTTTTTCCCCAATACAGTTGATTTCTAGGTCAACTGTCCAATTGACTGGGCAAAGTTTGGAATCAAGACCTGAAACTTGGTATGGATAAACTTGTGAGTCCAAAATGAAGCATGAAAGTCATCTTATGAATTTTAGGTCAAAACATCTTTGTGCAAACACAAACCCTAATTTGGGTCAACAGTGCAAGGAGGAGTCTTGAGCAGAGGAAACCCTAACTGGATCTTGAGCTCTAAGGGTATTGGGATGATAAAATGTTGAGGAAATGGGAGGGAAAATTTTGGGGTACAACAGTTGCCCCTGTTCAATCTTCTTGCACCTGAAGAGTTAGATTGGCAGGTTTGCCTTTCGCGTCTCGAAGGTAAAAGGAGATTGGACACTAGAGTGCCCTTAAATTTGCACTCATCAGAACAATGGATATGGGAATGGGCTTAGAGATGCCATTTGGAGATGGACTTAGAGATGCCATCTGAAGGGTGACAGAACCTTGTCGGAGATGGGCTTAACGATGGCATTTGAAAGGTTTGTTGAACCGTAGTGTGACGGGTCCGAAGAATGAGAATCAAAATGGTATCCGTGTCTGGAATGTACTTGAACTACATCTAAGGACTGAGTTTGTATGAGCAGAAGAATGGCCTCCGTGTCTGGGGCGTATCTGAGCTGTAACTGTGTTTGAAGTGTAGAACGAATATCAGAATGACTGTCGTGTTTGGAGTGTATCTGTATTGTATCTGGGTAACAGAGAAACATCTGTATGGAGCACCTGCGTGCTGGGGACAAATTTTGAATGAGTGACAGAATGGCAACCATGTTTGGAGCGTATCCGGACTATATCTGAAGTTGAAAGTTGTATGAGTAGCAGAATGACTTATGTGTTTGGAGTGTATCTGAAACTATAACTAAGATTGAGATCCGTATGAGTAATAGAATGACTTCTGTGTTTGAAGTGCATCTGAAACTGTAACTGGGATCTAGATAAATGACAGAATGACTTCCGTGGAGAACGCACTGGAGAGGATCAAGCTGCTGTTGTAAGGGTCAGAATGGTATCTGTGTTTGGAATGCATTGAACCTTGAGGTGATAAATGAATCTGAATGAGAGGTAGAACGACTGCCGTGTCTGGAGCGTATCTAGTCCGTATCTGATTGCTGTAGTCCGAATGAGTAGTAGAATAACCGTCGTGTCTGAGGTGTATCCATACTGTATCTGACTTGAGATTCTGAATGAGTAGTAGAATGACCGCCGTGTCTGGGGTGTATCCATACTGTATCTGAATAATTGTTAATGATAGCCTTTTAATTTTATCCTGAAAAGGGTGAAATGTTAGCTAAATCACAAAGTTATGTTGCATGATATGTATGATGCAAAATATGTTATATCAATGTTCATGATATGAATGTAAATGAATGCATATGTAAGCTGACGAGCTGTCTTGCTGAGGATAGATGAATCCTGGAGATAAAGAATCTTGACTGCTGCCAGGGAAAGTGAATCCTTGACTGCTGCAGGGGAAGACAAAAATTTTGATTGCTGAGGATGAGACATCCTTGTTGACTACTACTGGAGAAATAGGAGCTTGGGTCGTATACCAATCTTCTGGGGATTCTTGTCTTGAGGAGATCTTCGCTGGAGAACATCTGATTATCCTGTGAGGCACTGAGAATGAGCCTTCACTCTGCTTGGGGAATACAAGATCTTCAATTGTTGAGGGATCTTAGGGCCACTGCTGGAGAACTGTCATTCCTTGGTGATTTGTGGGGAATGAGAATTCCTAAAGATCTCTACTAGGGAAGTTCAGAATCTGATAGGCTCATGCTAGAGAGGTATGACTGAGAATTTTCAGTTTGGTGGCAGATATCTCTGTGGGGAGAAGTTTCACTAGCCTGGTTCAGCTGGGGATTGATGGCAGGAAATCTTAGCTCCGCTGGGGATTGGATTTTCAGATTTTTAAGGCTCCACTGGGGATTCTGAAACTTAACTCTGAGGGGAATCGAGTTCTGGAAGGCCCTCTGGCTGGGGAATTTGGAGTTTAACTCTGATGAGGATTCCTTCTGAAAGGGCATCAAGATATCTATTTGTACCTTTAACCTATCAGTAATCCTCTTTCTTGATTCATAAGGAAATGATTATGTTCAAATGCGTATGCCTATTTAACAAAACATTGGACGTTTCTCAAATAAAACATAAGTGCAAAAGAAAAGAGAAAAGGAAAACAACGTAGATTTCTGTACTTGGAAAAGTATTTGTATTAACTTTCTATAAGTACATTTGTACAGAGGAGACAATCATCCTAGTAAGAGGATGCCGTCGTAAAAAATTGAAAAATTTATACAAAAGAAAGATGGCTATGTGAAACAATTCTGTGGGATTCCATTCTGCTATAGCCTTCACAACTCTGAACATCCGTCCATTCAATGCTTCGTCTGTCGATGACTGGATTGATTAGAAACTTGGAGCAGGTTGATGAAGGGATTGCCCTTAAAGTGATCCGACGAGACATAGTCATACGCTTTAATTCCCTAACTTTTGCCTGAATCGCCCTTTCGGGTTTTCGATCCACCGGGAAACCCCTTTTTGCCTAAGCCGCCCTTTCGGGTTTTCAACTTGCCGGGTGTACATATTTTTTTGTTTTATCCCTAATTTTTGCCTGAACCGCCCTTTCGGGTTTTCGGTCCACCGGGATGCCCATTTTTTGCCCAAGCCGCCCTTTCGGGTTTTTGACTTGTCGGGTTATTTTATGCGTAGTATCTTTTGACTATGTCTGCGTTCGCAGGGTGCGGAAAATCGTCACCGTCCATGGTGGTCAGAATCATTGCACCACCAGAAAATATGCTCTTGATCACAAATGGTCCTTCGTATGTAGGAGTCCATTTGCCCCTGGGATCACTTTGCGGTAGGATAATCCGCTTGATTACGAGATCTCCGACTTGATATACCTGACGTCTGACTTTCTTGTTGAAAGCCTTGATCATCCGCTTTTGATACGTCTGACCATGGCACACAGCAGCGAATAGCTTCTCTTTGATCAAATTGAGTTGATCAAGTCGGGTCTGAATCCAATCATCTTCACTCAAACCAGAGTCCTTCATAATCCTTAAAGAAGGAATCTGAACTTCCATGGGCAGGATAGCTTCCATGCCATATACCAAAGAAAATGGGGTTGCCCCGGTTGAAGTACGTGCCGTCGTACGGTATCCATGCAGAGCAAACGGTAACATCTCATGCCAGTCCTTGTAAGTGACTGTCATTTTCTGAATGATCTTCTTAATGTTTTTGTTCGCAGCTTCAACAGCACCGTTCATCTTCGGCCGATAAGGAGATGAATTGTGATGATAAATCTTGAACTGTTCGCACAATGCGGTGATCATAGTATTATTCAGATTTGTACCGTTGTCTGTGATGATCCTGTCTGGAACACCATACCGGCATATGAGGTTTTGCTTGATGAAGAGGGCAACCACATTTTTAGTGACAGAGGTGAAAGAAGCTGATTCGACCCATTTGGTGAAGTAGTCAATGGCAACCAGGATGAAGCGATGTCCGTTGGAAGCCGTGGGCTTGATCTCTCCAATCATGTCAATGCCCCACATTGCGAATGGCCAAGGAGCTGTCAGCACGTTGAGAGGAACCGGAGGAATATGAATCTTGTCAGCATAGACTTGACACTTGTGGCAAGTACGGGAATGCTGATGGGAATCTGCTTCCATGGTAGACCAGTAATAGCCTGCCCTTAGGATCTTTTTAGCCATAGTATGCCCTCTCAAATGGGTGCCAAATGTACCGCTGTGCATCTCTGTCATGATTAACTCCGCTTCAGCTTTGTCAACACATCGGAGTAAAACACAATCATGGTTGCGCTTATAGAGGATGCCATTTCTCAGGAAGAACTTGGCAGCAAATTTCCTTAGGAACTTCTTGTCATTTACGGAAGCTCCTTCGGGATATTCTCTAGTCTGGAGATACCTTTTGATTTCGTGAAACCAGGGTTGTTCCACTACTTCTTCAGTATTAATCTCATGACAATGCGCAGGTTCACCCATTCGCTCGATGGTGATTTGGGGAGCCTCGTTATCCCAGTTGAGTTTAAACATAGAAGACATTGTGGCCAAAGCATCCGCTAGCTGATTCTCTTCTCGCGGGAAATGCTCGAAGGTAATTTGCTCAAAATGAGGCAACAATGTCAGGACATGTTCTCTGTATGGGATAAGATTAGGATGTTTGGTATCCCACTCTCCTTTGATTTGACTAATAACCAAAGCCGAGTCCCCAAATACGATCAAAGATTTGATCCCCAAGTCTATAGCCTCCTTGAGACCAAAGATGCAAGCTTCATATTCCGCCATGTTGTTTGTGCAGCTGAAGCAGAGTCGAGCCGTGAAAGGAGTGTGAGAACCTTCCGGGGAAATGAGTACCGCACCGATACCGTTTCCAAGTGCATTTGAAGCACCATCAAAGTACAGAGTCCATCGGGATCCCTTTTCGGGTCCGTCATACGGTCCGTTACCTTCAACGTTGTCCAAATTCATGATGTCCTCGTCTGGGAAGTCAAATCTCATGGTTTGATAATGTTCGATAGCTTGATGAGCTAGATGATCAGCTAGTACACTCCCTTTTATAGCTTTTTGGGTGGTGTACTGGATGTCATACTCAGTTAGGATCATTTGCCATCTAGCTATTCTTCCAGATAAAGCAGGCTTCTCGAAGATATACTTGATAGGATCCATTTTGGAAATCAACAAGGTGGTATGAGTCAGCATATACTGCCTTAGTCGGCGAGCAGCCCATACCAAAGTGCAGCAAGTTCTCTCGAGCAGTGAGTAGCGAGTCTCACAGTCGGTAAACTTTTTGCTAAGGTAATAAATAGCATGCTCTTTTCGACCAGACTCGTCATGCTGGCCCAAAACACACCCCATTGAGTTATCTAAGACGGTTAGATACATGATCAATGGTCTTCCTTCGACGGGAGGCATCAGAATAGGAAGTTCTAGCAAATACTCCTTGATCTTATCAAAAGCAGCTTGGCAATCATTGTTCCATTCGACTACCTGATCCCTCTTTAATAATTTGGAAATTGGCTCACAGGTAGAAGTCAGATGAGAGATGAATCTGACAATATAGTTCAAGCGCCCCAAGAACCCTCTAACCTCCTTTTCAGTACGGGGAGCAGGCATCTCTTGTATTGCTTTCACTTTTGCTGGATCGACCTCAATGCCTTTGTTGCTGACAATAAACCCTAGAAGCTTACCGGACCTAACTCCAAAAGTACACTTACTTGGATTCAGCCTGAGTTTGTACTCTTTCAACCGGGCAAATAGCTTTTCTAGATGCTCAAGGTGTTCCTCCTCTGTTTGTGACCGAGCTATCATATCGTCTACGTAGACTTCGATCTCATGATGTATCATATCATGAAATAAATCTACCATGGCGCGTTGATAAGTTGCCCCTGCGTTCTTCAGTCCGAACGGCATCACCTTGTAACAGAAAGTACCCTATTGTGTAACAAAGGTTGTTTTCTCCATGTCCTCGGGGGCCATTTTAATTTGATTGTAGCCCGAGAATCCATCCATGAAGGAGAACACTTTATGCTGAGCTGTGTTGTCAATCAGAATGTCAATATGCGGTAGCGGAAAATCATCTTTGGGGCTGGCCCTATTCAAATCCCGGTAGTCTACACACATCCTGACCTTGCCATCTTTTTTAGGAACTGGCACGATGTTAGCAACCCATTGTGGATAGGATGTAACAACCAGAAAGCCAGCGTTGAATTGTTTCATCACTTCTGCTTTAATCTTCTCAGACATGTCGGGCCTCATTCAACGAACTTTTTGCTTGATCGGTGGACAATCCTCTCTTGTAGGGAGACGGTGAACCACAATGTCTGTGTCTAAACCCGACATGTCTTTGTAAGACCAGACGAAGATTTCAACGTACTCATTTAACAGTTGTATCAGGCGCTCCTTGGCACTTGGTTCCAGATTGGCACCCACTTGCACTTCCTTCCGGTCTTCCTCTGTTCCTAAGTTGACAGTTTCCAACAGCTCTTCGTGAGGCAAGATGGCCCTTTCCTCTTGCTGTAGAAGTCTGGATAGCTCTCCTGGTACTTCACAACCTTCGTCATCTTCATACTCAGCCTGATTGACCAGATCTTCAGAGTTATTGAAGGACATAGCAGAATAGTCACCCATAGAATCCAGAGTGGATGGGTACCTGCATTTTGTGAGCGTGGGTGTGTGTAAGGGATAACCATCTTTAAACAAATGCAAAAAGGAAAGAAAATGAACACAACAGTTTATCGATAAAAAACGTCCAATGAATCATTAAACATGGCATATGGATATGAAAATAATCAAAACCCTTACAAATGGACCTACATGCCCCGGGCAAGGCATGAGGTGAAAAGTAGTGTACAGATTATTCAAAAGTAATTATTACAGACTAAAGGAAATGTTTGACAGATAATTACTGATTAATAAAAGTAATGGGGACAAAGTCCTTTGCCTCCCAGTTGCGTAGTCCCTCTTCGATGGTTGGGTAGATCCAATCTTCAATGTTGGCCTCTTCATCTTCACCTTCTAAAGCATTGATCCCATAAGGAGAGATCTTGATGGGTGCTCTTTCAACCTTTGAGCGACGCATAACTTTCTGCCCCGCAATAGTGAATCCTAAACCAAACTTGTCTATTTTATGAGGAATATCCGGCAACTGCCCCCATGTTGAGTTCTTCCCTTCCTTCATTGCGGCCTTCGCGTCTTTTAGAGATGCCATCCTAGCTATCTGCTTTGGTACCTTAGCTACCACTTTTTCTACTTCCACCTCAGGAGAGACTTCCTCGAAGTGCTGGAATGGCATCTCAATGAATTCACCCTCTATCTCTACATATCAGAACGAGTTTAGGTGACTGATCATATACTCTTCTTCACCGTGGACGATTACTATCTTTCCCTTGACAGGGTACTTCAGCATTTGATGTAGGGAAGAGGTGACTGCCCCAGCATTGTGTATCCATGGTCTCCCCGATAAGCAAGAGTATGACGGACGAATGTCCATCACATAGAAAGTTGAGGGGAAAACCTCTGTACCAACCTTAATGGGAATGTCTACCTCCCCATGTACCATTCTCTTTGACCCGTCAAATGCCCTTACAATGATATTACTTGGCCTTAACTCCAAGCCTTCACAGTCTAAACGGTCGAGAGCCTTCTTAGGCAGTACGTTCAGAGAAGAACCAGTGTCGACTAGGACATGGGCCAGAGTAGTCCCTTGGCATTCTACTGACACATGTAACGCGTCATTGTGTTTTCTTCCTTTTGAGGTTAGGTCAGCATCAGAGAATCCTAAACCGTTGTCTGCTGTAAGACTGGCTACACAGTTTTGGAATTGGTCGGCGGAGGTTTCCTGGGGTACATGGGCTGTCTTCAGGAACTTTATCAATGCTTTGGCGTGCGCCTCTGAACAAAGTAGCAATGCTAACATGGAGATTTTCGAGGGGGTTTGCCCCAGTTGCTCTACCACGTCATAATCAATCTTTTTAATTATCTTCAAGATTTCCTCCATCTCTTTCTTAGAGGTTTCCGGGATGACCAAAGGTTGAGCCCTCATCCTGACGAGCTCATCTTGGATCCCTTTACCCTTATCAGCAGAAGTTGGAGGGACAACAATAGGAACAACAGCATCTTCAATCAATGGAGTTCTAGCGGAAAGTTTTATTGGTGCAGGAATAACTTTGGCGGCAGATGAGGGTCCAAAGATCGCCTTTGGGGGAACAATCTTTGGAGAAAATATTCTCCCACTTCGGGTGATCTTGCTTGTGCCGGCAATGTTTCCAATGCTGGCATCTTCTTCATCAGGGCTTCCTTCGGTTATTTCAACTTGTTTAATACCATGGTAGTAGATTTCTCCACCGTAATTCCATGGTATTGACTTTTCAGAACTGTAGGGGACAGGCCCTGGCATAGTTATTTTCAGAGGAACAGACATTGTAGCAGATGTAATCTTAACAGGCTTTCTGACGGCCTTGGAAAGATTGGCGTGAATGGTGATAATTGAAAGATCTTCAGTAGGGGTCAGAATAGCAGAAACTTTTTCAAACAGGATTTGTTGACTGTCCATTAGGCCTTGGATGCCTTTCTTCAGTAACGGGCAGTCAATTGGCAGAGAGTAACAACAGTAGCAGTCTTCTTTGCATCCCGGGAAAATCCCGGCCTTTAACAGATTTAACTTGATGGTTAACAGCGGAGTTATCAGGTCATTGACATCAGAAACATACAAATCTTCCTCAATAGCATGGACATTTCGACCGTGCTTCGGCATCGGAGCAGATATCACATTTGGCTTCTCTGGAGCATCGAACTCCACCTCTTTTGCATCTATCAAGTCTTGAATTTTATTTTTCAGCGCCCAACAATTATTTGTGTCATGTCCGACGCTATCGGAATGGTAGGCGCATTTGGCATTGGCATTGTAGGCTGGTGAGGTCGTATTCACATTTTTCGGCGCTTCTTTGATATTTGTGAGATTCAGCTTTAACAAGTGTGGAAGAACTTGCGCGGGCGTCATATTAATGCGGGTGAACTTCCGTGGTGGCCGTTCTCCCCATTGCTGTTTAGTTCTGGACGGGTTATTGCGAGGCTGATCATTTGGTGGATTTTGGATCATTACGGCCCCCACAATCGGCCTGCGCTCACTTCTTCCTGCTCCCCTTTGAGAATACACAACAACAGTTTCTTTCTTCGCTAGAAATGATTTCTTAGCAATTGTAGATGCAGAGGCATCCTTCTGAATCTTCCCATTCTTGATACCGGCTTCTACCCGCTCGCCAGTCAGAATTAATTCAGTAAACCCCGAGGAAGAGCTACCGATCAGATGATTAAAGAATGGACCAGACAGGGTCCCAAGGAACATATCAACAAGTTCTCTATCGGAAAGGGGCGGCTGCACCCTTCCAGCCAGATCGCGCCACTTCTGGGCGTATTCCTTAAATCCCTCACCTGAGGCCATTCCCATACTCTGCAGCTGAGTGCGGGTTGGTGCCAGGTCAGAGTTATACTGATAGTGGCGATAAAAAGCAGCTGCCAGATCCTCCCAACTACGTATCTCCGACCTTTCCAGCTTGTAGAACCAATCTAGCTGAGCGCCAGACAGGCTATCTTGAAAGAAATGTACCCAAAGGTTTCTGTCAGATGTGTGAGGTTGGATTCTTCAGACATATGACCTTAGGTGCATTTTCAGACAGTACAGCCCGTCATATCTTGCAAAAATAGGTACTTTGAACTTCGGGGGGATCACAACTCCAGCAATTAATCCCAAATCTTCGAAATCTAAGCCTGGAACTCTCTGCAGCTCCATAGCTGCTAACCTGTCCTCCAAACTTTTGTACTTGTCATCAGCCGGCGGGTATTGTTGTTCTGAGTAGTCTTCATCTTCTTCAGCCTCTTCTTCTTCAGCTTCGGATTCGGAAGGTACCGCAACCCCTTTTCCTTTACTGTTTTCTTCTTCAGATGCAGAAGGAAATTCAAGAACCCTTCTGGCTTCACCTTCAAACCTTCTCCCCAAGGTAGCCACCCCGACTCTCTTCTTCTTCTTCTTTACTTGGTCTTTGTTCCCAAGCAGGGTTTTCAGATCCTCCTGACCCTTAGCCAAGGTCATCAGGAGTTGTTGAAACTGTGCGTTCTGAGACTGCAAGTCCTTGACCGTCTGTTCGAGATCCATCTTACTGAAATAAACAGCAGAAAGATAAGGAAACCTGGTGTGGAGACCTGCTTATGAACATGATGAATGGTATGCTTATGTATGAAATGCATTCAAGGATTTAGAAAGTTCAAAATTGTTACAAACAAAAAGAACGCACGTCATATTAATTAAGAAGAAAATTGTTAGTACATAAATGCCCCATGGGCTAAATATTACAAAATTTCTCAAGGTAAAAAGACGTTGCGTATCCTCTTTGGTGCGATGTAGGTGTTGAGGGTCTCTTCCTCATGGAGTCGGCGGGTAAGCTCCAAAACCTTCTTCTCACTGGCGTAGAAGCTGGCCTCAAAAGTGTTCCGTTCCTCCTTGAGTTGGATCCAACTCTTCTGTATCTCCTCCCACGATGTAGGCATGTCAAGATATAGGATGGTATAGGGAACCTCTCCTTCCGTAACGGGCTCTTTAATCATAGGGAGAACATGAGGATAAGGCATCATTAGACTCTGGGCTCGGGTTCGTACCCACTTGAGATAAGGCTCAAGAGGGATGGAATTCTTGTGCCCCAGTGTCTTGCTGTCAACCTTGTTAGGCATCCTCCAAGTTCTGATGAATCTTTGGCGAAGTCCTTGCGCATCGTTGTCGAAGTCAAAAACTAGGTCAGGAATCAACATGTCATGAGGGCCGTCCCTCCGTGCATATCCAAATTGTCTCAAAGTTAGACAAGGGTTGTAGGTAATGCCTCCTATAATGCCAAGTAATGGAACATTAGGGAACTCTCCACAATGATCGACGATGATAACATTTTCTCTGGACCGAGAACACCAATGTACATCAGAGTGAGTAAGGGTCATCAACCGTTGTGACCACCTTAGGCCTTGGTCATTCTTCAAGACAGAATGTGGAAGGTGCGAAATAAACCACCTTGCAAGAAGATGAGTACAACACATGAGAACACCCCTCTTTCTCATTGTTCGAGTGTAAAATGAGTGAAGAATGTCCCCAAGCAATGTTGGTATTGGATTTCTGGATAAGAAGATTTTGACGGCGTTGACATCTACAAGCTGGTCAGGATTTGGGAACAAGACCAACCCATAAATGAGGAGGGCCACAATTTCTTCAAAGGCTTGTAGATCCAATGAATTCCAACACTCTTGTGCCTTCTCAAACAAGAATTTTGCTAAGAAGCCTTTGACACCGCTTCTAGTTTCCCAGTGCCCCTTGATGTCAGATGGCTGTAGATGTAGTGCTTGAGCAACATCTTCAGGCTTTGGTTCCTTTTCCGTACCGTTGAAAGGTAGTTGATTAAGGATAGGAATTCTCAGGAGTTGAGAAAATTCCTCCAAAGTGGGCACCAATTGGTAGTCGGGAAATGTGAAACAGTGGTGAAGGGGGTCAAAGAACTGAAACAACACCTTTACCATGTCCTCTTCAATGTTGGTGCTGACTAAGCTGAGCAGTCTACCATGTCTTTCACTGAAGGGAGAGCTTTCCGGAATTCTTGATGTGAGCTCCTTGAGTTGAGGAGGGATTATCACAAGGTTGACTTGGATAGTTTTCCTGCGAGGAATTTCCATGACCTACAAAACAAGAACAAAGATGAAGATCTAAACCCTTGAAATGGTTAGTGAATGTATATGATGCTTTATGATGTTCATGATGTATGCACAAACACATGTACAAGCAATTCACACCAAACCCTAGTTTCAGGCTTGCATGAGGTTTCATAGGTAAGTACCCTCTTGAGTGTAGTTGGCTAAAAAACCTGTCCTATAAATAGTAACCGGGTTCTAAGGAGCTCAATATCATTGGATTGTTTTCATTGTTCATTGTTTTGGTTTAGCCACTTAACTAGCGACCAAAATATTCCAAGAAAACAACCCTCAATGAGTGTAGTATCGAGTATCTACCAACTTCGGACTGCACCAAAGCCGGTCATCTCACTACCCCTAATGAAAGGCCAAGATGGTCAAGTAAGGTTCTAGGTCATTAGTGCTTAGTGACATCACTCAGCGGCCCCGTACTCTCCTTGATTGAACTCAAGGGTTACCGGTACTCACAAATATGTCGCACTAATATAGCTATTGCTTCAACCGTGTCGGTATACCCCGCACAGTTTCCACAACGTATTGCTATCTATGAATGTTTCCCCAAATCCGGGTGTAGGATTGCAAACCCAAACAAGAGAGCCAAGATGTAAAGCAATCAAAACAAACAATTAGTCATGCAAGAGGGTGATCTAAGCCCTAAGGTTACTCCACTTTTAAAATTTTCCCCAGCAGAGTCGCCAGTTCTGTGATACGGTGGGAGAACTGACTTGAGTTTTTGCGTTTGTTTTCGCAAATGTTTCGGTTGAGCAAGAGTCACCACCGACTTTTTATTTTATCCTAAGGAAAGGTTAAAAAGCATAGCAAAAACCTTTGAGATGTTTTCTTGGGTTCGGGGAGTAGATTATAGAAAGGGAAGGTATTAGCACCCTTTCTATCCATGGTTATCCATGGGCTCTTAGTTACTTGCTTAGATCACTTGCCTTGATTTTCAATTGTTTGAAATGGTGCTTTGTGTGTGGATTTTGAAAAGGTTTTGAAAAGAGGCCAATGTGGTGGCAACCTTTATAATGATCCATGTTTGAATGTATACAAAGGTGTATTTGTCTTTTGAAAAGTTTTCAATGTTTTTGAAAGTTATTTTGAAAATGTGTTGTGATGTGTGTTTTGAAAAATAGGCAAGGGTTTTTGTTTTGCAAGTTGGTAAGTAACCAAGAGCTATCTACCCTAAATTTCTCAAAGATCTTTGCTATGTTTTAACCCTTTTAACAATTTTGTTCCACCATTGTATTTGGTGGATAATCTTGTGTTAGGATGTTAACGGGACGGGTGCGGGTCATCGTTTAGACCATGATTGCAATGGTGCCAAGTATCTTTGAGCAATTTCCTTTAAGGGACTTGATCATTTTTAGGCAACTTTTGAAAGCGTCATCGAGGGACTATGATCATTTGACTGTTTTTTTTTGTGCCAAAGATACCTAACATGCAATATGGCCCATTTTTGAAGGAAACAAGTGGAGTACCCTAGGGGTGCAAGTGTGATTAGTGTTGTCCATTTTCATGCTTGTTTATCTTGAAATTAGGTCAAACTATTTTTGGTTAATTTTGCATACAAAACCCTAATTCTAACATGACATAATTAGAAAGCTTTTAAATGCGAAAAATAAAAGGTCCTAAGTTATTACAACATAATATATGGGATAGGGGGTACAAATGTTCAAATGGGGATATTTTAGCAAGAAATTAAACCTAAACTATTACATCCAAATTGAATTATACAAATTATTTTAATATACAACAATTAAATAAAAATATAATAAATATGCAAGATGCAAAAAATGTTTTTTATATGTATGAAAAAAGTATTTTTTATGTGTTAAATAAACAAAAATAAAATTAATTAATTTTGGTATTTTTATGCATTTAGGGCAAAACCCTAATTTTATGAATAAAAGGTACTTATTATAATATATGCAATATTTATTAATTATGTGCAAAAAATAAATAAAAGAAGGTATATTGTAAAAAAAAGTATTTTTGAGGTCAAAATATTAATAAAAATAAAATATATTAATTCTTTGTATTTTCCCTAAATATATTAATAAATATATAAGTATTTACATTATTTATTAAATATATATTATATGTACAAAAATAAAATATTTAATATTATAAAAAAAAAAAAATTTATTATAAAATGTTTTCAAGAGATAACATAAAATAAAAATCAGAAATAAAATATGTTTGTATTATTTTTTGTATTTTAGAATAAAAGTATACTTATGTTTATTTATATACAAAACTAAATAAAGCCAAATAAATATCAAATAAAATGCAAAAAATGTGGGAAAAATAAATTTAATATTTTTTCATGCTTAAATAAAAATATGGAAACAAAATCAAAAGGAAAAAATGGAAAATGACGTAAAACTCAAAATGGGCCAGGGGGGTGCATGTGAAATGCAGTGGTGTGAAAAGGAAAAACAAATCTCAGGCCCAGCCCAAGACTCTGTCTTCTTCAACCTCCAGCTTCTTTGTACAAAACACGCGCCTCTGCTATCTCAAGATTCTTGGACTTTTAGCACAAACTCAAAACATGAAAAATGTTAAGCATCAAGCCACGATTCCATACATATAAAAAACTTAACCTAACTCTCAGAAATGAGAGAGAATTTCTCCATCCCTAATTCTTAACCTAAGTTTTTGTCAATGTTCAGGTCTCAAATTCTCTCAGCACATGCAACATAAATGGAAAGTAAACATATGTATAGCTTCAGGGGCATGAATAGAACATTTTTCATTCACAAACTTAGAGCTAACTCTTCTTATATTGAGAGATAGAAGTCCATGAACTTACTTGTTCAGCTTGGATCGTGTCTGACAATGGAGGTCCTTTCAAGGCAAGGTGAGGATTGGTATAGCTTGCTTGAAGTTCAAGGATGCTATTCCAACCTTTAACTTGCTTTGAAACCAACTGAATTAAACTATAGCAATCCACCTGCAAAACAGAAAATGTGAAAATGGTGAAGTTGGTTAGAGGTGTTACAGGTCGTGTCCAAGGCTTGGGATAGCTTGCATATGAGATATGGAATGTGTATGAACTGGATTTAGCAAGAACGCACGAATGGATTGGCTTATGGAAGTCCAACTGCAGAGGTCACTCTGTTTTCTGCAGTGGGAGGGTGTTTTGAGGTTTGATGATGTTTGGAAGGTCTTTTGCTCGTGCCTTAGCTCTGTTATGTTATTTGGAAGGTGTACAACAACTTTGCTTAAGCTTCTCTATGCTGAAATGAGAGTTGGTGTGTAATATGCAAGTTTCTTCACACTTAAGTAAGAAAGTATCAACTTGGTTTCTAGGCCAGTACAATGCCTCTGTCTATGCTGCACATTTGAGTCTTGATTAGTGGGATATGCCTATGGCTTTGTGCCTCAAAGATCTGCATTGTACCTCATAGATTGCAAAGTTGACATAAAGTAACACTTTACAAAAATGGATAATATGCTTTTTCTTATTAAGGCTTAATCTTGTATGCAATGCTTAAACACATAATGCAAGGCTTGAACACAAGGGGTTTGCATTAAATTTATGAGTGTGAATTGGATAAAGGACCTGTAATCCATCTTAGAACATGCTGAGTTCAAAATGCAAGGTTATGGACATGTAAATTGGTCATGAACAAAGTGAGTTTTTCCCAACTTTCCAAATTCGATTCTCCCTAACCATGAGGTTGTTTGATGAGTTATTGGACATTTTGGAAAGCTTGGAATGTGTACTACAATCCATCTTTGTAATGAAAATTGAAATTCCAAGTGGAAGCCTGTGAAAAGTTGCCATGAAGTTAGGCAAAAATCCTGCCTAAAATAGGTCAAAATTTCTCTAAGTTAAGAATGTTTTGAACCCTTGTTCCAAAAATCGTAACTTGAGCTACAAGCTTCTTTTGAGGAAACTTTGTGAATCAAAGTTGTATATTTTGCAATGGACTACAACTTTCATGTTTTGACTTTTGTTTGAATCCAAATTCATCTTGATGGAAAAATGGGACAAAGTTAGGAAAAAAATTAGGGATTTTCATAACTTAGAAAAATTCTAAGTTATGAAAATTCTTCATTTTAAACCCTAATTTGCAATTTTTGATTTCTTGATGAACAAGTTTCATAATTTGGCACGTTTTGATGAAAAATGAATCTTGACACTTGATTTTGACCAAAAAGTCAAAGTTTGACTTTTCAGTATACAGTCAAAAATTGATCAATTGAATGGAAAATTCATCTGTCAATCTTGTGCATTTGGGATCTTTTGAATTTGTTGAACATGTCAATACAATTCCATGGGGTCCTTGAGTCCATATATGAGCTTGGTTTGCCATTGGTTAGGTCAAATAGTCAAAAATTGCCTTTGTGCAGTCAAAACCCTAAAAATGACCATTTTGCCCCTTTTGGTGATCTGATCAAATTTCTTGGGGAATTGTGATCCAAACATGACCGAATGTTTCAAATGAGTTTATAATGTTGGTGTGGATCAAATTTCATGGGGTTTGGCTGTCAATTGACCACCGTTGACTTTTTCCCCAATACAGCTGATTTCTAGGTCAAATGTCCAATTGACTGGGCAAAGTTTGGAATCAAGACCTAAAACTTGGTATGGATAAACTTGTGAGTCCAAAATGAAGCATGAAAGTCATCTTAGGAATTTTAGGTCAAAACATCTTTGTGCAAACACAAACCCTAATTTGGGTCAACAGTGCAAGGAGGAGTCTTGAGTAGAGGAAACCCTAACTGGATCTTGAGCTCTAAGGGTATTGGGATGAGAAAATGTTGAGGAAATGGGAGGGCAAATTTTGGGGTATAACACCGAGGCAACGAGCGAGGTTACCCTAGAGGTGCGCGTGTGAGAAAGTGTGTTGGTTTCAAGTTATTTATTCTTGGATTAGGTCATCCAGCGATTGATTTTTGAATCTTACCATACACGCCTAGTTACTATACAGTATATAGAAAGCAATAAATTGCGGGAATTGAAATTCTAAGCTATTAAAGAATGTTCGGGAATGGAAGTACAATTGTTACAAATGGGGATGAATCAAATGAAATAGCAATGTCCAAATGTCAAACAATACAACCAAATCGAAATTTTGTGCGATTTAATTAAAGCTATGATAATCCATGAGATAAAATCAACAAAGTATGAAATGTTAAGTATTTACATAAAAAGAGAAAAATAAAACCTATTCTAAAAAATTGATTAAATTAAAAATCTTTATTATTTTTTTTTGTATTTTTATTAATTATATAAATAAATTTAAAGAAAGAAAACAAACTAAGTTAATTCTTTTTGATGTTTTATTAAATGTAAAAAAAAATTAATAAAAATAAGTTTATATAAAAAGAGAAAATGATAAAAATTAATCACTAAAACCTAAATTAATTTAATAAAAATGTTTTAAGTTTTATTAACATTTGCATAATAAGGAAAAGAAATGTAAATGAAAAAAAACAAAAAAAAACATGTAATGGGCTTAGGGAGATTTGGGAGAAGGCCCAAATAGAAATGGTATTATTGCTGTAACTAAAAACAGGCAGGAGGGGGGGTGTAAAACGCGTAATGGGCTTAGGGAAAGAATGAAACAGACAAGCCCAAACTCTTAACTCAGTATTAACTGTTTGATTAGGGGGCAAACGAAAAATTAGGGTTCTTGAACCCTTTTACTCACAGCGGCGCCGTTCATCTCTTTTATTCTCCTTTCCAAATTGTTCATCTTTGAATCTCTGAACTAAACTCACCACTCGCCTCTTCCTAATTTCATGAACAAATCACTCTTTATTTCTTTATCTCAACATGATTCGCGTTTTCTTCGAAACCCTAAGTTCAGATTTAAACCTAGAAACAACGAAACTGTTTTATCTGATCTTCCCTCCCAAATTTCTGTTGCCGAAGCGCTCTCTCTCACCTCCTAACCAAAGCTATAATGGTTTTTTCTTGAAAAGGTGAAGTTCTGTTGTTATTAAACCTTGAACGATTTTGTTGTTTTTTGTCTTGTTTATGTTTTTTTATGTTAATCAAACTTGTTATCCATTGAGATGCAGGAAATAGTTTATAAGGAAGGTGAAGAAGCCATACCTGTTTGGAACTTTTTTGTGAAATGGAAGGGGATGGTGAGACTGAGGGCGGTGCTCCTTGGTGGCGGGATTTGCGAGGGGGAAGAGATGATGATGAAAGCCTTGCTTTTCTGGCTTGGGTCCCTTTTGATAGGTAACCGTTTTTGTTTTTTTGATGATGATCTTGATTTGATGATAATTGTTGGGACTTTGTGGTTTTGGAGGTTTGGATATTTGGTAGGTTACAATATTGAGGGTCTTACTTGTTTTCTGTTTTGATTATGGATATGTTTTTGGTGAAATTGGTGATGGTTCAGACTTGAGACTTTTTCTGGTTTTTGGGTTTGAAATGTTTGACAGGTTTGATGAGTTTTGGCTTTGTTATAGGCTTGACTCCGGTTTTTGTTGATGGTGTTACTGGTTTGGGGATTTTGACAGTTGAGACTTTTGGTTTGCTGAGCTTTTTTAGGCTTGTTAGTGGTTCTGTAAGCTTGAAGCCTATGTTTGTTTTGACAGTTTGGCCTTGACAGGTTTTGAAGGTTATTGATTTTGTTGACAGTTTGGGATTTTTGGTTTGAACTGTTTTTTTGGAGGTTTGAGGTTTTTGGGTGTTTATCAGGTTTTGACAGTTTTGATGCTTGTGGACAAGTTTTTTTAGTTTGATAATTTTTTTTCTATATCTTCCCCCTGCTTCAGCGTTTTGTTTACTGTTATATTGGTGTTGCTTTGGTTGAATTCTTATTCAAAATGGTGGGAAAACCATCAAATTTTGAATACTTTGGCATATTGTTCTTATGCTCTTTTTGTTGCAGTTTTTGTTTTCTAGCAACTTCTATGAAATTGTGACAGTCAAGGCAGCAGGGCTGTGCATCCCTAGGTGACTTCTTTCCTCTCTTCTCTCTCAATGAGAGTAAGAAAGTCAATTGCTCTTTTGCCTTTTTCTGAAAAGTTTGCAATAAAATGGAAAATGATGAATTGGCTTCTTGAACAAGTTTCTTGCTTGTTTAACTTAGTTTATTATATTGCTATACTTTTGTTTGTTGATGCTGTCTAGCTTATGCTCTTGCCTCGTTTGCATTTTGTATTGCCATACTGCTGTTTGTTTTTGTTGTTTGGGCAATTTTGTTTGGCTCAGTGTACGCCTTCTGTTTAGAATATTTGTTTGGCTGCTGTTTGGGCATTTGGCTGCTGTTTGGGCATTTTGTTTGTTTGGACAACCTTGCTGCATTTGTTCTTGTTTGGATAACTTTGCTTGCATTTTTTTCTTTCTTTTTGTGAACCAAGCAGAATAATCTTCTTGTGATTTTCAAATTGAGAAAATAAATGGTGATGAATTAAAAATGGCCTTCTGATTCCAATTTGCAAACTTTAATGATGAATAACACTTTTTCTTTTGAAAATTCTTGCTCATGCCTAAATAATTTGTACTAATCACTTTTCCTTTCTTTCATTTTCATGTGAGCACAATGGAGAGGACAAAGCATGGGAAGTAAGAGACTCTGTGGCAAGCATGGAAGCAAAGGAACTTCAGTCAACCTTAGGCATAGATCCATTTAGATTTTCTTTGTAATTTGGAGAGAAACATTCAACAATTGTACTAATTTATTTTTTAAATACCATAATTTATAAAACATAGAGTATTTAAAAGAACAAATTATTTTGTAACAATGTTTGAAAAAAATGGAGAAAGTCTTATGAAATGTTCTGGTGTCCATTGAAACCCTTTACTGTCAATAACTTGTAATTTTCTCTTCGCATCTTAACTGATTCTTAAAGATTCCCAATCAAGATAATTGAAACAAAATGCTCCAATCTGATAATTTAAATTCTAATAATTCTGTAATCTTGCAACTGTATTCCAAACAAACACGCACTGTATATGTCATTTCATGACCAAGCAAATGTTTTAAAAGACGCAAATCATCTGGTTAACTTGGATCAAAATCATGGTCGTCCCAAATGACAGTCTTAGTCTCTTGTCCCAAACAAACATGCCTTGAGAACAAACACTGTCTTTTCAATAAACTTGAGAAAGCATGAAAACCTGTGAAAGCCAATTGGATCTTTGAGAATTCATTTCTTTTGAGAATTTCAAGAAAAACCCTAATTGCTGGTTTACTGTCCCAGAAGAAAATCCGTCTGATCGATTCCTGAGCCAACTTGAATATCTGAGAAACCCTAGGGTTGTGTCTTCTATAAAAAATGGGAGGGCAAATTTTGGGGTACAACATATAGCATCTACATCATTACCATCGGCATCAGAAGCCAACTTGTGATTCGTCTCAGTAGGTGTGATTGCAATCTTGCAATTTGTTAGCTCAATTCTCTTCAGAATCTCAAGTTCATACTTCAGCTTATGCAAAATTATAATGTTAATTCTCTACTCTTATGATTGGCATTAATTTTGGTAAAACTAATTTGGAAACATGTTGGACTCGATGTCCTATCCAAGTCATCTAACATCTTGTCTGTTCAGATGATCACTTGGACTTATTAGGTTATTTACATATCCTGAATATTATGGGAATATTAGGATATTATGTGTGTCATCCAAGACTCAAGAATTAAGAGACTCCATCTACAGTTAGAAGACTAATTTATTTCATTAAATGTTGAGACATTTTAGGAAATAAATCATTGGAGTCTTATTTCTACAGTTGATCAGCTATGCTTTTGAAGCACATATCCAATTTATTCAAGGTTATAAAAGGAAGACTTCAACCCTAATACTTAAAAAAATGAGATTGGATTGTATTAGAAAGGTCTTAGGGTTTGTGTTCTTGTGTTGTTTTTTGAGTAAACATTGTGTCTTAGTAAATGCACTAGGACTGTTTGTGTCAATTGTGAGCCTCTCGATTATCATATTGGTAAAATAGTAGGACTTTGTTTTGAGTTGTAAGTTCTGTCAGTCATTCCAAAGCTTTTAAGTAGTGAATGATTGTGCGTCTTTGAAGTGTGACTCCTGTTATTTTCTTAGTGTTTAGAGTTGTTCAGTCACTGTTCTGTAATTGGAAGGGATTTGAAAAGGGTCTCATACCTAGGTGAGTCTTAGGTAGAAGTTTAGAAAGGGTAGTGATTAAGTGAGAAGTTGTAAACGGGGGAGTTTGGCTTAAAATTGATATTATCTAGTTAATTTCATCCCTGACTTGGTAGCCTCCAGAGTAGGTGTTGTTGAACACCCAACTTTGTCAACAATCTTGTGTGTTATTTACTTTTTTGCACTTTATTTATCTCTTAATTTGTCATTATGTGTTTGTTCAGAGAAAGGTGTCTCGACATCTCTTAGGACATCTGAGATCTATATACCAGAGTTTCGATTGGTATCAGAGTAGGCATCATGCTCTAACTCTGAGTGAGATTCAAGAAAGATACTTTTTGGTTCAATGGACAAGGAAGGATGCTTTATGAACAGACCACCCATTCTTGATAAAACTAGCTATGATTTTTGGAAAACATGTATTATGGCTTTCATAAAGTCCATGGGCAACAAGGCTTGGAAATACAGGGTCAAGGGATGGGATCCACCAAAGGTTGTAGGTCTGAATGACTGATGTTGTGAAGGATGAGAAAGACTGGAATGATAAAGATGAAACATCATCATAAGGAAACTCCAAATCCCTGAATGCTATGTTCAATGGAGTGTACAAAAACATCTTCAGATTGATAAGCAATTGCACTGATGCTAAAGAAGCTTGGGAGATATTGAAGACTGCCTATGAAGAAACCTCAAAGGTGAAGATATCAAGAATTCAACTGCTTACTACCAAGTTTTAGAACTTAAGAATGAAGGAATATGAGAATATTCATGACTTTCACATGAATATCATTGAGATATCCAATGCCTCAAGTTCCTTGGGAGAGAAGATATTTGAAGCCAAGTTGGTGAGAAAAATCATCAGATCTCTTCCAAAGAGGTTTGACATGAAGGTGACTACCATTGAAGAATCCCAAGACATAAACAACATGAAGGTTGATGAGCTCATGGGATCCCTACAAACTTTGAGTTAGGTATTAGTGAGAGAATTAAAAAGAAAAAAGAGCATTGACTTTATCTCCAATACTGATGACCTAGAAGGTAGTGTAACTTGGATACAAATAAAGGAATATCTAAAGCTCTTGTGTTACTTGGCATACAATTCAATAAAGTGATAACGAATATGGACTGGAAGTCCATATCAAATGTCTATAACAAGTCATTAGACATTAACAAAAATCAGGACTTTGGGAGAAGGCTCAAGACTGTAGAAGAGACTAACCAAGGAAAAGGAGTTCAATGTCATGAATGTGAAGGTTTTGGACACATAAGGGTTGAATGTCAAACTTATATCAAGAAGTAGAAAAGGAGTTTGACTGCTTCTTGGTCTAAAGGAAACTCTGAGAATGATCTTGAAGAAGAAGCTGCTAAATAGGTCATTGCCTTCACCAGCATCTATGAATCCGATGAAGACTCAGATTGTGAAGAACTGACATTTGAAGATCCTGCGGCCTCTTACAAGGAGTTGTGTCTCAGAAGTGAAGAGGTATGTTGTAACACCCCATTTTTATCCGATGAATAATAAGAAAATCAGAATTCAACATAAATAGGATGCTACATTTTCAACTAAGAATCAATCTTCATTTAATCGCATACAAACAGATACATAACACTTAACTCGGATGAACCGATAACAATCTGATTTATTCTTCAAAATCAAACAAATTTTTATTGATAAGCAACGAAATATACATACTCAACTTCAATTCACTTAACATCTTTTATTCAACTAAAACAACCTAAAGACAAAAATTATTTCATGTAATCAACTTAAAAATTCAGCAACTGAAATAATAATCAACAACTAAACATCAAGCGTTCATCCCCCCGAGTGCTACGTATCAGAGCGACAACACCGACTCGAACTAATAAGGTAATAACTATCCTTCTTGATTACCTGCACGTTACTAACAGATGGCAACATTAAAAAAGAAGGGGCGAGATATCAAACTATATAATTAGTCATATGATAAATAATATATTAAATCAGATCATATAAAATCACCACTTCACAACTTACAAACAACTTTAATCACAATACAACATCAACACGACATAATTACTAAATTCACAGATTTTAGATAATACTTGTCACAACAAGTCAACAACATAAAGCAACAACAAATCTATCTTCACCACAACTCAAGATCCAACATCAAATGCGACTCAATCACAATGCACATGCATGTGGTACCATCGAAACAGAACTCCCAACTTAAAAATTGCCAATTAATAGAGGCATCAACAAGGCATAAGCCTTCTTCGCAGTTTTCCAATATAGGCCTTCACAAAATCTTCCAATACAGGCCATCACAGAGTATGCAAATGTATGTGACTCAATGAATGCACCATCACATACTAACAACAATCATCATTCATTTCAAGGCATAAGCCCACATCACCATTATTACCAGTAAATAAAGGTAATTCATCATCATCTAAAATCTCTGCAACTTCACATTATCAACAAGAATTCACAGAGACAATCACAACAACACAACATCTCAACATTGTCCATAGGCCTACAACATAATATTGCCCATAAATAGAGGCAATTTAACCAAATTCATCATCACCTACAATTTCATATTTTTCAGCAAGGTATACAACACAATTCCATAAACCGGAACCATTCAACTTAATTCGACTTCACATGCAAATCAACTTTATTCTACATGATTTTAACAAAACAAACCAACTAAAAATACCCATATGTATATACGACTCACTCCAACAATTTCAACTAATTCCGGTTAACTACTTTTATTGCCTAAATCTACAAATTCGGCTAATCGATACTATTTTATATACTGTTATTACTACTATTTATTTATACTGCTACTAATCAATTTATTCTACTAAATTACGCTACCTTTGTTATTTAGCTTATTGCTATTATTGGTCTCCGCCAAAACTACTTGTTTGCTATCTACAACTTCTATTACTACAACTTCCTGCCAGTGATAAATATTAGTTATAAACCAAAACCAATTTCAACTTATTCCTTCTGTTACTGAAATTCTCTGTTATACTTTATGTATGATAATTTTCAATTTCTACATCTACGGATACTTCCTAATAATGCTCAGCTAAATTAGTCCATACACTATTATTTCTACTACTCTTACATATACATCCTGCTATTCATTTGACTAAAGCATTACAATTTATTCCTGCAACTTCTTTAATCCAATCTGATACTAAATAATTTTACTAATTATATTAACTTATTAATAATATAAGATATGACATAGTCTTTCCACCATGCCTATATGCTCTTTCGAGTCTTATCTCAGGACAACAACTCAATAATTGCCATAACAACATCATAACAGAAATAGGATTTAAATAAATTGAAGAACAACTTTATCAACACATTATGAACATTCACTGACAACTAAAATTGCAGGACTGATAATCTTCACAGAATCATAATATAACTAAATCGACAACAATTCATGGTACAAATTTATACAACCCAACCCCATATATGGTTTATCATATACCCGATTATAGAGATTGAACCCCACCCTTACCTGGTTTGGATTGAAGGTAACTCTAAGGGTCTCCGATTGAATTTCCTCTTGGCCGCTTGGTGTAACTTCCACATATCTCTCTTCTTCTCCTCAAAACCCTTATTTTTCTATTCTCTGCAACTTCTCTTGTACCAAAACCTTCCAAGATTTTTTCTCTCTAGATCAGAATCAAAGCTGGAAATTTTCCCAAATATGTAGCTACAGTGCGATGATGATATCTCCTAACTCATACCTTATTTTGAAGATCCTAACGGTCAAAATTTAGATGTAGGAGTTTTGATCCTACCCTCAAAATTTGAGCATCATCCAACATTTAACGAATCGGGGATTGCCGATTTAGTGAGACTTCTACAATAAAAACGGGAATGAGTTTCTCTCATCTATTCTCTCACTTTTTCTCAATTAACCTAATTACTTTTATATCACTTAACCTTATAATTCTAGTAATTCTTATTGGGCCAATATCCATACTCCCATATTTACTACATGACATCACTTAAATAAGCCCAACAATTAATCTTATAATGCTCCAATATATTTAATATTAATAACCACCATTTAATCAAATAATGTCACAGAGCAACTTAACAATAATTCACAACATTGCTCAACTCCAACTAATAATTTTAATTAAGTAATTAATTAAATTATCGGGGCATTACATATGTCAATTAGGAGAAAAGCAAAATAAAACTATAGCTCAACTACAGGCTGAAAAAGTGGAGCACATATCTATCATCTTTGGCCCGAAGGCTGGAAAAGTGGAGCACTTGTGCACTATCTCTGGCTTGGAGGGTGAAGTTATATTGCTCAAATATCAGATTGACAATATAACTAAAACTGTGAGAATGCTTAACAACATTTCTGATGTACTGGATGAGATTCTTCAATCTGGAAAGAATGCTGGAAATGTCAGGGGTATTGGTTTCGATAACCAGGTTATGAAGAACAAAGAAAAGAAGTCAGAAATAAAGTTTGTTAAAGAAAAAGGGAAGCAGGATCAAAAGATGTCAAATCAAATGTCCCAACATCAACAAAGACATCAGAGTAACCACTCAGGGCGCAAGCTTAAAAAATGGAGATGTCATCACTATGCAAGGTTTGGTCACATAAAACCCTATTGCTACAGATTATATGGTTATCCCAAATCTGTTGCTCAAACCAAAAGAGAACAAACCTCTATCAAAGCTAAAAAGGAGTGCATTCCTAAAAATAGTACCTATGGGCTTATAACTCACACCTCTCTCTGAGCCTCTGTCAGAGAAGATTGGTACCTTGATAATGGTAGTTCCAGTCACATGACTGGTGTCAAGAAATTCTTGGTGGACCATAAACAAAATTTCTCAAGCTATGTCACTCAATTTTGGAGACAAATCAAAAGATAACTGTTAGCTATGGTCGTCTCAAGAACCAAACTTTTCCCCAAACGGTCTAGTGTATGAAAATGAGAAAGTAATTCTAGGCCATCAAAAGCTGGGACATTTGAATCTGAAGAACTTGGAGAAAAGTCTATCTAATGGAACTGTCAAAAGCATTCACAAGTTGAATATAGAAGAAGTAAATCTCATAAGTGTTGAAGACTTTGTTGTACAACTTTTTGATGAACCAATGGTGATTGAGTATGATGTTACAAAATATGTCCTGACATCATTGCGCGACAACTTGAATACCAGAGTTAACACCTATAAATGGTCAATTCAACATGGTAGGTCTAAGCTCATTAGACATCATTTCATGAGAGGGCTTGTTAAAGACAATGTCATGTTTCCTATTGACAGTTTTATAAAATACTTGGATGTTGTAAAATTTAACAGGTTAAGAGGAATACTTGGTACCGGTACTTATGAGAATTTATAGCAATTACTGCTATTTATGTTGGTAAGGAAAAATATCAAATATTATGATACCCACTCTCACACTTGCCCAAGTCCATTAAGTCAAAGTGTGACTAAAATCCTCTATTTTTTCCAAACCCTTTTCCCCAATATTCCTTTTGTCTTATCATTCAAGAACTTGGGGTCTCGTTTCAATATTTTTATTCCAACATCTCTTCAGTTCCAAACAAATTCAAATATGTCTCAACATTCTTCATCTGACCAAATGCATGCAGCATCCGAAGATCAACACTCATCTTCCCCAAATGCTAGGGGTGAGGAATTCTTTCAAACGATTAAACTTTATGATCTGGTGTTGAATGTCGACCCCTTGTCCACCGTTCATCCTCAATCTCATAGGGAAGAAAGTTCTTTTGTTGTTGACAATGTCAAGACTTATGGTAAGCCATATGTGTCTTCCACTAAGACTGATAGGGAATCTAGGTTAAGTAAGATTGAAAGAACAAATCCCCCCAGATCCTTCACCGGTGATAAGAATAAGTCTAAACTTAGAAAAATGTTGTTGATAAAGAACTTAGGAAGTTTGTTGCTATTGTATTGGATGACGTCTGTCCAGATGTTGAACCTGATGTTCAAACATCTCTGCCAAAAGTTATTAGGACTAAGGAAAATACTGGTGGGAAGACTGTTGATGCTGATTCTGAACATGTTTCCCGTGAAAGAAGAAGCAAGAAGAAGACAGATATGGTTATCGATGTTGATGAGGTGACATCTGATGAGGAACCTATAACCAAAAACTTGCCTTCTGGAATAGTAAAAATATTTCAAAGAGGTAAAGAATAAAGTGTGACGGTTGAAGGTTTCCCTTCTAAGGAGAACAAAAGGAAACCTGGTGATGAGAAAAGTACTCCTTCTAGAGCTGCCAAGGGTAAATCTCAAGTTGGTCCTTTAAAACCTTGGAGTAAAGTTGTTGTTCCCTCTAAGAAGAGAAAATTTGTGAGTTCTAGTGACTCTGAATTTGATGTTGAGGAGGATGTCTAGGATATCATTCCCATCAAAAGGTTTGCATCTAAGAAGACCTGTGTTAATGTTCACAAAATATCTCAGGATAAGGTGATTTTTCATGCTAAAGAAAATGCTAATAAATGAAAGAATGTTGTGCAAAGAAGATTAGCCTTGGAAATGGAATTGGGCAAGGACTTTCAAAAATGAAAATAAGTCGTAAAGCTTATATAGGTGGTTAGCCTAATGAAAATTGTCTCAAGATTTATCCCTTGCTACGAAATACTGGTGAAGGCGTTTGTGGTAAAGACTGTGATGTGGTGGGGAGTGAAGATCACATGAAGGTATATGTTAGGGGCAATATTGTGAACTTTTCTCCCACTGTGATCAACAAATTTCTAGGAAGATCTGAAGAGTCTCAAGCTGAACTAAAGGCTTCAAATAATGAAGTGTGCAGAGAAATCACTGGTGGAAAGGTAAAGCATGTGAGGGCAAGGTCCCTCTATAAGTATTTTAATGATGTAAAAATGATTATTAATCTCTCTTTATTTGGGTTGGTCCTATGAACAATCTTGCAATGGAATGATTGGAATGAAGATCTCTAGAAACACTTATTTTTGAGAAGATTCAATCTGTGTGTCAACTCAAAGACATGTGCGGTCAACTCATCACCTTCAATCAAGCCCTGGATGTGTCAGGTCGACCCTTTCGGTCGACTCAACCTGGAAACCAGAATATTAAACTGTTGCGTCGATGTAAGCCATATAGCGACCAACACACTACACTTCATAATGGTTTTCCCTCAAACTGCTGGATGTGTCACATCGACCCTTCTGGTCGACTCAACCTGGGAATAAAAATATTCAAAGTTTGCATCGACGCAAGTCCTGAAGTGGTCGACGCATTGTACTTCAAAACAATTTTCTTCTTTGTCCGCGGGTTGTGTCGCGCTGACCCCCATCTCTGTTTGAGTCGACTGCTCGCCGGCTTCATCTGATTTTGTGCTATGATTGTTGGTAATATATATATATATATATATATATATATATATATATATATATATTCATTATGCATCATTATTTGATGTTAACAAGAACAAGTGAAAGATACACATAGTTCTCATCACCTTCATCATCTCTTCTCAAAAATCAACATCTACACATAATCATGGTTGTTGATTCAAGAAAATTGCAGTGGTGACAACGTTCAAATCAAGGATTCAATTCAGATTTGGGTTGAGAAATTGTGGGTTGTACTTGAATAAAATAATTTGGATTTTCTCCTCCAAGATTCCTATTGGTGTGGGGTTTTTTGCACAAGTCTTTGCTTCATTGAACTCAGCCGAGTGAAAGGATTAAGAAAATGGTGGGTTTGCTTAATCAAGTAGAGGTAACCGGAGGATTGTGAAGATTGATTTTTGGTCAAATTTCTTGTGATCAAAATCATACGAGTAAAAGGATTAAGAAACGGTGGGTTTACTTAATCAAGTAGCAGTAATCGGAGGTTTGTTTGAAGAATTTGGCACTTGGTTTTGCTCAAACCAAGGAAAGGGAAGAATACTGTTACATCAGCAAAATTGGTTTTTTGTATTGTGAACTCTATCTTCTCTTGTATCATTTGCAACTTAATATCAAATGCCTCAATTCCAGATTCTAGAATTGGTGGCAGACGTACCCTACGCGAGGACGACAAAGGGAACTGCCTTAACAAATCATGTGTTCTTCTTCTTTTTCTTTATCTTCATACTTGATTAATATAATTTATGAAAATTAATTTGTCAAATATGCATGTACTGAAATTGTGGTGTGTTGAGATCATTTTTCAACATTGGTAACAATCATTTTGATTGATACCCAAGAAAACTCACCACTACAATTTAGTGAAATCAAACCTAAGGTGCTTTGCTCATAAGGTGTTTGACAAATTGACTAATTCACAAATTATTCATTGTGTATAGTTTTATCTCATGAAACTCATTAGAAGTAATTTATATTCATTGAGAGTGTATAAGTGATTGACAAATTGAGTTAAACACATTGTTTCTTTGTTTGACATTCTATCCCATACGGTTTTGCATATCCGATCTTTTCAATAGAGGATCGTTTAGACGATTGGAGATTCCGGGAGCTTTCGCATAAAATTCTTAATTTTTTTTTCAAAAAGCATAAATTATTTTAAACGATCTATTCAACCCCCTTCTAGATCGATCACATAGTCTAACAAGTGGTATCAGAGCAGCGATTCATCTGGTGCTTCACATATTACTTTGTAGAATATGGAGAACGATCCAAAAGGGGCTTATACGAGCTGTTGTACCCCAAAATTTTCCCTCCTCTTTTTTCACAAGAAATCACAGCTTCGGGCTTTTCCTGATTTGTCAGATTGGCGTAAGAATCAGTCAAACAGACTTTTTCTTATTAGTCTATCCAAATTAGGGTTTTCATGGCTCTGGAACAGTTCAAGCAAATTATTAGGGTTTGGTTGAGTTTGGCTCAAAGTTTGATCAGACAGGCGTTTCTTTGGTGTTAAGTCAAGAATTAGGGTTTTTTCGCGCGCAGTTTCAGAAGAGTTTGAATCCACAGTGTTTTAATTGGTTGTTACACTGTTTTGACATTTGTTCAAAATTTCTGTCTAAACATCTGGGATAAAGGCTAAGGCATTTGATTTGAGATGGGATAAAAGTTGAGGCATTTGGATTGAGAGTTGGCAGTGTTTGATTTAATCAGTAAAAGGAAAAACATGTGGATGTTTGTTTGATTAACTGTGTAATGTTTTGGATTATTCGGAACGCCGAGCGTTTATTAATTATTTATTTTTCTAAGTCAGAATAATTGGATTTACGTCCAATTGTTTTAATTTAAGAAACTCAAATAATTAAATAAACATTTGAAGAGAAATAAAAGAGAAATCTGACCAAAAAAGACTTATTTATTTCATTTTTGAATTGTTTGTTACATATATTACTTGAATACTGTAAATTCATTTACAGTCATTTACATTAATATTATTACAAATAATTGGAAATGAAATAAAGATACATCCTAAAATTTCCTAAATCTTCATCTTCTACTGACGCTCCATTGCTCAATTGATTTTCATCTGCAAAAACAAAGAAAGGGGAAAAGTCAAATGCAGATGAATTAAATAAAAAGGCAGACATATATTTTAAAATTCATCATTAAAAGTGACTGGCCGGAATCAGTTGTTTACCCTCTCTGCAAATCACAAGAATTGCTCTTGGTTCACAAAGAGGGATATAAATATGTTTTGCAAATTAAAAATGCATAAAGCTGCATAGTTCATAATTCCAAATTGTCAACCAAAGTTTTCAAACTGAATAACCAAATCCAAAAAGCAAAGCTGTCAAAATTCCAAACTAAGTCACAAATTGCAAACTGAACTGCACATGTCTAACCAAGTTTAAAATGTCAAACAAAGCTATCAAAAGGCTATCCAAAAAGCTGTCAACAAAGTACACAAGATATGCAGAAAATCTGGAAAAAGAAGATAAGAGATATGCAAAGCAAAACCAAAGTGCAAGCAACATTCTAAATCATCACTTTCCAAGGCCAGTACTTTTTCAGAATAGTACATCTAAAGCAATAAAAATGCTTTTTAAAATCTGTGGAGAGAGATAAAAAAGAGAAAAAGATGTAGAGGCTTACAGGCTTGAGGCTTAGAAAAAGATATAAACAAACATATCTGAACACAGTAAGAAGAGGCAGAATACATAACAAAATAACACAAAGCTCATAAGCCTCAAACCAGCTCAAAGCTTGTAAACCATCAACCTGCCTCAAACATTAAAAAACCTGCTAAACCTGCTACATAACAGAAATACAAACCAGAGCTGCCTCAAGCTGGTTTGAAGCCAAAGCCTCTAACCTGTTCTAAACCAGATCACAAAGCAAACCTGTCAAGCATGAAGCCTTAACCTGTAACAAACAAAAGCCAAAGCCTATAACCTGTCACAAATCAAAAAACAACACAAAAGCTTGTAAGCTCTCAACCTGCAATCTCCAACACCGAGCCTTTCAAGACTAACCATGAAGCCTGTTAAACATGTCCAAAACACAACCCAGAAAAAGCCACACAAACTGATAAACCCCATACAAACCAGCAAGCCTGAAGCCTAATTGCCTTCAAACTGAAACCTGCATAAGCCTTTATCCAAACCAATTCCAACCAAATCCTAAACCCTCAGAATAAAATCATCACAGGGTTAGCAAGCTCAGAACATCATCAAACTGAGAGGAAACAATCATACAGAAGCAAGAACACTGAGATACTCAGAATCAGAATCAGAATAGCCTTCAAACCAACAAAGCCCTCAGAGCTAGGCTCATCATAGAGTCCAACAAAAAACAAAGGCAACTCAGCAACCAACATATCAACATCCACCTCAACATATCATCAAATTATATCAGAGGCAAACAGAAGAAAGGAAAAGAAGTGAAACACTAAGCCAACATTTCTCAGATTCAGAGGAAAACAGAAGAAGAGGAAAAGAATCAAAATCATCAAAGGCAACTGAGGCAAGCAGTCAGAAGAGGGAAAGAAGTGATTAAACTAAGGTTTTCAGAGCAAACATCATAAAACCTAAAAGCAAATACGAGTACTAGAAAAAACGAAGCCAGCATCACATTTCCCCTCGCCTCCGGCCGCCCTAGGACGCCACCATCCTCCTCCTTCTCCTCTCCAAAGGTAGTATTTTTCTCCCTCTTTTCACACCTCGTATGGACAACAACACTTAAAATCAGAACACAACGAAATTAAAACATGCAAGATATGAAGCTTAAAACCCTAAAACAATGGTTACCTTTCCTTATCGCAACTGTGTTCAACCATGAAAGAAGAAGGAGCTGACGGCGGCGCCTGGTGGCCATGGGCGGAGGCTTTGTTCAGATAAGCATGGCTTGAGAAGATAAAGAGGACAACGAAGCAAAAATGGAGAAACGGCGCCTCTGTAACCCTAATTCCCAATTGAAACAAAACAATGAAACCCTTAGAAAAAATGTCAAAATGCGTTTGGGCCTTGCCCTTTCCAGAAGCCTTAAGCCCAACTGATTCCAGCGTACATACCCCCCTTTCCTTATTCGTTCCTCTGTTTTGTTTGGGCCAGAATAAACCCCCTCAAGCCCATTTACTTTTTATACTAATACTCTTTTATTTTCTTTTTTATAACATAATTTGTTTTTTTTTGTAAATAAAAAACACTTTAACCTTTTTTATATGTATACAAAATTTTCTAGAATGTTTTTATATTTTATTTTAGGACAATTAAGAAGGCATAAAAACTTAGTTTTATTAAGTTTAGCATTTTTTGTTTAATTTAAATCTTGTACATAAAAATACTAATTAAATACATAAAAACATTAATTCATAAAAATAGAATTTCTTAAACATTTTCTTTCCTTTTATTAAATCTTTTTTTCCATACATAAAGACATTAATACATAAACAATGGATTTTTCTTAAGTTAATCTTTTTCTTTCATTAAACCTTTTGTATATAAAACATTAACCAAATACATAAAAAAATAGATTTTTTAAGTTAAATACTTTTCTATAACTAAAACAATTGTTTGTACATATTAACAAAAATCCAAAAATAATAAAATACTTAAGTTAACATTTTTACCACTTGTAAATATTCACATACACTTTTACAATACACATTTTGTTTCTATTTGATTCTTGTACATTGATACATGTTACATTGCGATTGCGATTCGATTTGGTTGTAAATATATTTGGACACTACTCTCCTAATAAGTCTCATCCCCATTCGTAAATATTTGTATCCCCACTCCCGGATACTTATTTGTAATAACTTAGACTTTAAATTCCCGCAATTTATCGCTTTTCATATACTGTATAGTAATTAGGGTTTGTATGCGAAGATTTAAAATAAACCGCTAGATAACCTAATACAAAGACAAATGCATGAAAATCAATACACCACTCACACTTGCACCCCTAGGGTAATCCCGCTTGTTGCCTTCCAAAATGAGCCATGCTTGCATGTTGAGTTTCTTTGGCAAAACAATTCAAATGATCATAGTCCCTCGATGACGCTTTCGAAAGTTGCCTAAATAAAATGATCATAGTCCCTTCAAGCAAAATTGCCAAAGACACTTGGCACCATTGCATTCACGGTCCATACAATGACCCGTGCCTATCCCGTTAACATCCTAACACAAGATTGTCCACCAAATACAATGGTGGAACAATACTGTTAAAAGGGTTAAAACATAAGAAAGACCTTTGAGTAAATTTAGGAGTAGACAACTCTTAGTTACTTGATCAAACTTGCAAAACACACTTGCCTATTTTCAAAACCCACTCCACAACACAACTTTCAAAACAAACTTTCAAAAACATTTGAAACATCTTTTCGAAAAGACACACACCTTTGTAAAACATTCGAGTAAAGAATTGTTACAACGGTTGCCTAGACAAGGCATCTTTTTCAAAACATTTTCAAAACACACACACACACACCACCATTTCAAGCAATTGAAAATCAAGGCAAGTGATCTAAACCAAGTAACTAAGAGCCCATGGATAACCATGGATGAAAAGGGTGCTAATACCTTCCCTTTTCATAATCTACCCCCCGAACCCACGAAACATCTCAAAAGGTTTTTCCTGTGCTTTTTAACCTTTCCTTTAGGATAAAATAAAAAGTCGGTGGCGACTCTTGCTAAACCGAACAAGTGCGAATACAAACGCAAAACCTCAAGTCAGTTCTCCCACCGTATCACAGAACTGGCGACTCTGCTGGGGAGAAATTCAAAAGTGGGGTTACCTTAGGGTTTAGATCACCTTTACATTCTTGCTTTGATTGCTTTGATTGCTTTACTTTTGGGTCCTTGTTTGGGTTTGCTATAGATCCTACACCTGGATTTGGGGCACCTTCTTAGGTAAATAGCAATAAAACTGTGAGGGAACTGTGCGGGGTATACCGACATGGTTGAAGCAGTAAGCTATGTTAGTGCGACATATTTGTGAGTACCGGTAACCCTTGAGTTCAATCAAGGAGAGTACGGGGCCACTGAGTGATGTCATGAAGCACTAACGAACTCTTAGAACCTTAATTGACCATCTTAGCCTTTTTAGGAGTAGTGAGATGACCGACTTTGGTGCAGTCCGAAGTTGGTAGATACTCGATACTACACTCATTGAGGATTGTTTTCTTGGAATATTTTGGTCGCCAGTTAAGTGGCTAAACCAAAACAATGAACATAGAAAACAATCCAGTGATATTGAGCTCCTTAGAACCCGGTTTCTACTCTAGGACAGGATGAGCCAACTAACTTCAAGAGGGTACTTACCTACAACCCCATGCAAGCCTAAACCTAAGGACTTGTTTGCTTTGTGTGAATATGATTACCTGTATATACACTTACTTGCTTTTGCATACATGTACATAACATCATAACATCATACCATAGCATTTTTTCACTAACCATTTCAAGGATCTCGAGGTTCTTTTGATGTAGGGTCACGTTGAACTAGACGTCTACCAAGGGGCAAGAGGTTTTCTCCTCTAAACAAATGCCATCAAAGATCAAGTGCAACAACTTGAATCAGGGGCTATGACCCACTTGACATGGTGAGCTTGATTCTCGTGGAAAGACATCCACCGGTGCAAAGTTCTCCAATCAAAGATCGAAGTTCAACCTCTAACATTCTCTTGTGTTTACCCCAAGAGATCCTTGAAAACATGCATTCACATATCATACATTACATCATAACGGTTTTTTTCCTTTTTAGGTTTCCTTACTCTCCTACTGTTTATTTCAGTAGAGATGGCTCTAGAGAGGACTGTCAAGGACATCCAGGACCAAAATGCTCAACTTCAGGAAATGTTCTTGAACCTGTCCCAGGGGCAAGAAGAAGTGAAAGCTCTCCTCACAAGGGGCTTGGTCCATGGGAATTCAAGCAATGCCAGGAGTGATCAGTTGGAATAGCTGCAGTTTGAGCTGGCAACAATGAGGATCCAAATGATGGGACAACTGGTGGGCCAGATGGCTCTCATCCAGGACTTGGCTCAAAGACAAGAGGAGCTCAGAGTTCTCGTCAACCAACTGCTTCGGGACAACCAAGTGGGCCAAACATCTGAGGTTGAAGAGCAAGTCACCATTCAACCCCCTTTGAGACAAGAAGACAAGGGGAAGGCTCCTCTACTTGCTTCAGGGTCACAAGCCCATCAACAACCTCGTCAGCGTCAACGGGGTAATCGGCGTAAGCAAAATACGTCGGGAAGACAATTCACTGAGACTGACATACCGTCATCTCTAATACTGGAGTGCTTGTTGGAGGTCAATCTGACTGCTTTGAGGGATCCTATTCGGAAGCCCAATACCTCCGCTCCTAGCTATTATCCCGACGCATTTTTTGTATACCACTCCTATAGTCCAGGACATGACACCGACGACTATTGGGCCTTGAAGAACAAGATTCAAGATCTAATTGACATTGGAGTGCTGAGATTCATGCCCGATGGCGAGATGAAAATCTTCCGTTAAGGGTTCCTCCACCTGAAATGACAAAGCTCGAACTAAGAGACTTTTGTTCCATTTGAATTTTCTAAGTTGTAATTTCTTTTGTGATTCAAACAATTATCTGTTGATGTCAAACTCTGTTTCATTAATGCATTGCATATGTTTGTATTGAATTCATCCATTCGTTTTCACTACTCTTATGCTTGCTTTATGATATTTAACTCTTGATAAAAAGCTGCAAGCCTTTAGAGGGAGGATGACGAAACAATACCATAATCTCATACAGTATGCTTTTGAACAGACCGTGCTGATGATGTACAGGCATTTCTTTCAATTCCCAAACACTGAAGTTATAAGGAAGATAATCCCTAGTCAACCCCTTCGAGCCAAAGAAGTAGGAGTTTTCTGTTCTAAACAAATTAAAACCTTTGATTTAAACCTGGGGCAGGGTAGTCTCTCAGTTAATCCAAAAAAGGTGCGCATTGAAGTCGCAAACTCTTAGTTCGTAATACAACGAACGACATCAAAAAAGAAAGATAATCTTTTGGAATCAAAAGACAGTGATGGTTCCTTATCTCACAGGCAGTCATTATCTCTCAAAAGAGAAAAGCCCACTAAGCCAAAACCTACAAAGGAGGCTTAAGAAAGCTGGGGCATCCCACTGACTGTAATCTCGAAAGCAGGAACAATCAGGCAAAAGTTAGGGATAACAAATCAAAAAAAAGAGGTCATTACAAATCCTCAACAACATGAAAAATGTTGCAAAAGAAAAAGGAGATGATGACTGTCTTCCAAAATTCAACTGGTGAACCATCACCCAAAAGTCGTTCCGAACTCGAATGGAGTTTGACGCACAATTAACTGAGTTTAGGGTTGAAGAACATCACGAAGAGCGGGTGGGTACAAATATACTTTGAGCCTTTATCCTTTGTTTCTTAAACTGTGAACCAATCCACGTTACAACCCTTCAAAAGTCCTAATTGAAGCATGAGTTAGTTCGAAGGCATACTGTTACAAAAGGTATCCTGACTCATGTAAGGCTTTGCTCTAAATCTTGTATTGAATTTGTCTTATAAAAAGTTTTTTGCTAAAAAAAATGCATTATTCAAAACTTCGAGACAAGCATAAACTTTGCATTATTTGAATATCGTTGTTTGCACATGGTTATTTGTTTGATAGCGAAGAAATTCATACAGCGAATTTTCGGAGGAACGAAAACTCTCTCAATGAACAAAATCACTTCAAAAAGGATGACACTTCCAACGACAAATCTCCTATCAGCAAGGGGCATGACATGTCACCATCTAATTAACCCGGGGCAGTCCAGTCAAGGTTTCAACAGATCTTTCAAAGTTCAGTTAACCTGGGGCAGTCCAGTCAAGATTTCAAGAAATCTCTCAATTTGCAGGGTAACCTGATTCAAGACTCTTTCATCGTCACTTGGGGCATTCGAATGTCAAAAGTGTTCAACAATTCCTCCATCACCTGTTGGAAGATACAGTTTCAGATACGCTCCAGACACGGTAGCCATTCTGTCACTCATTCAGATCCTAGTTACAGTTTCAGATACACTCCAAACACGGAAGTCATTTTGCTACTCATACAGATCTCAACTCCAAGATACAGTTTCAGATACGCTCCAGACACGGAGCCATTCTGTCACTCATTCAGATCCCAATTACAGTTTCAGATACACTCCAGACACGGAAGTCATTCTGCTACTCATACAGATCTCAACTCCAAGATGCAGTTTTACACGGACTCATCATGAAGCAACCCTACACCGGTTCCTTCTCAAATCCAAGATGTAGTTTTACACGGACTCATCATGAAGCAACCCTACACCGGTTCCTTCTCAAATCCAAGATGTAGTTTTACACGGACTCATCATGAAGCAACCTTACACTGGTTCCTTCTCAACTTCAGATGCATTTTTACACGGACTCATCATCAGGAAACCCTACACTGGTTCCTTCTCAACTTCAGATGTAGTTTTACACGAACTCATCATCAGGAAACCCTACACCGGTTCCTTCTCAACCTCAGATGCAGTTTTACACGGACTCATCATTAGGAAACCCTACACCGGTTCCTTCTCAACTTCAGATGCAGTTTTACACGGACTCATCATCAGGAAACCCTACACCGGTTCCTTCTCAACCTCAGATGCAGTTTTACACGGACTCATCATTAGGAAACCCTACACTGGTTCCTTCTCAACCTCAGATGCAGTTTTACACGGACTCATCATTAGGAAACCCTACACCGGTTCCTTCTCACCTTCAGATGCGGTTTTACACGGAATCATCATCAAGAAACCTTACACAGGATCCCAGATCAATGCCTGCAGCAATCAAAAGATTCTTGCAATCCCCAGCGGAGCTAAAACTTCAAACTATCAATCCCCAAGCAGAATGGAGACTCTCATTCTCAGTTCCTCACAGAATATTCGAATATTCTCCAGTGAAGATCTCCTCAAGACAGGAATCCCCAGTAGATTGGCATACAACCCAAGCTCCTGATTCCCCAACAGCGGTCCCAGGACTTCTCACTTTCAACAATCAAGAGATTCTTGCAATCCCCTGCAGCAGTCAAGGAATTTCCTTCCCCGGCGGCAGTCAAGATTTTTTTATCTCCTGCCATCCAGGATTCATCTATCCTCAACAAGACAACTCATCAGCTTACATGCACATTCATCACATTCATATCATAAACATTGATATGACATACATTGCATCATGCATCATGACATTGCATACAACTAACTCTTTACCTTTGCAGGAAAAATCAGTCAACAGACAAAGATCATTATCTTCCGAGATTCTTTCTAGAAATAGTTCAGATGTGACCCAGACATGGCGACATTCTGATACTTATTCCAGATTCATTCAGATGCAGTTTTACACGGACTCATCGTCAGGAAACCCTACACCGGTTCCTTCTCCACTTCTCAACTTTTGAAAACAGTTTACGGACGCTTCCCAACAACGGATGCTGCTCTATTGCTTATTCAACTTCAAGACTTCTGAAAACAGTTCACGGGTTCTCCAGTAACGGATGTTAACCTATCGCTTGTTCAAATTCTTCAACTTTTGAAAACAGTTTACGGATGGCTTCCAGACATGGATTTCAATCTATTGCTTGTTCAGACCCCCAGTTCAGAGATGTTCCAAAACATGGATACCTTTCTGATACTCGTCCACTCACCAATGACATACAGTTCAACAATCACCTTCAGATGGCATCTATAAGCCCATCCTCCTCCAAACATTTCCAGATGGAATCTCTAAGCCCATCCTACTACCAGCAACTTCCAGATGGCATCTTTAAGCCCATCACCAAATGGCATCTCTAAGCCCATTTCCCTGTCACATCTCCAGATGGCATCTTTAAGCCCATCACTAAATGGCATCTTTAAGCCCATTCCCTCTACCATCACATCACCGAGTGCAAATTTTTTGGGCACTCTAGTGTCCAATCTCCTTTTACCCTCGAGTCGCGAAAGGCAATATGCCAATCTAACTCTTCAGGTTCAAGAAGATTGAACAGAGGCAACTGTTGTACCCCAAAATTTGCCCTCCTTTTTTTTCATAACAAATCACAACTTCGGGCTTTTCCTGATTTGTCAGATTGGCGTAAGAATCAGTCAAACAGACTTTTTCTTATCAGTCTATCCAAATTAGGGTTTTCATGGCTCTGGAACAGTTCAAGCAAATTATTAGGGTTTGGTTGAGTTTGGCTCAAAGTTTGATCAAACAGGCGTTTCTTTGGTGTTAAGTCAAGAATTAGGGTTTTTGCGCGCGCAGTTTCAGAAGAGTTTGAATCCACAGTGTTTTAATTGGTTGTTACACTGTTTTGACATTTGTTCAAAATTTCTGTCTAAACATCTGGGATAAAGGCTAAGGCATTTGATTTGAGATGGGATAAAAGCTGAGGCATTTGGATTGAGAGTTGGCAGTGTTTGATTTAATCGGTAAAAGGAAAAACATGTGGACGTTTGTTTGATTAACTGTGCAATGTTTTGGATTATTCGGAATGCCGGACGTTTATTAATTATTTATTTTTCTAAGTCAGAATAATTGGATTTACGTCCAATTATTTTAATTTAAGAAACTCAAATAATTAAATAAACATTTGAAGAGAAATAAAAGAGAAATCTGACCAAAAAAGACTTATTTATTTCATTTTTGAATTGTTTGTTACAGATATTACTTGAATACTATAAATTCATTTACAGTCATTTACATTAATATTATTACAAATAATTGGAAATGAAATAAAGATACATCCTAAAATTTCCTAAATCTTCATCTTCTACTGACGCTCCATTGCTCAATTGATTTTCATCTGCAAAAACAAAGAAAGGGGAAAAGTCAAATGCAGATGAATTAAATAAAAAGGCAGACAGATATTTTAAAATTCATCATTAAAAGTGACTGGCCGGAATCAGTTGTTCACCCTTGCTCCAAATCACAAGAATTACTCTTGGTTCACAAAGAGGGATATAAATATGTTTTGCAAATTAAAAATGCATAAAGCTGCATAGTTCATAATTCCAAATTGTCAACCAAAGTTTTCAAACTGAATAACCAAGTCCAAAAAGCAAAGCTGTCAAAATTCCAAACTAAGTCACAAATTGCAAACTGAACTGCACATGTCTAACCAAGTTTAAAATGTCAAACAAAGCTATCAAAAGGCTATCCAAAAAGCTGTCAACAAAGTACACAAGATATGCAGAAAATCTGGAAAAAGAAGATAAGAGATATGCAAAGCAAAACCAAAGTGCAAGCAACATTCTAAATCATCACTTTCCAAGGCCAGTACTTTTTCAGAATAGTACATCTAAAGCAATAAAAATACTTTTTAAAATCTGTGGAGAGAGAGAAAAAAGAGAAAAATAAGTAGAGGCTTACAGGCTTGAGGCTTAGAAAAAGATATAAACAAACATATCTGAACACAGTAAGAAGAGGCAGAATACATAACAAAATAACACAAAGCTCATAAGCCTCAAACCAGCTCAAAGCTTGTAAACCATCAACCTCCCTCAAACATTCAAAAACCTGCTAAACCTGCTACATAACAGAAATACAAACCAGAGTTGCCTCAAGCTGGTTTGAAGCCAAAGCCTCTAACCTGTTCTAAACCAGATCACAAAGCAAACCTGTCAAGCATGAAGCCTTAACCTGTAACAAACAAAAGCCAAAGCCTATAACCTGTCACAAATCAAAAAATAGCACAAAAGCTTGTAAGCTCTCAACCTGCAATCTCCAACACCGAGCCTTTCAAGACTAACCCTGAAGCCTGTTAAACATGTCCAAAACACAACCCAGAAAAATCCACACAAACTGATAAACCCCATACAAACCAGCAAGCCTGAAGCCTAACTGCCTTCAAACTGAAACCTGCATAAGCCTTTATCTAAACCAATTCCAACCAAATCCTAAACCCTCAGAATAAATTCATCACAGGGCTAGCAAGCTCAGAACATCATCAAATTGAGAGGAAACAATCATACAGAAGCAAGAACACTGAGATACTCAGAATCATAATCAGAATAGCCTTCAAACCAACAAAGACCTCAGAGCTAGGCTCATCATAGGGTCCAACAAAAAACAAAGGCAACTCAGCAACCAACATATCAACATTCACCTCAACATATCATCAAATTATCTCAGAGGCAAATAGAAGAAAGGAAAAGAAGTGAAACACTAAGCCAAAATTTCTCAGATTCAGAGGCAAACAGAAGAAGAGGAAAAGAATCAAAATCATCAAAGGCAACTGAGGGAAGCAGTCAGAAGAGGGAAAGAAGTGATTAAACTAAGGTTTTCAGAGAAAACATCATAAAACCTAAAAGCAAATACGAGTACTAGAAAAAACGAAGCGACATCACATTTCCCCTTGCCTCCGGCCGCCCTAGGACGCCACCGTCCTCCTCCTTCTCCTCTCCAAAGGTAGTATTTTTCTCCCTCTTTTCACACCTCGTATGGACAACAACACTTAAAATCAGAACACAATGAAATTAAAACATGCAAGATATGAATCTTAAAACCCTAAAACAATGGTTACCTTTCCTTATCGCAACTGTGTTCAACCATGAAAGAAGAAGGAGCTGACGGCAGCGCCTGGTGGCCATGGGCGGAGGCTTTGTTCAGATAAGCAGGGCTTGAGAAGATGAAGAGGACAACAAAGCAAAAATGGAGAAACAGAGCCTCTGTAACCCTAATTCCCAATTGAAACAAAACAATGAAACCCTTAGAAAAAATGTCAAAATGCGTTTGGGCCTTGCCCTTTCCAGAAGCCTTAAGCCCAACTGATTCCAGCGTGCATACCCCCCCTTTCCTTATTTGTTCCTCTGTTTTGTTTAGGCCAGAATAAACCCCCTCAAGCCCATTTACTTTTTATACTAATACTCTTTTATTTTCTTTTTTTTAACATAATTTGTTTTTTTTTTGTAAATAAAAAACACTTTAACCTTTTTTATATGTATACAAAATTTTCTAGAATGTTTTTATATTTTATTTTAGGACAATTAAGAAGGCATAAAAACTTAGTTTTATTAAGTTTAGCATTTTTTGTTTAATTTAAATCTTGTACATAAAAATACTAACTAAAATACATAAAAACATTAATTCATAAAAATAGAATTTCTTAAACATTTTCTTTCCTTTTATTAAATCTTTTTTTCCATACATAAAGACATTAATACATAAACAATGGATTTTTCTTAAGTTAATCTTTTTCTTTCATTAAACCTTTTGTATATAAAACATTAACCAAATACATAAAAAAATAGATTTTTTAAGTCAAATACTTTTCTATAACTAAAACATTTGTTTGTACATATTAACAAAAATTCAAAAAGAATAAAATACTTAAGTTAACATTTTTACCACTTGTAAATATTCACATACACTTTTACAATACACATTTTGTTTCTCTTTGATTCTTGTACATTGATACATGTTACATTGCGATTGCGATTCGATTTGGTTGTAAATATATTTGGACACTACTCTCCTAATAAGTCTCATCCCCATTCGTAAATATTTGTACCCCCACTCCCGGGTACTTATTTGTAATAACTTAGACTTTAAATTCCCGCAATTTATCGCTTTTCATATACTGTATAGTAATTAGGGTTTGTATGCGAAGATTTAAAATCAACCGCTAGATAACCTAATACAAAGACAAATGCATGACAATCAATACACCATTCACACTTGCACCCCTAGGGTAATCCCGCTTGTTGCCTTCCAAAATGAGCCATGCTTGCATGTTGAGTTTCTTTGGCAAAACAATTCAAATGATCATAGTCCCTCGATGACGCTTTCGAAAGTTGCCTAAACAAAATGATCATAGTCCCTTCAAGCAAAATTGCCAAAGACACTTGGCACCATTGCATTCATGGTCCATACGATGACCCGCGCCTGTCCCGTTAACATCCTAACACAAGATTGTCCACCAAATACAATGGTGGAACAATACTGTTAAAAGGGTTAAAACATAAGAAAGACCTTTCAGTAAATTTAGGAGTAGACAACTCTTAGTTACTTGATCAAACTTGCAAAACACACTTGCCTATTTTCAAAACCAACTCCACAACACAACTTTCAAAACAAACTTTCAAAAACATTTGAAACATCTTTTCGAAAAGACACACACCTTTGTAAAACATTCGAGTAAAGAATTGTTACAACGGTTGCCTAGACAAGGCATCTTTTTCAAAACATTTTCAAAACACACACACACACCACCATTTCAAGCAATTGAAAATCAAGGAAAGTGATCTAAACCAAGTAACTAAGAGCCCATGGATAACCATGGATGAAAAGGGTGCTAATACCTTCCCTTTTCATAATCTACCCCCCGAACCCACGAAACATCTCAAAAGGTTTTTCCTGTGCTTTTTAACCTTTCCTTTAGGATAAAATAAAAAGTCGGTGGCGACTCTTGCTAAACCGAACAAGTGCGAACACAAGTGCAAAACCTCAAGTCAGTTTTCCCACCGTATCACACGAGCTCTTGTTTTCATCGGTGAAAAATATAGCTATTGGAAAGATTGTATGCGTGTGCATATTAATTCTGTTAATAGAAAGATATGAAAAGTTATCGAGGATGGTCCTATGCAAGTAACCATGACTAATGAGGATAACATTACCATACCCAAACTGGAAGCACTATGGGATGAGGAAGACGAGAAAAAGTATAGCTATGATTGGAAAGGTAGAAATATGCTTATTGATTCTTTAGGTGTTGATGAATATTTTAGAGTATCACATTATGCGACTGCTAAAGCAATGTGGGATGCTCTACAAATCGCCCATGAGGGGACAAATGATGTTAAACTTGCTAGAATCAATACATTGACTCAAGAGTTTGATCTCTTTCACATGAAGCATGGTGAAACCATTAATGATATGCAAAAGAGATTTTCTCATATAATCAATCGCTTACACACTCTTGGTCATGTTACTCCCAATGTTGTTGCTACTAACAAAATTTTAAGATGTCTTAATAGGGAATGGCAGCCTAAAGTTACAGCGATCAAGGAAGTAAACCATCTAGCTACACTTGACATAACAACACTGTTTGGGAAGCTTCAAAAGCATGAGCAAGAGATCATAAATCTCAATAAGCATGAGAAAAAGGAAAAGAAGGAAAAACCAAAAGACACAGAAAAGAAGTCTATTGCATTAAAGGCTTCAAGCTCAAAGTCCTCAACCAATAAATCTTGTGTGAGTGATTCTAGTGATGATGATGAAAGCTCAAGTGAAGATATGGGGTTGTTTATGAGAAAATATCACAGATATCTTCGAAAGAATGAAGTCCAACACTCGGACAAAAATATCATTAATTATAGAAGCCAATAAAAACCTTCAAGACAAGATGAAGGTAAGAAATCTAAGTTAAGAGGATCATGTTTCAACTGCGGAAAACCCAGCCACTACAAGCCGGACTGCCCATTGCTCAAGAAAGACAAAGGAAAAGACAAATTAAAAAAGAGACCGAATAAAGCTAGAAGAGCATACATTGCTTGGGATAGTGATAGTGAAGCCTCAAGAAAAAGTGACTTTAGTGAAGAAGAAGAAACGGTCAACCTTTTCCTCATGGCTCATCAAAAGAAGAAAAGCAATGTAAGTCACTCTAAATATAATCACATTGATAAAATGTCTCACATAGAATTGCAAAGAGCTTTTGATACTCTACAAAATGAGGCTAAGGAAGCTTTTAAACGATTAGCCTCAAATAAGAAAAAAAATTCATACCTTGAGCATAAAGTGTCCAAATCCCAAAAAGAATTGGAAGCTCTCAAGGCATCCATGGTATAGAAAATCAAAACTGATAGCAAAGATGATAAGTTTTCTTGGCAGTAGTACAACATAGACGTAGGCAGTCTACGGAGAAAGCGGAGGCTGCTGAAAAAGCTGTAAAAGACCTCCTAGAGGCAAATTTTATTTCTGAAGCCCGGTATTCAACCTGGTTGTCAAATGTTGTACTTGTTAAGAAAAATAATGGAAAATGGCGTATGTGCATTGACTACACCGATCTTAATTGGGCATGCCCCAAAGATGCGTTCCCTTTAGCTAATATTGATATGCTGGTCGACAACTCGGCCGACTATAAAATTCTATCATTTATGGATGCTGTTGTACCCCAAAATTTTCCCTCTCATATTATCAAGATTTTCTTCACAAGACTTCTTAGATTCAAGACTGATTAGGGTTTGCTCAGCTCAAGACCTCACCTTGCACTGATAGCCTGAAATTAGGGTTTAAGTTTGCACAATGATTTTTGGACCATCAATGCTTCATTTGACTTTCATACACCATCTTGGACCCCTAAGATTGCTCATACCAAGTTTCAAGCCTTGAATCACATTTTGGCCCAGTCAATTGGGCAGTTGACCTAAAAATCAATTATATTGGGGAAAAAGTCTACCATGGCCAATTTACAGTCAAACTTCTTAATTTTTGATCCACATCAACATTCTAGGCTCCTATGTACCATTTGATCAAGTTTGGACCACAACTCCTCAAGAAATTTGATCAAATCATCAAAAGGGCAAAATGGTCAAAATTAGGGTTTTGACTGAGAAAGGGCAATTTCTGATTTTTGACCTAGCCAATGACCAATTGAGTTCAAGCATGATTTCAAGGACTCAATGGAATCATATTGAACTAATAACATAGTTCAAAAGATCTCAAATGCATAGGATTGACAGATGAATTTTGCAGTCAACTGATCAAAAATCAATTGTACACTTAAAAGTCAAACTTTGACTTTTTGGTCAAAATCAAGTGCCAAGGGTCATAATTCATCAAGATATGCAAAAATATGAAACTTTTTGATCAAGAAAATCAATTTTGCAAATTAGGGTTTCAATTTGGAAAATTTTCATAACTTTGAAATTTTCTAAGTTATAAAAATTTCTTATTTTTTCCCAACTTTCCACAATTGTTTCACCATGATGCAATGTGATTCAAAGAAAACTTCCAACATGAAAGTTGTAGTCCTCCATGGAATCTACAACTTTGATTCGCAAAGTTTTCCCAAAAGATGCTTGGATCTCAAGTTATGATTTTGTGAATAGGGGTCCATAAACTTTTTAACTTAGTGAAATTTTGCCCTAGTTTAGGCAGGTTTTTGACCTAACTCATGGCAATTTTTCACCTAGTTCCAATAGGTATCTCAAAATTCATTTCAAAGATGGATTTTAGAGAATGTTACAAGCTTTCCAAAATGTCCAAGAACTTTCCAAGATCATTTATGGTTAGAGAGAATCGAAGAAAGAAAAATGGCAATTTATCACTTTTGTTCAAGGCATTTTCACAATGTTACAAGTTGCAAATCAGTTTCAAGCATGCTTGTACTTGGTTTTACAGGTCCTAATGCCTTCTACACTCTATAATTAAATGCAAACACATTGGATAATGGTCTTGTTATGACTTTTGAAGCATTGCACAATGAATTAATAAAAAAATGGCATAAAGTGCATAATACTACTTTGATAAAGCTTGCTTTTTGCAACTTTGCAAATCTTGAGCCATGGACCTGATCTTTTGTTGCAAACAAGATTCACAAACATCAGGCAAAGTACACCAACTCTATGCAGTCCATAAGCTAGCAAGTACAAGCTTTGGCATTGTCACTTCAAACTTTTCTTCAAAAGCAAGAAAACTTGCAAAAATCAAGTAAGCTTGTGCATCTGATAAAGAGAAGCCTTGGCATTATTCTACACAACTTCAGAACTTTGTCTCAAGCAAATACATGAATTGCTAACAACTCAAACACCCTAAAACACAAAAAACACCATTTTCTGCCCAAACAGGGCAGTCTCTGCAAATCTCAAGCCAAATCAATATTGGCTCGTGCGTTTCTTGATTCAATCCTTCAAACACATTCCATACCTCCTACATAAACTATCCAGGCCCTTGTCTTGCAACTGTAACCCCTTTTTCAAGGATCACCATTTTCATTTTGAAGGTTTGCAGGTTGACTTCTACAGGGAGATTCAAGCATCTACAAGGCAAGCTGAGCATTAGAGAAGCTTGAGGGAACTTCAAGGAAGCTCACAAGAACTTCAGGCCTCACTCAAAGTCCCCACATTGCCATATCCAAACTCAACTGAACAAGGTATTTTTCAAGTTTCTATCTCTCTATTTAGGCATCCTTAGGTCACGATTTGTGAAGCAAAAATGTAGTATTTAACTTGCTTAAGCTGTACATATGCATAGTTTCCATTTATATTAACTGAGCTAAGAGTATTTGGTTGTTGAATATGCTGAAAAAACTAGGTCAGAAATTAGGGCCATTAAAATTCTCCTTGGTCTTTTAGAGTTAGGTCATGTTTTTTATATCATTAGAATCGTGATAAAAAATGTTACAAGTTTCATGTTGCAAGATTTTGTTTTTGTGCAAAGAATAGAGAGTTCCAGATTTGAACACAGGGCGCGCGCGAAGGAGCAATGACAGGGATGAAGTGGTGTTCTGGGCCTGGCACCTTGGGCCTTTCACTTCCCACACCCCCCATTTTACTTCTGCACACTCCTTTTGCATATTTTTATATTTTTTGTATTTTCTTGCATATTTTATATTTCTGATTTTATTATTTTTTTTCTGAACATTGAAAAATCCCAAAAAATATTTTCTTAATTTTTTGCATTTTATTTTATTTTTATCTTAATTTTTTGCATAAAATATTGATTAGTTTAAATAGAATAAGAATTATTTTCTTAAAATAAATTGTGAATACCTTAGAATATTATACATTTTTTTTATTATTTAACACATAAAATATCATTTTCCACATATATTTTTAATATTTGTATATAATATTATTATTTTTTCCTAAACATAAAAATGAATAAAATAATATAGAACATATTTTCTTTTAAAACAAAAAACTAGGGTTTCCCCTCTCAAAAATAATCACAATATTTTTTCTTATTTTAGACTTAAATAATTTATTTTTCACATACATAAAAATAAAATACAAAAACATTTTTGCATACATACATTTTATTGTATATTTAAATAATTGTTTATTTATTTATTGTACAATAAATTCAACTGGGTTGTAATAGTAAACTAGGGTTTTATTTTTTTCAAATATCCCCATTCAAAACTTGTATTCCCCTTCCCATAATATTGTTTTAATAGCTTAGATTTACTTTACGCAATTTATCGCATTATTTGCATGTTTAGTAAATTAGGGTTTGCATGATAAAACAAAAATGAAACAAATAGAATGACCTAATTCAAGACAAACAAAAATGCATCAAAAATGACAACACTTTGCACACAAGCATCTCTAGGGTTTCACCCACTTGGTTGCCTTAAAACATGGCCATGGTATGCATGCTAGGTATCTTGGCAAAACAAAACAAAAGATCATAGTCCCTCGATGACGCTATCAAAAGGTTACCTAAAAGCAAATGATCTTAGTCCCTCAAACAAGCTAAGATACTTGGAACCATTGCTATCATGGTCATACGATGACCCACGCCCGTCCCGTTTAACATCCAAAGATAGGGTTATCTACCAAAACAATGGTAGGTTAACAATGTCAAAGGAATAAAAATGTACAAGAAAGACTTTTGAGTAGGTAGATAGCTTCTAGTTACTTGATCAATTTGCAAACAATCCTTGCTATTTTCAAACACACACACATTTCAAAAACAATTTCCAAACAAACTTTCAAAAGCATTGAAACATTTTTCAAAATACAAACATCTTTGTATACATTCTTACAAACAAGAATCATTATAAAGATTTCCTAAACAAAGGCCTCTTTTTAAAATACTTTCAAAACCACACAAAGCACCATTTCAAACAATTGAAAAAGCAAGTGATCTAAACAAGTAACTAAGAGCCCATGGAAAACCATGGATGAAAAGGGTGCCAGCACCTTCCCTTTTCATAATCTACCCCCCAAACCCAAAAACAATCTCAAAGGTCTTTCCTGTGCTTTTTTTACCTTTCCTTTTGGATAAAATAAAAGTCGGTGGCGTCTCTTGCTAAACCGAAACATTTGCAAACACAAACGCAAAACTTCAAGTCAGCTCTCCCACCGTATCACAGATGCCTATTCGGGCTACAACCAAATCCCGATGGCAATAGGCGATAAACACTGCACTGCTTTCATGACTAGCTCTGGCAACTATTACTACAACATAATGCCCTTCGGTCTGAAAAACACAGGAGTAACGTATCAGCAAATGATGAATAAAGTCTTCGGCAACCAAATCAGGGATATGCTCGGGGTATACATGGACGACATGACCATCAAGTCCCGAGTAGACACCGACCATGCTGCTAATCTCAGGGAAGTCTTCACCCAAGCAAGGTAATGCAAAATGAGGTTTAACCCCGAGAAGTGCATGTTCGGGGTTAAGGCGGACAAGTTCCTCGGCTTCTACTTAACGGAACAAGGAATCGAAGCCAACCCCGACAAGTGCAGAGCTTTCTATGACCTCCCCACACCTACGTCGAAAAAAATCCATAAAAGTCTTGAATGGCATGCTCACCTTACTATCCTGTTTTGTTGCAAAATCCGCTCAACACGCTCTCCCTTTCTTCAAGCTCCTTCGCAAGGAAGTGACTTTCGAATGGACCGAGGAATGCGAGCAGGCTCTGCTCTATCTCAAACAAAGACTCTCGCAACCACATGTGTTATCGCGACCAGTTCATAGGGAAACCATGTTTCGATACCTAGACGTTTCAGTCGAAGCTGTCAGTGCATCCCTCATTTGTGAGATGCACGATGGATAAAAACTCATTTATTTCACGAGCAAGGCACTTCAAGGGCCCGAGGTTAGATACCAACTGTGATTCAATGGCAGAACCTACTGTCGTACTGGTTTGCATTTTGTATTCGCAAATGTCGCGGTAAGCAAGAGTCGCCATCGACTTTTATTTCATCCAACAAAGGAAAAAGAAAAAGAACATAAAAAAACCTTTTTTCGAGATATTTCTGAGTACGGGGGGTAGATTATAGAAAGGGAAGGTGTTAGCACCCTTTCTATTCGTAGTTTTCCATGGGCTCTTAGGTACTTGCTCATTTTCTAGATTTGCTTGTGCGTGCTTGTTTTGAAAAAGTTTTGTTTACTTCGTGATAACCCTTGTATCCGTCCTCAAGAGTGTGACGAAGTTGTTTTGAAAACTATTTTTTGGAAAGTATTTGTGTGAAATTTTTTTATTTTGAGCTAGTACTTAAGATTTCTACCTACTCAAAAAAAGGTCTGTTCATTTTCGTTTCCTTTAGACAGTGCTATCCTACTATTAAAGAGTAGGTAGCTTCATCGTTGGATTTGTAAAGGGACGTTCGAAGGGACAAAATGGTCTCTGAAGGAAACAAGTAAAGTTACCTTAGCATTTCGAAGGGACTATCGTCATAAGATCAATTCGTAGGCACTTCGAGGGACAAGTAGGGACTATGATCTTTATAACAATTTTGAATCTTGGGTCATTGCTAAGGTATCCCTACGTTCGAGGGACACGACCATTATTTTTCGAGGCAACCAAGTGAGGCAAAACCCTAGGAGTGAGCATGTGCAAGTGTTTTGATTTCAGTTTCATTTATCTTGCGTATTTAGGGTTTTCTACTATTTTAAATTGATTTATCTTTCACATACAATCCTAATGTCCATACATCTAGCAGTTTAATAATTACAGAAATTAAAGCGAGAAATTTAAAACCCTACCTATTACAAGGCTTTGGGGAGGGGATTACATAATTAAAAACCGGGGAAAAATGATAAATACAGAATAGTAAACCTAATTAACTATTACATACTTGGAACAATTACAATAATTAATAAAAATAATGAAAGTAAAGACGCGCGCGAAAGTTGAGACGGGAACAAATTAGAAACCTAAGAAATCTAATCAATTAAAAATGTTTTTGTATTTTTTTTATTGAGAAAAATAGTTGCAATTTGCAAGTTAAACCTACTTTACTAATTAATTTACTTAACAAAATGTTGAATTAATTAAAAATAATTCATTTTCAAAAATTAATTTTAATTATAAAAACAAACCTAATTCTATTTAATTTTGATTATGGAAGGAAAAAGTAATTAAACTAACCTAATTTCTATTAAATTTTAAATAAAAAATGTTTTGGTTAACCTAATTAAACTAATTAATTAAATGCAAATAAATATTTTATATAAAAAAAATCTGATTTTTTTAGGTTTTTTTTGATTTTGGATTTAATAAAAAATGATTTTGTTCTGTAAAAATAATAAATTAAAAGAAAAACAAATAAAAAAATTTAAAGAGATGGGCCTGATGTTATAAGCAATCCAGGGGGTGTATTGAAATTGGAATTGATTAGGCCCATAATAGATCAACCCAACTTCTGCGCCCAATCTAGTGTTACTGTCTCTTGAGGATCTATCATGGATGTTTAGATCTCGACCGTTTGATCTAGATTGATGATGATCAAACTGTTTGAAGGTGAGGACGTACAATGCACTTATGGGCGTGTTCGACACCTGATCTGCAGAAAACACATAATGGAAAATAAAAACTAAGGCCTAGGGATCAAACCCAGGCCCTCTAGCTTCACAACCATGTGCCTCACCACTACACCAACCTGCTTATTCATTAATATACATAACAAAGTAATATTATATAACAAACGAAATCATAAATATGTTTGACAAAAAAAAAACGCGCGCGATTTGAATTATCCAACGGGATAAAGACAACTAGGTGTCGGAGTCAGCGGCCGGAGTCAAACCTCCGGTCACCTTCTCCGGACACACCCAAGTCAAAACCTGCAAAAACGGGTGATTCATGAAGGGTTAATGGACCTATCCTACGTGAAATCGAGCCCTAAACTCGAATTTGATCTTAAATCAGTCTGAAAGTCCTTATATTTGGAGATCTAGTCCTAACATCCATGGATGCCATAACAATGTCATCCAAAATTTTAGGTCCAAAAACTTCCATACGACACGTCCATCCCGTCCTAATGAAGGTCCTGAGTAATTATCAAAGCATTAAAACGTTCAACAACGCGAAAAAAGGAAGATTGAATTTCCAGAAATTTACCAAACGATGATGATCGAGGATGGTGGCTCTGGCGTGTGATTGTTTGAATAAAAGGGTGGTACGTGTTCCTGGGAACCTCGGGTGTGAATGGGATGCTTAGGTGGGATTGAAAGAGGCTAGAACCTGTTCTTTTTGTTTTCACGATTTTAAGTGATTTTTTGCAATTTGGTTTGAGTGCTTAGGGTTGTCTCTCCTTGCCCTCGTGCTTCTGAGTGGGCATATATATATATATATATATATATATATATATATATATATATATATATATATATATATATATATATATATATATATATATATATATATATATATATATATATATAATGAATCAAATTTAGGTTAACAAAGTTGAAAGAAATCTTTGCTTTCAATGAGAAAATAATGACTTTTAATAACATAATTTCTTGCATATTTGGACCAAATCAAATCTTTCCCTCTCCATGGATTTGCCTTGCCATGCCAGCACATCTTGCTCTTTATTTTGATGAGAAAAAGATTTGAAATCAAATATTATATTATTCCTTTTATTCACCTTATTTAATTTTGCATTCTATTTAATAAAATATCAAAAAATAAATAATATAAATAATAAAATAATGTAAAAAAGGACTCAAAGGTCGTGGGTCATGTTAGAAGTGAGATGTAAGCACAAAAAGTTGGGCTCATTTGCCAAAAAATGCAATTTTGGGCATTGTTGACTTTGGGCAAATTTCCAAAAATGACCAACTTTGACAATGCATATCTAGTTCAATTTTGATCCTAAGAAGGTGTTCTCTGACTTTTTAGAAAGCTTAGGATGTCCGCTAACCAACCTCTTTGGTTTTATCTCAATTGGATCTTCCATGTTCATGTAAGGAGCTTTGACCCAAAAGGTGTTTTTGTTGACTTTTTGGAATGACCTATAATGTCTGAATTCATATCTTTACATGAGTGCATTTATTGAACTTGAGGGATGAATATGAGTTGTAGGGAATTGGATTCTCTTCAAAATTAGCCTTGGATGAGAAATTTCTAATAACGTATGAGAAAGTTATGCTTGGTCAAAGTTTGGTTGACTTTTCCTGAAAAACCCTAATTTAGCAACTTTTGAATTTTGATGAATTAGGAGCCTTTCTTGAGGAATCATGATCAACCCTTTATCAAATGATGGATATCACTTCAAAATGTTGATGTTGACCAAAAATATTGAAGTTTGACTGTATGTGGGCCACAATTGACTTTTCACCTAGTACAATTGATTTTTAGGCATTTGAGCAATTGGCTGAGCAAACTTCTTGTGCAAGGCATGAAACTTGACATGGATGATCTTGAGACCATATTAAGATCATGGAGAAGATTTTAGACCTTTTGGGTTCACCTATCTTGATGAAAATGGAAACCCTAGTTTGAGGTTCATTGTCTTAGGAGAGCATTTGTCTGATTAATCCTTGGGCAAGTTGAGGACTTCAATGAGTATGTTTTGAGTAAAATGAGAGGGAAAATTTTGGGGTACAACAACTGCCCCTATTCAATCTTCTTAAACCTGAGGATGTAGATTGGATGGTCTGCCTTTCGTGATTTGAAGGTGTAAGATGATTGAACACTAGAGTGCCAAGAAATTTGCACTCGCATGGAGTAACATTGATCAGTGATATCGGGAATGGGCTTGCAGATGCCATTCGGGAGTCGACAGAGAGTCGTCAGAGATGGGCTTAAAGATTCCATCCAGAAAAGATATCAGTTGTATAAGAGATTCCTTTACGGGAGACCATGTACCTTCTATTGAGGAGAACTTCACCAGGGAACATTGATTTTTATCCTGGGAAATTGAGTATAGGAGCTTCAGTTGTCCATTACTCTACTGAGGAATTGTGAAGTTGACCGTATCTAGTCGGGTCCAGGTCTTACAGTGTTGTAACTTGCTGTCTAGAGATGAGAGAGAAGAAACCTGGGTCGTAGGGTTGCTTCGAAATGAAAGCCTGGATAGTAGGGCTATGAGAAGGAACCTGGATAATAAGGTTATGGGAAGGAACCTAGATAGTAGGGTTACTTCGAGATGAAATCCTGGATAGTAGGGCTATGGGAAGGAACTTGGATAATAGGGTTATTTAGAGATGAAAGCCTGGATAGTAGGGCTTATGGGAAGGAACCTGGGCCGTAGGGTTACTTCGAAATGAAATCCTGGATAGTTGGACTTATGGGAAGGAACCTGGATAGTAGGGTTACTTAGAAATGAAAGCCTGGATAGTAGGGCTAATAGGAAGGAACCTGGATATTAGGGTTACTTCGAGGTGAAAGCCTGGATAGTAGGGCTATGGGAAGGAACCTGGGTCGTAGGGTTACTTCGAGGTGAAAGCCTGGATAGTAGGGTTACTTCGAAATGAAAGCCTGGATAGTAGGGCTTATGGGAAAGAACCTGGATAGTAGGGTTACTTAGAAATAAAAGCCTGGATAGTAGGGCTTATGGGAAGGAACCTGGATAGTAGGGTTACTTCGAAATGAAAGCCTAGATAGTAGGGCTTATTCATTTGACCGCGTAGATTAGTTGACCCGTTTGGTTTCGGGAACTGATTTTTTTTATTGGTTGTCGGCATATATGATATGTATAACTGCTGGAATTGTTGGTGATAATTTTCTTTCCTGAAAAGATAACAGGGTTAATCATATATGTGATGCATGAAATGCCTTGTGAGATGATGTTCTCAAAATAAATGAGATTATGATGTATGTGATATGTATGCACATGTCATGATGTATGTACATGAAATGTTATTGGGGACATGTCCGATTTTGGGAAAATAAATCCCTGAATGTTTCTGGAGAGTATAACATTCCTGAATATTATAGAGAGTTGTGGTTCTTCTACTTCCGCTAGGGATGGTGAATGGAAATGCCCGTGTTGAAGATTTACTCTTTGTTGTTTGTGAATATTTCGTCAGGGAGAGACTCTGTTTGAGAGTAGCTCTGCGGGGAATAATTTGGAAGGTGAATTTCTGTAGTTGATGTAATAGGCTCTATTGGGGATTGAGCTTCTATGTTCAGAGAAATGAACTTTGCTTGGGGTGATAAAAATTGTGATGATCCACTCGCGGTTATGATATTCAGCTGGGGGATATAGCTGTTAGGTTTCTGAAAGACCCTGGTTGGGGAGATTACTCCTTGTTGTGGGAAAGCTGATATCAATTCTTTGATTACCTTTACTCTATGGGGAGTGTAGATGTTACAAAGTCGTATGTACTGATGACTATGCTCCAAAGCTATCTCTGCCCTGGTACCTGCTGGACAGATCAATTGTCAGGTTCGCCATTTCTTATTTTTTCCCTTGTCTCTTAAGTTACGAGCAATTTTCTTTCCGTTTCTTATGTAAATGTTTATGAGAAGCAATCATATTCAAATTCATATGTCAAGAATAAACCATTGGACGTTCTTGCAAAACAAAACAGAAAAAGAAAAAGAAATAGTTTTGTAAAAGTGATTTGTATTAATTTTCGAAGTTGGCCTGTAATAGGCGATCTTGTACAAGGGGGCTAACGCTCTAGTAAGAGAACTCTGCCGCAAAAATGGAAGCTATACAATTTTGTGTAAAAAGAAAAAAACCAGCTATGTGTAACAATCCCATTGGGTTCCAACTCTGTTATTGCCCCTATGTCTTCGAACGTCTCATCACTTTGTTGCTTGTCCGAAATTGATTAGGATGATCAATGCCGTTCGAGCTTGATAGTTGATTCTGAGGTATGGTCGCAAGATGATCCAATGGGACATAGTGATACGCTTTACATCCCTAACTTTTTCCTGGACTGCCCTTTCGGGTTTTCAATCCACCGGGATACCCTTTTTTGCCCAAGTCGCCTTTCCAGGTTTTCGGCTTGCCGGGTGTACAAATTTTCCATTTTCATCCCTTACTTTTGCCCGAACCCTTTTGGTTCATCGGGAAGCCCTTATTTTTTCCTAGGCCATTCAACCTAGCAGGTCTTTTATCATGTGTAGTATCTTTTCACTATGTCTGCGTTGATAGGGTTATGAAGGTCATCATCGTCCATGGTGGTTAGAATCATGGCTCCACCTGAGAAAATGTTTCTAATCACAAATGGCCCTTCGTAGGTGGGAGTCCATTTACCCCTGGGATCACCTTGCGGTAATATGATGCGCTTGATTACCAGATCCCTGACTTGATATTCTTGACGTCTGACTTTCTTGTTAAAAGCCTTGATCATTCACTTTTGATACGTCTGACCATGATAGATAGTAGTAAGTCTCTTCTCGTTGATTAGATTTAGTTGATCAAGTCGAGTCTGGATCCAGTTGTCTTCATTCAAACCCACATATTTAATAAACCTTAAAGAAGGAATCTGGACCTCGATGGATAGGACTGCTTCCATGCCATATACCAGAGAGTAGGGTGTTGCCCCTGTCGACGTTCTTGCTGAGGTACGGTACCCATTAAGAGCGAATGGTAACATCTCATGCCAGTCTTTGTATGTCACCGTCATCTTCTGTATAATTTTCTTGATGTTCTTGTTAGCCGCTTCAACAGAGCCATTCATCTTCGGCCGATAGGGAGAAGAGTTATGATATTGTATCCTGAATTGCTTACAGAGCTCGGTGATCATCGTGTTGTTGATATTTGTTCCATTGTCAGTGATAATTCTCTCTGGCACACCATACTGATAGATCATATTATGTCGGATAAACCGCGCCACAACGTTCTTGGTCACAGTAGCAAAAGAGGCAGCCTCAACCCATTTTGTGAAGTAATCTATGGCCACCAAGATGAAGCGATGTCCATTGGAAGTGGTAGGTCTGATTTCTCCGATCATGTCAATGCCCCACATTGCAAAAGGCCACGGAGCTGTCAAGACGTTCAGAGGAACCGGAGGCACATGCACCTTATCAGCATAAATTTGGCACTTATGATAGGTTCAGGAGTGCTGATAACAATCTGCTTCCATAGTGGACCAGTAGTATCCGGCCTGTAGGATCTTCTTAGCCATGGTATGTCCACTGGAATGGGTTCCGAAGGTACCTTCATGTAGATCTGTCATAATCCTCTCTGCTTCGCTCTTGTCTACACACCGCAGTAAGGTAGAGTCATGGTTGCGCTTGTAGAGGATTCCATTACTGAGGAAGAATTTTGCAGCAAACCTTCTCAGAAACTTCTTATCATTGACAGAAGCCCCTTTGGGATATTCTTGAGTCTCGAGGTACTTCTTCACTTCATGAAACCAGGGTTTGTCTGCCACCTCTTCGATATCAATATCACAACAGTGCGCTGGTTCATCCAACCTTTCGATGCTGATTCGGGGAGCTTCATTGTCCCACCTGACTTTGAACATAGAAGACATGGTAGCTAGCGCGTTCGCTAACTGATTCTCCTCTCGTGGGAAATGTTCAAAGGTTACCTCCTCAAAGTGAGGGAGCAATGTCAGCACATGCTCTTTGTATGGTATGAGAATCAGATGCTTTGTATCCCATTCGCCTTTGATCTGACTTATCACTAAGGCTGAATCCCCGAAGACATTTAAGAACTTGATCCTCAGGTCAATAGCGGCTTTGAGACCCATGATGCAGGCTTCATATTCCGCCATGTTGTTAGTGCAGTTGATACATAGTCGGGAAGTGAAAGGAGTATGACAGCCCTCAGGAGATATGATTACAACGCCGATGCCATTACCAAGTGCGTTCGAAGCTCCATCAAAAACCATAGTCCATCGGGATCCCTCCTCGGGTCCTTCATCCGGTCCAGGTGCTTCGTAGTCAGTCACCAGCATAATATTCTCATCCGAGAACTCAAAATTCATGGACTGGTAGTCATCCACGGCCTGATGAGCCAAATGATCAGCCAATACACTCCCCTTGATTGCTTTCTGGGTTGTATATTGTATATCGTATTCAGTTAAGATCATCTGCCATCTCGCTATTCTTCCAGAGAGAGCGGGCTTCTCGAAGATGTACTTGATTGGATCCATCTTAGATATCAACAAAGTAGTGTGGGTCAGTGTGATGCAGTGGGAGAACTGACTTGATTGTTTTGTGTTTGATCGCAAATGTTGCGGTTAGCAAGAGTCGCCACTGACTTTTCTTTTATCTAAAAAGGAAAGGTGAAAAAGCACAAGAAAGACCTTTGAGATTGTTTCTTGAGTTCAGGGGGTAGATTATGAAAAGGGAAGGTATTAGCACCCTTTTCATCCATGGTTTTTCATGGGCTCTTAGTTACTTGCTAGATCACTTGCTTTTGTTTGAAATTGTTCTTTGTGTGGTTTTGAAAGTATTTTGTAAAAGAGGCCATTGTTTTAGGCAATCTTTGTAATGATTCTCGTTCGTAAGAATGTATACAAAGATGTTGATCTTTTTTGGAAATGTTTTCAATGTTTGTAAGATGTTTGAAAATGTGTAGGTGTTTGTTTTTGAAAATAACGAGGATATTTGTTTTGAAATGGAGAAGGTAACTAAAATTAATCTACCTACTCAAATGTCTTTCTTGTTCATTTCATTTTCCTTTGATATTGTTGTCTTACCATTGATTTGGTAAGCAACCCTATCTTTGGATGTAAACGGGACGAGCTTGGGTCATCGTATAGCCATGATTAGCAATGTTGCAAGGTATCTTAGCACTTTTGAGGGACTAAGATCATTTTTGTAAGGCAACTTTGAATAGCGTCATCGAGGGACTATGACCTTGTATTTGTTTGTTTTTGCTAAGACACCTTATATGCGTAATATAACCATTTTTGTAAGGCAACCAAGTGGGATAACCCTAGGGTGTTTTGTGTGCAAGTGTGTGATTTTCATGCTTGATTTTGTCTTGATTTAGGGTTTTCTATTTGATTGGTTTTATCTTGCCATACAAACCCTAATTACTAGCATGTTATGTAAAAGCGATAAATTGTGAAATTTAAAGATTACTATGCTATTACAACACTTGTGGAAGGGGGGTATACAATTTATGAATGGGGATTGCAATAATGTAAACCTAATTAAGCTATTACAACCAAATTGAATATGTACAAATATTGAAATAAATAATATGCAAGATGAATTAAATATGCAAAGATATGTAAACGCAAAGGAGATTTTTGTTTGGTTTTTTATGTGAAAAAAGTCTTAACCTAAACCTAATAAATAAATCAAGATTAATCGTAAATCAATTAAGAAAAGAAATTATTTTTTAGAAAAGATTTTTGAATAAACCCTAATTCTATTTGATTAAAAGAAAATAAATTTCTTTAAGAAAGAGTAAGTATTTTTGTATTTTTTTTATCTTGAAAATAATACATGACATTATGAGGTATTTTTGGTCATTTTTTTATATTAAAATAAATATTTAATTAGTGTGAAGAGAAAATAAATATTAAGCTAAATCTAATTTAATTTACAAAGTTATTTAATGAAAATAGATAATATATAACTAAATAAAAAATATTTTTTGTGAGAAAAATAAAATAAAATAAGTTAAAATATAAATCTATCATTTTTATATTTTTTATGATTTTTAATATTAAGAAAAATATATTTAAGAAAATAAAATGAAAACAAAATAAATAAATAAAATTATATGGGCCAGGGGTGTCATTAGCAATCAGGAGGTGAGTTTTAGAAAAAATCACAAAGCCCAAAGTTCAGAGGCCCACGCTGCAAAGGGACGAAAAATGGAAAAAAATGTGAGAAAATGCAAAAGGAAGGCGCTAAGGCTCGAACCCGTGACCTATAATATTTTTGTGCGCTGCCTTACCACTGGGGTGGCTGTACATCCGTTTATAGAAACACAAAGATAAATATATATTAGAAAACGCCCCCTGAAGGCAACTTCATCTTCAACCTTGAGCCATAGCCGGACCACCTGTATCTCTCTCATTTCTCCATAAAAATGGAAAGTTCAAACATGAAAGTTATGGTGTTTCTTCTCACAAGTTCAACCATATAATTTATGTAAACTAAAATTCAAAGATCAAAGCTAATTTTACTTGCCCTAATTTGAAACCTAAATTTTACAGAAATTTCAAATAAAAAATTCTCTATACACAGTTAATATAAATGAAAACTATGAACATGGTTAGATTTAGTGCAACAATATCTACATTTTTCTTTCACAAATCAAGACCAAATGATGCTTGTATGAAGATATAGAAGTTTGAGTTTTTACCTCTTTCAGCTGAGATCGTGAATGGAGTTTGAGCAAGTTTTGAGAAGGCTTAAGGATCTGTTTAGCTTGCTTGGACCTCCCTGAGTGTATTCCAATCCTTACTTTGTCTTGAAAGTCCCTGAATCTCCCTACTCAAGTCAACCTGCAAGCTTGATATTTGAAAATGGTGGATAGAAGAGGAGGTGTTACAGTAAGGGAACATGGGTCTGGATCACTTAGGTGTGATGTATACTAAGTGTTTAGGCGGTTAAAACTCAAAACGCACGAGTAGATTTGGAGATGGCTGAGTAAGGTTCAAAACTATCAAGCTATGGCAGATTTTCAATGGCAAAGTGTTTGGGAGTGTTTCTGAGTCTTAGCATTCGTGTTTTAGGTTGCAATATACTTGTGTATAAGTATGGAAAAGGTTAGACTTCAAGCTTTCTCAAGATTTCTGAGTTATAGCCTTTTGGCTCTATTACTTGCTTTTAAAGAAAAGTGAGGAGACAAGTCTCTAAGTTTGTACAAGCATGGTCTGGTTTGGTAGAGGCTTCAGGCAAGTTGCTTTTTTTATGGCTTTGCTTGTGTGCATAGAAACCAAGTGCCAGGCTCAAGAAGTGGATAGTTGCAAAAATAGTGCTTTATCAAAATGGAAATGGCACCTTTGTGCCAAAAATGGAATTATTCTTGTACAATGCGTTTAATGCTTGGCTTAAAGCTTCCAACATCTGTGAAAAAATTTAATTATGGAGTGAAAGTCAAGTTAGGAGCCTGCAAAGTAAGATTTGTTCAGCATGCTTGAGGATTTGAATTTTTGTTCTTCATGAAATGGCTTGAAATCAAAGTGATAAATCACCAACTTCATATTTTCGATTCTCCCTACTCAAGAATGATCTCAAGGATTTATTGGACATTTTGGGAAGCTTGAAATGTTCTCTATAACCCATCTTTGAATTGCTTTTAAAGATTCCCCTTGTAACTATGCAAAAAATTGGCATGAAGTTAGGTAAAAAATCTGCCTAACTAGGGCAAAATTTCACTAAGTTATTTTGGTTCATGAGCATGTATTTACACAATTATATCTTGAGATCCAAGCATTTTTAGGAGAAATTGTGTGCAGAGAAGTTGTAGATTTCATGGATATCTACAACTTTCATGTTGGAAGTTTCCTTTGAATCATCTTGCATCATGGTGAAAATTTGGCTCAAAGTTGAGAAAAAAAAAGAAATTTTCTATACTTAGAAAAATTCCTAAGTTAAGAAATTTCAAATTTTCCAAACCAAATCTTAAATCCTTGGTTTCTTGATGAACAAGTTTCACATTTTGACAAGTTTTGATGAATTATGATCTTTGGCACTTGATTTTGACCAAAAAGTCAAAGTTTGATTTTTCAGTATACAATTGACTTTTGATCAGTTGACTGCAAAATTCATCTGTTAATCCAATGGATTTGTAATGTTTTGAACCATGTAATTAAGTAAAGATGATTCAATTTAACTCTTTAAATAATTCTGCAAACCAATTGACCATTTTCTAGGTTAAAAATCAGAAATTGCCCTTTCTCAGTCAAAACCCTAATTTTGACCATTTTGCCCTTTTGATGATTTGATCAATTTGTTTAAGGAATTGTGGTCCAAACTTGATCAAATGATACATATGACTCTAATATGTTGATGTGGATCAAATATTATGATGTTTGACTGTAAATTGTCCATGGTTGACTTTTTCCCCAATACAGTTGATTTTTAGGTCAACTGTTCAATTGACTGATCAAAAGTGTGATCCAAGGCTTGAAACTTGACATGAATAATCTTGGGGTTCCATAATTGTCCTTGTAAGTCATATGAAGCATTGATAGTACAAAAATCCTTGTTCAAACTCAAACCGTAATTTTGGTCATCAGTGCATGAGGAGTTGTCTTGAGCTGGTCAAACCCTAATGCAGTCTTGAGTTCAAGAGATCTTGTGAGGAAATCTTTGATAAGTGAGAGGGAAAATTTTGGGGTACAACAGCTGCCCCTGTTCAATCTTCTTAAACCTGAAGAGTTAGACTGGAGAGTTTTTCCATTCGTGACTCGAAGGTGGAAGATGATTGGACACTAGAGTGCCCATAAGTTTGCACTCGATGATGTGATGTTAGAGGGAATGGGCTTACAGATGCCATTTGGAGAGGTGATAGAAAGTTGTAGGATATGGGCTTAAAGATGCCATCAAAGGTGATTGTTGAATTGTAATTTATAAGCTGAAAGAATGAGTATCAGAATGGCGTCCGTGTCTGGAGCGTATCTGAATAGTATCAAAGAGTTGATTTTGAATGAGTATCAGAATGGCGTACGTGTCTGGAGCGTATCTGAACTGTATCAAAGAATTGATTTCGACTGATTATCAGAATGGCATCCGTGTCTGGAGCGTATCTGAACTATATCTGAAAGCTAGTTTTGAATGAGTGTTAGAATGGCATCCGTGTCTGGAGCGTATCCAAACTGTATCCGAAGGTTGAATCTGAGTGAGTATCAGAATAGAATCCGTGTCTGGAGCGTATCTCTACTGTATCAAAAGATTTTGAATATTTGTTAATGGTAGCTATTAATCTTATCCTGAAAAGAGTAAAATGTTAGCTAAAATGAAAAGTCATGTTGCATGAAATGTATGATGTGATGCATTCGCTTTTATCAATGTTTATGATATAAGTATGCAATGTACGCGTATGTGAGCTGATTTGCTGTATTGCTGTTGGGTTGAGGAAAATAAAATCTCTGAATATTACTGAGGATGTGTAAGACTTCATATCTTGAAGCCGAAATATTGGTGAATTTCTGACGAGAGAAATAAACTTTGTTGTAAGAGCAATGCCATGTGCTGTTTGTAAAATTTTATTGGGGAATCTTGTGAAATTTGACGACTTCTATTGGGGATCAATAATTTGAAACTTTGCTCCGCTGGGGATTTAAACAATGTACTGTAGGGGATTACCTATGGAATAGCCTAGAGATATTTTCCCATCCTTTCAACCTATCAGTAATTGCCTCTTTCCATTTTTTTTATTTGTAAACAGTAATTATGTTCAAATGCATATGCTCAACAATGAATTAAAGAAAAGACAAATAGTTTTTTCACTTTCAAAGGAATATTTTATATTGACTTTGAATAAGTATTTTTTGTACAAGGAGACAAACATTCTAGTAAGAGAATGCTGTCGTAAAAAATGAAAATTTTGATACAAAGAAAAGATAGCTATGTGTGCAAAAAATCCCATGGGGTTTCCATTCTGCTATAACCTTCGTATCTCCGAGCGTCTTGTCTATTTGCTGTCTCGTCCGAAGATGATTGAATTGATCAGAACCTCTGAGTTTGTTAGTGGAAGCCAAAGGTTGTCTATAAAGTGATCCATCGAGTCATATTCATACGCTTTAATTCCCTAACTTTTTCCTAGACCGCCCTTTTGGGTTTTCAGTCCACCGGGAAACCCTTTTTTTCCCAAGTCGCCCTTTCGGGTTTTCAACTTTCCGGGTGTATAGATTTTTGCTTTATCCCTAATTTTTACCCGAACCTTTTTGGTTCGCCGGGATGCCCTTGTTTTTCCTAGGCGTGTCAACCTAGCCGGTCTCTTATGCGTAGTATCTTTTGACTATGTCCGCGTTCGCAGGGTGTGGAAGGTCGTCGCCATCCATGGTGGTCAAGATCATTGCCCCACCGAAGAATATATTTTTGATTACAAATGGTCCTTCATAGGTAGGATTCCATTTTCCCCTTGGATCACCTTATGGCAAGATGATGCGTTTGATCACTAGATCTCAAACTTGATACACTTGGCGCCTGACTTTCTTGTTGAAAGCCTTGATCATCCGTTTTTGATACATTTGACCATGGAAAACAACAAAAAGTCTCTTTTCATCAATCAAGTTCAGTTGATCAAGTCGAGTCTGGATCCAATCGTCTTTGTTCAACCCTGCATCCTTCATAATCCTTAGAGAGGGAATCTGAACCTCGATAGGCAAGACAACCTCCATGCCATAAACCAGAGAATAAGGTGTTTCCTTAGTTGATGTGCGAGCCGTGGTACGATATCCGTGGAGAGCGAACGGTAATATCTCATGCCAGTCTTTGTATGTGACTATCATTTTCTATATGATCTTTTTAATGTTTTTATTTGCAGCTTCGACAACACCATTCATCTTTGGCCGATAGGGGGAAGAATTATGATGCTGAATCTTAAATTGCTCGCACAAGGCGGTGATCTTAGTGTTGTTGAGATTTGTACCATTGTCAGTGATGATCCTTTCTGGGATACCGTACCGGCAAATGAGATTTTGCTTGATGAAGCGGGCAACAACATTCTTGGTAACAGAGGAGAAGGAGGCTGCTTCAACCCACTTGTAAAATAGTCAATGGCCACTAGGATGAAGCGGTGTCCATTGGAGGCTGTCGGCTTGATTTCCCCAATAATATAAATTCCCCACATAGCAAAGGGCCAAGGAACTGTCAAGACATTAAGAGGAATCGGGGGTACATACACTTTTTCAGCATAAATTTGGCATTTATGGCAGGTTCGAGAGTGCTGATAGCAATCTGCTTCCATGGTAGACCAGTAATAGCCTGTCCGTAGGATTTTCTTTGCCATCGTATGCCCACTGGAATGGGTACCAAAAGTGCCTTCATGTAATTCAACCATGATCCTTTTAGCTTCAACATTATCTATGCACCGAAGCAACACAGAGTCATGATTGCGTTTGTATAGGATGCCATTACTAAGGAAGAATTTAGCAGAGAATCTCCTTAAGAACTTTTTGTCATTGATTGAAGCTCCTTCCGGATATTCTTGAGCCTCGAGATACCTCTTGACTTTGTGAAACCAAGGCTGGTCCACTACTTCTTCAGTATTAATCTCGTGATAGTGTGCTGGTTCATCCATTCGTTCGATGGTGATCTGGGGAGCCTCGTTATCCCAATTAAGTTTAAAGATAGATGACATTGTGGCTATAGCGTCTGCTAGATGATTTTCTTCTCGTAGGAAATGCTCGAAGGTAATATTCTTAAAATGTGGTAGCAATGTCAAAACATGTTCTTTGTATGGGATAAGGTTAGGGTGTTTGGTATGCCATTCCCATTTGATTTGGCTGGTGACCAAAGCTGAATCTCTAAATACATCCAAGGATTTGATCCCCAAGTCTATGGCAGTTCTGAGACCAAAGATGCATGCTTCGTATTTCGCCATGTGGTTTGTACAATTGAAGCAAAGTCTGGCAGTAAAGGGGGTATGACACCCTTCCGGAGATATGACTACAACACCAATACCATTGCCGAGTGCATTGGAGGCTCCATCAAAGAACAGGGTCCATCGGGATCCTTGTTCAGGTCCGTCGTACGGTCTAAATTCTTCGCAGTTGTCTAATGTCATGATGTCTTCATCTGGAAAATCGAACTTCATGGACTGGTAGTCTTCCACAACTTGGTGAGAAAGGTGATCGGCTAGTACACTACCCTTTATAGCTTTCTGGGTAGTATACTTTATCTCATATTCTGTCAGGATCATCTGCCATCTTTCTATTCTCCCAGAAAGAGCAGGCTTCTCGAAGATGTATTTTATCGGATCCATCTTAGATATCAACAAGGTAGTATGAGTCATCATATACTGTCTTAGCCGGAGAGAAGCCCATGCCAGAGCACAACAAGTTTTCTCAAGCAGTGAATATCTGGTTTCACAGTCGGTAAACTTTTTGCTCAGGTAATAAATAGCATGCTATTTTCGACCCGACTTGTCATGGCCCCCCAATACACACCCCATTGAGTTTTCTAAAACAGTCAGATACACAATCAATGGTCTTCCCTCGACTGGTGGCATCATAACAGGAGGCTCTTGTAAGTATTCTTTGATTTTGTCAAAAGAAACTTGGCACTCATCATTCCATCTGACTACTTGATCTTTCTTCAATAGCTTGAAGATTGGCTCACAAGTAGCTGTTAGGTGAGAAATGAATCTGGCAATATAGTTCAAACGTCCCAAGAGTCCTCTGACTTCTTTTTCAGTGCGAGGAGCAGGCATCTCTTGTATTGCTTTAACTTTGGCAGGATCAACCTCGATACCTTTGTTGCTGACGATAAATCCAAGGAGTTTACCAGACCGTACCCCAAAAGTGCATTTGTTTGGATTCAACCTCAGCTTGTATTTCTTCAGTCTCTCAAACAATTTTTGTAAGTGATCAAGATGATCTTCCTCTATTTGTGATCTGGCTATCATATCTTCCACATAGACTTCTATTTCATGATGTATCATGTCGTGAAATAAATCTACCATGGCACGTTGATAGGTTGCCTCACGCTGCAAAGGGACAAAAAATGGCAAAAAATTTGAGAAAATGCAAAAGGAAGGCGCTAAGGCTTGAACCCGTGACCTATAACATTTTTGTGCGCTGCCTTACCACTGGGGTGGCTGTACATCCGTTTATAGAAACACAAAGATAAATATATATTAGAAAACGCCCCCTGAAGGCAACTTCATCTTCAACCTTGAGCCATAGCCGGACCACCTGTATCTCTCTCATTTCTCCATAAAAATGGAAAGTTCAAACATGAAAGTTATGGTGTTTCTTCTCATGAGTTCAACCATATAATTTATGTAAACTAAAATTCAAAGATCAAATCTAATTTTACTTGCCCTAATTTGAAACCTAATTTTTACAGAAATTTCAAATAAAAAATTCTCTATACACAGTTAATATAAATGAAAACTATGAACATGGTTAGATTTAGTGCAACAATATCTACATTTTTCTTTCACAAATCAAGACCAAATGATGCTTGTATGAAGATATAGAAGTTTGAGTTTTTACCTCTTTCAGCAGAGATAGTGAATGGAGTTTGAGCAAGTTTTGAGAAGGCTTGAGGATCTGTTTAGCTTGCTTGGACCTCCCTGAGTGTATTCTAATCCTTTACTTTGTCTTGAAAGTCCCTGAATCTCCCTACTCAAGTCAACCTACAAGCTTGATATTTGAAAATGGTGGATGGAGGAGGAGGAGTTACAGTAAGGGAACATGGGTCTGGATCACTTAGGTGTGATGTATATTAAGTGTTTAGGTGGTTAAAACTCAAAACGCACGAGTGGATTTGGAGATGGCCGAGTAAGGTTCAAAACTATCAAGCTATGGCATATTTTCAATGGAAAAGTGTTTGGGAGTGTTTCTGAGTCTTAGAATTCGTGTGTTAAGTTGCAATACACTTGTGTATAAGTATGGAAAAGGTTAGACTTCAAGCTTTCTCAAGATTTATGAGTTATAGCCTTTTGGCTCTATTACTTGCTTTTGAAGAAAAGTGAGGAGACAAGTATCTAAGTTTGTACAAGCATGGTCTGGTTTGGTAGAGGCTTCAGGCAAGTTGATTTTGGTTTTGGCTTTGCTTGTGTACAGAGAAAACAAGTGCAAGGCTCAAGAAGTGGAGAATTGCAAAAGTAGTGATTTATCAAAATGGAAATGGCACCTTTGTGCCAAAAATGGAATTGTTCTTGTACAATGCATTTAATGCTTGGCTTAAAGCTTCAAACATCTGTGAAAAAAATTAATTATGGAGTGAAAGTCAAGTTAGGAGCCTGCAAATTAAGATTTGTTCAACATGCTTGAGGATTTGAATTTTTGTTCTTCATGAGATGGCTTGAAATCAAAGTGATAAATCACCAACTTCATATCTTCGATTCTCCCTACTCAAGAATGATATCAAGGATTTCTTGGACATTTTGGAAATCTTGAAATGTGCTCTACAACCCATATTTGAATTTCTTTTGAAGATTCCCCTTGGAACTATGTGAAGAATTGGCATGAAGTTAGGTAAAAAATCTGCCTAACTAGGGCAAAATTTCACTAAGTTATTTTGGTTCATGAGCATGTATTCACAAAATTATATCTTGAGATCCAAGCATTTTTTGGAGAAATTGTGTGAAGAAAAGCTGTAGATTTCATGGATATCTACAACTTTCATGTTGGAAGTTTCCTTTGAATCATCTTGCATCATGGTGAAATTTTGGCTCAAAGTTGAGAAAAAAATAAGAAATTTTCTATACTTAGAAAAATTTCTAAGTTAAGAAATTTCAACTTTTCCAAACCAAATCTTAAATCCTTGGTTTCTTGATGAACAAGTTTCACATTTTGACATGTTTTGATGAATTATGATCTTTGGCACTTGATTTTGACCAAAAAGTCAAAGTTTGATTTTTCAGTACACAGTTGACTTTTGATCAGTTGACTGCAAAATTCATCTCTTAATCCAATGGATTTGTAATGTTTTGAACCATTTCATTAAGTCAAGATGATTAAATTTAACCCTTGAAATCATTCTTCAAACATATTGACCATTTGCTAAGTCAAAAATCAGAAATTGCCCTTTCTCAGTCAAAACCCTAATTTTGACCATTTTGCCCTTTTGATGATTTGATCAAATTTTTTAAGGAATTGTGGTCCAAACTTGATCAAATGATACATATGAGTCTAAGATGTTGATGTGGATCAAATATTATGATGTTTGACTATAAATTGGCCATGGTTGACTTTTTCCCTAATATAGTTGATTTTTAGGTCAACTGTTCAATTGCCTGATCAAAAGTGTGATCCAAGGCTTGAAACTTGACATGAATAATCTTGGGGTTCCATAATTGTCCTTGTAATTCATATGAAGCATTGATAGTCCAAAAATCTTTGTTCAAACTCAAACCCTAATTTTGGTCATCAATGCATGAGGAGTTGTCTTGAGCTGGTCAAACCCTAATGCAGTCTTGAGTTCAAGAGATTTTGTGAGGAAATCTTTGATAAGTGAGAGGGAAAATTTTGGGGTATAACAGCTGCCCCTGTTCAATCTTCTTAAACCTGAAGAGTTAGACTGACGAGTTTTTCCATTCGTGACTCGAAGGTGGAAGATGATTGGACACTAGAGTGCCCATAAGTTTGCACTCGATGATGTGATGATAGAGGGAATGGGCTTATAGATGCCATTTGGAGAGGTGCTAGAAAGTTGTAGGAGATGGGCTTAAAGATGCCATTAAAGGTGATTGTTGAATTGTAATTTGTAAGCTGAAAGAATGAGTATCAGAATAGCGTCCGTGTTTGGAGCGTATCTGAACTGTATCAAAGAGTTGATTTTGAATGAGTATCAGAATGGCATCCGTGTCTGGAGCGTATCTGAACTGTATCAAAGAATTGATTTCGACTGATTATCAGAATGGCATCCGTGTCTGGAGCGTATCTGAACTGTATCTGAAAGCTAGTTTTGAATGATTGTTAGAATGGCATCCGTGTCTGGAGCGTATCCGAACTGTATCTGAAGGTTGAATCTGAATGAGTATCAGAATGGAATCTGTGTCTGGAGCGTATCTCTACTGTTTCAAAAGATTTTGAATATTTGTTAATGGTAGTTGTTAATCTTATCCTGAAAAGAGTAAAATGTTAGCTAAAATGAAAAGTCATGTTGCATGAAATGTATGATGTGATGCATTCGCTTTTATCGATGTTTATGATATAAGTATGCAATGTACGCGTATGTGAGCTGATTTGTTGTATTGCTGTTATGTTGAGGAAAATAAAATCTCTGAATATTGCTGAGGATGTGTAAGCCTTCATGTCTTGAAGCCGAAATATTGGTGAATTTCTGCCGAGAGAAATAAACTTTGTTGTAAGAGAAATGCCATGTGCTGTTTGTAAAATATTATTGGGGAATCTTGAGAAATTTGACGACTTCTACTGAGGATCAATAATTTGAAACTTTGCTCTGCTGGGGATTTAAACGACGTACTGCAGGGGATTACCTATGGAATATCCTAGAGATATTTTCCCATCCTTTCAACCTATCAGTAATTGCCTATTTTCATTTTGTTTATTTGTAAACAGTAATTATGTTCAAATGCATATGCTCAACAATGAATTAAAGAAAAGACAAATAGTTTTTGCACTTTCAAAGGAATATTTTATATTGACTTTGAATAAGTATTTTTTGTACAAGGAGACAAACATTCTAGTAAGAGAATGCTGTCGTAAAAAATGAAAATTTTGATACAAAGAAAAGATAGCTATGTGTGAAAAAAATCCCATGGGGTTTCCATTCTGCTATAGCCTTCGTATCTCCGAGCGTCTTGTCTATTTGCTGTCTCGTCCGAAGATGATTGAATTGATCAGAACCTCTGAGTTTGTTAGTGGAAGCCAAAGGTTGTCCATAAAGTGATCCAACGAGTCATATTCATACGCTTTAATTCCCTAACTTTTTCCTGGACCGCCCTTTTGGGTTTTCAGTCTACCGGGAAACCCTTTTTTTCCCAAGTCGCCCTTTCGGGTTTTCAACTTTCCGGGTGTATAGATTTTTGCTTTATCCCTAATTTTTACCCGAACCTTTTTGGTTCGCCGAGATGCCCTTGTTTTGCCTAGGCGTGTCAACCTAGCGGGTCTCTTATGCGTAGTATCTTTTGACTATGTTCGCGTTTGCAGGGTGTGGCATGTCGTCGCCATCCATGGTGGTCAAGATCATTTTCCCACCGGAGAATATATTTTTGATTACAAATGGTCCTTCATAGGTAGGATTCCATTTGCCCCTGGGATCACCTTGTGGCAAGATGATGCGTTTGATCACTAGATCTCCAACTTGATACACTTGGCGCCTGACTTTCTTGTTGAAAGCCTTGATCATTCGTTTTTGATACATTTGACCATGGCAAACAGCAAAAAGTCTCTTTTCAACAATCAAGTTCAGTTGATCAAGTCGAGTCTAGTAATAGCCTGTCCGTAGGATTTTCTTTGCCATCGTATGCCCACTGGAATGAGTACCAAAAGTGCCTTCATGTAATTCAGCCATGATCCTTTTAGCTTTAACCTTATCTATGCACTGAAGCAACACAGAGTCATGATTGCGTTTGTATAGGATGCCATTACTAAGGAAGAATTTAGCAGAGAATCTCCTTAAGAACTTTTTGTCATTGATTGAAGCTCCTTCCGGATATTCTTGAGCCTCGAGATACCTCTTGACTTCGTGAAACCAAGGCTGGTCCACTACTTCTTCAGTATTAATCTCGTGACAGTGTGCTTGTTCATCCATTCGTTCGATGGTGATATGGGGAGCCTCGTTATCCCAATTAAGTTTAAAGATAGATGACATTGTGGCTAGAGCGTCTGCTAGATGATTTTCTTCTCGTGGGAAATGGTCGAAGGTAATCTTCTTAAAATGTGGTAGCAATGTCAAAACATGTTCTTTGTAAGGGATAAGGTTAGGGTGTTTGGCATCCCATTCCCATTTGATTTGGCTGATGACCAAAGCTGAATCTCTAAATACATCCAAGGATTTGATCCCCAAGTCTATGGCAGTTCTTAGACCAAAGATGCATGCTTCGTATTCCGCCATGTGGTTTGTACAATTGAAGCAAAGTCTGGCAGTAAAGGGGGTATGACACCCTTCCGGAGATATGAGTACAACACCAATACCATTTCCGAGTGCATTGGAGGCTCCATCAAAGAACAGGGTCCATCGGGATCCTTGTTCAGGTCCGTCATACGGTCTAAATTCTTCGCAGTTGTCTAATGTCATGATGTCTTCATCTGGAAAATCGAACTTCATGGATTGGTAGTCTTCCACAGCTTGGTGAGCAAGGTGATCGGCTAGTACACTACCCTTTATAGCTTTCTGGGTAGTATACTGTATCTCATATTCTGTCAGGATCATCTTCCATCTTTCTATTCTCCCAGAAAGAGTAGGCTTCTCGAAGATGTATTTTATCAGATCCATCTTAGATATCAACAAGGTAGTATGAGTCAGCATATACTATCTTAGCTGGAGAGCAGCCCATGCCAGAGCGCATCAAGTTTTCTCAAGCAGTGAATATCTGGTTTCACAGTCGGTAAACTTTTTGCTCAGGTAATAAATAGCGTGCTCTTTTTGGCCAGACTCGTCATGGCCCCCCAATACACACCCCATTGAGTTTTCTAAAACAGTCAGATACATAATCAATGGTCTTCCCTCGACTGGTGGCATCAACACACGAGGCTCTTGTAAGTATTCTTTGATTTTGTCAAAAGCAATTTGGCACTCGTCATTCCATCTGACTACTTGATCTTTCTTCAATAGCTTGAAGATTGGCTCACAAGTAGCTGTTAGGTGAGAAATGAATCTGGCAATATAGTTCAAACGTCCCCAGAATCCTCTGACTTCTTTTTCAGTGCGAGGAGCAGGCATCTCTTGTATTGCTTTAACTTTTCCAGGATCAACATCGATACCTTTGTTGCTGACGATAAAGCCAAGGAGTTTACCAGACTGTACCCCAAAAGTGAATTTGTTTGGATTCAACCTCAACTTGTACTTCTTCAGTCTCTCAAACAATTTTTGTAAGTGATCAAGATGATCTTCCTTTGTTTGTGATCTGGCTATCATATCTTCCACATATACTTCTATTTCATGATGTATCATGTCGTGAATTAAATATACCATGACACGTTGATAGGTTGCCCCAGCGTTCTTCAGTCCGAATGGCATCACCGTGTAGCAGAATGTGCCCCACTGTGTGACAAATGTTGTTTCTCTATGTCCTCAGGCGCCATTTTGATTTGGTTGTAACCTGAGAATCCGTCCATGAAGGAAAACACTTTGTGTTGTGCCATATATTCAACTAGGATATTGATGTGGGGGAGTGGAAAATCATCCTTATGGCTTACCCTATTCAAATCTCTGTAGTTCACCAACATTCGCACTTTGCCGTCTTTTTTGGGCACGGGAAAAACATTGGCAACCCATTGGGGGTAAGAGGTGACAGCCAAGAATCCAGCGTTAAATTTCTTCATGCCCTCTGCTTTAATCTTTTCTGACATATCAGGCCTCATTCGACGTACCTTTTGCTTTACTGGCGGACAATCTTCTCTTGTAGGCAGACGATGTACCACAATGTCTTTATCAAGTCCTGGCATGTCTTCATACGACCAGGCGAAGACTTCAACATAGTCGTGTAATAACTGAATCAGATGCTCCTTGACACTGGGTTCCAGATTGGCACCCACCTTGACCTCTTTTCTGTCTTCTTTGGTACCTAGATTGATTGTATCCACGGGTTCCTCGTGAGGCTGGATGGTTCTCTCTTCTTGCTGTAGTAGTCTGGCAATTTCCCCTGGTACTTCACAATCTTCGTCACCTTCTTCTTCGGCTTGGTAGATCAGATTCTCAGAGTCACAAAAGGCCATAGCAGTATCGTTACCCATGGGATCCAGAATGGATGTATACCTGCATTGTGAGTGTGGGTGTGTGTAAGGGTATAACTATCTTTGAAAGAAAGTAAAATGTAAAAGAAAAAACAATGAGCACAAAAGTTTGTATGCGAAAACGTCCATGATTCATTGATGTCATATGAAAAATGAGATAATAACCCTTACAAATGGACCATTGTGCCTCGGGTAAGACACAAGGTTTTAAGAGTGCGAATTGTTTTGAATATTACAGATCCAACAAAATGTAAAGATAAATTACTGAGGGATGAAAGTGATTAGGATGAAGTCTCTAGCCTCCCAATTGCTGAGCCCTCCATTGACAGTCGGAAAGATCCAATCCTCCAGGTTGCAACCATCTTCACCATCTTCCACTACGTTGACTTCACGGTTGCTGATCTTCAAGGGTGGCCCTCCAGCACGTGCATGATGTACAACCTTTTGAGCACTTGAAGTGAAACCTAGGCCAAACTTGTCAGACTTATATGGGATATCTGGGAGTTATCCCTAAATAGTGCATCCTCCTTCTTCTATCACTGCTTTAGCATCTTTTAGTGACGACATCCTGAGTGGAGGCTTGGTAATCTTGGGAACAGTCTTAGTCACTGCCACCTCTTGAGGGACCTCTTCAAAGTGTTGAAATGGAGTTTCAATGAATTCACCATCTAATTCCACATATCTGGAGGAATTAAGATGGATGATCATGTATTCTTCCTCTCCATGTACGGTGATAATCTTCCCTTGAACCGGATACTTCAACATCTGGTGTAATGTAGAGGTAACAACACCAGCATTGTAGATCCATGGTCGGCCTAGAAAGCAGGAGTATGAAGGGCAGATGTCCATCACATAAAAAGTTGAATTGAAGGTTTGGGTTCCAACCTTTATGAGAATGTCCACCTCCCCATGTACCATCCTCTTCGATCCGTCAAAAGTCCTTACCACTATGTTGCTTGGCTTCAAAGTCAACCGCTCACAGTCAAGTCTGTCAAGAGCTTTTTTGGGTAATACATTCAAAGATGAGCCAGTGTCCACCAAAACATGTGCCAAAGTGGTGCCCCTACATTCCACTGAGACATGCAACTCCTCATTATGCTTTCTTCCCCTCGACGTCAGATCAGCATATGAAAAACCTAAACCATTATCTGCAGTTAAGCTGGCCACGCAGTCTTGAAATTGATCAGCAGATGTCTCTTAAGGTACATGGGCTATTTTTAGGAACTTCACTAAGGCTCTTTCATGCGCCTCGAAACACAGTAGTAATGCCAGCATGGAGATCTTAGCAGGAGTTTGCCCCAATTGTTCAACTGCATTTTAGTCTCTTTTCTTTATAATTTTTAAGATCTCCTCCATTTCCTTCTTGGAGGTCTCAGGGATAGTCAATGACTGAGCCTTCGTCCGGACAGGCTCAACCATAACACCTTTTCCTCGAGCCTCGGTTAACTCGGTAGTAGGAGTGTCAGTAAGAATGATTACAGGGGTTATAATGGCTTTGTCAATTGGAGTACTTGTAGAGATGATTATGGGTGTAGGAGCAACCTTCGGAGAAGCTACATGGATAATTACGGGTCCAGAAACTGCTTTTGGGGGAGCAATTTCTGGAGAAAAGATCCTACCACTTCGGGTAATTTTTCTAGTTCCGACAATATTACTAATGTCAGAGTCTTCTTTCTCAGAATTTATCTCTTCGGCGGTCGACCAATCTTGCTTAATACCATGGTAATAGACATCCCCTCCATAATTCTATGGTATGGTTTTGTCTGATGTATATGGGACTGGCCCAAGCATTGTGATTATTAAGGGAGCTGCTTTCAGAACTGATGTAATTTTAATGGGTCTTTTGGTGGAGACCCTGGAAGAATTGGCGGAAATGGTAATGATAGAAACATCTTCAACAGGAATAAGTGGAACACGAGTCTTTTCAAACAAAATCTCTTTGTTATCTATCAGGCACTGAATGTCTGCCTTCAACAAAGGACATCCAGTTGGCGAGGATAAGCAGAGATGGCAAACTTTATTACAGCCCGGGAACATACCGACTTTCAACAAGTTTATCTTAATAGTCGGAAGTGGGGTCATGAGTTCATCAACTGAGGTAACAAACACATCTTCTTCAATGGCATTGGTATTGTGACCATGTCTGGGCATAGGAGCAGAAATGACGTTTGGCTTCTCGGGCGCATCAAACTCAATTTCTTTTGCTTCAATGAGGTCTTGTATTTTGTTCTTCAAGGCCCAACAATTATTAGTATCGTGACCTGGAATTTTAGAGTGATATGCGCAACAGGAATTGGGATGATAATGAGGAGATGTTGTATTGGGTTTTTTCGGAGCTTCTTTCAAGGTTACCAAATTGGATCTTAGAAGATGCGGTAATACTTGAGACGGAGTCATGTTGATTCTGGTGAATTGCCTGACTGACCTTTCCACCATTGGTTGATTATTTCTTTGTTGATCAGACGCAGGCTTTGGGATCATAACATCCCCCACCATTGGCTGACGTTTGTCCCTATCTTGGTTTCTTTGCGGATATACGGCAGCCACCTCTTTCTTTCTGATAAAGGGCTTCCTTACAGCTGTAGAAGAGGATGTGTCTTCCTGAATCTTTCCATTCTTTATACCAGCTTCTATCCTCTCTCTGGTCAATATTAGTTTAGTAAAGCCTGCAGATGAATTTCCTATTAAATGATTGAAGAATTGACAAGATAAGGTGCCTAAGAACATGTCTACCAATTCTCTCTCAGACATAGGGGGTTGAACTCTTCCAGCCATATCTCTCCATTTTTGTGCATAGTCTTTGAAACCTTTATTGGAGGCCATGGCCATACTCTGGAGTTGAGTACGGGTAGGCGCCAAATTAGCATTGTATTGATATTGCTTGTAGAAAGCTGCAGCAAGATCTTCCCAATTGTGAACATTAGCCCTTTCTAGTTGGTAGAACCAGTCAAGTTGAGTCCCAGACAAACTGTCTTGGAAGAAATGCACCCATAAGTCTTTATCAGCGGTATGGGGTTGAATTTTCCTCACATATGATCGGAGATGCATTTTAGGGCATGACACTCCATCATATTTGGCAAATGTAGGCACTTTGAATTTTGGAGGAATCATAATCCCCGACACTAGCCCCAATTCCTCAAAGTCCAAGCCTGGCACCTTTTGGATTTCCATCGCGCTCAACCACTCTTCAAGATGTTTATACTTGTCATCAGCCGGAGGGTATTATTCCTCAGAGTAGTCCTCTTCTTCCTCCTCTTCTTCCAATTCTGACGGGACAACTGTTTCCTTGCCTTTCCCCTCTCCTTCACCGGATGTTGTTGCAAAGTCCAAAGTCCTTCTTGTCTGCCCATGAAATCTTCTTCCCATGTTTAAGACTCCGGTTACCTTCTTTGTTTTCTTTTTTCTCTCTTCAGCCAACAGAGTCTTCAACTCTTCTTGCCCCTTGGCTAGGGTCATGAGCAACTATTGAAACTGCGTATTCCGAGCTTGGAGATCTTTCACTGTTTGCTCGAGATCCATCTTACTGAAATAAACAGTAGAGAGATGAGGAGACTTGTTGCAAAAGATCTGTTTAGGTTATGATGAATGATATATGCATATGAAATGTTTTCAAGGATTTCAAAGATTCATATTTGTTTTAGACAAAAAAGAAACACACGTTATATTAATAAGATAAAGTTTGAGTACATAAATGCCCCTTGGACAAAATAATACAAAACTCTAAGATAAAAAAGTAGTGCGTATCCTCTTTGGTGCAATGTAGGCATTCAGAGTCTGCTCCTCATGAAGTAGCCTAGTGAGCTCCAAAACCTTCTTCTCGCTTGCATATAATTGGGCTTCAAAAGTATCTCGCTCTCCTTTGAGTTGTATCCAATCCCTTTGTAGGTCTTCAAGAGATGTGTGTATGTCAGGATGTAGGATAGTGTATGGAACATCTCCCTCCATGACAGGCTTAATAATTGCCAAGAGAATGGAGGGGTAAGGCATCATAAGACTCTGAGCTCAAGTTCGTATCCATTTGAGGTAAGGCTCAAGAGGGATGGAATTCTTGTGCCCCAAAGTCTTGCTATCCACCTTGTTTAGCATCCTCCAAGCTCGGATAAATCTTTGGCGAAGACTTTGATCGTCGTTGTCGTAGTCAAATACCAAACCTTGAATCAGCATCTCGTGCGGACCATCTCTTCGGGCGTAACCAAACTGTCTTAAGGCTAAACATGGGTTGTAGGTGATACCTCCCGTAATTCCAAGTAAAGGGACATTTGGGAATTCTCCACCACGGTCAACAATGATAACATTCTCTTTGGATTGGGAGCACCAATGAATTTCTGAATGCATGAGCATCATCAACCTTTGTGACCACCTTGAACCTTGCTCATTCTTTAATACTGATTGGGGAAGATGAGAAATAAACCATCTTGCCAAGAAAGGAGTGCAACACATAAGGACACCTCTTTTCCTCATTGTGAGAGTGTGAAATAGTGTAGGATATCTCCTAGCAATGTAGGTACCAGGTTGCGGGATATGAAGATTTTGACGGCGTTAATATCTATGAGTTGGTCAAGATTTGGAAAGAAAAACATCCCATAGATGAGGAGAGCCACAATTTCTTCAAAGGCTTGCAAGTCTAAAGAATTCCAACAACTTTGGGCTTTCTTAAATAGAAACTTTGCTAGGAAGCCTTTGACACCACTCCTTGTTTCCCAATGAGTTGTGATATCAGATGAGTGCAAGTGTAGAGCTTGAGCAATCTCTTCTGGCTTTGGATATCTTTCCGTACCGTTGAAAGGTTGTTGATTGAGAATGGGAATCCTCAAGAGTTGGGAGAATTCTTCCAAAGTAGGCACAAGTTGATAGTCGGGGAATGTGAAGCAATGGTGCAAAGGATCAAAGAACTAAAAGAGTACCTTCATCATCTCCTCATCTGTGTTGGAGGTGACCAAGTTGAGTAGACGACCATGTCTCTCGGTGAATGGAGAGTTTTCAGGAATCCTTGAAGCTAGCTCCTTAAATTATGGAGGGATTCTCACAAGGTTGACTTGAATAGTTTTCCTGCGAAGTGAATCCATATCCTACAAAACAAGAACAAAGATGAATCCCAAAATCCTTGAAATGGTTAGTGGATGTATATGATATTCATGATGTCCATGATGTTATGTACAAGTATGCATATACAAGCAAACAAGTCCTTAGTTTAGGCTTGCATGGAGTTTTATAGGTAAGTACCCTCTTGAAGTTTAGTTGACTTAAACATGTCCTAGTAATAGTAACCAGGTTCTAAGGAGCTTAATATCACTGGATTGTTTCCTTGGTCATTGTTTCAGCTCAAGCCACTTTAATGGCGACCGAAATATCCCAAGAAACCAAACCTCAATGAGTGTAGTATCGAGTATCTACGAACTTCGGACTGCACCAAAGCCGGTCATCTCACTACATCCTAAAGGCCAAGTTGGTCAAGTAAAGGTTCTAGAAGTTCATTAGTGCTTCATGAAATCACTCAGCGGCCCCGTATTCTCTTTGATTAACTCAAAGGCTACCGGTACCCACAAATATGTCGCACTAACATAGCTATTGCTTAGACCATGTCGGTATACCCCACACAGTTTCCACAATGTATTGCTACTTACCTACAATGTATCCCCAAATCCGGGTAGAGGATTCAAACCTGTTGTATCCCAAAATTTGCCCTCTCATGTCTCAAGGATTCTTAGAATTACTTCAGTCAAGTTTCAAACCTCAGATCACAATTTTCTAAGAAGAATCATTCAAATTATCAAAAGGGGGCGAAATGAGCAAAATCGGAGTTTCAGCTGAAAAAAGTCAACCGAACGCTAAAAAGTCAAACTTTGACTTTTTGACCAAATTTGAGTCCCAAAAATCACATTATGTCAAGACATCCAAAAATATGAAATTTGATCATCAAAAATCAAGAGAATCAAAATCCAACTTTGCAAGACTTTGAATATTTTCTAAGTGTTTTCTATACTTGGTTAATTTCATTTACTTCATGACATCTTTTACTACACTTCTAAATAATTCAAGATGATGCAAGTAACTCAAGTTATTACAAAGAGACATTTTTGAAAAATTACAAATTCTAAAACTATGTCTTGTTTGAATTTTCTTAAAACCTTGCAACAATATTTTTACTCTTGACATAATGTGCATAAAATATTTCACAAGACCAAATTTGTTTCATGCTACAAATCATACTGTCCAAGTTGAACAAAGTGTGTTATGCAACCTTGCCACAACACCCCAAAACCTTCTCCATTGCTGCCCCACAAGAAACCTTATGCTATGTTGTCCTATACAGTCCAAATCTGCTCCATGAAGTTTGCCCAAACCTGCATCATAAAAACCCCAAGATTGCACCAAAATGGAAAAAGAAATTTGTTTGAAGAAAGTATCAAAGAAGTAGGCAAAAACAATTCATATAACTTATTTGGTTTCTCCCCTAAACCTCAGTCAAAGGGTCTACAAAAAGGACTGTCTCATAAGACATAAGGGTTGGATCATTTGGAGAGAGAGCATTTTCCGGAGGGAAGATAGAGGGTTTTGGTTGAGCAGAAAAAACAACATTCTTTGTAATCTTGACTCATTCATTCAAAAACCATCTCTGTTCTTATTCAAAACAAGACCACAACCCATTACTCCACTATACAAACTTCCCCATAAGCAAAACACCTCATCATATACAAAGATTGTCCAAACATAAAAACAGTCCTTGTAGTGCTATCATCTCCACCCTCAAAACACCAAAAACATTACAGTACAACTTAATTTAGTTTGAACAGTCTGGAGCAGCTTTCTGGAGATTCATTAGGGCCATCATAGCATTTGGAAAAGCATTCAAAACTAAAACAGTCAGTGCAACCCAAAGGTAAGTCTTCTTAACTTGATATCTTTTCATACATCATTAATGATTTGTTGTTTTTGAAGATAAGATGTAGTATTTTATTACCCCTTTGAACTAGTCATTTGCACATTGTTTAGGCTTATCTAATCGTTTGTCGTTTATGTTTATCAATCATATCCTATAAACTGACATGTATGGACAGTAAAACAAGGTTTAAGGCAGGAAAATACAACATGTATCAATACATATCCTCATGTGTTGACTCATCCTAGTGAAAAACAGGGTATGAGTCGACACATAACCCCCATGCGTCGACCCATACTGATTCCATGTTACAAAATAGAAGTTGGAAACGTCTATGAGTCGGTACATACGCGCTTCACGTCGATACAAGAAGGTGTATGAGTCAATGCATCCCATTATGTGTCGACTCATACTGGGTTGATTTTTTTTTTACATGGGCAAGGAAAAGCTATGTGTTGATGCATAACAGCATGTGTCGACACATAGCCGTTCAAAATGCATTTTTTCTCTTTGTTTTGCACTGTTTTACATTGTTTTCATTATTATTCGATATGGTTGTAATATTTCAGCTTCCGCTTCATCCCCATTGTTAATTTGTAGCCCCATCCCCCTAAAGTGATGTAATAGCTTAGATTTTATTTTCTGCATTTTTACTTGCTTTTCATATATTGCTAGTAAATAGGATGTATGGAAAGATAAAATTAACAAGTAGATAACCTTTCAAATACAAGACAAAATGCATGCAAACTAACACACTTGCACACTAGCATCTCTAAGGTAATCCCATTTTGTTGCCTTTCGGAAAATAGTCATGTCCCTCGAATATGGGACGTTTTAGAAAAAACCCTTCGATAAAAAAAGATCGTAGTCCCTCGATGACCCTCGATGTTGCCTCTGGTAAAACGATCTAGTCCCTAAAACGACATAGCTAAAACGTCACATAAGTTTCCTTCTATGACTATACAAACGTCCCATCGCCCGTCCCTTCACATCCAACGATGGGGCTTCTTACCAAAACAATGGTAAGATAGCCACATCTAAAGGAGGAGGAAAAGAATGATTAAGACCTTTCGAGTAGGTAGATTTACTCCTAGTTACTCGTTTGCTCACAACAAAATACATTTTACACACTAACACTTCCATTTCAAAAACATTTTCAAAAAGATAAAACATTTTGTATACGTTCTTATAGAGACAAGAACCATTACAAAATATCTTTTCGAAAATCACTTTCCAAAACACATTCCACAAACACGTCTTTGAACTATCTTTCAAAACAAAACTTTGTATACGTTCTTATAGAAACGAGAACCATTACAAAGATATTTTCAAAACACATTCAAAGCCTACACCACAAATCACATTCAAACAAAAGCAAGTTGATCTAGAAAGTAACTAAGAGCCCATGGAAAACCATGGATGAAAAGGGTGCTAATACCTTCCCTTTTCATAATCTACCCCCCGAACCCAAGAAAACGTCTCTAAAGGTCTTTCCTGTGCTTTTTCACCTTTCCTTTTGGATAAAAGAAAAGTCGGTGGCGACTCTTGATAAACCACAACATTTGCAAACACAAAACGCAAAACAATTAAGTCAATTCTCCCACCGTATCACAGAACTGGCGACTCTGTTGAGGAATATTATAAAAAGTGGGGTTACCTTAGGGTTAGATCATGTTTACTTGCTTTCATTGTTTACCTTGTATGATTTACATTTTGGTTCTCTGTTTGGGCTTGTTTTGATCCTCCACCCGGATCTGGGACACCTCTTTAGGTAAATAGCAATAGATTATGGAAACTGTATGGCGTAGACTGGTATGGTTGAAACAATGGCTATGTTAGTGCGATGCATTTGTGGGTACCGGTATCCCTCATGGTGAATCGAGGAGAATACGGGGCCGCTGAGTGGCGTCATAAAGCACTAATTGACTTTAGAACCCTAATTGAACAACTTGGCCATTAGGACGTAGTGAGATAACCGGTTTCGGTGTAGAGCTGAAAATTGGTTGATACTCGATACTACACTCATTGAGGCTGGACTTTTGGGATATCTCAGCCGCAAGAAAAGATTGATTATGCTGAGACAATGCCTAAGAGAAAGGCCGGTGATATTGAGATCCTTTAGAACCCGATCACTATTACTAGGACAGGTTGAGCCAACTAAACTTCAAGAGGGTACTTACCTATAAAACCTCATGCAAGCCTAAAACATATGGATTTGTTTGCTTTGTGTGTATATATTTACTTGTACATAACATCATAAACATCATAAGCATCATGAGCATGCTCACTAACCATTTCAAGGATTTAGAAATTTATCTTTGTTTTTGTTTTGTAGGTCATGAATTCCGTCCGAAGGAACACCATCCGAATCAGCTTTGTAAAAGCACACCCTCAACTTCAAGAGTTAGCCTCAAGAGTGCCCGTGGATTCTCCTTTTACCGAGAAGTACGGTCGACTCCTTAGTTTGGATACATCCAATTTCCAAGAAGAGATGATGTGTATGCTATTCCAATTCTTTGATCCCGTACATCATTGTTTCACTTTCCCGGACTATCAGTTGGTACCTACCCTGGAAGAGTTCTCTCTACTCTTAGGGGTTCCCATGCTTGATCAGATACCATTCACCGGTCTAGAAGGGATTCCAAAACCTGAAGTCCTCGCCGAAGCATTGCATATGAAGAGAGCCGATGTTATAGCCAATTGGGAGACAAGAAGCGGGGTTAAAGGTTTTCTAGCCAAGTTTCTATTGGAAAAGGCTCGTTCACTCTGGGATGACATGGATTTCCAAGCTTTTGAATACATCATGGCTCTTCTAATTTATGGTTTGATTCTGTTCCCCAACTCAGACCAATTCATAGATATTAACACCATCAAAGTCTTTCTCTCTCACAACCCCATACCTACCTTACTAGGAGACATCTTGCATTGCCTTCATACCCGCACCATGAAGAAAAGAGGTACTCTCTTGTGTTGTATCCCTTTACTCGCTAAGTGGTTCACTTCACACATGCCTCAATCAGTATGGAAGAACGAGCAAAGACTGACATGGTCTCAAAGGATGATGTCCCTCACCCATTCTGACATTCGTTGGTGTTCGAGATCCTTGGAAGATGTCTCTATCATTGACCGATGTGGGGAATTCCCTAACGTCCCTTTGCTTGGTATTAGGGGAGGTATCACCTACAATACCTTCTTAGCTATTCGACAGTTTGGGTATGCCCAAAGAGACGACCCTCATGAGATGCTCATTCAAGGTCCGGTGTTCGACTATGACAAGGAAGACCAAGGTTACTGCCAGAGGTTTACACGAGCTTGGAGAATGGTGAACAAGGTGAATAGTAGAACTTTGGGACACAAAAACTCTATCCCTCTCGAGCCTTATCTTAGGTGGGTGCAAGCTCGTGCTCAGAGTCTCGTGATTCCTTACCCTTCCATCCTCCCTGTTATCATAGAGCCTGTTGTTGAACGAGACGTCCCATACACTGTCCTTCATCCTGACATGTCTGCCTCTCTCGAAGACTTACAGAAAGCTTGGATTCAGTTGAAGGAAGAGCGAGACACCTTTAAAGCCCAATTTTACGCTAGTGAGAAGAAGGTTCTGGAACTCACCAAGCTGCTTCATAAAGAGCGGAATATGAACGCCTACATCGCTCCAAAGAGGATGCGTTCGACTTTTCTGTCTTAGGAGCTTTTGTTGTATTTCGTTTCTTTCATTATAAGCCCAAAGAGGCATGATGTATTCAAACTTGGATCTAATATAACGTGTGTTCCTTTTGGTTTGAGAAAATTTAAATCTCTAATTTCCTTGAAATCATTTGCATATTGCATCTTCATTCATCATAACATCATACAGGTTCCTTACAACAGGTCTCCTTATCCTTCTACTGTTTATTTCAGTGAGATGGATATTGATTAGACAGTGAAAGATCTTCAGACGCAGAACGCCCAGTTTCAACAAATGCCCTTGACTCTGACAAAAGGACAAGAGGAGTTGAAGACCCTACTGGCCAAAGAGAAGAAGAAGAAAGCAAAGAAACCACCCGACATTGTGATCATGGGAAGAAGGTTTGAAGGACAAGCCAGACGAACTTTGGACTTTGCAACATCATTGGGTGAAGGAGATAATCAAGAGGATAGGACCAAAGAAGTGAACAACAACCCAACATTCGAAGAAGAGGAAGAACCTAATTACTCTGAGGAGCAGTATCCTCCTATTGATAATAAGTACAAGGAGCTGGAAGATTGTTTGAATGCTATGGAGGTCCAGAGGGTACCCGTACTGGATTTTGAAGAGTTAGGACTTATCTCAGGGGTTGTCATCCCGCAGAAATTCAAGGTCCCCACTTTCGCTAAATATGACAGTGTCTCTTGCCCGAAGCTGCATTTAAGGTCATACGTTAGAAAGATTTAACCCCATATGGCTGATAAAAATCTGTGGGTGCATTTCTTCCAAGAGAGCTTGTCAGGGACGCAGTTGGATTGGTTCTATCAATTGGAAGGGACCAATATTCGCAATTGGGAAGATTTGGCTTCCGCTTTCTACAAACAATATCAGTACAATGCTGACTTAGCTCCAACTCGGACACAATTTCAAGGCATGTCTATGGGTACAGGTGAAGGTTTCAAAATCTATGCTCAAAAATGGAGGGATCTCGCAGGTAGATTCCATCCCCCTCTATCTGACAGAGAGTTAGTGGATATGTTCCTAGGAACCTTATCAGGTCCATTCTTTAACCACCTGATTGGAAGTTCCTCAGCTGGATTTACTGAACTAATCATGACTGGTGAGCGGGTCGAAGCCGGTATAAAAAGTGGAAAAATTCAAAGAGATGCATCCTCGAGCATAATGAAGAAACCCTTCACTGGTAAGAAGGAGTCAAATGCCATTTATAACCCAAGAGATCAGAGAAGAGCGGGATACCGTCCAACGGTAAGTGCTGTAATAATACCTAGGCATGTGGCTACCCCACAACGTAACAATCAGCAAAGGGCGGAAAGACCACAAAGGCAGTTCACTCGGATTAACATGACATTGGCAGAGGTTCTACCCCATCTGTTGAGATCTAACTTGGCAACTTTAAGAGAGGCTCATAAGAATCCTAATACCTCATCTCCTCGATACAATCCGAATGCTCGGTGCGCCTATCATTCTGAGGGTCCTGGTCATGACACAAATGACTGTTGGGCACTAAGAAATAAAGTACAAGATTTGATTGAAGCCAAGGAGATTGAGTTCGACGCTCCAGAGAAGCCCAATGTCATAACTGCTCCCATGCCTAAGCACAACCATGGAGTTAACGCCATTGATACTGATCCATTCATAACCTCAGTGGACGAAGTTTCTACTCCTCTCACGACTGCTAAGAAGAATTTTCTGTTGGCCGGTTTATTTCCGAGTTGTGGTGAAGATTGTCGCATGTGTTCATTTCTACCTTCTGGTTGTCATTTGCTGAGGACAGGTGTTCAACGCCTGATGGACAGCAAAGAAATTTTGTTCGAGAAAACTCTGGTTCCCGTTGTTCTATCTGAAGACATTGCTATTATAACCATTTCCGCTAGTCCTTCCAAAGCCTCCTCGAGAAGACCTGTTAGGATTACACCCGCTACAAGAATTGCTCCACTAATAATCACATGTCCTGATCCCATCCCGTACGCCTCGGACAAAGCTGTCCCTTGGAATTATGGCGCTGATGTTTACTATCATGGCGTTAAACAAAACTTGAAGACCGAAGAAGTTGATCCTGATGTTGGTAACATTGTTGGGACCAGCAAGATTACTAGAAGTGGAATGGTTTTCTCTCCGGAGATCTCCCCGAAGACTGTCATTAAGCCTGTCGTTACTTCATCTTCTGCGCCCGCTAGTACTTCAGTTGCTATCCCTGTCCTTACTTCAGCTGATACCCCTGCCGATAAGTCATCTGAGACTCGAGGCAAAGAAGTTGTAGGTGAGCCTTCCCGGACGGAGGCACCTAAAAGATTGTTGTGGAAGCCTCTAAGCAAGAGATAGAGGAAATTTTGAAAATAATTAAAAAGAGTGACTACAATGTGGTCGAACAGCTGGGGCAGACTCCCTCAAAGATATCCGTGTTATCCCTGATGTTATGCTCTGAGGCTCATGCGAAGGCTTTGATTGCATTCCTCAAAACTGCGCATGTGCCGCAAGAGACTTCAGCTGATCAATTTAAAGATTGCGTGGCTAGCCCGACTATTGACAATGGGCTGGGTTTCTCAGACGCCGACTTGAAACCAAAAGGAAGAAAGCATAATGATATTCTGCATGTCTCAATCGAATGCAGGGGCACCACTATGGCTCATGTGTTGGTAGATAATGGGTCTTCGCTAAATGTTCTGCCGAAGAAGGCGTTGGACCAGTTGGATTGCGAGGGTTTGACTTTAAAGCCTAGTAACATTATGGTAAGGGCTTTTGATGGGTCGAAAAGAATGGTGCATGGGGAAGTGGACATCCCTATTAAGATAGGATCTCAGAATTTTGAGTCCACTTTCTATGTGATGGACATCAGGCCATCATACTCTTGTTTGTTGGGTCGTCCTTGGATCCACGAAGCTGGGGCTGTTACTTCCACACTCCACCAAATGCTGAAATATCAAGTGAAGGGAAAGATTGTCACAGTACGCGGTGAAGAAGAGTACATGGTGAGCCACCTCAATTCCTTCCTCTACGTAGAAATGGATGGAGAATTTATAGAGACTCCTTGTCAAAACTTTGAAGAGGTTCTCCATATTTTAGCATCGACTGAGACCGCTACCAACACCAAACCTCCTCTAAAGATGGCTTCTCTCAAAGATGCTAAAGCAGTAGTTAAAGAAAGCAGGAATACCAATTGGGGACAACTCCCTGAATTCATTCACAAAACTGACAAGTTTAGCTTGGGCTTTACTTCAGGGGCTTAGAGGGTCGTTCGACACGCTCGAATTGGAGGACCTCCCCTATGCATCAGCAATCGTAAGGTCAATGCTATTGAAGACAGTGAGGAAGACTTTGATATTGACAGCTGGATTTACCCGACTACCAATGGTGGACCGAGTAACTGGACGGCCAGAGATTTCATACCAGTTTCTTTTATTCCGCAGTAATTGTCTTATTTGTTTTTTGTAATGAAAAATTTAAACTTTTTAGCCTTGTGTCTTACCCGAGGCACAATGGTTCTATCTGTGAGGGTTATTATATGTCATCTCATATATCATCAATGAAGCATTGGATGTTCTTTGCATACAAATTTTTCACTCTCTGTTTTTCTTTTCTGTCTTTACTTTATCAATATAGCTATGCTCTTACACACACTCACATATCAAACTGCAGATCCATATTCACTCTGGATCCCATTGATAACAATCCTGCTGTTGCCATTTATGACTTTGAAAATCCGATCAACCAAGCCGAGGACGAAGATGAGGGCGATTGTGAGGTACCTGGAGAACTTGCTAGACTGCTACAACAGGAAGAGAGGGCTATACAGCCTCATGAAGAGCCAGTTGAGACAATAAACTTGGGTACAAAGATAGACAAAAAAGAGGTTAAAATAGGTGCAAATCTGGAGCTTAGCGTCAAACAGAGGCTGATACAGATGTTGCACGACTACGTTGAGATCTTCGCCTAGTTCTATGAAGACATGCCTGGTTTGGACGCTGATATTGTGGTACATCGCCTACTGACTAAGGAAGACTACCCGCCGGTTAAACAGAAGGTCCGCTGTATGCACCCTGAAATGTCAGAAAAGATCAAGGTAGAGGTCATGAAACAGTTCGACACAAGGTTCTTAACTATCACCTCTTATCCGCAGTGGGTTGCTAACGTTGTTCCAGTACCTAAAAAGGACGGCAAAGTATGGATGTGTGTGGATTACAGAGATCTGAACAGGGCAAGCCCCAAGGATGACTTTCCGCTTCCCCATATTGACATTCTGGTTGACAACACCGCACAACACAAAATATTTTCCTTCATGGATGGTTTCTCTGGCTACAACCAGATCAAGATGGCTCCTGAAGACATGGAGAAGACAACCTTCATTACACAGTGGGGCACCTTCTGCTACAAGGTGATGCCTTTTGGGTTGAAGAATCCTGGGGCAACGTATCAGTGCGCCATGGACGCTTTGTTCCATGACATGATTCACCATGAGATCGAGGTTTATGTTGATGACATGATAGCCAGGTCTCAAACCGAAGAGGAACATCTTGATCATCTACAAAAGTTGTTCGACATGCTGAAGATATATAAGCTGAGGTTGAATCCGAACAAGTGCATCTTCGGGGTAAGGTCTGGTAAGCTTCTGGGTTTCATTGTCAGTGACAAAGGTATTCAGGTAGACCCTGCAAAGGTAAAGGCTATACAAGAAATTCCAGCTCCCCGCATATAGAAGGAAGTTAGAGGTTTCCTGGGACGCCTGAATTATATCGCCAGGTTCATTTCACATATGACCGCCACTTGTGAGCCAATCTTCAAGCTTCTGAAGAAAGATCAAGTAGTAAAGTGGAATGATGAATGCCAGACCACTTTCAAAAGAATCAAGGAATACCTTCAAGAACCACCAATTCTGATGCCTCCAGTTGAAGGGAGACCTTTGATATTGTACCTGACAGTGCTAGACAATTCAATGGGGTGTGTGCTGGGACAGCATGACGAGTCTGGTCGAAAAGAGCACGCAATTTACTACCTTAACAAAAAGTTTACCGACTGTGAGACAAGATACTCACTGCTCGAGAAAACTTGCTGCGCTTTGGCATGGGCTGCTCGCCGACTGAGACAGTATATGCTAACTCACACTACCTTGTTGATATTAAAGATGGATCCGATCAAGTACATTTTCGAGAAGCCCGCTCTCTCCAGAAGGATAACAAGGTGGAAAATGATCTTAAATGAGTACGATATACAATATACAACCCAGAAAGCAATCAAGGGGAGTGTGTTGGCTGATCATTTGGCTCATCAGGCCGTGGATGACTACCAGTCCATGAATTTTGAGTTCCCAGATGAGAATATTATGCTGGTGACTGACTACGAAGAACCCGGACCAGATGAAGGACCTGAAGAAGGATCCCGATGGTCTATGTATTTTGATGGAGCCTTAAACGCACTGGGTAACAACATTGGCGCTGTGATCATATCTCCCGAGGGTTATCATACTCCATTCACCACCCGATTATGTTTCAACTGCACCAACAACATGGCAGAGTATGAAGCATGTATCATGGGTCTTCAAGCTGCTATTGACCTCAGGATCAAATTTCTAAGTGTATTCGGGGATTCCACCTTAATGATAAGTCAAATCAAAGGCGAGTGGGATACAAAGCATCTGAATCTCATCCCATACAGAGAGTATGTACTGACATTGCTCCCACACTTTGAGGAGGTAACTTTTGAACATTTCCCACGAGAGGAGAATCAGTTAGCGGACATGCTAGCCACTATGTCTTACATGTTCAAAGTCAAGTGGGACAATGAAGCTCCCCGAATCACCATTGAGAGGTTGGATGAACTAGCACACTGCTGTGAGATCGATACTGAAGAAGTGGCAAGCAAACCCTGGTTTAACGAAGTCAAAAGGTATCTCGAAACTCAAGAGTATCTCGAAGGGGCATCTGTCAATGACAAGAAGTTTCTGAGAAGGTTCGCCATAAAGTTCTTCCTCAGTAATGGAATCCTCTATAAACGCAACCAAGACTCTACCTTACTGCGGTGTATAGACAAGGGCGAAGCAGAGACGATCATGACAGATCTACATGAAGGCACCTTCAGAACCCATTCCAGTGGACACCCCATGGCTAAGAAGATCCTACGGGAAGGATACAACTGGTCCACTATGGAAGCCGATTGTCATCAGTACTCTCGAACTTGTCATAAATGCCAAATCTACGCTGATAAGGTGCATATGCCTCCAGTTCCCTTAAACGTCTTGACAGCTCCATGGCCCTTTGCAATGTAGGGCATCAACATGATCAGAGAAATCAGGCCCACCGCTTCTAATGGACATCGCTTCATCCTAGTATCCATTGATTACTTCACGAAGTGGGTTAAAGCAGCCTATTTTGCCACAGTAACCAAGAACGTTATGGCGCGATTTATCCGACATAATCTGATTTGTCGATATGGTGTGCCAGAGAGAATTATTACTGACAATGGTACGAATCTCAACAACACAATGATCACCGAGCTCTGTAAATAGTTTAAGATACAACATCATAACTCTTCTCCCTACCAGCCAAAGATGAATGGCACTGTTGAAGCAGCTAACAAGAACATCAAGAAGATTGTATAGAAGATGATGGTAACATACAAAGACTGGCATGAGATGTTACCTTTTGCTCTTCATGGGTACCGTACCTCAGCACGGACGTCGACAGGGGAAACACCCTACTCTCTGGTATATGGCATGGAGGCAGTCCTACCCATCGAAGTCTAGATACCTTCTTTAAGGATTATGAAAGATACAGGTTTGAACGAAGACGACTGGATCTGAACCCGGCTTGATCAGTTAAATTTGATCGATGAAAAGAGACTCACTGCTATCTGCCATGGTCAGAAATATCAAAGGCGAATGATCAAGGCCTTTAATAAGAAAGTCAGGCGTCAAGATTATCAAGTCGGGGATTTGGTGATCAAACGCATCATACTGCCGCAAGGCGATCCCAGGGGCAAATTGACTCCCACATACGAAGGGCCATTTGTGGTAAAAAATGTTTTCTCGGGTGGAGCCATGATTCTAACCACCATGGACGGTGACGACCTTCCTCACCCCGTCAATGCGGACATAGCGAAAAGATACTACGCATGATAAAAGACCCGCTAGGTCGACTGGCCTAGGAAAAAATAAGTGCTTCCCGGCGAACCAAAAGGGTTCGGGCAAAAATAAGGGATGAAAATGAAAAAAAATCTGTACACCCGGCAAGTCGAAAACCTGAAAAGGCGACTTGGGCAAAAAAGGGTATCCCGGTGGACTGAAAACCCGAAAGGGCGATCCAGGCAAAAGTTAGGGATGAAAGCGTATCACTATGTCCCATTGGATCACCCTGCGATCTGACTTCAATATCAACTATCAAGCTCAAACGACATCAATCAATCTAATCAGCTTCGGACAAGCAGCAAAATGAGTGGACGCTCGAAGACATAGTGGCAATAGCAGATTTGAAACCTAATGGGATTGTCGCACATAGCTGTTTTATTTTTGTTGTACACAATACTGTATATCTTTCATTTTTAACAGTGGCGTTCTCTTACTAGAGAGTCAGTTTCCTTTTACAAAAATGCCTGTTATAGGCCAACTTCAACAAATAAACAAGTCCTTTTACAAAACTATTTGTTTTTCTTTTTGTTTTGTTTTTGCAAGAACGTCCAATGATTTATTCTTGACATATGCACTTGAATATGATTGCCATTCACAAGTATTTTCATAAGGAAGGGAAGACAATTTCTCATAATTTAAGAAACAGGGACGAAAAAAACTAGAACGTCAAAACCGACAGTTACCCTGTCCAACAGGTACCAGAGCAGAGACAGTTTTCGAGCACAATCATCAAATATATATGACCTTGTAACATCTGTATTCCCAACGGAATAGAGATAATCGAAGCCTTGATATCAGCTCTCTCAGAATGGGAAGTAATCTCCCAAACCAGGGTCGCCCAGAAACCTGACATCTGTATTCCCCGGACAAATTTCACAATCATGAGTGGATTATCATAAACTTCTAACTCCCCAAGCAGAGTTTTATTTCTCTGGATGCAGGAGCTCAATCCCCGATAGAGCCCATTACTTCAGCTATCAGAAGTCCACCTTCCAACAGAGTCATTCTTCCCACGGAGTTACTCTCATACAAGGTCTCTCCTTGGAAAAATATTCACAAACAGCAGAGGAATAAATCTCTGGCACAATCATTTCCGTTCACTATCCCCAGCTGAGGTTCATAATCGCGGGCGAGTCAGTAAATTCCATCCCCAGCTGAGTTTATTTCCTCTAGATCAGCAGGTTTACCAACAGAGTATCTCTTCACCTTCTAAGTTGTTCCCCGCAGAGTTATTCTCAAACATAATCTCCCCCTGACAGAAGTGCAGTCACTTCCTATCATCATCCCCAGCGGAAGTAGAAGGGCCATATTTCTCTACAACAGTCAAGAAATTTTATTTTCTCTAGCAGTAGTCAGGGATCTATTTTTCCAGACCCGGATATGTCACAACTAATATCTCATGCTCATACATCATGACATGCACATACATATCACATATGGAATAATCTCATTTATTTTGAGAAAATCATCTCACAACGCATTTCATGCATCACATATAACTAACCCTGTTACCTTCTCAAGAAAGACAGTTATCACCAACAATTCCAGCAGTTATACCTGCAGGCAACCAAGAGAAAATCAGTTCCCAAAACCAAATGGGTCAACTAATCTACATGATCAAACGAAGTAACCCTACTATCCAGGTTCCTTCTTACAGCCCTACTACCCAAGCTTTCATTTCAAAGTAACCCTACTATCCAGGTTCCTTCTCACAACCCTACTACCCAGGCTTTCATTTCAAAGTAACCCTACTATCCAGGTTCCTTCTCACAACCCTACTACCCAGGCTTTCATTTTGAAGTAACCCTACTATCCAGGTTCCTTCTCACAACCCTACTACCCAGGCTTTCATTTCGAAGTAACCCTACTATCCAAGTTCCTTCTCACAGCCCTACTACCCAGGCTTTCATTTCGAAGTAACCCTACTATACAGGTTCCTTCTCACACCCCTACTACCCAGGATTTCATTTCGAAGTAACCCTACTATCCAGGTCCCTTCTCACAACCCTACTACCCAAGCTTTCATTTCGAAGTAACCCTACTATCCAGGTTCCTTCTCACAGCCATACTACCCAGGCTTTCATTTCGAAGTAACCCTACTATCCAGGTTCCTTCCCACAAGCCCTACTATCCAGGTTTTCATTATGAAGTAACCCTGCTACCCAGGTTCCTTCTTCCTTATCTCAGACAACAGTTTATAACACTGTGAGGCCTGGACTCGATCAGATACAGTCGATTTCACACTTCCCCCAATGAGTTACTGTACAGCCTGGACTCTGACCAGGTATACATTCTACTTTCACTCCCTCAATCAGGAGTTAATTCCCCAGTGGAGTAATGGACAACCGAAGCTCCTAGACTTTACTTCCCAGGACATAAACCAACATTCCCCGACAAAGTCCTCCTCGAAAGCAGGAACAAGATTTCTCGCCAAGGAATCCCTTATGCAACCAATCTTTTCCGGATGGCATCTACAAGCCCATCTCCGACAATTATCCATCATTTCTCCAAATGATATCTTTTAAGCCCATTCCATGCAAAATCAACCACCACATCATCGATTGCAAATTTCTGGGCACTCTAGTGTTCAATCATCTTCCACCTTCAAGTCACGATGGTAGGTTCGCCATTCTAACTCTCCAGGTTTAAGAAGATTAAACAGGGGCAGCTGTTGTACCCCAAAATTTGCCCTCTCATGTCTCAAGGATTCTTAGAATTACTTCAGTCAAGTTTCAAACCTCATATCACAATTTTCTAAGAAGAATCATTCAAATTATCAAAAGGGGGCGAAATGAGCAAAATCGGAGTTTCAGCTGAAAAAAGTCAACCAAATGCTAAAAAGTCAAACTTTGACTTTTTGACCAAATTTGAGTCCCAAAAATCACATTATGTCCAGACATCCAAAAATATGAAATTTGATCATCAAAAATCAAGAGAATCAAAATCCAACTTTGCAAGACTTTGAATATTTTCTAAGTATTTTTTATACTTGGTTAATTTCATTTACTTCATGACATCTTTTACTACACTTCTAAATAATTCAAGATGATGCAAGTAATTCAAGTTATTACAAAGAGACATTTTTGCAAAATTACAAATTCTAAAACTATGTCTTGTTTGAATTTTCTCAAAACCTTGCCACAATATTTTTACCCTTGACATAATGTGCATAAAATATTTCACAAGACCAAATTTGTTTCATGCTACAAATCATACTGTCCAAGTTGAACAAAGTGTGTTATGAAACCTTGCCACAACACCCCAAAACCTTCTCCATTGCTACCCCACAAGAAACCTTGTGCTATGCTGTCCTATACAGTCCAAAACTGCTCCATGCAGTCTGCCCAAACCTGCATCATAACATCCCCAAGATTGCACCAAAATGGAAAAAGAAATTTGTGTGAAGAAAGTATCAAAGCAGTAGGCAAAAACAATTTAAATAACTTATTTAGTTTCCCCCCTAAACCACAGTCAAAGGGTCTACAAAAAGGACTGTTACATAAGACATAAGGGTTGGATCTTTTGGAGAGAGAGCATTTTCCGGAGGGAAGATAGAGAGTTTTGGTTGAGCAAAAAAAACAACATTTTTTGTAATCTTGACTCATTCATTCAAAAACCAGCTCTATTCTTATTCAAAACAAGACCCCAACCCATTACTCAACCATACAAACTCCCCCATAAGCCAAACACCTCATCACATACAAAGATTATCCAAACATAAAAATAGTCCTTGTAATGCTATCATCTCCACCCTCAAAACACCAAAAACATTACAATACAACTTAGTTTAGTTTTAACAGTCTGGAGCAGCTTTTTGGAGATTCATTAGGACCATCATAGCATTTGGAAAGCATTCAAAACTAAAACAACCAGTGCAGCCCAAAGGTAAGTCTTCTTAACTTGACATCTTTTCATACATCATTAATGATTTGTTGGTTTTGAAGATAAGATGTAGTATTTTATTACCCCTTTGAACTAGTCATTTGCATATTGTTTAGGCTTATCTAATCGTTTGTCGTTTATGTTTATCAATCATATCCTATAAACTGACATGTATGGACAGTAAAATAAGGTTTAAGGCAGGAAAATACAACATGTATCGATACATATCCTCATGTGTCGACTCATCCTAGTGAAAAACAAGGTATGAGTCGACACATAACCCCCATGCGTCGACCCATACTGATTCCAGGTTACAAAACAGAAGTTGGAAAAGTCTAAGAGTCGATACATACGCGCTTCACGTTGATACAAGAAGGTGTATGAGTCGACGCATCCCATTATGTGTCGACTCATACTGAGCTGATTTTGTTTTACAGGGGCAAGGAAAAGCTATGTGTCGATGCATAACAGCATGTGTCGACACATAGCCGTTCAAAATGCATTTTTTCCCTTTGTTTTGCACTATTTTACATTGCTTTCATTATTATTCGATATGGTTGTAATATTTCAGCTTCCGCTTCATCCCCATTGTTAATTTGTACCCCCATCCCCCTAAAGTGATGTAATAACTTAGATTTTATTTTCTGCATTTTTACTTGCTTTTCATATATTTTTAGTAAATATGATGTATGGCAAGATAAAATCAACAAGTTGATAACCTTTCAAATACAAGAGAAAATGCATGCAAACTAACACACTTGCACACTAGCCTCTCTAAGGTAATCCTATTTTGTTGCCTTTCGGAAAATAGTCATGTCCCTCGAATATGGGATGTTTTATCAAAAACCCTTTGATAAAAAAAAAGATCGTAGTCCCTCGATGACCCTCGATGTTGCCTCCGGTAAAACGATCTAGTCCCTAAAACGAAATTGCTAAAACGTCACATAGGTTGCCTTCTATGACTTTACAAATGTCCCAACGCCCGTCCCTTCACATCCAACAATGGGGCTTCTTACCAAAACAATGGTAAGATAGCCACATCTAAAGGAGGAGGAAAAGAACGATTAAGACCTTTCGAGTAGGTGGATTTGCTCCTAGTTACTCGCTTGCTCACAACAAAAAACATTTTACACACTGACACTTCCATTTCAAAAACAATTTCAAAAAGTTTAAACATTTTGTATACGTTCTTATAGAGACGAGAACCATTGCAAAATATCTTTTCGAAAATCACTTTCCAAAACACATTCCACAAACACGTCTTTGAACTATCTTTCGAAACAAAACTTTGTATACGTTCTTATAGAAACGAGAACCATTACAAAGATATTTTCAAAACACTTTCAAAGCCCACACCACAAAGCACATTCAAATAAAATCAAGTTGATCTAACAAGTAACTAAGAGACCATGGAAAATCATGGATGAAAAGGGTGCTAATACATTCCCTTTTCATAATCTACCCCCCAAACTCAAGAAAACGTCTCTAAAGGTCTTTCCTGTGCTTTTTCACCTTTCCTTTTGGATAAAAGAAAAGTCGGTGGTGACTCTTGCTAAACCGTAACATTTGTGAACACAAAATGCAAAACAATCAAGTTATTTCTCCCACCGTATCACAAAACCCAAACAAAGAACCATAATGTAAAGCATACAAGTTAAACAATGTAAGCAAGTAAATGTGATCTAAACCCTAAGGTAACCCCACTTTTAGAATTTTCCCCAGCAGAGTCGCCAGTTCTGTGATGCGATGGGAGAACTGACTTGATTGTTTTGCGTTTGATCACAAATGTTGCAGTTAGCAAGAGTCGCCACCGACTTTTCTTTAATCCAAAAAGGAAAGGTGAAAAAGCACAAGAAAGAACTTTGAGACTGTTTCTTGAGTTCGGGGGGTAGATTATGAAAAGGGAAGGTATTATCACCCTTTTCATTCATGGTTTTCCATGGGCTCTTAGTTACTTGCTAGATCAGTTTCTTTTGTTTGAAATTATACTTTGTGTGGTTTTTAAAGTATTTTGTAAAAGAGGCCATTGTTTTAGGCAATCTTTGTAATGATTCTCGTTGGTAAGAATGTATACAAAGATGTTGATCTTTTTTGAAAATGTTTTCAATGTTTGTAAGATGTTTGAAAATGTGTAGGTGTTTGTTTTTGAAAATAGCAAGGATATTTGTTTTGAAATGGAACAAGTAACTAAAATTAATCTACCTACTCAAATGTCTTTCTTGTTCATTACCTTTTCCTTTGATATTGTTGTCTTACCATTGATTTGGTAAGCAACCCTATCTTTGGATGTAAACGGGACGGGCGTGGGTCATCGTATAGCCATGATTAGCAATGTTGCAAGGTATCTTAGCATTTTTGAGGGACTAAGATCATTTTTTAAGGCAACTTTGAATAGCCTCATCGAGGGACTATGACCTTGTATTTGTTTGTTTTTGCTAAGACACCTTACATGCGTAATATGGCCATTTTTGTAAGGCAACCAAGTGGGATAACCCTAGGGGTGTTTTGTGTTCAAGTGTGTCATTTTCATGCTTAATTTTGTCTTGATTTAGGGTTTTCTATTTTATTGGTTTTATCTTGCCATACAAACCCTAATTACTAGCATGTTATGTAAAAGCGATAAATTGCAAAATTTAAAGATTACTACGCTATTACAACACTTGTGGGAGGGGGGTATACAATTTATGAATGGGGATTGCAATAATATAAACCTAATTAAGCTATTACAACCAAATTGAATATGTATAAATATTGGAATAAATAATATGCAAGATAAATTAAATATGCAAATATATGTAAATGCAAAGGAGATTTTTGTTTGGTTTTTTATGTGAAAAAAGTCTTAACCTAAACCTAATAAATAAATCAAGATTAATCTTAAATCAATTAAGAAAAGAAATTATTATTTAGAAAAGATTTTTGAATAAACTCTAATTCTATTTGATTAAAAGAAAATAAATTTCTTTAAGAAAGAGTAAGTATTTTTGTATTCTTTTTTGTCTTGAAAATAATACATGGCATTTTGAGGTATTTTTGGTCCCTTTTTTTTATATTAAAATAAATATTTAATGAGTGTAAAGAAAAAATAAATATTAAGCTAAATCTAATTTAATTTACAAAGTTATTTAATGAAAATAGATAATATATAACTAAATAAAAAATATTTTTTATGAGAAAAATAAAATAAAATAAGCTAAAATATAAATCTATCATTTTTATATTTTTTATGATTTTTAATATTAAGAAAAATATATTTAAGAAAATAAAATGAAAACAAAATAAATAAATAAAATTATATGGGCCAAGGGTGTCATAAGCAATCAGGAGGTGAGTGTTAGAAAAAATCACAAAGCCCAAAGTTCAGAGGCCCACGCTGCAAAGGGATAAAAAATGGCAAAAAATGTGAGAAAATGTAAAAGGCAGGCGCTAAGTCTCGAACCCGTGACCTATAGCATTTTTGCGCACTGCCTTACCACTATAGTGGCTGTACATCCGATTATAGAAACACAAATATAAATATATATTAGAAAATTCCCCCTGAAGGCAACTTCATCTTCAACCTTGAGTCATGGTCGGACCACCTATATCTCTCTAATTTCTCCATAAAAATGGAAAGTTCAAACATGAAAGTTATGGTGTTTCTTCTCACAAGTTCAACCATATAATTTATGTAAACTAAAAGTCAAAGATCAAAGCTAATTTTACTTTCCCTAATTTGAAACCTAATTTTTACAGAAATTTCAAATAAAAAATCCTCTATACACAGTTAATATAAATGAAAACTATGAACATGGTTAGCTTTAGTGCAAGGATATCTACATTTTTCTTTCACAAATCAGGACCAAATGATGCTTGTGTGAAGAGATAGAAGTTTGAGTTTTTACCTCTTTCAGCTGAGATCGTGAATGGAGTTTGAGCAAGTTTTGAGAAGGCATGAGGATCTGTTTAGCTTGCTTGGACCTCCCTGAGTGTATTCCAATCCTTACTTTATCTTGAAAGTCCCTGAATCTCCCTACTCAAGTCAACTTGCAAGCTTGATATTTGAAAATGGTGTATGGAGGAGGAGGAGTTACAATAAGGGAACAGGGGTCTGGATCACTTAGGTGTGATGTATATTAAGTGTTTAGGTGGTTAAAACTCAAAACGCACGAGTGGATTTGGAGATGGCTGAGTAAGGTTCAAAACTATCAAGCTATGGCAGATTTTCAATGGGAAAGTGTTTGGGAGTGTTTCTGAGTCTTAGCATTCGTGTGTTAGGTTTCAATACACTTGTGTATAAGTATGGAAAAAGGTTAGACTTCAAGCTTTCTCAAGATTTCTAAGTTATAGCCTTTTGGCTCTATTACTTGCTTTTGAAGAAAAGTGAGGAGACAAGTCTCTAAGTTTGTACAAGTATGGTCTGGTTTGGTAGAGGCTTTAGGAAAGTTGCTTTTGGTTTTGTCTTTGCTTGTGTGCAGAGAAAACAAGTGCAAGGCTCAAGAAGTGAAAAATTGCAAAAATAGTGCTTTATCAAAATGGAAATGGCACCTTTGTGCCAAAAATGGAATTATTCTTGTACAATGCATTTAATGCTTGGCTTAAAGCTTATAAGATCCGTGAAAACATTTAATTATGGATTGAAAGTCAATTTAGGAGCCTGAAAAGTAAGATTTGTTCAGCATGCTTGAGGATTTGAATTTTTGTTCTTTATGAAATGGCTTGAAATCAAAGTGATAAATCATCAACTTCATCTCTTCGATTCTCCCTACTCAAGAATGATATCAAGGAGTTATTAGACATATTGGAAAGCTTGCTATGTGCTCTACAACCAATATTTGAATTGATTTTGAATATTCCCCTTGGAACTATGTGAAAAATTGGCATGAAGTTAGGTCAAAAATCTGCCTAACTAGGGCAAAATTTCACTAAATTATTTTGGTTCATGAGCATGTATTCACAAAATTATATCTTGATATGCAAGCATTTTTAGGAGAAATCATGTGAAGAAAAGTTGTATATTTCATGGATATCTACAATTTTCATGTTGGAAGTTTCCTTTGAATCATCTTGCATCATGGTGATAATTTGGCTCAAAGTTGAGAAAAAATAAGAAATTTTCTATACTTAGAAAAATTTCTAAGTTAAGAAATTTCAACTTTTCAATACCAAATCTTAAATCCTTGGTTTCTTGATGAACACGTTTCACATTTTGAAATGTTTTGATGAATTATGATCTTTGGCACTTGATTTTGACCAAAAAGTTAATGTTTGACTTTTCAGTATACAGTTGACTTTTGATCAGTTGACTACAAAATTCATTTGTTAATCCAATGGATTTGTAATATTTTGAACCATGTCATTAAGCAAAGATGATGCAATTGAACTCTTGAAATCATGCTTCAAACTAATTGACCATTTGCTAGGTCAAAAATCAGAAATTGCCCTTTCCTAGTCAAAACCCTAATTTGACCATTTTGCCCTTTTGATGATTTGATCAAATTTCTTGAGGAATTGTGGCCCGAACCTTATCAAATGATACATACGAGTCTAAGATGTTGATGTGGATCAAAGATTATGAAGTTTGACTGTAAATTGGCCATGGTTGACTTTTTCCCCAATACAGCTGATTTTTAGGTCAACTGTTCAATTGACTGATCAAAAGTGTGATCTAAGGCTTGAAACTTGACATGAATAATCTTAGGGGTCCATAATTGTACTTGTAAGTCATATGAAGCATTGATAGTCCAAAAATCCTTGTTCAAACTCAAACCCTAATTTTGTTCATCAGTGCATGAGAAGTTGTCTTGAGCTGGTCAAACCCTAATGCAGTCTTGAGTTCAAGAGATCTTATGAGGAAATATTTGATAAGTGAGAGGGAAAATTTTGGGGTACAACAGTTAGCATATACTGTCTTAGTCGGCGAGCATCCCATGCCAAAGTGCAACAAGTTTTCTGGAGCAGTGAGTATCTTGTCTCACAGTCGGTAAACTTTTTGCTAAGGTAGTATATTGTGTGCTCTTTTCGACCAGACTCGTCATGCTTCCCCAACACACACCCTATTGAATTGTCTAGAACTGTTAAGTATAGTATCAAAGGTCTTCCTTCAATTGGAGGCATGAGAATTGGCGGTTCTTGGAGGTAATCTTTGATCCTTTTGAAGGCGGTCTGGCATTTGTCATTCCACTTTACCACTTGATCTTTCTTCAGAAGCTTGAAGATGGGTTCACAAGTAGCAGTCAGATGTGAAATGAACCTGGAAATATAATTTAAATGTCCCAAGAAACCTCAAACTTCTTTCTCTATGCGGGGAGCCGACATCTCTTGTATGGCCTTTACCTTCACGGGGTCTACTTGAATACCTTTGTCACTGACGATGAAACCCAAAAGCTTACTAGACCTTACCCCGAAGGTGCACTTGTTCAGGTTCAACCTTAGCTTGTATGTATTCAACCCGTTGAACAACTTTTGTAGATGATCAAGGTGCTCTTCCTCGGTTTGAGACCTGGCTATCATGTTATCAACATAAAACTCTATCTCGTGGTGAATCATATCATGGAACAAGGCGACCATGGCTCGCTGATAAGTTGCCCCATCATTCTTCAACCCAAAAGGAATCACCTTGTAACAAAAGGTTCCCCACTGTGTGGCGAAGGTTGTCTTCTCCAAGTCTTCAGGAGCCATCTTGATCTGGTTGTAGCCAGAGAAACCATCCATGAAAGAGAAGATTTTATGCTGTGCGGTGTTGTCAACTAGAACATCAATGTGGGGAAGAGGGAAGTCATCCTTGGGGCTTGCCCTGTTCAGGTCTTTGTAATCCACACACATCCTTACTTTGCCATCCTTCTTAGGTACCAGAACAAAGTTAGAAACCCACTGCGGATAGGAGGTGGCAGTGAAGAATCTTGCGTCGAATTGTTTCATGACTTCTGCCTTGATCTTCTCTGACATTTCAGGGGGCATACGGCGGACCTTCTGTTTAACCAGAGGACAATCTTATTTAGTCGGCAGACGGTGTACCATGATATCAGTGTCTAAACCAGGCATGTATTCATATGACTAGGCGAAGATCTCAGCATGGTCGTGCAACATCTGTATCAATCGCTGTTTGACCTTAGTCTCCAGATTTGCACCGATCTTGACTTCTCTTCTGTCCTCCTCCTTGCCCAAATTTATTGTCTCAACTGGATCTTCATGAGGCTGTATAGCCCTCTCTTCCTGCTGTAACAGTCTAGCAAGTTCTCCAGGCACCTCACAATCGTCCTCACCTTCGTCCTCGGCTTGGTTGATCGGGTTTTCGAAGTCATAATCGATAGTAGCATAACTGTTGTCAATGGGATCCAGAGTGGATATGGATCTGCAGTATGATATGTGAGTGTGTGTAAGAGCTTAACTGTTTTGATAAAGTGAAAGAAGAAAAGAAAAAACAGAGAGCGCAAAATTTGTATGAAAGGAACGTCCAATGTTTTATTGATGATATATGAAATGACACATAATATCCCTCACAAACAAAACCAACGTGCCTCGTGAAAGACACAAGGTTGTAGAGTTTAAATTGTTTATTACAATCTTGGGAAACAAGTAAAACAATTACTGCGGAATAAAAGAAACTGGTATAAAATCTCTGGTCGTATAATTGCTCGATCCACCGTTGGTAGTTGGGTATATCCAATTGTCAATGTCAGAGTCTTCCTCACTATCTTCAATGGCATTAATTCCATGATTGCTAATGCGTAAGGGAGGTCCTCCAGCTCGAGCGCGTCGAACAACCGTTTGAGCTCCTGAAGTAAAGCCCAAATTAAACTTTTCAGTTTTATGAGTAAAATCAGGGAGTTGTTCCCAGTTGGTATACCCACCTTCTTCAACCACTGCTCTGGCGTCTTTGAGAGATGCCATCTTCTGAGGAGGTTTGGTGCCGGTAGTAGTCTCAGTCGATGCTAAAATCTGGGGAACCTCTACAAAATTTTGACAAGGAGTTTATATGAATTCCCCGTCCATCTCCATATATCTGAAGGAGTTCAGGTGGCTTACCATATACTCCTCTTCGCCATGCACAGTGACAATCTTCCCCTTCACCGGATACTTCAGCATTTGGTGCAATGTAGAAGTAACATCCCCAACTTCATGGATTCAAGGACAACCCAACAAACAAGAGTATGATGGCTTTATGTCCATCACATAAAGGGTGGACTCAAAAGTCTAAGAGACCACTTTGACAGGGATGTCCACCTCCCCATAGACCATTCTCTTTGACCCGTTAAAAGCCCTTACCACAATGTTACTATGCTTTAAGGTTAAGCCCTCACAATCTAGCCGATCGAGAGCCTTCTTCGGTAGGACATTCAACGAAGACCCAGTATCCACCAACACATGAGCCATAGTGGTGCCCCTGCATTCGATCGAGACATGCAGAGAATCATTATGCTTCCTCTCTTTTGGTGTCAAGTCGGCATCTAAAAAACCCAGCCCATTGTCAGCAGTCAAGCTGGCTACACAGTCTTTGAATTGATCAGCCGAGGTCTCTTGCGGAACATGCGCAGTCTTGAGGAATGCAATCAAAGCCTTCGCATGGGACTCAGAACACAACAACAAAGACAACATAGATATCTTCGAGGGGGTCTGCCCCAGCTTCTCGACTACATTGTAGTCGCTCTTTTAAATTATTTTTAATATTTCCTTTATCTCTTGCTTAGAGGCTTCTACGACAATCTTTCTAGGTGCCTCCGTCCGGGCAGGCTCACCTATAGCTTCTTTGCCTCAGGTCCCAGATGACCCGACGGTAGGAGTGACAATTGGAGTAAGAACTGGAGTAGTAGTTGAAGTACCGGTAGGAATAATGGATGAAATAACAACAGGCTTATTGACAGTCTTTGGAGAAATCTCGGGAGAGAAAACCCTTCCACTTCTGGTAATCTTACTGGTCCCGACAATGTTACTTACATCGGGATCAACCCCTTCATTCTTCAAATCTTGTTTAACACCATGATAGTAAACATCGACGCCATAATGCCAAGGGAAAGTTTTGTCCGAGGCGTATGGGACAGAACCAGGAAAGGTGATTATTAACGGAGCGACTCTTGGAGCGGGTGTAATCCTAACAGGTCTTCTCGAGGAGACCTTGGAAGGATTGGCAGAAATGGTTATAATGGCAATATCTTCACATGGAACAGTTGGAATCAAAGTTTTCTCGAACAAAATTTCTCTGTTGTCGATCAGGCGTTGAACACCTGTCTTCATCAAATGGAAACCAGAAGGTAGAGATGAACACACGTGGCAACCTTCACCACAACCCAGAAATAAACCGTCCAACAAAAAATTCTTCTTAACAGTCATAAGAGGAGTAGAAACCTCGTCAACTGAGGTCACAAATAGATCAGTATCAACATAATTAACTCCATGGTTGTGCTTAGGCATGGGAGCAGTTATGACATTGGGCTTCTCAGAATGGTAGGCACACCGAGCGTTTGGATTGTACCGAGGAGATGTGGTATTCAGATTTTTGGGAGCCTCTTTCAAGGTTTCCAAGTTGGATCTCAGTAGATGGGGTAGAACCTCTGTCAATGTCATGTTAATCCAGGTAAAATGCCTTTGTGGTCTTTCTACCCTTTGTTGATTGTTGCATTATGGAGCAGCCGCAAGCCTAGGTATCATTACAACATTTATTGTCGGACGGTGTTCAGCTCTGATTTGACCTCTTGGGCTATAGATAGCATTGGCTTCCTTCTTACCAATGAAGGGCTTCTTTACCGAACTCGAAGAGGTGTCTTTATGTATTTTACCGCTCCGGATCCCAGCTTCTACCCTTTCTCCAGTTAATATCAGCTCAGTGAAGCCAACTGATGAGCTGCCAATCAAATGATTAAAGAAGGGACCAGACATCGTCCCAAGAAACATGTCAACCAACTCCCTGTCAGATACAGGGGGTTGGACTCTTCCAGCCAAGTCTCTCCACTTCTGCGCATAGTCTTTAAAGCCTTCACCTGCACCCATGGACATACTCTGGAGTTGAGTACGAGTGGGGGCAAGGTCGGCGTTGTATTGATATTGCTTATAAAAAGCTGCAGCCAAATCCTCCCAGTTTTGGACATTGGTTCTCTCCAGTTGGTAGAACCATTGAAGCTGAGTCCTTGACAGGCTGTCTTGAAAGAAGTGAACCAACAAGTTTCTATCAGCGGTGTGGGGTTGGATCTTCCTTACATAGGAATGGAGATGGAGCTTTGGGCAGGATACCCCATCATACTTTGCAAAAACTGGAGCCTTAAATTTCTGCGGGATGACCACTCCCGGCACCAGTCCCAGTTATTTGAAATCCAACCCAGGTATCCTCTGGACTTCCATAGCACTCAAACGATCTTCCAACTGCTTGTATCTATCCTTAGTGGGAGGATACTTCTCATCATTGTAGTCTGTATCATTGTCAGAAACCTCAGGACTGGGGTCCTTCTCTCTTGTCTCCTTTTATTGATTTCCCCCTCCTTGGATGAGGAGGTCAGATCGACTGGTTGCTTTAACGACCCCCTGAACCTTCTACCCATATTCAGAATACCAGAGACCTTCTTTTACTTTTTTTCCTTCAGGATGAGGGCTTTCAGATCCTCCTGCCCTTTTGACAGAGTTATGAACATCTGTTGAAATTGGGCATTTTGTGCCTGAAGATCTTTGATGCTTTATTCCGAGGACATTTTTGCTAAAATAAATAGCAAAGAATATGAGAAGCCTGTAATGGTACTTGTATATACAGTGCTATGGATGGGATGCGTATGAAATGATTTCAAGGCTTTTGGGAAATTTAAATTTGCGAACCAAAATGAAATAAAGATTTTATTAGTAGAATTCAAAGTACAGTTGCCTTTTAGGCGTTACAATTAAAAATTCTAAAAACTAAAAAAAATATCAAGTTTCCCATGGATGCTTCCTCTTCTTGCCGAGATAGACATTGAGGCGTCTTTCCTCATGAAGCTGCTTTGTGAGCTCTAAAACCTTCTTCTCCTGGGCATATAACTGGTCCCTAAAAGTATCCTGCTCTTTCTTCAACTGAATCCAGGACCTCTGTAGTTCTTCAAGATCGGTGGGCATATCAGGATGAAGAATCGTGTAAGGAATATCCCCTTCAATAATGGGCTCCACAATCTCTGGTAAGACGGCTATGTAGGGCATCATAAGTTTCTGAGCGCGAGCTCGCAACAATTTGAGATAATGTTCCATAGGAATGGAATTCTTTGGCCCCAAAGTCTTGGCGTCAAATCTGTTTACCATGCCCCAAGCTCGTACGAACCTCTGGCGATACCCTTGAACATCATCATCGTAATTAAACACAGTTCCATGGATAAGTAACTCATGAGAACCATCCCTTAAAGCGTAACCAAATTATCGCAGAGCCATACAAGGATTATAAGTTATGCCTCCCCTAATGCCAAGTAGTGTGACATTAGGGAACTCCCCACAACGGTCAATAATAGCAATATCTCCCACAACTCGAGAATACCAGAGAATATCCGTGTGAGAAAGTGACATTATCCTTTGCGACCAACCCAAACCTTCTTCATTCTTAAGTAATAACTTAGGGAGGTGAGAAATAAACCACCTCGACAGCAATGAAATGCAGCACATAAGAACCCCTCTTCTCTTCATGGTACGAGTATGGAGAGCGTGCAAGATATCTCCGAGCAAGGTAGGCACAGGGTTGTGAGAGAGGAAAATCTTGATAGAATTCACATCTATGAGTAAGTCTGGATTAGGGAACAATACTAACCCATAGATTAGAAGGGCCAAGACCTCCTCAAAAGCCTGAAAGTCCAAATCATCCCAAAACATCTGGGCCTTGTCCATTAGGAACTTGGCTAGAAAACCCTTGATTGTGCTTCTTGTTTCCCAATTGGATACCACGTCGGCCCGTTTCAGATGCAAAGCTGAGGCAATGACTTCTGGCTTAGGAACCTCTTCTAAATCTGTGAAAGGCATCTGGTCAAGAATGGGTAGATTCAATAACTGAGAGAACTCTTCCATGGCAGGCACCAACTGATAGTCTGGAAAGGTGAAGCAGTGGTGCTTGAGATCAAAGAACTGAAAGAGTACACCCATCATCTTTTCTTCAAAGCTTGAAGTAACTAGGTTGAGAAGTCGATCATGTCTCTTAGTGAATGCAGAAGTTTCAGGAACCCTGGATACTAGCTCTTTGAGTTGGAGAGGTATTCTCATAAAGCTGATTCAGATAATGTTCTACGAGCGGAATCCATGATCTACAAACAGAACAAAGATAAATTCCCTCGGTCCTTGAAATGGTTAGTGTAATGAGAATCAAAACTATGTTATGATGCATGATGTTATGTTCAAACAAAGTAAATCACACACAAGCAAAGCACACAATAAATCTTAGGCTAAAAGGCTTGCATGAGGTTAAAGCTAGGTACCCTCTTGAAGTTTAGTTGGTTTCAAACCCGTCTTAGAAAAGTAACCGGGTTCTAAAGATTCTCAATATCACTGATCATCCTTTGTCGGGCGTTGTGCCAAGTTTCACATAGTTCCAATTGGATTTTGCAAAATTTATTCAAAGAGGGGTTGTAGAGCACATTACAATATTTCTAAAATTTCCAAGAACTCCTTGAGATCACTTTTTAGAAAGGAGAATCGAAGGCCAGAAGTTAGGGTTTCAAGTTGTTTTACAAGGCAGAATTTTGTGATAAACATGAACCAAATCCATAGCCATGCTGCACAATCCCACTTTGCAGGCCCTCTAACTTGTGTATCTATCCTTAATCAGAAGATTACACAAACTTTATGGCTATTATCCATTAAATCCAAGCTTTGTCTAAGTTAACTTGCCACTTTTAGAAGAAAGGCAAGACTTCCATTTTGGAAAAGTATGCTTTTTCAAATGTCAACCCTTCTTGAGCCTCTCAATGGATCCTTCTGCACACAAAACATCTATAAGTAAAAAATAAGCTTGTTTAAAGTTCAACCACTCTACAATAGCATGATACAAGCTTTAGGAAGATGTTTGTCATGTTTGCTTCAAAAACAAGTAAAGGTTTTACAACATGTAAATTCAAATTCTGACTTGTTGTAGAACACAAAACCTCTTGCCTATAAATACATAAACTATTTGAAAGATAACACACACATGTATAAGCCCTTAAACTCATTCAAACCCTCAAAAATTCAGATTGCACACAAAACTCCATTTTTGTGCAGAAACTGACCTCACACTTCCATCTCTAAAATTACTCGTGTGTTTCCTGTCCAAACCATTCCAAAAGTTCCTAAACATCATCCATATATCATCCCAATACCTGTTACTATTCTGTAACTCCATTTTCACCATTGTCTAAACTCAAAAACAGAGCACTGCAAGTGGACTTCTCCAGACTATTTCAGCCACTCTCCAACCAAGCCAATCATTGCATTAGCTTCCTGGGACCACAAGGAAGCTAACCTGATCCTTGCAGCACCTTGAAACAAGCTCCAACTCAAAACACGAATTCCATTTTCAAGGTAAGTTTTCTGACTTTTGAACTCTTCATATATGCATCATTTGTTTTCCATTTGTAAAGATAAAATGTAGATATCATGGCCCTGAAACTAAACATGTCTTTAGATTTCATTTATATTGCTTGAGTAGTTAGAAATTTGATTCTGAACATCCTGGAAAAGTTAGGTCAGAATTTGGTACCATTAGAAATTCTCATTCATCTTTGATCTATAGCTTTAGTTATTTGCATTTCTGGAATCATGGTGAAATTTTACACAACTTTCATGTTTACATTTTTGCAAATGGTTGAGAAACGAATAAGTTGCAGGGATTCTGGCTGGAGGTTGAAGATGAAGTCATTTCCAAAACTTAACTTGTGTTATGTATTTATGTTTTGTATAAATTAACAGATGTATAGCCACCCCAGTGGTAAGGCAGTGCGCGTATCATGTCGAAGGGCGTTGGTTCAAGCCCCAGCGCTGCCACTTTTTGATATTTTCCAACATTTCCTTTCTTTTTGTCTCATAAACAGGTGCTTGGGCTTTCCTCCATTGGGCCTGGTATTTTTGCTAGCTCCCCCCTGCTCACTTTTGTCACATGGCCCATTTTATTTTCTTTTTCTCATTTTTATTTGTTTGCTTTCTTTTAATATTTTATTTAATACTGAAAAAATCATTAAAAAAATTATGAAAACATTAGATTCATATTTTTATTTAAAAATATCAATTGTTAAAAAAGAATCTTTACACAAAAAATTATTTTAATTTAATCACACTTTATTTATTTTACTAATTAAATTAGAAACTAGGTTTTTAGTTATTTCTTTTTTACACAATTAAAAATATTCTTAAAACCAAAAAGACCAAAAATATTTTTATAATACCATATATCATTTCAATTTTCTTTCAAGACAAAAACATAAAAAAATATTCTTCTTACAAACTTAATTTCTTTTCTTAATCAATTAATATTTAGATTAGGATTTTTATTTAATTTCTTTTCTTAATTAATTTAGGTTTAATTTTCTTAATTTAATTAATTACTTTCTTTTATTTAATTAGGTCAAAACCAAACCCCTTCCTAAAAATCCAAACAAAAATCCATTTCATTTTTCCATTTATGTTCTTGAATATTTATTCATCTTTGTACATTATTCAATATGGTTGTAATAAATAATTAGGTTTACTTTTTTGCAATCCCCATTTATAAATTTGTACACCCTCCCCTAATGATGTAATAGCTTAGTATTTTTATTTTCCACAATTTAATGTTTTATATAAATGCTAGTAAATTAGGGTTTGTATGGAAAGATAAAATCAACAAATTAGCAAACCCTAATTCAAAGACAAAACAAGCATGTAAATCAATACACTTACACACTTACACCCTTAGGGTAAATCCACTTTGTTGCCTTATGAAAATGGCCATGTTATGCATGTGGTTATCTTAGCAAAAGCTATAAAAAAATACAAGATCATAGTCCCTCGATGACGCTATCAAAGTTGACTTTCAAAAATGATCTTAGTCCCTTAAAGAAAATGCTAAGATATCTTACAACATTTCTAATCATAGCTATACGATGACCCATGCCCGTCCCACTACATCCAAAGATAAGGTTACTTACCAATCCATGGTAAAATAAAAATGTCAAAGGAAAGAGGAAATAAACAAGAAATACTTTTGAGTAGGTAGAATGTTCCTCGTTGCTTGCTCATTTTCAAACCAAAACATCCTTGCTATTTTCAAAACAAACACCAACACTTTCAAAACATCTTTCAAACTTGAGACATTTTCAAAATATCAACACTTTGTATACATTCTTACAAACGAGAATTATTACAAAGTTTGCCCAAACGATGACGCCTTTTCAAAATACTTTAAAAAACCACACAAAACACATTTTCAAACAAAATCAAGTGATCTAGCAAGCAACTAAGAGCCCGTAGATAACTACGGATGAAAAGGGTGCTAATACCTCCCCTTTTCATAATCTACCCCACGAACTCAAGAAAACATCTCTAAAGGTCTTTCCTGTTCTTTTCAGCCTTTCCTTTTGGATAAAAGAAAAGTCGGTGGCGACTCTTGCTAAGCGCAACAATTGCGAAAAAACGCAAAACATACCAAGTCAGCTCTCCCACCTCGTTACACTTTTTCTACTCACTCCTTTTGATTGTTGGTTTAGATTGCAATTTTAAATGTCCAATTTCTCTTTAAGTTCAATGGACTTTGTGGTGTAGATGAAGTTGGATAAATGTTCATCAATTCAAATCTACCAAAGAGCGAATTATTTAATTCATTTTTGGTACTTTGGATTAATGATATGTTTAGTGCTTTAATCCATCTAGGTGAGTGATTGAATTTAAAGATGAAAGAAATTTAAGGTAGTGATCCAAGTTAGCTTATCATTCCCCTCCGTCTTCATCTTATCCATTTCTTTTTTTAATTGTGCTACACGATAAGGGATGATGATCTCTATATCATTTATCCAAACATGAAGTACATAGATTGCTATTTATAGGACTCAAAATAGGTGTGACTTCTACATAAGTCCACTTACGATTGCTTAACATAGCGCTAAATTTTATCCCGATTCAAATAAATGATCATTCAGTGCCCAAACCTACGTTTGCAAGCCCAAGTATGTTAATTTGATCCCTTTGATACAATAACCTTGAGATTCATTGTTAGGAGGCTTTGGTTCTACCAATCCTCCAATGTATCTTCATTAATTTTGGTCAACGCGGATCACTTAAACATTGTTGATCATTAAATGTTGCCTCGAGGATCATTAAATGGATGATATACTTGATAAAAAGCAAATTCAACTTGTTGTTGAGAGGCTTTGGTTCTAACGATCCTCAAATGAGTTCCAAATGCAAGTTTCAATATGGCCATTCAACTAACCACTAATTTCTAACAATTGACTTTATTTCATGCTTTTATTTTATGCTCTTTAATTCATGTACCATTTACTTTAGCATTTACATTTCATGCTATTTTCATCTTTGCTCACTTGAGCATTTATTTTTATGTCATTTTTATTTTTCTCACTTGAGCCATAAAAAACATTAATGATACTTGGACTATTTGGTTACTATCCTTGGCATTATGGAGTATTGGACTTCTTGGTCTTCGGAATAGAGACCTTGGCCTATGTTGGAGACCTTGTGACCTTAATTGATATCTTGTCTGGAGTTCTTGAGGTTTACCTCAAGACATTGGGTTATTTGTTTGTTTTGTGTCCAGGTTATTGTGATTACATACTTTGTTTGTAATATGGAAATCATCTATATACAGCCGTTACTCTGCCCAATTTTTGCGAATACTTAATACACTTGAAGTTTGGTTCTCTTAAGAGGTCTAGTATCTTTGCTTGCTTGGTTTCAATCCAAATAATGGTAATTCTATATTGACTCATAATGTCGAGTATTGGCTTCTTGTTGGTTAGATGGTTCTTATCCCTAGCTTTTACTTTATGCTTTAGGATAGTCCCTTCATCTCCTTCCATCTTCTTTAATTTCAAAAATCTTCTCCCTCCTTTTGGAATCTCTTCTTGTTTCTAAACTTGAACCACTTTCATAATAAACTTGGACTTGGGTCCATGCAGTTTCAAAACATTTTCATGAATAAACTTCAATCAACTTAATAATACTTTGAAATTTTTTGTGAGAAGAGTAAAAGTCAACCAATCTCATTCAAATCATTTTTCCACTTTGGCATTTTACCTTTAAAACTTTTCTAAAAAGATTAGACTCTTCTCAATCCTTGTAGTGATGCAAACAACTATACTTCTACAATATGTAGTGAAGTGAGATATTTTCCACTTGGATGTTGAGTGAGGCATTGTTGATTTTAAAATCTAAGCCATATCCTCCACTTTGAGATGATGCAAATACTCCTTTCTCATGATTGTGGGTAGTAAGTATGTTTTCCACACGCTTGTGTTTTAAAATTTTTAAAAAGGTGAACTACGTGTACCCAGATCCCCTATTGCACGAAAGGTGGTACATAGGCACTAAAGGTTCACAACCGCGGCGGGTGTAAAAATCATAAAAAATATTTCTTTTCTCACCTCCACCATCTATTTTTATACAACATTTTATAGCCAAAATATATAGATTTTACAAAGAGGTTCCTGCGTAGTACCATAGATGTTTAGGGTGCCAATACCTTCCCTTTGCATAATCAACCCCCTTATCTTGAACCTTTCCCCCTCTTTTGAGTTATTCGCTCTTTTCCCATTCCTTTGGAAATAATAAAGAGCGGCGACGATTTTTATTTTGATGTATACAAGTCTAGTCAATCCAATGGCTTAGTATTAAACATTTCTACCGCTATAACTTCTTGCATTTTTTATGCATATTCAGGGGTCTTATTGAGCTTTTTTACTTTGTTCAGCAAGTTGTCTCACCAGTACAATACCTGGGCTAATTTTAGAAGGAAGATGGATAACCTAGAACATGAGAATCACGAGCTACGCGAGGAAGTTTCTGCTCTGAAAGCTAGCATGGCCAATCTCACTGTTCTGATGGAATCTCTGGTTGCTGCTCAGAATCAGCCACCGAGTGTTTAGCCTCAACAGACAATGGTTACTATTGAAGCTCTGACTGTCCCTGTGTCTGCTACTCCAACTGTAGTTCAAAATCGTATGCCTCCGGGATATCCTTGGGGGATGCCATAAAACTTTATGCCAGAAGGTTTTAATTAGGATCCTCAGATTTCTCCGCTTACTCAAATTGTTGCTGCTCTCGCACCTCCTGTGGTGCATGTTACCCCTGCTGCTAAAAATGAGATTCACTATGCTGCACCACCCACGGTGAATGTGGTCCCGTTTACTAATGATGATGCGTATCGTCCTATTCTTACACCAAGTGAAAGCTTGGGTTTCTATGATAGAATGGATGATTTTCAAGACCAGTTTAACAAAATGCAGAAAGAGTTGAAAGCCCTCAGGGGAAAAGAGTTGTTTGGGCAGAATGTGAATAACATGTGTTTGGTTTCCAATGTGAAGATACCTGCGAAGTTTAAAGTACCGGAGTTCAAAAAGTACAAGGGAAACAATTTCCCTCGTGATCACTTGGTGATGTATGTAAGAAGAATGTCTACTCATATAGATGATCAACACCTGTTATTTCCTTTCTTTTAAGACAGTCTAACCAGTGTAGTGTTGAAATGGTACATGAGCCTGTATAGCACTGGTATTCATTCTTTTAATGACTTAGGTGAAGCATTTATCAGACAGTACAAATACAATGTGCACACGGCGCCTGACCATGATCAACTCAGGGACATGGTCCAGAAGGACAGAGAATCATTCAAAGAATATGCACAGAGATGGTGTGAGGTAGCCGCCCAAGTGATTCCTCCAATGGAGGAAAAAGAAATGATAAAGATTTTCTTGAAAACAATAGGTGAATTCTATTATTAGAGAATGGTGGAGAGTGCACCCAGTGATTTAACTAAAATTGTGGGAATGGGTGTTCATTAGGAAAAGGCTGTGAGAGAAGGTCGTCTCACAAAAAGTGAAAGTTCCAGCAATGTGAAGAATCCATCATATGGATTTATTAAGAAGAAAGAGGGAGAAACAAATGCCATTGTTCCAGAAAGAAGGGTTAACACCTCTAGAAGAAATCATCAGGACCCTTAACAGGTTGCCTCGGTAACTCCGGTTGTAAATGCGGCTCCAACTACGGCTGCTTATCAAAGGCCATCCTCTCAGGGAAGCCAAGGGAGAAATAAAACGAGAGAACCTTTTGACTCTATCCCTATGAGTTATGTAGAGCTCCTTCCAGCATTTATTCAGAAAAAGTTGGTCCATACTAAGCCACCTCCTGTTGTACCATCCCCTTTACCTTGGTACTACAAGGCAGATCATATGTGCGCTTTCCATCAGAGTGCATCAGGACATAATGTGGAAAACGGTTATCCTCTTAAATTCGAGGTACAGAAAATGGTTAGATCTGGCCTTTTGTCCTTCAAAGATGTCAGTTCGAATGTAAAAGATAATCCTCTCCCAAAACATGGAGGAACGAATGCTATTCACATGGTTGCTGGTTGTCCAGGGGATTTCCGCATTTATGATATTAACCTGGTAAGAAGAGACTTGGTAAAGATGCATGCAGACATTTGTGAGTTTAGTTACTACACTCATGACCATACTAGTTGTGGTACCTGTAGTACTAATATACAAGGTTGCGATAAGATAAAGTCTGATTTGCAGGAGATGATGGATGAGGGCCTCCTACATATAATCAGGCCTAGAGTAGAGTATGAAGAAGAAGTAAACATGGTTTCTGGATGTCTTGGAGAGTTCAGAATCTTTGATGTAGAACACATGAATGGTGATCTCGTATAAATGCATGTTACTTTCTGCCACATGGCTGGTCAGGTAGAACACCACTATGGATCTTGCTGGGTTTGTTGCAGGGACTCCCAAGGATGTTCAATTGTGAGAAAAGATATTCAATTGTTGTTGGATAATGGAACCATCAAGGTTTCAGAGCGAAGGGATGATTACCATGAGGTTAACGAGACTAAGGTTTGCTTGGCTGAGGAAGAATCAGATGATGATGAATATGCTTCCGCAGATGAATTCTTTTCCTCAGATGAGGGTTTGCTCTCTGGTGATGATTCTTTGATGACAAAATTGTCTAAAGAAGGCGCGAATGTGACTGTGTCGTGTTTCAATGATTCTGCCCCTATTGAAATTGAATATTGTAGTAAGCTAGTTGTTGCCCCTGTGGTGATTTGCTTACCAGGGCTCGTTCCTTACAAATTCGACAAAGTTGTACCGTACAAGTATAATGCTACAATTTTAGAGGATGGTGTGGAAGTTCGCCTTTGTCTAATATCGAAAATATTGCTGAAACTAGTAGGGTTTCCCACAACGGTCGTGTGTTTGCACCAGTTGTTCGGAGAATTGAAAATGATGGAAAGAAGGTTATGGAGAGTGTTGAAGATAAGAAGGCTGCAAGGGAATCCAGTGGTGCTGCCCTGGAGAAGGACATAGAAGATATTTTGAAGATAATAAAAATGAGAGACTACTAAATTATGGATAAGTTATTGCAGACTCATTCAAAAATGTCTATCTTGGCATTATTAATGAATTCTGCCGCTCATAGGGAGTCTTTAATGAGGGTGTTGGACAAGGCCTTCATGGAGTATGACATACTGTTAGATCAATTCAACAATGTGGTAGGTAATATTACATCATGTAATAACTTAAGCTTTTGTAATGATGAATTGCCTGACGAGGGGAAAAATCAAAATTTGGCTCTCCACATATCCATGAACTGCAAAAGTGATTCATTATCAAATGTGCTGATTGATAATGGATCTTCCTTGAATGTGATACCGAGGAGTACTCTAATGAAGTTGAAATATCAAGGGGATCCTATGCGCCCAAGTTGTATTATTGTCAAAGCTTTCGATGGGTCAAGGAAATCGATTATTGGGGAGGTCGATCTGCCTATTCACATAGGCCCGCATCTGTTCTAAATCACTTTCCAAGTAATGGATATTGTACCCGCATATAGTTGTCTACTGGGAAGACCATGGATACATAAGCAGGGTCTGTCACTTCCACTCTGCACCAAAAGTTGAAGTTTGTGTGTGAAGGAAAAGTGGTTATTATAAACGGAGATCAAGCGTTGCTGATATCTCGCATATCATCTTTCAGTGTTGTTGAGGCAGATGAGGTTGCTATGGGGACGTACTTCCAGGCTCTATTTGTTGACAATGTAAAAGGGAATGAGAACTCTATGGTTTCATTAAAAGATGCTCAGAAGGTTGTGCGCAATGGTCCGAGTAAGGTATGGGGATATGTCGTTGATCCCCCATGAAACAAGAACATGGCTGGTTTAGGATTCTCTGCCAAGAATGGAAAGAATGAAGGTTTGAAGTCGAAGTCTACTATGAGCAGTTATCATGATGTTTTCTGCAGCGGAAGCTACCTTCATCCAACTTTCTCTGAAATTAATGATATTGAGAAGGGTGAAGAAGATTAAGAAGTGCTGAATTATGTGACACCTGGAGTCAGAATCCAGAATTGGGTCACTTACGATGTTCCCTCTTGCATCCATGTCTCAAAGTAATTTGTTTTTCTTTGAAAAAAGCTTTCGTTCTACCCAAGATGAAAGTTAATATTGTATGGGCTTATCTATTTGCTGTGATCATTAAAATCAAAAATAAAAGTTATCTTTGATTCTCAAAAATTGTGTCTTTTATTTTTCTATTTTATTTTTCATGGAAAATGGTAATCAGAAAAAACCGTTTTTTGAATAGAATATGTTTGTGAATAAATCTGCATAATCATTTGATATATATGCCAGTTTCTAAAAGGAATCACAAATCACATGTGCATATTAATTAATAAACTCGTTGAATACAATGACCCCACACCCTCTCCCAACTTTGAATATCCTGTGTTTGGGACGGAAGAAGAGTATGCTGAGATTCCCAAAGAGGTTTCACTATTGCTAGAGCACGAGGAAATGCCATTCAGTCGTATAAAGAGTCATTGGAAACAATCAATTTGGGTTCATAAGAAGAGCTAAAGGAAGTCAAGATTGGAGCATCGTTGCATCCTGATGTGAAGAATAGGTTGACTAAACTATTGAAAGAGTATATGGATATCTTTGCTTGGTCTTACCAAGATATGCCGAGTCTAGATACTGATATTGTGGAGCACCATTTGCCTTTGAAGCCAGAGTGCCCGCTCGTCAAGCATATGTTGAGAAGAACCCACCCTGATATGGCAGTAAAAATCAAAGAAGAAGTCTTAAAGCAGATAAATGCTGGTTTTCTTGTGACATCAATGTATCCTCAATGGATAGCCAACATTGTGCCTGTACCCAAGAAAGATGGAAAAGTCCGCATGTGTGTAGATTACAGAGATCTAAATAAAGCTAGTTCAAAAGATGATTTCCCATTGCCGCACATTGATATGCTAATTGATAGCACAACAAAATTTAAAGTATTCTCGTTCATGGATGGATTTTCCGAATATAATCAAATAAGAATGGCTCCTAAGGACATGGATAAAACAACGTTTATCACATCCTGGGGAACATTTTGTTATAGAGTGATGCCCTTTGGGTTGAAGAACGCTGGTGCAATGTACTAGAGGGCTATGACAACCCTATTCCATGATCTGATGCACAAGGAAATTGAGGTATATGTTGATGACATGATTTCCAAATCACAGATCGAGATACCCCACTCAGTGGAGGCCCTTTTGACTGTAGTGTCATTTACCGAGTAATCAGGAAGACATACTGCTTTCGACCTGGGAGCCTGCTGAAGCTGAGGACCATAGATTACCTAACCCATCTTGGCCTTTTAGGTGTAGTGCGAAAGCTATGATAGAGTAATATGGAAATAGTTATCACGCGATAATATGCTCGGACGAGTTTTTCTTGAGAATATTACTAATTACCGAGTTAATCTGGAAGTTGGTAATATCCGAAGGAAGGATGTAGACTCTGGGAACCTCTAGAACCTTGTTCGGTAGGTGATAACTCTTAGACCAACACCTTATGGGTAGTACCTTCGACCTCATGCTCATGATGTTGAACTTATGAACCCTATGTTTGTGATCTTGTGTGTGATTGTTGCATCATGTATCCATGCACTCATAAGCATGTTTTGATGAAATTTTATTTCAAGGGACTTAAAAGTTGAAAATTTATGAATATCTCGAGTACCTTTTGACTATGGATTCTGGAAAAGAAGGACCAGAAAATACAGTTTCAAAGATCCCAAGATAGATGAATTGATGAGTCTAATTCCCGAGATTGAGTGTTCTACAGATTTTCGGAGGAAGTATGGGTCCATCATTTCTCTCAAAAAGCTTAGGATGAAAGAGGTAATTCTCTCGACTTTGGTCCAGTTCTATGATCCGATGTATCATTGCTTTACTTTCCCTGATTATCAGTTGATGCCTACGCTAGAGGAGTATTCTTATTTGCTGGGTGTGCTTATTATCGATCGTATTCCTTTTACTGGTTTTGAGGGTGAGCCAAAACCACATGAGGTTGTTGCTTTGATCCATCTGGGGAAGTTTGAGGTTGAAGCCCATATGACTACTAAAGGAGGGATTAGAGGATTACCAGCTCGGTTCTTATTGGGGAAAGCCTGTTACTTTGCTAGGATGAAGAGTACAATTGCTTTTGAAGCCATCTTTTCTCTACTTGCTTATGGGCTCTTCTTGTTTCCTAATATGGACAAATTTGTTGATATCAAGGCCATCCGGATTTTTATGATTGGAAACCCGGTTCCTACATTATTGAGTGATGCTTATTACTTTATTCATCTTCGGGATTCTTATCATGGAGGGATGACTATCTGTTGCACGCCTCTTTTATACCGGTGGTTTACTTCTCATTTGCCTTAGTATGATGCTTTCTGGGATGTCAGGCAGGAACCCCGTTGGGCTCCTAAGATCATGGCACTTAGTCACTCAGATATTGTTTGGTATCATCAAGTTTACCATGATGTAGAGATTGTCGACAGTTGTGGTAGTTTCCCCAATGTACCTCTTCTTGGTACAAAGGAAGGAATTAGTTACAACCCTGTTCTTGCACGACGAGAGCTTGGTTATCTGATGAGGGATAAACCAAATAGTATTCATTTGAGTATTTTCTTCCTGAAAGAGGGAGAAGACCATAGAGAAGCTATGGAGCAGATTGCGAAGGCCTGGTGTCAAATTCACAAGAAGAGTAGGAAATACTTGGGACCTAGGGGGATGTTTCTTTGGAGCCTTATCTTTAGTGGGTACAAGCGAGAGCTATTCAGTTGAAGATGCCATATTTTTGGGAAGCACCTATGCCTGATTTGTTTATGAAGAACACTCCTCCCTTATTGGATGATGTGGAAGAGATACAACTTACTTTAGTCAGGATGCAGCAGGAAAAGGAAGCTTGGAAGAATAAGTGCCAAACTCTAGAGATTTCCTACCGAGCATACTTAAAGGAGAAAGATGACTTGATTGAGATTCTTGAGAGTCGGACTGTAGAGATGATGGAGAGGCAAGGGGATTTACTTTCTCCTAAGCCTCAGTCAGATACTAGTTGCTCACTTCCTGATTCAGATGATTAGAAGGAAGTCACCACTAGATATGCGGAAGAAAACCAGAGGTTGAAGGCTCAGAATGTCAAACTTATAGGGAAGCGCTAGCATATAGAGTGATCTCCATCAGCTTTGCTTCTTAGGATTTTAGACTTTATTTTCATCTTGTACTTTGGATTATTGAAAATTGTAATCCATTTTGAAGTTATTATAATAAAAAAATTTAGTATTTCAAATATGTTATTACTATGATATTTGCAATATGTCTATAAATCTTTAAGTCCATTGAAATATTAATAATAAAATAAATCATGTGCATTGCATATCATGCATCATATCGCACATATTTATTGCATTTGTTATGCATATCCAGGTGTCTTACCAAGCTTCTTTACTTCGTTCAGCAAGCTGTCTCACCACTACAATACTCGAGCTAATTTCAGAAGGAAGATGGACAACTTAGAACAAGAGAATCGCGAGCTGCACGAGTAAGTTTCTGCTTTGAAGGCCGGTATGTCCAATCTCACTACTCTGATGGAATCTTTGGTGGCTGCTCAGAATCAGCCACCGATTTCTCAGTCTCAACAAACAAAGGTTACTGCTAAAGCTCCGACCATTCTTGTGTCTGTTACTCCAACTATTGTTCAGAATCGCATGCCTCAAGGTTATCCATGGGGAATTCCAAAAAACTTTGTGCTTAAAGGTTTCAATCTTGGTCCTCAAGTTACTCCAGTTCTTCAGACTATTGTTACTCCTTCACCTCATGTGGTGCATGTTACTCCTGCTGCACCCCCTTCGGTGAATATGGTCCCATTTGCTAATGATGATATGTATCATACTTTTCCTCCACCAAGTGAAGGCTTGGGTTTCTATGATAGAATGAATGATATTCAAGATCATTTTGACAAGATGCAGAGGAAGATGAAGGCCCTCATGGGAAAGGAATTGTTCGGGCAGAATGTGAATGATTTATGCTTGGTCCCGAATGTCAAGATACCTGCGAATTTTAAAGTCTTGGAATTCGATAAGTACAAGGGCAATACTTGTCCTCGTGCTCATCTTGTGACGTATATAAGAAGAATGTCTACCCACACTGATGATCAGTGTTTGTTGATTCACTTTTTTTAGGATAGTTTGATTGGTGCTGCATTGAAGTGGTACATGAGTTTGGACAGCGTCAATATCCATACTTTCAACGACTTGGGAGAAGCATTTATCAGAAAATACAAATACAATGTGGACATGGTACCCGACCGTGATCAACTCAGGACCATTATCCAGAAAGATAGGGAATCATTCAAAGAATATACACAGAGATAGTGTGAGGTAGCCGCCCAAGTGATTCTTCCCACGGAAGAGAAGGAGATGACTAAGATTTTCCTGAAGACTCTGGGTGCTTTCTACTATGATAGGATGGTAGCGAGTTCACCAAGTGACTTTACTGAAATGGTGGGCATGGGTATCCGTTTGGAAGATGCTGTAAGAGAGGGTCGTCTAACGAAAAGCGAAAGTTCTGGAGGTACGAAGAAGCCATCCTATGGGTTTTCCATTAAGAAGGAAGGAGATAAAAATGATGTTATGCAAGAGAGAAGGGTTAATCCCCCTAGAAGAAAGTATTAGCATCATCAACAAGTCGCCTCAGTAACTCTAGTTGTTGGTGTAGCTCCAACCACCGTTGCTTATCAGAGACCATCCCATCAGGGGGAATCAAGGGTATAATCAGAGGAGAGAGAATTATGAACCTATCCCTATAAGCTACACAGAATTACTCCTGGCGTTAATTCAAAAGAAGTTAGTTCATACCAGACCACATCCCGCTATATCATCACTGTTGCCTTGGTATTACAAGGCAGACCAAACATGTGCTTTTCATCAGGGAGCACCAGGGCACAATGTTGAGAACTGCTATCCTTTGAAAACTGAAGTACAAAAATTGGTGAGGACTAGTATCTTATCCTTTAAAGATGTTGAGCCTAATGTGAAATATAATCATTTGCCAAAGAATGGAGGAACAAATGTTATGAACATGGTGGCTGGTTGTCCAGGAGACTTCCGGATTTTCGATATTAATTTGGTTAGAGGAGATTTGGTAAAAATACATGCTGACCTTTGCGAGTTTAGTTACTACACTCATGACCATGCTGGTTTTGGTATCTGTAGCACTAACATACAAGGTTGTGACAAGATAAAGGCTGATTTGCAAGAGATGATGAATGAGGGTCTCATTCATATAATCAGGCCTAGGGTAGAGTATGAGGAGGAAGTAAACATGGTTTCTGGATGTCCTAGAGAATTCAAAATATTTGATATGGAATATATGAATGATTACTTGGTGTAGTTGCATGCTACCTTCTTCCATATGGAAGGTCAAGAGAGGCACCATTATGGATCTTATTGGATCTGCTGCAGAGATTCGTGTGGTTGTCCCATTGTGAGGAAAGGTATTCAGTTATTGTTGGACAATGATACCATCAAGGTTTCATGAAATAAGGATGATTATGTTAATATGGTTGAAGTTTGTTCGGATGAGACTGTGTCAGATGATGAGTATGCATTTGTAGATGAGTTTTTCTCCTTAGATGAAGATATGTTTTCCCCAGATGACTCTGTAATGACTGGATGTGTTAAAGAGGGAGTAAATGTTATTGTGCCTTGTTTTGGTGCACCCACCCCTTTTGAGGTTGAATATCATGGCAAGCCAGCTATTTCTCCATTGGTGATTAGCTTGTCGGGTCCTGTTCCTTACAATTCCAACAAGGTTGTACCCTAGAAGTATAATGCTACAATTTTAGAGAATGGCATGGAAGTTCCCATCCAGCCTATGTCTAATGTTGGAAATATTGCTGAGACTAGTAGAGGGACCCACAGTGGTCGTGTATTGCACAATTGTTCGTGGAAATGATAATGCTGGAAATAAAATTGTTGAAGATGTTGAACCAAAGAAGGAAGTAGGGGAATCTAGTGGAGCTACACTAGAAAAATAGGTGGATGATATTTTGAAGATTATAAAGATGAGCAACTATAGGATCGTAGATCAGTTGTTGCAGGCTCTGCCAAAAATATCTATTCTGGCCTTGCTTATGAACTCCTCTGCTCACAGAGAATATTTGATGAGGGATTGGACCAAGCTTTCGTGAAAAGTGATATGCTAGTAGACCAATTTAGCAGTGTGGTAGGGAATATTACATCATGTAATAACCTGAGTTTCTGCAACGATGAACTGCCCGATGAAGGGAGGAATCACAACTTGGCCCTCCACATCTCTATGAACTGCAAGAATGATTCATTATCCAATGTGTTGATTGATAATGGATCCGCATTGAATGTTATACCGAGGAGTACGCTTATGAAGTTGAAATATCAAGGAACGCCCATGCACCCGAGTGGCATTATTGTGAAAGAGTTTGATGGATCAAGAGAATCTGTTATTGGTGAAGTGGACTTGCCTATTCATATAGGCCCATGTTTATTTCAGATTACTTTCCAGGTCATGGATATTATACCCGATTACAACTGTTTGTTGGGACGACCATGGATACATTGGGAATGGGCTGTCACTTTGACTTTACACCAGAAGTTGAAGTTTGTACGTGAAGGAAAAGTGGTAATTATAAATGGAGAACATGCGTTATTGATATCTCATTTGTCCTCTTTCAGTATTGTGGAGGCGGATGAAGCTGCTATTGGAACCCAGTTCCAAGCTTTATCCATTGATAATATAAGAGGAAATAAGAATTTTATGGCTTCGTTTAAGGATGCACAACAGGTTGTGCGTAATGGCGATAGTGAAGTATGGGGACAGATTGTTGACCCACCTATAAACAGGAATAGAGCTGGCTTAGGATTCTCTGTGAAGAATGATAAAGGAAAGAGCATGAAGCTGAAGTCTGTTGTGGGCAAGTATCAAGATATCTTTCATAGCGGGGGTTATCTTCATCTAACTATTTCCGGGATTAATGCCATTATGGAAGATGAAGCAGAGCCAGAAATGCCAAATTATGTGACGCACGAAGTAAGGGTTCAGAACTGGATCACCATTGATGTTCCCTCTTGCATGCATGTCTCAAAGTAATTTGTTTTTGTTAACCTTTTCTAAAAGCTTTCACTCTTCCCAAGGTGAAAGTATTGATATTGTATGGGCTTATCTGTTTGCTTTGATTTTTAAAATCAATAATAAAAGTTGTCTTTGTTTCCCAAATTGTGTTTTTATTTTTTGATTTTTTTCTTGGAAAATGGTAATCGGGAAAAACCTTTCAAAATAAATAATAATTGAAATTGAATATGCATAATCACTTGTTATATGTGTCAATTTCTAAAAGCAATCATAAATCATATGTGGAGATTAATTAAAAAACCCTCTCCCAAATTTGAATGTCATGTGTATGGGGCCGAAGAAGAAGACTATGATGAGATTCCGGAAGAGGTCTCACGGTTGCTTGAGCGCGAGGATAATTCCATTCAGCCATATAGAGAGCCATTAGATGTAATCAATTTGGGTTCAGAAGAAGATCTGAAGGAAGTCAAGATCGGAGCATTTCTCCATCCTGATGTGAAGAGCAGGTTAATTGAGATGTTGAAAGAATATGTGGAAATTTTTGCTTGGTCTTACCAAGATATGCCTGGTTTGGATACAGATATTGTAGAGCACCATTTTCCTTTGAAGCCAGAGTGCCCTCCTGTCAAACAGAAATTGCAAAGAACTCCCCCAGATATGGCAGTAAAAATCAAGGAAGAAGTTCTAAAGCAGATTCATGCCGGTTTTCTTGTCACATCAGTGTACCCTTAGTGGATTTCCAATATTGTTCCAGTACCGAAAAAAGACGGAAAAGTTCGCATGTGAGTAGATTACAGAGATCTAAATAAAGCTAGTCCAAAAGATGATTTTCCATTGCCACACATTGATTTGTTAGTGGATAGCACAACAAAATTCAAACTATTCTCGTTCATGGATGGATTTTTCGGGTATAATCAAATAAGAATGGCTCTAGAGGACATGGAAAAAATAACGTTTATCACACCATGGGGAACATTCTGTTACAGAGTGATGCCCTTCGGGTTGAAGAACGCTGGTGCAATGTGCCAGAGGGCTATGAGAACCCTATTCCATGATCTGATGCACAAGGAAATTGAAATATATGTTGATGATATGATCGCCAAATCCCAGACTAAAGAAGGGCATGTAGAAGATTTGTTGAAGTTGTTTATGTGTTTGAGGAAGTATCGTTTCCGCTTGAAGTTGACCCTGATAAGGTCAAAGCAATTCAAGAAATGCCAGCGCAGAGAACTGAAAAGCAAGTCAGAGGTTTCCTCGGGCATTTGAATTACATCTCCAGATTCATTTTCCACATGACTGCAACGTGTGAACCGATCTTTAAGTTGTTAAAGAAAGATCAAGGTTGTGCGTGGACAGATGAATGCCAAAGGGAATTTGAAAGTATTAAAGAATATCTGCTTGAACCTCCTATCTTGCTCCCTCCTGTTGAAGGAAGACCATTGATTATGTATCTGACAGTGTTAGATAATTCCATGGGCTGTATTCTGGGACAATGAGATGAAACATGGAAGAAAGAGTATGCCATTTATTATCTCAGTAAAAAGTTTACTAATTGCGAGTCGCGGTATTCTATGCTGGAAAAGACATGTTGTGCTCTGACTTGGGCGGCAAAACGTTTGTGGCAATATATGTTGAATCACACTACTTGGTTGATCTCCAAAATGGATCCAATCAAGTACATTTTTGAAAAGCCTGCTCTTACTGGGAGAATTTCCCATTGGCAGATGTTGTTATCTGAATATGACATCGAATATCACACTGAAAAAGCTATTAAAAGCAGCATGTTGGCAGATTATCTTGCTCACCAACCAATTGATGATTATAAGTCTGTGAAGTATGATTTCCCCGATGAAGAAGTGATGTTTCTGAAAGTGAAAGATTGTGATGAACCATTGCCTGAGGAAGGTTCTAATCCTGAATCTCACAGGAGCATGATATTTGATGGAGCTGTGAATGCTTATGGTAAAGGAATTGGTGTTGTGATTGTCACTCCACATGGAACACACATACCTTTTACTACAAGGTTGACATTCGATTGTACTAATAATATGGCAGAATATGAGGCTTACATCATGGGTCTCGAAGAAACTATTGATCTTAGAATTAAAATTCTAGATGTGTATGGCGATTTAGCTTTGGTAATAAATCAGATTAAAGGAGAGTGGGATACTCGTCACCCAGGCTTGATCCCTTACAAAGATTATGCTAGAAGATAGTTACCCTTCTTTAATAAAGTTGAATTCCATCACATCCCCAGAGAAAAAATTCAAATGACGGATGCTTTGGAAACTCTGGCTTCTATGTATCAAGTAAATAATTGGAATGATATACCTTGAATTATAGTTCGGCGACTGGATAGGCCCGCTTATGTGTTTATAACAGAGGAGGTAGAAGATGAGAAACCTTGGTATTACGATATCAAGCATTTTCTCCAGACTCAAGAATACCCAATTGTTGCATCGAATAAAGATAGGAAGACATTGAGAAGATTGGCTGAAAGCTTCTTCCTTAGTGAAAATGTGTTGTACAAGAGAAATTATGACACGGTCTTGCTCAGATGCGTGGATAGACATGAAGCAGACATGTTGATACATGAGGTTCATGAAGGTTCATTTTGCACTCATGCCAATGGACATTCAATGGCTAAAAAGATGCTAAGGGCAGGCTACTATTGGCTGACAATGGAATCTGACCGTTACAGATTTGCAAAGAAGTGCCATAAATGCTAGATTTATGCGTACAAAATTCATGTATCTCCGACACTTCTCAATGTTATTTCTTTCTCGTGGCATTTCTCTATGTGGGGTATTGACATAATTGGAATGATATAACCCAAAGCTTCAAACGAACACCATTTTATCTTGGTAGTAATTGATTACTTCACCAAATGGGTGGAAGCTGCTTCATATGCTAATGTTACTAAGCAGGTGGTTGTGCGCTTCATTAAGAATAATCTTATATGTCAGTATGGTGTGCCGAGTAGAATTATCACCAACAATGGCTCGAATCTGACCAACAAGATGGTGACAGAGCTTTGTAAAGAATTCAAGATTGTCCATCACAATTCATCTCCATACAGGCCGAAATGAATGGGGTTGTTGAAGCTAGTATTAAGAATATCAAGAAGATCATCCAGAAGATGGTTGTGACTTATAAAGATTGGCATGAAATGCTCCCTTTTGCTTTACGTGGATATCAGACATATGTTTGTACTTCAACAGGAGCAACCCCGTTCTCCCTTGTGTATGGAATGGAAGTGGTGCTCCAAATTGAGGTTGAGATTCCTTCTTTGTGCGTGATAATGGAAACCAAGTTGTTAGAGGTTGAATGGGTCCAGAACAGGTTTGACTTTTTGAATTTGATCGAAGAAGGCCGAGCCTCATGAATTCAGAGAAGGCGACCTCGTGCTCAGGAAGATTATGTCTTTCCACACTGATTATAGGGGCAAGTGGACTCCCAATTTGGAAGGCCCATATGTTGTCAAGAAAGCCTTCTCTGGCGGTGCATTAATTCTTGAAACTATGGATGGAAAGGAGTTCCCATGTCCCATGAATGTTGATGCAGTCAATAAATACGTCGCCTAAAGAAATAAACAAACAGCTCGCTAAGTTGAAAACCCGAAAGGGCGACTTAGGCAAAAAGGAGCGTCTCGGTAGGCTGAAAACCCGAAAGGGCGGTCTAGGCAAAAATTAGAGACTTAAACAGAATAAATTTTCCCACTAAGTTGAAAACCCGCAAGGGCATGATTAGGCAAAAGTTAGAGACTTTCTTGGAAAGTAACTACATCAGACAAGACTTGATCATTGAAGCAACAATCTTCTTGGATCCTCACCATACTTCAACAGAAGCTTCTGCTCAGGATTTCGAAGTTGTTAGGGAGAATAGTGGTCATTGTATTTAAATAAATCTTTTCCATTATATTACCATTTTCCAAACTTTGTAATCATCCGTGGAGTCTCGCCATTCGTAAACTACCATTCTATCAATAAAGTTTGAGCTTTTACCCAATTATTTGTAATTCTTATTTTATTCTGCATACAAAGACTCCATTTATTATTGATAATAATTTTCAAAGCAAAAATATTAAATAACAAAAAATTGTTTTTTGAAAAGAATTTACAAATTACTTTTACTTTAGATTTTGTGATTCAAGAGGAAAACAAAAGTGGTGATTCCAGGAATGGACGAACTCCAATAATTTTGGGAAGTTTTGTTTCCCCCATGAAGGTTTTCTCAGGTCGTTTTCGCTGGTATGCGCATGATTTTTGTATATTGAAGACGATACCAATTGGCGTAAGGTGTGGTATTGGGTTTATGATCCCATTATCCCTAGTCAAGTCTTGGTTCATTTTTTATTCTGGGTTTGCATGGTCCGAGGCCTCTATCCTGGATTCCCCAGAGAAGTCTTCTCTCATATGACGAAAGGTCTTGTTCCCTTGGTGTGCTGAGATGGAACTATTTTCAAAATGTCGCTCTTTTTGGCAGTGTTGGCATTATTGTTGGTATTTATTCCCCAGGAAAGCTATCCCAGGGCATTTTTTGTTGGAATAGGTTTGCATGATATGAAGACTCAATTCAAGATTCCCCAGTGAAGGCTTCACTTATTTGGTAAAAAAATATCTTGTCTCCCTGTGCATGCTGAGTTGGACTCATTTGCGAAGCAGATCCCTTTCAACAATACTTGCATTCTATTTGATTTCCCGATAGTCAGGCAAGGACAATGTTTTATTTAATAAGTGTTGAGACATTTGTCAATTTTTTGGGTTTTCACCCGCCAAGTGTTGGGTTGGATTTAAAATCCCCATAATTTTGATTTCTTGATGTAATGTTTGAATTCTTAACTCCCCAAGTTATTATCCTCATGAGGTTTCATACTTTTTCCCCAGAGAAGTTGGTGCAATATTCACTCTCAATATTGAAGAACGTATCTTGGTTTCCCCTCTTTGATGTGGTGTTGTCCTCCCCATTGAAGTTAGAACGAGGTCTCCCGTTGTTATCTCGACGATGAGGCACTATCTCCCCTAGTGAAGTCTGTATGATATTTCCCCAATGAAGTCAGCACGAGATCCTCAGTTGATGCTTTGACGATATAGTTTTCATCTGCCTTATTTAAAACCAGTATTACAATCCCCAGTATAAGTACAGATCGTGAAACATGTGTTTTCCCCATTGAAGTTTGTGTGTTATTCCCCGGTGAAGCCTGGAGGAGGATGTTATATCCCTGTATCTGTACTGATTTGTTGCTATGATTTGATTATTTTCAGACTATGTTCCTTCCCAGTGAAGTTAAATCGTGAAATATGATTTTGTTTCCTCAGTTGGTGCTTATTTTCTTATCGAATTTTCATCTTGGATATGATTTACCCGAGTGAACGTTGGTAGTTCATCGTTAGTGAACGTCGGTGTTATTTTATTCTCTTTCTACCTTCAGTGAACTTTTTTAGTTCACCTCCAGTGAGCGTGGGTGGTATCTTTTTGCTGCCTTCAGTGAATGTTGGCAGTTCATCGTCAGTGAACGTCGGTGCTATATTCTTTTCTCTCTACCTTCAGTGAAAGTTGGTAGTGCATCATCAGTGAATGTCGATGTTATTATCTTACTACCTTCAGTTAACGTTGGTAGTTCACCTTCAGAGAACGTGGGTGTTATCTTTTTGCTACCTTCAGTGGACGTTGGTAGTTCACCGTCAGTGAACGTCAGTGCTATATTTCTTTTCTCTCTACCTTCAGTGAAAGTTGGTAGTTCATCGTCAGTGAACGTCGATGTTATTCTCTTACTACCTTCAGTGAATGTTGGTAGTTCACCTTCAGTGAACATGGGTGTTACCTTTTTGCTACCTTCAGTGAACGTTGGTAGTTCACGGTCAGTGAACGTCAGTGCTATATTTCTTTTCTCTCTACCTTCAGTGAAAGTTGGTAGTTCATCGTTAGTGAACATCGATGTTATTCTCTTACTACCTTCAGTGAATGTTGGTAGTTCACCTTCAGTGAACGTGGGTGTTATCTTTTTGCTACCTTCAGAGAACGTTGGTAGTTCACATTCAGTAAACGTTGATGCTATATTCTTCTCTTTCTACCTTTAGTGAACGTTGGTAGCTCATCGTTAGTGAACGTCGGTGTTGTTATACTTCTTTTTTTCTACCTTCAGTGAACGTTGGTAGTTCACCATCAGTGAACTTTGGTGATTATACTTCTTCTATTTCTACCTTCAGTGAATGTTGGTAGTTCACCATCAGTGAATGTCGGTGTTGTTATTCTTCTTATTCTACCTTCAGTGAATGTTGGTAGTTCACCGTCAGTGAACATTTGTGTAGTTATGCTTTTCTCTTTCTACCTTTAGTGAATGTGGTAGTTTCGCCTTTAGTGAAAGTTGGTGTATCCTTTGACCTTTTACTGTCATCTGTGAGTCGGTATCTTTTTGATCTTCTACCTTCGACTATTGAGTTGGTAGTGTATAGTTATCTGCCGATCACTTTTATCCTATATTATTTCCTCTTTAGATGAGTTGATGCTACCTTGTCTCTTCTTTGGGTTTTACACCAATAGAGTCGGGTCTTTTATTCACGAGTGATTTATTTTCCTGGTTGGGTTTCTTTTCGATTTTTTGTTTCCTTTATTACATCCCCAGTGGTGTCTTGCGTCTCTTTAGATTTGTCCATCTACATTCATAATCATAAGCATTGCGGGGCATCTTAGGGCCAAAAATAGGGCTTGTTTTATATTTAAGTATCTTCAATCGCGTCGACACGAAGATTTTTTAACTTTTGTATCTCCGGATAGAAGACACTTAAACAAGGGCAGCTGTTGTACCCCAATTTTTGCCCCTAAGATTCCCATATCATATCATATCATATCAACTCGGTCATAACAAGATCACATTAAGGTTGGTTCTTCCTCTTTTTCTATCTCATATCTTTAAATTTGCTCTTGAGGAATCTCCAAGCACGTTAGTTGTATTTTGTATATGTGTTGTTGACTAACTTCTAATCAAAATACAAAAAATATTTGTCTTTGTCTTTGCATATTTGTGTTTTGTAGGTACCGAGTCAAAGCATATCACAAATAAGTATTTTCGGTATTATTTTTCTAAAATCTCTATTTGCAAAGAAAATAAAATAAAATAAAATAAAAATTCATTTTTTTCACTGATGCAATTGATTGCTCTTAGAGTGCAACCGATTGCACAAAGTGCATTTTGCGCCATTTTAGAAAAAATACACTAATACAATCGATTTCTCCCAGAGTGCAATCGATTGCATAGAGTGAAAATTTGAAAAAAAAATCAGCAATTTCAAGCTTGTCAATTTTGGTGCCAATTTTTCATTTTTTGAAAGATATATCATTAATTCAAATTTTGGTGCCAATTTTTCTTTTTTAAAAAAATATTCATTAATTCAAATTTTGGCTCTAATTTTTGAAAGATATATCATTAATTCAAATTTTGGCACTAATTTTCGAAAGTTATATCATTAATTCAAATTTTGGCTCCAAGAATCAATTGCCAAATTACCACTAATCCCAAGCTTAAACTCTACAAATAGAGCCCTCATTTCATTCAAATTTCAAGCTTCTGATAGTCAAATCTACCTTGCTAAAAAATCTCTCAATTCTCTCCATCTACCAAATTCACTCAAAGCTCCATTTTCAAAAAAAGTCCGTAAGCTTTGCATTGAAGCTTACTAATCTTTGAGCTAAACCTTCATCCAAACACTTTTTCTTTATCAATTCTCTACATCCAAGCTTGGGCAATTGATTCTTGTGGCTGAATTGAAGCAAATTCTTGAAGTTGTTTTAATAATTCTCTAGATCTATCTTTGGTAAGTTAAATTATTCATCTTTCACAATGTGATCTCTTGTTGATTTTTGGGTTGATTCATTGAGCATTATTTTGTGATTCCAATGGTGCTATTTTCTCATAATTTGATGGAATTTCCGTGCTCAATTGAATCCATGATCATAAGATGTTTGATGGAAAGTTTGAACAAGAATTTTTCCTTTTGAAATGCTGATTTTTTGTTTTTCACAGTGAGCAATTGATTGCTCCCAGAGTGCAATCGATTGCACTAAGTGAATTTCACGCAAATTTTTGAAAACTTCACTATGCAAATCGATTTGCATTGTAGTGCAATCGATTTGCACAGAAACATAATGCATTTTTTGCCTTGTTTTAGGGCAGCTTTGATCCAAAATGCTTTTTCTACTCACTCCTTTTGATTGTTGGTTTGGATTGCAATTTTAAATGTCCAATTTATCTTTAAGTTAAATGGACTTTGTGGTGTAGATGAAGTTGGATAAATGTTCATCAATTCAAATCTACCAAAGAGTGAACTATTTAATTCATTTTTGATGCTTTGGATTAATGATATGTTTAGTGCTTTAATCCATCTAGATGAGTGATTGAATTTAAAGATGAAAGAAATTTAAGGTAGTGATCCAAGTTAGTTTATCATTCCCCTCCCTTTTCATCTTATCCCTTTCTTTTTTTAATTGTGCTACATGATAAGGGATGATGATCTCTATATCATTTATCCAAACATGAAGTACATAGAATGCTATTGACTGTCCTCAAAATAGGTGTGACTTCTACATAAGTCCACTTACGATTGCTTAACATAGCGCTAAATTTTGTCTCGGTTCGAATAAAAAATCATGCATGGCCCAAACCTATGTTTGCAAGACCAAGTATGTTAATTTGATCCCTTTGATCCAATAACCTTGAGATTCATTGTTAGGAGGCTTTGGTTCTACCAATCCTCTAATGGATCTTCATCAATGTTGGTCAACGCGGATCACTTAAATATCGTTGATCATTAAATGTTGCCTTGAGGATCATTAAATGGATGATATACTTGACAAAAAGCAAATGCAACTTGTTGTTGAGATGCTTTGGTTCTACCAATCCTCTAATGAGTTTCAAATGCAAGTTTCAAGATGGTCATCCAACTAACAACTAATTTCTAACAATTGACGTTATTTTATGCTTTTATTTTATGCTCTTTACTTTATGTACCATTTACTTTAGCATTTACATTTAATGCTATTTTCATCTTTGCTCACTTGAGCATTTATTTTTATGTCATTTTTATTTTGCTCACTTGAGCTTTTTTTTATTTTCTTTTGAAGATACTTAATAATCAACATGAACCATAAAAAAGATTAATGATACTTGGACTATTTGGTTACTATCCTTGGCATTATGGAGTATTGGACTTCTTGGACTTTGGAATAGAGACCTTGGCCTATTTTGGAGACCTTGTGACCTTAATTGATGTTTTGTCTGGAGTTATTGAGGTTTACCTCAAGACATTGGGTTGTTTGTTTGTTTTGTGTGCAGGTTATTATGATTACATACTTTGTTTGTAATCTGGAAATCATCTATATACAGCTGTTACTCTGCCCAATTTTTGCGAAGACTTAATACACTTGAAGTTTGGTTCTCTCAAGAGGTCTAGTATCTTTTCTTGCTTGGTTTCAATCCAAAGAATGAGAATTTTATCTTGACGCATAATGTCGAGTATTGGCTTCTTGTTGGTTATATGGTTCTTATCCCTAGCTTTTACTTTATGCTTTAGGATAGTCCTACATCTCCTCCCATCTTCTTTAATTTCAAAAATCTTCTTCCTCCTTTTGAAAACTCTTCTTGTTTCTAAACTTGGACCACTTTCACAATAAACTTTGACTTAGGTCCATGAATTTTCAAAACATTTTCATGAATAAACTTCAATCAACTTAATAATACCTTGACAATTTTTGTGAGAAGAATAAAAGTCAACCAATCTCATTCAAATCATTTTTCCACTTTGGCATTTTACCTTTAAAACTTTTTTCAAAAGATTAGACTCTTGCCAATCCTTGTAGTGATTCAAACAACTATACTTCTACAATATGTAGTGTTGTACCCCAAAATTTTCCCTCCCATATTTCTCAATACATGTCAAGCGAGGTCCCTAAATTGCTCAAGGAAGTCCAAGAGTTGACTAGACAAACTCTCTCCTAAGCCAGTCTACCTCAAATTAGGGTTTCATTTTGCATCAAGGTGTTTGAGTCCAAAGTATTCCAAATGCTCACCATTTTCCTAATATGTTTTAAAGATCATCCATGTCAAGTTTCAAGCCTTGCAGAGGAAGTTTGCTCAGTCAATTGCTCAAAGGCATGAAAATCGACTGTGCTAGGTCAAGAGTCAACTGTGGCCAACACACAGTCAAATTTCATAATTTTTGGTCAACATCCTCATTTTGAAGTATCATTCATCATTTGATCAAGAGTTGATCATGATTCATCAAGGATTGCTCACAATTCATCAAAATCCAAAAGTTGCTAAATTGGGGTTTTGTAGTAAAAGTCAACTCAACTTTGACCAAGCATAACTTTCTCATACTTTATCAGAAATGACCCATCCAAAGCTCATTTTGAAGAGGATGAAATTCCATACAATTCATCTTCATCTCCCAAGTTCAAAATATGCACGCACAAAAAGATATGAATTTTTACATTAAAGGTCATTTTGGAAAGTCAACAAAAACACCTTTTGGGTCAAAGTGTCATACATGAACATGGAATACTCAATTGAGTTGAGACAAAAAGGGTTGCTTAGAGGACATACTTAGCTTTATGAAAAGTCCAAGAACACCTCTCTAGGGTCAAAATTGAGGGAGTTATGCATTGGCCAAGTTGACATTTTTTGCAAAATTGCCAAAAGTGAAATGTGCTAAAATTTGCATCTTTTGCTAAATGGGCCCAACTTTTTATGCTTTCATCTCATTCCTAACATAGTCCACGACCTATGGGACCCTCCATACTTTATTTTATCATTTATTAAATTTATTTTGATTTTTATTCATTTAAAATTCAAATAAAATCAAATAAATCCTAATAAATCATATATGGCATTTTAGGAATGATCTTTTGCATTGAAAGAAGATATTATATGATGTCAAATGAAGGTCAAATCGTGCAAGGCCAATGTGGTTGGAAAAGATTGGATTTGAGAAAAATTGGAAAGGAATCATATGCATTGAAAGAGCAAATCAAATCTCGATAATTGATAAAGATACAATGCATTTTTATTGACTTAATGCGTTCCACTACATATAGAGAAGAGATCCAATGCACAAGGGAGGGGGTTGAGAGGTAGAAAAAGCTGCAAGCAAGAATTGGAAATTGTCAAAAAAGTGACAGACTGATTTCCAGTTTAGAGGCTAATTCACAGACTTTCAAAGCCACCAATCGTTTCCTGGAATCTCTCTGAAGCTAGCACGACCGGTTGCACGCCTCTACACGCCCAGAATCACCCTCTAGACGTCACACGGTTTGCATTCTTTTTCAGATCTCATTGCTATGATTCTTGCATCGTGAACGTGTTTCGATAGTATATTTGTGTTTATTGTCATGTTTGCATCATGTCTGGACCATTTAATTGAAGTTTTAACACTTGTATGAACATCTGCCATAGCTAGGGTTTGCCTTGTTTTTTTGGGGATTTCAAATGCAGGAACAATTGGCCCTAATGAAGGATACCATTGTGATCAGAGGGTCAAACCCAATCGATCCATGGTCTTGAATCTTATTTATATTGCTTGGATGTAATTTTTGAAATACACAGGGTTATAGCTACAGCGCCATGTCTGTAGGTAAAGGTTCAAAGTTTTAAACGACGGTTCCAAGGAAGAAGACGATGGCGTGTCACAACCTTACCCGCTGGTTTAAATTCTGGCGCGTTTATTCTGGCCAGAAACTCGTTTTTATGATATATTATTTGTTTTTATTATATTAATAAATTAACATCCAGCGCAACTGGTCAGAAGAAGGAAGTCATAAACTCATGATTCTGGGATCGAACCCATGTGTGAGCTTTTGACATTTTCCCCCTTTGTTTTCACCAGATCCAGCACCTGCACTTTCTGAGGTTCAACATCTTCTGGTTCCATCAGCCACAACCAGATCATGCGTTCTCTGGTTATCTTCTGGATCCATCAGCCAGGACCAGGTCAAGCATCCTTTGGGCATTATCTTCTGGATCTTTTAGTCAGAGCCAGATCCATCACACCTCACCTTCTGAAGGTCATCATCTGCTGGATCCAACGGTCAGAATCAGATCTGGCTCCTACCATCTTCTGAGGGTCATCTTCTGGATCCTTCAGCCAGAACCAGAGCTGCTGATCACAAGCCCATTATTCCTTCCTTTTCTTTTCCTTTTTTTTTTCTATTTTATCTTTTCTTTAATTCATAAACTAATTATTTGTTTCACAAAAAAAATCATAAAATCAAGAATTCACAAAAATTAGAATTAGTTGTTTTATCAAATTTAATTTAATTAATTTAATTTAATTTAGAGCAACTTTAATTTGTTTCTCACAATTAAAATCAACTAGAAAATTAGGTTTAATTCTTTGATTTAATTGTTTCCCATTTGCAAATAAAATAAAAATACAAAAATAGGTTAATTTAATTATTTTTCTTAATTAAAATTAATTAGTAATTAGGTTCCTTTTTAAATTCAATTAAGCATTATTTTCCCAAAACTAAACAAAAACATTTTCTTTAACTAATCACAATTAGGTCTAGGCAAGGGTCAAAACCCTAGTTGCTCCGCATTCGATTCATCGCGCGCGTATTATTATTTTTACCGATATTTCTGTAAATGCTCATGGTTGTAATAATTTAATCTAGGGCTTTTAATTTATCTCATTTTCTGGGTTTTTTGGCTATGTAATTAATCCCCTCCCCGAAGCCTTGTAATAGCGTAGATTTACTTTCTCGCATTTTTACATTCCCACAAATATTAACTATTTAGATGTATGTTGATAGGATTGTATGACAAGAATGCATGACAAATTAATACAGATAGAAAACCCTAATGTACAAAGATTAAATAACTGAAACAAATCACTCGCACATATCACTCTTAGGGTATACTCCCACTTCAGTTGCCTTCGGTAAACGATCATTAAGCATAGAGTGTCTTAGTGGTTTCCCTCATGTCTAAAAAGATCAAATGTCCCGTTCGAATGTTGCCTCAAATATGATCTTAAGACTATAGGGTTATTACTAAGATATCCTAACATTGCTTTAATGATCGTACGTCCCTTTCGAATTGACCCTTACAACTCCAACGACGGTGCTACCTACTCCTTAATAGTAGGATAGCGCTGTCTAAAGGAAATGAGAATAAAAACAATCTTTTTTTCGAGTAGGTAGATGCTAGTAGGTACTTGCTCAAATCAAAACTTTTCACACTTACACCTTTCAAAAAAACAAATTTTCAAAACAACGTCGTCACACCTTTGAGGACTGATACAATGGTTATCAAGAAGTTAAAACTCTTTTAAAAAACAAAGCACATACACAAGCATTTTAAAAAGATGAGCAAGTACCTAAGGTCCCATGGAAAACCATGGATAGAAAGGGTGCTAACACCTTCCCTTTCTATAATCTACCCCCCGTACTCAGAAATCTTGAAAAAGGATTTTTATGTACTTTTTTCCTTCCCGGTTGGATGAAATAAAAGTCGGTGGTGACTCTTGCTTACTGCGACATTTTGCAAACAAAAAGCGCAAAACGCAAACCAGTATTAACAGTCGGTTCTGCCACCGTATCACAGAACTGGCAACTCTGTTGGGGATTAATAAGTGGGGTATACCTTAGGATCTAGTTCATCATAATTGCTTCTCTTAATTGCTTTGATTGCTTTACTTTTAAGGGTTTTGTTTGGGAGTTACTATAGATCCTAACCCGGATCCGGGGACACCTTTTAGGTAAGTAGCAATAAACTGTGAGGGAACTGTACAACATAGACCGATACGGTTGAAGCAGTAGCTACATTGATGTGGCACATTGGTTGGTACCCGGTATCCCTTGTGGAGAAACGAGGAGAATACAGGGCCACTGTGTGGTGTAATTAAGCATCAACTGACCTTAGAACCCTTAATCGACCAACTTGGCCATTAGAAAGTAGTGAGATAGCCGGCCTCGGTGTAAAGCTGGGAACTAGTTGATACTCGATGCTACACTCATTGAGACCATACTCTCGAGATAGTTCCGACCGCAAGAAAAGATTTCGTGAGCTGAAACCATGACCGATGGAGGATGGTCAGTGATATTGAGATCCTCTAGGACCCGGTTACTTTTTTCTAGGATAGGTCGAAACCAACTTAAATTCAAGAGGGTATTACCTTTGACCTCATGCAAGCCTTAAACCTAAGGGCTTTGTGTGATTTGACAATGTTTGCAATATCTGTGTTTGCAATATCTGTGTTTTATATACCTGTGGTTTACCATGACATCATGCATCATAACATGGCACTCATGCTTCATTACACTAACCATTTAGAAGACCAGGGGAATTTATCTTAGTTTTGTTTTGCAGATTATGGCTTCCGTACGCAGAAATACCATCCGAGTCAACTTTGTGCAAATACCTGCCCAACTCAAAGAGCTAGCCTCAAGGGTTTCTGAGAGTTCTATGTTCATTAAGAGACACGGGAAACTTCTCAGCCTGGTCACTTCAAATCTTGATGAACAGATGTTGAGTGTACTTTTCCAGTTCTTCTTTTCCAATTCTTTGATCCTGTGCATCGTTGCTTCACCTTTCTAGATTACCAGCTGGTTCCCACCTTGGAAGAGTTCTCTCACCTATTGGGCATATCCATTCTTGAGCAGGTACCCTTCACAGGTATGGAAGAAGTTCCTAGACCAGAAGACATTGCTTCAACTCTGCATTTGAAACGGGCTGATGTAGTATCCAATTGGGAAACACGAAGCGGGGTCGAAGGTTTTCTAGCCAAGTTTCTGATAGACCAGGCTCAGCTATTCTGGGATGACTTGGATTTTTAGGCTTTTGAAGATATCTTGGATCTTCTTATCTATGGTTTGGTTCTCTTCCATAATCTGGATTCCTTTGTAGATGTGAATGCTGTCAAGATTTTCCTTTCTCACAACCCTGTGCCTACCTTGCTTGGGGATATCTATCATGCCCTCTATACTCGTACCGTGAGGAGAAGAGGGACTCTCATGTGTTGTATGACGTTGTTGTCGAGGTGGTTTATTTCGCACCTCCCTAAGTTTGTGCTGCATAACGAAGAAGGTTTGGGTTGGTCATACAGAATAATGTCACTTGCCCCATACAGATATTCTTTGGAGTTCCCTTGCTATGGAAGACACTGTTGTTATTGATCGTTGTAGAGGATATCCTAATGTCCCATTGCTTGGAATAAGAGGGGGTATAACTTATAATCATTGCATAGCTTTACGACAATTTGGTCGTGCTCAGAGAGATGGTCCCCATGAGCTACTTCTTGAGGACATTGTATTTAACTACAAGGAGGACGTTAAGGAGTACCGATGGAGGTTTATACGAGCTTGGGGAATGGTGAACAGATCTGACCCCCAAGATTTGGGACCAAATACTTCCCTTCCTATGTAGCCTTACCTCCAATGGGTCCGAGCTCGTGCCCAGAAGCTTGGGATGCCCTATAAAGCCGTATTTCCAGTGATTGTGGAGCCCACTAATGAAGAAGGTGTTCCTTACACGTTTATTTATCCTTACATGCCCAGTGATCCTGGGGAGTTGTAGAGGTCTTGGATTCATCTGAAGAATGAGCGGGATACTTATCGGGAAAAGTACCATGAACAAGAAAGGAAGATTTTGAAGCTCACCAGGAAGCTCGAGGAAGAAAGAGTGATCAATGACTATATCGGCACAAAGAGGAAGCGAACATGGTGTTGTAACACAAAATTTTCCCTCCCATTTTATCAAGATTTCCCCTCACAAGACTCTTTTGACTCAAGACCAAGCTAGGGTTTGCTCTACTCAAGACATCTCGTTGCACTGATAACCTGAAATTAGGGTTTGAGTTTGCACAAGGATTTTTGTACTTTCAATGCTCAATGTGACTTTCATACTTCATATTGGACTTACAAGATTGCCCATACCAAGTTTCAAGCCTTGAATTAAATTTTTGCCCAGTCAATTGGACAATAGACCTAGAAATCAACTGTATTGGGGAAAAAGTCAACTGTGGCCAATTTATAGTCAAACCTCATAATTTTTGATCCACATCAACATTGTAGACTCATATGAACCATTTGATCAAGTTTGGACCACAACTCCTCAAGAAATTTGATCAGATCATCAAAAGGGTAAAATGGTCATTTTTAGGGTTTTGACTACAGAAGGGAAATTTCTGATTTTTCACCTAGCCAGTGGCAAATTGGGTTCAAACATGGATTTAAGGACTCAATGGCATCATATTTACCTATTCAAAAGGTTCAAAAGATCTCAAAAGCATTGGATTGACAAATGAATTTTCCAATCAACTGATTAAAAATCAATTGTACACTGAAAAGTCAAACTTTGAATTTTTGGTCAAAATCAAGTGCCAAGGGTAATTTTTAATCAAGTTGTGTCAAAACATGAAACTTGTTCACCAAGAAACCTAATTTTGCAAATTAGGGTTTAAGATTGAAAATTTTCATAACTTAGAATTTTTCTAAGTTATGAAATTTTCTTATTTTTTCCCAACTTTGTCCAACATTTTCACCATGATGCAATTGGATTCAAAGAAAACTTACAACATGAAAGTTGTATTCCTCCACAAAATACACAACTTTTATTCACAAAGTTTTCCTAAAAGAAGTTTGGATCTCAAGTTATGATTTTTGGAACAAGGGTCCATGAAACTTTTAACTTAGTGAAATTTTGCCCTAGTTTAGGCAGGATTTTGACCTATCTTCATGGCAATTTTTCACCTAGTTCCCATTGGAATTTCAAAATTCATTTCAAATACGGATTGTAGATCATGGTACAAGCTTTCCAAAATGTCCAAGAACTCTCCAAAATCATTTATGGTTAGGGAGAATCGAAGGTTTAAATTTGGTAAAAAGTCACTTTGATCCATGGCATTTTTCATGTTGCTACAAATTGCAAATTCTATCCAGCCTTACTTGTACTTGCTCACAGGTCTTTAAACCATTCCACACTCAAAAATTGAATGCAAACTAAATGGTTTAAGGCATTATTCTGATCAATGGAAGATTACACATTGAATTAATCTAAAAATGGCAAAAAGGCAACATTGCCATTTTCATAAAGTTGGCTTTATGTCAAGTTGTTCCTCTTGAGCATTGAACCCTTTCTTTGGCAGCAAACAAACTCCATAAACTTAGGAAAAGGTACAACAACTTTGTGCATGGTTGGAGCTAGCCTGTACAGGCCTGCCCTTGGTCATTTCACACTTTTCTTAAAAAAAAACAAGTCAACTTGCCAAAATCACATAACTCTTGTATCTGATATAACCAAGTGTGGTAACCTTTTCAAATAAGTTTTGCACATCAAATTAAGTCAAAAGCACGAGCTAACCACTTCTCAAGCCTTCCAAAACACCAAAACACCATCTTCTTGCAAAACAGGGCAGTTGCTGCAATTTCACATCCATATCACAAACCACTCGTGCGTTTTGCTTGCAAACACTTCAAACACCTTCTAAACAACCAACCTGAACTATCCCAACCACTGGCCAGTGACTGTAACTCCATTTACACACTTCACCATTTCTGAATTCTATTTGTGCAGGTTGACTTCTACAAGCTTATTCAAGCAAGTTCAAAGCAAACTAAGCAATGGGGAAGATCAGAGGAAGTTCAAGCAAGCTCACAAGCACCTCAGGCCTCATTCCAACTTCCTATCTCTCTATTTAGGAATCATTAAGCTTAGGTTTGTGAATAAAAAATGTAGTACTCATTGCCCTTAAGCTGCACATATGCATAGATTTTATTTAAGTTAACTGAGTTGGAAGAATTTGATTGATGAACTTTCTGAAAAAGTTAGGTTAGAAATTAGGGCCAGAGAAATTCTCTCTAGTCTTTGAGAGTTAGATTAAGTTCTTTACATGGTTGGAATCGTGTTGGAAAATGCTATAACTTTTGTGTTGTGAGTTTTTGCTTTAGAGCACGTATGCAAGATTTCCAGATTTGAACATCAAGCACGTGTTTTTGTTTGTCACAATGTTAAAGATGAAGCAAGTGGGTTGGGCCTGTGTTGTTCCATACTTTTGACACCCCCTAACTTGCTATTTACACACCTCAGCCCATTTGTTTATTTTTTGCATATTTTTCTATTTGTTTTTCATTTCTGACTTTATTTTAATTTTCCTAAACATTAAAAATACCAAAAACATTTTCATAAATTTTCACATTTTATTTTATTTTTTAAAATTTTTTTTGGACATAGAAATAATTATTAAATAATATATACATTATTTTCTTAATAAAAGAACTTGTAAACACTACAAAAAATATTATACTTTTATTTTTATACTTAAATAATATTTTTTCTAACATACTTTTATTTCTTGACATTTTTATATATTTTTATTTTATTTTACATAAATAAATAATACATAATATATATATATATATATATATATATATATATATATATATATATATATATATATATATATATATATATATATATATATATATATATATATATATATATATATATATATATATATATATATATATATATATATATATATATATATATATATATATATATATATATATATATATATATATATATATATATATATATATATATATATATATATATATATATATATATATATATATATATATATATATATATATATACTTTCTTAAAACAAATTAGGGTTTCCACCCTTAATAAAAATAATATTTTTCTTATTTTTGAAACATTAAATATTTTATTTTTACATACATAAAAATAATACAAAATATTTTTTTGCATATTTATAATATATTGCATATTTATTTAATTATCCATTTAAATATTTGCTTATTTATTATTTGAACAAAGAATTCAATTTGGTTGTAATAATCTTAGGGTTTTAATTTCTTGCAAATAATCCCCTATTCAAAATTGTATCCCCCTCCCCATATCAATGTTGTAATAGCTTAGATTACTTTTACGCATTTATTGCTTTCAAATATGCCATGATAGCGATTAGGGTTTGTATGCAATATCCAAAATCAAAACAAATAACTAGACCTAATACAAGACATAAAAGCATGTAAATTGACAACACAATGCACACATACACCCCCTAGGGTTTCATCCACTTGTTGCCTTTAAAATGGCCATGGTATGCATGTTGAGTATCTTAGCAAATAAAAAACAAAACAAAAGATCATAGTCCCTCGATGATGCTATCTTGGTTGCCTATACAAAATGATCTAGTCCCTCAAACAAAAAAACTTGCTAAGATATTTAGCACTATTGCTATCATGGTCAATACGATGACTCGCGCTTGTCCCGTTTAACATCCAAATACAAGGTTGTTTACCAAATACAATGGTAAAACAACAATGTAAAAGGGTTAAAAATGTGTAGGAAAGATCTTTGAGTAGATAGGGTAGATGCTCTTAGTTACTTGAACAAAACTTGCAAACATCCTTGCTATTTTCAAAAACACATCACAACACAATTTCAAAACATTTCCCAAAACAAACTTTCAAACATTGAAACATTTTTCAAAAGACAAAACACCTTTGTATACATTCAAACAAGAATCATTACAAAGGTTGCCTAAACGATGGCCTCTTTTCAAAATACTTTCAAAACCACACACAAAGCACCATTTCAAACAATTGAAAAGCAAAAGAAAGTGATCTAAACAAGTAACTAAGAGCCCATGGAAAACCATGGATGAAAAGGGTGCTAGCACCTTCCCTTTTCATAATCTACCCCTCGAACCCAAGAATACATTTGCAAACACAAACGCAAAACCTCAAGTCAGTTCTCCCACCATATAACAGAACTGGCGACTCTGCTGGGGACAAATATAAAAGTGGGGTTACCTTAGGGTTTAGATCAACTTTACATGCTTATCTTGTTTGCTTTGATTGCTTTACATTTTGTTCTATTGTTTGGGTTTGAAATCCTCTACCCAGATTTGGGAAACATTCATAGGTAAATAGCAATACATTGTGGAAACTGTGCGGGGTATACCGACATGGTTGAAGCAATAGCTATATTAGTGCGACATATTTGTGGGTACCGGTAGCCTTTGAGTCAATCAAAGAGAATATGGGGATGCTGAGTGATGTCACGAAGCACTAATGAACTTTTAGAACCTTTACTTGACCATCTTGGCCTTTTTAGGGGTAGTGAGATGACCGGCTTTGGTGCAGTCTGAAGTTGGTAGATACTCGATACTACACTCATTGAGGGTTGTTTTCTTGGAATATTTTGGTCGTCAGTTAAGTGGCTAAACTGAAACATTGAACACAGAAAATAATCCAGTGATATTGAGCTCCTTAGAACCCGGTTACTATTTATAGGACATGTTGAGCCAACAAAATTCAAGAGGTTACTTATCTATGAAACACCATGCAAGCCTAAAAATAGGATCTTGTGTGATTTGCTTGTACATATACTTGTGCATACATCATAAACATCATGGAGCATCATATGCATCCAGTAACCATTTCAAGGCTTTGGATCATCATCTTTGTTCCTGTTTTGTAGGTTATGGAATCACTTCGCAGAAAAATAATCCAGGTCAACCTTGTGAGAATCCCTCCTCAACTCAAGGAGCTAGCTTCCAAGATTCTAGAGAATTCTCCCTTCACTGAAAGACATGGTAGACTTCTCAACTTGGTCAACTCCAACATAGAGAAAGACATGGTGAAAGTTCTCTTCCAGTTCTTTGACCCCCTACACCACTGCTTTACATTTCCTGATTACCAACTAGTGCCTACTTTGGAGGAATTTTCTCAACTCCTGAGGATTCCTATTCTCCATCAACTACCCTACAACGGTACGGAAAGAGAGCCAAAGCCTGAAGATGTTGCTCAAGCCTTACACTTACAAACATCTGATATCAAAGGTCATTGGGAAACCAAAAGTGGTGTCAAGGGTTTCTTGGTAAAGTTTCTGTTTGAGAAGGCACAAGACTGCTGGAATTCTCTAGATATGCAAGCTTTTGAGGAGATTGTAGCACTTATCATCTATGGGTTGGTGTTGTTCCCAAACCCTGATCAGCTTATAGATGTGAATGCTGTCAAGATTTTCATATCTCAGAATCCTGTGCCTACATTGCTTGGGGACATCCTCCACTCATTTCACACACGAAGAATGAGGAAAAGAGGTGTTCTCATGTGTTGTACTCCTCTTCTAGCAAGGTGGTTTATTTCTCACCTTCCCCAATCGGTCTTGAAGAATGAGCAAGGCTTGAGGTGATCACAACCGTTGATGACTCTTACACATTCTGATGTTCATTGGTGTTCTCGGTCCAGAGAAAATGTCATCATCATTGATTGTTATGGGGAATTCCCTAATGTCCCATTACTTGGCATTAGGGGAGGCATCACCTACAATCCCTGCTTGGCTCTGAGACAATTTGGGTATGCCCGAAGGGATGGCCCTTATGACATGCTGATTCCAGACTTGGTTTTTGACTTCGACAACGACGCTCAAGGACTTCGACAAAGGTTTATCCGAGCTTGGAGGATGCCCAACAAGGTAGACAGTAAGACCCTGTGACACAAGAATTCTATCCCCATTGAGCCTTACCTCAAGTGGGTACGAACCCGCACCCAGATTTTTATGATGCCTTACCCCTACATTCTCCCTGTGATCAAAGAGCCTATTATGGAAGGAGAGGTTCCATACACCCTCCTACATCCTGACATGCCAACATCATTGGAAGATCTGCAAAAGAGTTGGATACAGCTCAAGGAAGAACGAAACACTTTTGAAGCCAACTTCTACGCCAGTGAGAAGAAAGTTTTGGAACTTACTCGTCGACTCCATGAAGAGCATACTCTTAACACCTACATAGCACCAAAGAGGATGCGCAACATCTTTTTACATTAGAATTTTGTAATATTTTTCCCATGGGGCATTTATGTACTAACAAATTCTTCTTATTAATATGACGTGTGTTCTTTTTGTTTGCAACAAATTTGAATTTCTGAATCCTTGATTGCATTACATGAATACACATTATTCATCATATGCATAAACAAGTCTTCACACCAGGTTTCCTTATCTCTCTGCGGTTTATTTCAGCAAGATGGATATAGAGCAGACGGTCAAAGATCTACAAGTGCAGAATTCACATTTCCAACAGCTACTCATGACCTTGGAAAAGGGTCAGGAGGATCTTAAAGCACTGTTAGAAAAGGAAAAGGAGAAAAAGAAAAAGAAAAGAGTTGGTGTGGCTACTATGGGAAGAAGATTTGAGAACCAAGCTAGAAGGGTCCTGGATTTCCCCTCAACATCTGATGAAGGGGCAGGAAAAGGAAAGGGAGTTGCAGTGCCCTCTGAGTCTGAGGAAGAAGAAGAAGAGGATGAAGACTACTCTGAGCAGTAGTACCCTCCTGCAGGCGATAAGTACAAGAATTTGGAAGAGCGTCTTGCAGCTATGGAGGTACAAAGAGTGCCTGGGCTGGATTTCGAGGAGCTAGGGTTGGTTGTTGGAATTGTGATTCCCCCTAAATTCAAGGTGCCTACATTTGACAAATACGATGGTTTGTCTTGTCCGAAGATGCACCTACGGTCTTACGTCAGAAAGATCCAACCTCATTCTTCTGATAAGGATCTGTGGGTCCACTTTTTTCAAGATAGTTTGTCGGGTTCGCAATTAGATTGGTTCTACCAGCTTGAGAGATCTGATGTGCACAATAGGGAGGATTTGGCGGCTGCCTTCTACAGACAATATCAATATAATGCGGACTTAGCACCTACTCGTACTCAATTATAGAGTATGGGTATGGTCTCTAATGAAGGCTTTAAGGAGTATGCCCAGAAATGGAGGGACTTGGCTAGAAGGGTGTAACCACTATTGTCTGAGAGAGAGCTTATGGATATGTTTTTGGGGACCCTGTCAGGTCCATTTTTTAATCACTTGATTGGGAGTTCATCTACGGGGTTCACCGAGTTAATTCTGACTGGTGAAAGAGTTGAAGCCGTAATCAAGAGCGGTAAAATTCAAAAGGATGCGTCTGCTTCCGCTGTTATCAAGAAGACCTTTCCAGCCAAGAAAGAAGTCTCAGCTGTTTACTCCCAGAGAAGTCAAGGAAGAGTTGAGCGCTGGCCAACGGCGGGGGCTGTAATGATTCAGAAGTCTGCAGCTGATCAACCTCGAAACAGTCAACCCAGAACCAACCAAGCCAGGGTGGAAAGGCCTGCACGACAATTCACCCGAATCAATATGACACCTGCTCAGGTTCTCCCCCATCTGTTGAATTTAAACCTTGCAAGCTTGAAAGAGGATCCGAAGAATCCAAATACATCTTCTCCCTACTACCATTCAAATGCGAAGTGTGCTTATCATTCAGACAGCCTGGGGCATGACACCAACAATTGTTGGGCCCTCAAAAATAAGATCCAGGACTTGATAGATGCCAAAGAGGTGGAATTCGACGCCCCTGAAAAGCCTAACGTGATCTCTGCTCCTATGCCAAAACATGGTCACAATGTCCATGCTGTTGAAGAAGATCTTTATGTTGCTACTGTTGACGATTTGATGACTCCGTTACCAATAATCAAGATGAATCTGTTGAAAGTCGGGATTTTCCCGGGCTGTGAAAAAGTTTGTTATCTTTGTTCGTCCTTACAATCCGACTGTTCGTTGTTGAAGTTAGGCATCCAACACCTGATGGATAATCAAGAAATCCTCTTTGAGAAAACTCCTTTTACTCTGACCCCTATCAAAGATGTTGCTATAATTACCATTTCCGCCAATATTTCCAAGGTCTCCAAAATACCTGTTAAGATTACATCTGATCCAAAGATTGTACCTCTGAAGATAACTATGCCGGGGCCTATCCCATACAAGTCCAACAAATCAATACAGTGGAATTATGGAGGAGAGATCTTCTACCACGGTGTTAAGCAGATTGAATCAGTTGAAGAAAGTTCCGATGAAGAGACTCCTGACATAGGAAATATTGCTGGGACGAGTAAGATCACCCGCAGCAGAAGAATTTTATCTCCGTAGATTGCTCCTCCAAGGGAAATCTTCGGACCCTTAAATGCTCCTAAGGTTACTCCTGTGACGGTCAACATATATGTGTGAACTCCAGTTATTAAAGAAATTGTTACTCCCATGGTTGTACCCTCTACTGTTGCTGTTGATAAAGGTAAGGGGATCCAAGAAGCACCCGTCAGAACGAGGTCTCAGCCTTTGGTCATCCCTGTGACCACTCAAAAGGAAATAGAGGAGATTTTAAAAATAATTAAGAAAAGCGACTATGATGTCATAGAACAATTGGGGCAAACCCCTTCAAAAATCTCTATGCTGGCCCTGTTTCTCTGTTCCGAAGCTCATGCCAAAGCTTTGATCAGATTCTGGAAGACGGCCCACGTGCCTCAGGAAACCTCCACGGACCAGTTCCAGGAGTGTGTAGCTAGCCTAACAGCCGAAAACGGTCCTGGCTTCTCCGATGCCGATTTAACATCTAAGGGGAGAAAGCATAATGACGCGCTGCATGTCTCGGTAGAATGCAGAGGGACTACTCTTGCACATGTTCTGGTGGACACTGGTTCATCGCTGAATGTCTTACCAAAGAAGGCATTGGATAAACTACATTGTGAAGGTCTAATTTTGAAGCCCAGCAACATCATTATCAGAGCCTTTGATGGTTCTAAACGGATGGTCCACGGGGAGGTGGACATCCCGATTAAAGTGGGTACTGAAACCTTCAATTCCACATTCTATGTCATGGACATCCGTCCCTCCTACTCTTGCTTGTTGGGAAGACCATGGATTCATCATGCTGGAGCCATTACATCTACTCTGCATCAGAAGCTTAAGTAGTCTGTCCAGGGGAAAATTGTGACAGTTCACGGTGAAGAGGAATATATGATAAGCCATCTTAATTCTTTCCGCTATGTGGAATTGGATGGTGAATTCATCGAAACCCTCTTTCAGCATTTTGAGGAGGTAGCTCGGGAAATTGCAGCAGTGCCTTCTGTACCCGTCATTACCAAACCTGTGTCCCGGATGTCATCCCTTAAATATGCAAAGGCTATGATTAAGGAAGGAGGGAGCACAGTATGGGGTCAGCTGCCAGATTTTCCTTATAAGACAGATAAGTTCGGCTTGGATTTCACTGCTTCTGCTCAAAAGGCTGTACGCCGCTCCCGGGCTGGAGGGCCGTTGTTGAAGATCACCCATCATGGAGTTCATGCTTTAGAGGATGGCGAAGAGGAGAGAAATTTTGAAGACTGGATCTTTCCAACTGTTGAAGGGGGACTGAACAACTGGGAGGCGAAAGACTTTGTTCCAGTTACTTTCATCAATCAGTAATTTATCTTTCGAACATTTCTGTTGGTCTAATAATTATTAAACAATTCGTACACTCTTTTTGCCTTTGTGCCTTACCCGAGGCACATAGGTCCATTTGTAAGGGTTTGATTTTTCATCTTCATATGCCATTTTTAATGAATCATGGACGTTTTCATATATATACTTTTGTGTTCATTTTATTTCTTTTTACATTTTATTTGTTTAAAGGTGGTTATCCCTTACACACACCCACACTCACCAATGCAGGTACCCATCCACTCTGGATTCCATGGGTAACAATTCTGCTATGGCCTTCAGTGACTCTGAAGATCTGGTCAATCATGCCGAATATGAAGGTGATGAAGACTGTGAAGTGCCTGGAGAGTTGGCTAGACTGCTGCAACAGGAAGAAAGGGCTATTCTACCTCACGAGGAGTTGTTAGAGACTATCAACTTGGGAACAGAGGAAGACAAAAAAGAAATTAGAGTGGGTGCCAACCTGGAGCCAAGTGTCAAAGAGAGCTTAATTCAACTGTTGAATGAATATGTTGAGATCTTCGCTTGGTCCTATGAAGACATGCCAGGACTCGATACAGATATTGTGGTTCACCGTGTGCCTACCAGAGAAGATTGTCCACCAATCAAACATAAAGTCTATCGCATGAGGCCCGACATGTCTGAAAAGATCAAAGCTGAAGTGATGAAGCAATTCAATATTGGATTTCTTGCTGTTACTTCCTATCCACAATGGGTTGCCAACATTGTGCCCGTGCCTAAGAAGGACAGAAACGTGAGAATGTGCATGGATTACAGAGACTTAAACAGGGCTAGCCCTAAAGACGACTTTCCACTACCGCACATTGACATCTTGGTTGACAATACAGCTCAACATAAGGTATTTTCTTTCATGGATGGATTTTCAGGGTACAACCAGATCAAAATGGCCCCCGAATACATGGAGAAGACTACTTTTGTTACGCAGTGGGGTACCTTCTGCTATAAAGTGATGCCATTCGGACTGAAGAATGTCGGGGCAACCTATCAGCGCGCCATGGTATCTTTGTCTCATGACATGACACATCATGAAATTGAAGTCTATGTAGACGACATGATAGCCCATTCACAAACAGAAGAAGAACACCTCGACCATCTGCAAAAGCTGTTTGTCAGGTTGAAAGAGTACAAACTCAGACTGAACCCTAACAAGTGCACTTTCGGAGTCAGGTCCGGTAAACTCTTGGGCATCGTCAGTAACAAAGGCATCGAGGTTGATCCTGCCAAAGTCAAAACTATACAAGAAATTCCTGCCCCTCACACTGAGAAGGAGGTCAGAGGTTTCTTGGGACGCCTAAACTACATTGCAAGGTTCATTTCTCACCTTACATCTACCTGTGAGCCAATCTTCAAGCTGTTGAAGAAAGATCAGGTGGTTAAATGGAATGATGAATGTCAAGTTGCTTTCAATAAAATCAAGGAGTATTTACTAGAACCTCATATCTTGATACCACCCGTCGAAGGAAGGGCGTTAATCATGTATCTGACCGTCCTGGAGAATTCAATGGGGTGCGTACTGGGCCAACATTACGAGTCTGGCCGAAAAGAGCACGCCATTTATTACCTTAGCAAAAAGTTTACCGACTGTGAGACTCGCTACTCACTGCTCGAGAAAACTTGCTGCGCTTTGGTATGGGTTGCTCGCCGGCTAAGACAGTAGATGTTGACACATACCACTTTACTGATCTCTAAGATGGATCCGATCAAGTACATCTTCGAGAAGCCTGCTCTATCCAGAAGAATCGCTAGATGGCAGATGATCCTCACCAAATATGATATACAGTACACGACCCAAAAAGCTATAAAGGGGAGTGTGCTAGCCGATCATCTGGCCCATCAAGCTGTTGAAGATTACCAATCCATGAGGTTCGACTTCCTCGACGAGGATATCATGACATTGGACAACATTGAAGATAACATACCATATGACGGACCTAAACAAGGATCCCGATGGACCCTGTACTTTGATGGTGCTTCTAATGCACTTGGGAACGCTATTGGCGCGGTACTCATCTCTCCACAAGGTTTCCATACACCTTTCACCGCTAGACTCTGTTTCAGCTGCACCAACAACATGGCCGAGTATGAAGCTTGTATCTTTGGTCTCAAGGCTGCTATCGACTTGGGAATCAAATCTTTGGTTGTGTTTGGGGACTCAGATTTGGTTATCAGTCAAATCAAAGGAGAGTGGGATACTAAACATCCAAACCTCATCCCTTACAAAGAACATGTCTTGACATTGTTACCACATTTCGAGCAGATTTCCTTCGAGCATTTTCCGCGAGAAGAGAATCAACTAGCAGATGCGCTAGCTACAATGTCTTCCATGTTTAAACTTAACTGGGATAATGAGGCACCTCAAATCACCATCGAGCGAATGGACGAACCTGCTCATTGTCACGAGATTAATACCGAAGAAGTAGTGGACCGAACTTGGTTTCATGACGTCAAAAGGTATCTCGAGAATACCTTGAAGGAGCTTCAGTCAACGATAAAAAGTTCTTGAGGAGATTCTCTGCCAAGTTCTTCCTGAGCAATGGTATCCTATACAAGCGCAATCATGATAACGTCCTGCTCCGTTGTGTGGACAAAGTTGAAGTTGAGCAGATCATGGCTGAACTACATAATGGTACCTTTGGCACTCACTCAAGCGGACATACGATGGCTAAGAAGATTCTACGGGCAGGCTATTACTGGTCTACCATGGAAGCTGATTGTCATCAACATTCCCGTGCTTGTCACAAATGCCAAATCTATGCTGACAAGGTACATATACCTCCAGTTCCTCTCAATGTCTTAACAGCTCCTTGGCCATTCGCGATGTGGGGAATCGACATGATTGGAGAGATCAAGCCTACAACATCCAATGGACACCGCTTCATCCTGGTGGCCATTGATTACTTCACCAAGTGGGTCGAAGCTGCTTCCTTCGCATCCGTCACAAAGAATGTTGTTGCCCGCTTCATCAAGCAGAACCTCATTTGCCGGTATGGTATCCCCGACAGGATCATTACGGATAACGGTACAAACCTGAATAACACTATGATCACCGCCCTGTGCGAACAGTTCCAGATTTAACATCACAGTTCATCTCCCTACCGACCGAAGATGAACAAAGATGTCGAAGCTGCGAACAAAAATATCAAGAAGATCATTTAAAAGATGACAATTACCTATAAGGACTGGCATGAGATGTTACCGTTTGCTCTGCACGGGTATCGTACCACGACACATACTTCAATTGGGGCAACACCCTATTCTTTGGTATACAACATGGAAGCTGTCTTACCTATCGAGGTTTAGATTCCCTCCTTGAGAATCATGAAGGATGCTGGTTTGAGTGAAAACGATTGGATTCAGACCTGGCTTGATCAACTCAACCTGATAGACGAGAAGCGACTTACTGCTGTTTTCCATGGTCAAGCGTATCAAAAACGAATGATCAAAGCTTTCAACAAGAAAGTCAGACGACAAGTATATCAAGTCGGGGATCTTGTAATCAAGCGGATCATCTTGCCGCAAAGTGATCCCATGGGCAAATGGACTCCTACTTACGAAGGACCATTTGTGATCAAGAACATATTTTCTGGTGGGGAAATGATCTTGACCACCATGGACAGCGACGACCTGCCACACCCTGCGAACGCCGACATAGTCAAAAGATACTACGCATAAACGACCCGGCAAGTTGAAAACCCAAAAAGGCGACTTGGGAAAAATGGGCATCCCGGTGAATCAAAAACCCGAAAGGGTGGTTCAGGAAAAAATTAGGGATAAATAAAAAATCTGTACACCCAGAAAGTTGAAAACTCGAAAGGGCGACTTGGGCAAAAAAGGGTTTCCCGGTGGACTGAAAACCCGAAAGGGTGGTCCAGGAAAAAGTTAGGGAATTAAAGCATATGACTATGTCTCGTCGGATCACTTTAAGGATAATCTCTTCACAGAAAAGCTTCAGGCTTCTGATCAATCCAATCATCTGCGGACGAAGCAACGAATGGACAAGATATCCAGAATTACGACGGCTATAGAAGAATGGGAACCCCATGGAATTTTTACACATAGCCACCTTTCTTTGTATAAATTTTTCACAATTTTTATGACAACATTCTCTTACTAGGATGTCTGTCCCCTTTGTACAAAATACTTACACAAAGTTAATACAAAGATACTTCAAAGTGCAGAAAATTATTTGCCTTTTCTTTCTTTTTTTACACTTGTGTTTTATTTGAAAACATACAATGATTTATCAAATGAGCATATGCATTTGAATATAGTCACTTCTTACAAATAAACAAAATGCGAAAGAATAATTACTGACAGGTTGAAAGTATAGGAGAACGTCTTTTGGCTATTCCAAGAAGAAATCCCCTGCAGTACATCATCTAGGTCCCAACGGAGCTACAACCTTGAAATACATATCCCCAGCAGAGTTAAATTTCAAAATCCCCATCAGAGTTAAGTTTTCAAACTCCCAATCCCCGACGGAGTCATATTTCAAACCTTTAATTCTCATCAGGGTTAAAATCCTCAGCGGAGCAAAAACTTTGGGCCATGAATCCCCAGCAAAGATGAAACCTTCTCCCTAGCAGCAATCAAAGATTTCATTATCTCCAACTATCAAGGATTTATTTTCCTCAGCAAGACAGCTAATCAGCTTACATGCGCATACATTACATTCATATCTCATAAATGTTGATAAGACACATTTTATTGCATCATACATGTCATGCAACATAACTCTGTGTTTCAGCTAACATTTTACCTTTTTCAGGATAAGATTAAAAGCTATCTCTAACGAATATTCAGATTTCAGATACAGTACGGATACACTCCAAGACATGGAAGTCATTATGTTACTAATTCAGATCTCTTATTCAGATATAGTATGGATACACCCCAGACACGGAGGTCATTCTTTTACTCATTCAGAATTCAACAATCAGATACAGAGTAGATACGCTCCAGACACAGAAGCCATTCTATTTCTCATTCAGATTCAACTATCAACTTCAAATCCAGATACACTCTAGATCTCAACTTCAGATACAGTCCAGATATGCTCCAGACACGGTAGCCATTATGTCACTCATTCAAACCTATTCCCCAGCCCAGAGATGCTCCAGACACGAATATCTTTCTGTCGCTTATTCAGATTCCAGATTCAGATACAATACAGATATACTCCAGGAATGACAGTCATTCTGATATTCATTCAAGAATCAAATACAGTTACAGCTCAGATACGCTCCAAAACTGGACGCCATTCCATTGCTCATACAGATCCAATCTCCAGATACAACTCAGATACGTCCCAGATATGAATACCATTCTGATGTTCATTCTCCTGATTTTCAACAAACGTCCTTGGATGGCATCTTTAAGCCCATCTCCAACAAGATTCAATCATCTCCAAATGGCATCTTTAAGCCCATTTCCTCAACCTACATTTTGACGATTGCAAATTTACGGGCACTCTAGTGTCCAATCATCTTTTACCTTCGAGTCACGAAAGGCAAACTCGCCAATCTAACTCTTCAGGTTCAAGAAGATTGAACATGGGCATATGTTGTACCCCAAAATTTTCCCTCTCATTTTATCAAGATTTCCCCTCACAAGACTCTTTGGACTCAAGACCAAGCTAGGGTTTGCTCTGCTCAAGACATCTCCTTGCACTGATAACCTGAAATTAGGGTTTGAGTTTGCACAAGGATTTTTGGACTTTCAATGCTCAATGTGACTTTCATAATTCATGTTGGACTTACAAGATTTCCCATACCAAGTTTCAAGCCTTGAATTAAATTTTTGACCAGTCAATTGGACAGTTGACCTAGAAATCAATTGTATTGGGGAAAAAGTCGACTGTGGCCAATTTACAGTCAAACCTCATAATTTTTGATCCACATAAACATTATAGACTCATATGAACCATTTGATCAAGTTTGGACCACAACTCCTCAAGAAATTTGATCAGATCATCAAAAGGGTAAAATGGTCATTTTTAAGGTTTTGACTGCAGAAGGGCAATTTCTGATTTTTCACCTAGCCAGTGGCAAATTGGTTTCAAACATGGATTCAAGGACTCAATGGCATCATCTTGACCTATTCACAAGGTTCAAAAGTTCTCAAAAGCATTGGATTGACAGATGAATTTTCCAGTCAACTGATCAAAAATCAACTATACACTGAAAAGTCAAACTTTGACTTTTTGGTCAAAATCAAGTGCCAAGGGTCATTTTTCATCAAGATGTGTCAAAACATGAAACTTGTTCACCAAGAAACCTAATTTTTCAAATTAGGGTTTAAGATTGAAAATTTTCATAACTTAGAATTTTTCTAAGTTATGAAATTTTCTTGTTTTTTCCCAACTTTGTCCAACATTTTCACCATGATGCAATTGGATTCAAAGAAAACTTCCAACACGAAAGTTGTATTCCTCCACAAAATCTACAACTTTTATTCACAAAGTTGGCTTTATGTCAAGTTGTATTTTCATAAAGTTAGCTTTATGTCAAGTTGTTCCTCTTGTGCATTGAACCCTTTCTTTGGCAGCAAACAAACTCCATAAACTTAGGAAAAGGTACAACAACTTTGTGCATGCTTGGAGCTAGCCTGTACAGGCCTGCCCTTGGTCATTTCACACTTTTCTTAAAAAAAAAACAAGTCAACTTGCCAAAATCACATAACTCTTGTATCTGATATAACCAAGTGTGGTAACCTTTTCAAACAAGTTTTTCACATCACATTAAGTCAGAAGCATAAGCTAACCACTTCTCAAGCCTTCCAAAACACCAAAACACCATCATCTTGCAAACCAGGGCAGTTTCTGCAGTTTCACCTCCATATCACAAACCACTCGTGCGTTTTGCTTGCAAACACTTCAAACACCTTCTAAACAACCCACCTGAACTATCCCAACCATTGGCCAGTGACTGTAACTCCATTTACACACTTCACCATTTCTGAATTATGTTGTGCATGTTGACTTCTACAAGCTTATTCAAGCAAGTTCGAAGAAAACTAAGCATTGGGGAAGATCAGAGGAAGTTCAAGCAAGCTCACAAGCATCTCAGGCCTCACTGAAAACCCCTACATTTCCATACTCGTGTTCAACTGAAGCAGGTATTTTCCAACTTCCTATCTCTCTATTTAGGAATCATTAAGCTTAGGTTTGTGAATAAAAAATGTAGTACTCATTGCCCTTAAGTTGTACATATGCATAGATTTTATTTAAGTTAACTGAGTTGGGAGAATTTTATTGATGAACTTTCTGAAAAAGTTAGGTTAGAAATTAGGGCCAGAGAAATTCTCTTTGGTCTTTGAGAGTTAGATTAAGTTCTTTACATGGTTGGAATCGTGTTGGAAAATGCTATAACTTTTGTGTTGTGAGTTTTTGCTTTAGAGCACGTATGCAGGATTTCCATATTTGAACATCAAGCGCGCGTTTTTGTTTGTCACAAGGTTAAAGATGAAGTAAGTGGGCTGGGCCTGTGTTGTTCCATGCTTTTGACACCCCCTGACTTACTATTTACACCCCTCAGCCCATTTGTTTATTTTTTGCATATTTTTCTATTTCTTTTTCATTTCTGACTTTATTTTATTTTTCCTAAACATTAAAATACCAAAAACATTTTCATAAATTTTCATATTTTATTTTATTATTTTTTATTATTTTTTGGACATAGAAATAATTATTAAATAATATATACATTATTTTCTTAATAAAAGAACTTGTAAACACTACAAAAAATATTATTTTTATTTTTATACTTAAATAATATTTTTTCTAACATACTTTTATTTCTTGACATTTTTATATATTTTTGTTTTATTTTACATAAATAAATAATACATAATATATATATATACTTTCTTAAAACAAATTAGGGTTTCCACCCTTAATAAAAATAATATTTTTCTTATTTTTGAAACATTAAATATTTTATTTTTACATACATAAAAATAATACAAAAAACATTTTTTGTATATTTATAATATATTGCATATTTATTTAATTATCCATTTAAATATTTGCTTATTTATTATTTGAACAAAGAATTCAATTTGGTTGTAATAATCTTAGGGTTTTAATTTCTTGCAAATAATCCCCTATTCAAAATTGTACCCCCCTCCCCATATCAATGTTGTAATAGCTTAGATTACTTTTACGCATTTATTGCTTTCAAATATGCCATGATAGAGATTAGGGTTTGTATGCAATATCCAAAATCAAAACAAATAGCTAGGCCTAATACAAGACATAAAAGCATGTAAATTGACAACACAATGCACACATACACCCCCTAGGGTTTCATCCACTTGTTGCCTTTAAAATGGCCATGGTATGCATGTTGAGTATCTTAGCAAAACAAAAACAAAACAAAAGATCATAGTCCCTCGATGACGCTATCTTGGATGCCTATACAAAATGATCTAGTCCCTCAAACAAAAAAACTTGCTAAGATATTTGGCACTATTGCTATCATGGTCAATACGATGACCCGCGCCTGTCCCGTTTAACATCCAAATACAAGGTTGTTTACCAAATACAATGGTAAAATAACAATGTAAAAGGGTTAAAAATGTGTAGGAAAGATCTTTGAGTAGATAGGGTAGATGCTCTTAGTTACTTGAACAAAACTTGCAAACATCCTTGTTATTTTCAAAAACACATCACAACACAATTTCAAAACATTTCCCAAAACAAACTTTCAAACATTGAAACATTTTTCAAAAGACAAAACACCTTTGTATACATTCAAACAAGAATCATTACAAAGGTTGCCTAAACGATGGCCTCTTTTCAAAATACTTTCAAAACCATACACAAAGCACCATTTCAAACAATTGAAAAGCAAAAGCAAGTGATCTAAACAATTAACTAAGAGCCCATGGAAAACCATGGATGAAAAGGGTGCTAGCACCTTCCCTTTTTATAATCTACCCCCTGAACCCAAGAAAACATCTCAAAGGTCTTTCCTGTGCTTTTTGACCTTTCCTTTGGATAAAATAAAAAGTAGGTGGCGACTCTTGCTAAACCGAAACATTTGCGAACACAAACGCAAAACCTCAAGTCAGTTCTCCCACCATATCACACATGGGATTTTTGATTTTGCTTTTTCTAGTCTTAGATTGTTTCATTTACTTCTTTGTAACGCCTTAAAGGCATTGTTGAACCTTTTACAAGTTAATCTAATAAAGTTTTGTTTATTTTTGGTTTGAAAGTTTAAATCTCCCTAAGTCTTTGAAATAATTACATGCGCATCCCATTATCATGCACATCATTACAGGTATCCCTACAGGTTTCTCATCTTCTTCGTTGTTTATTTCAGCAGAAATGTCTTCCGATCAAGCTATCAAAGATATTCAAGCACAAAACGCCCAATTCCAACATATGTTCTTAAGTCTGGCTAAAGGGCAGGAGGATCTGAAGACCCTTATTCTGAAAGAGAAGAAGAAGAAGAAGGTCGGTATTATGAACATGGGTAGAATATTCCGAGAAAGGTTGAGACAACCAGCTGATCTGACCTCCTCATCCAAGGACGGGGAGAACCAAGAAAGGGTAAATGACTCTAGTCCTGCAGTTTCTAAAGACGGTACTGATTACGATGATGAACAATATCCTCCTGCTGAGGATAAGTACAAGCAGCTAGAAGATCGTCTGAGTGCTATGGAGATTCAGAAGATCCCTGGTTTGGATTTCGGAGAACTGGGACTGGTATCGGGAGTGGTGATCCCTCATAAGTTCAAAGCTCCGGTTTTTGCCAAGTACGACAGAGTATCCTGTCCAAAACTCCATCTCCGCTCATATGTTAGGAAAATCCAACCACACACTGCTGATAGAAATTTGTGGGTGCATTTCTTTCAAGATAGTCTGTCAGTGACTCAACTTGAATGGTTCTACCAGTTGGAAGGAGCCAATGTCCGAAACTGGGAAGATCTTGGTGCTGCTTTCTACAAGCAGTACCAGTATAATGCCGACCTTGCTCCCACTCGTACTCAGCTCCAAGGTATTTCCATGGGTGCAGGTGAAGGTTTTAAGGATTATGCTCAAAAGTGGAGAGACTTAGCTGGAAGAGTCCAACCCCCTTTGTCTGATAGGGAGTTGGTTAACATGTTTCTAGGGACGCTATCTGGTCCATTTTTCAATCACTTGATCGGCAGTTCGTCATCTGGGTTTACTGAGTTGATTTTGACGGGAGAAAGAGTAGAAGCTGGCATTCGAAGTGGTAAAATATAGAAGGATGCTTTTTCAAGTACAACAAAGAAGCCTTTCACCGGTAAGAAGCAAGCTAGTGCAATCTAGACCCGAGGAGCCAAAACAGATCTAAATAGTGTCAAACGGTAAATGTTGTAGTAACATCAAGACCAACAGTTGCTCCACAATCCAATAATCAACAAAGAGTGGAAAGACCACAGAGGCAGTTCACTCGGCTCAATATGACTTTGTCTCAAGTTTTACCACAATTGTTGAAGACCAATCTGGTAACTCTGAGGGAAGCCCCAAAGAACCCCAACACCACGTCTCCTCGTTATAACCCGAATACCCGTTGCGTCTATCACTCCGAAAGTCCAGGTCATGATATAAACGACTGTTGGGCCTTGAAAAATAAGGTGCAAGACTTGATCGAAGCCAAGGAGATTGAGTTTGAAGCTCCGGAGAAGCCCAACGTCATAACTGCTCCCATGCCCAAACATGGTCATGGAGTAAATGTTGTTGACAATGATTTATTTGTGACCTATGTGGAAGAAATTTCTACTCCTTTAATGACGGTTAAGAATAATTTGTTGTTGGCCAGTTTATTTCTGGGTTATGGTGAAGGTTGCCACATGTGCGCGATTCTACCTGCTGGTTGCCACTTATTGAAGTCAGGTGTTCAGCGCCTGATGGATAATAAAGAGATCCTGTTCGAGAAGACTATGATCCCGTTTGTTCCAATTGAAGACATTGCCATCATAACCATTTCCGCCAATCCTCCCAAGGTTTCCTCGAGAAAACCTGTTAGAATTACACCTGTTCCAAGAATTTCTCCGTTAATAATCATTGTTCCTGGTCCAATCCCATACACTTCGGATAAGGCTGTCTTGGCACTATGGTGCTGATGTGTATTACCATGGAGTTAAAAAAGACTTAAAGAATGAAGAAGCTGATATTGATGTCAGTAATATTGTCGGGGCTAGCAAGGTCACCAGAAGTGGAAGACTCTTTTCTCCTGGTATTTCCCCTCTGACTATCCACAGACCTGTTGTCATTCCATCTACCAATACATCAACTACTGTCCTGGTTCCTATTCCAGTCATCACCCCTGTCGCCGAGCCATCTGGGACTCGGGGCAAAGAAATCATAGGTGAGTCTGCCCAGACGGAGGCACCTAAGAAGATCATTGTAGAAACCTCTAAACAAGAGATAGGGGAAATATTGAAGATTATCAAGAAGAGCGACTACAACGTAGTCGAGAAGCTGGGGAAGACCCCGTCAAAGATCTCTATGTTTTCCTTGTTTTTGTGTTCTGAAGCCCATGCAAAGGCTTTAATTGCATTCCTCAAAACTCCGCATGTGCCACAGGAAACTTCAGCCGATCAGTTTAAGGATTATGTAGCTAGCCTGACTGCCGACAATGGGCTGGGTTTCTCAGATGCAGATCTGACTGCTAAGGGGAGAAATCATAATGATGCTCTTCACGTCTCGATTGAGTGCAGGGGAACCACTATGGCCCATGTACTGGTAGATATTGGGTCCTTATTAAATGTTCTGCCAAAGAAAGCATTGGACCGTCTGGATTGTGAAGGTTGGATTCTAAAGCCGAGCAACATTGTGGTCAGGGCTTTCAACGGGTCAAAAAGAATGGTGCACGATGAGGTGGACATCCCTATCAAAGTTGGCTCTCAGAATTTTTCATCCACCTTCTATGTGATGGATATCAGACCATCATATTCTTGCTTGCTGGGTCGTCCTTGGATTCATAAGGCTGGGGCAGTTACGTCCACACTACACCAAATGCTGAAGTATCCGGTAAAAGGGAAGATTGTCACAGTGCAGGGTGAAGAGGAGTATATAGTGAGTCATATTAATTCCTTCTGCTACATGGAGATGGGTGGGGAATTCATCGAAACCCTTTGTCAGAACTTTGAAGAGGTCCCTCAGACTTTGGCGTCAACCGAAGTTGCTACCAACAAACCTCCGCGAAGGATGGCTTCTCTCAAGGATGCCAGGGCTGTAATTGAAGAAGGTGGGTGTACTAATTGGGGTCAACTCCATGATTTCATGCACAAAACTGACAAATTTGGTTTTGGCTTTACTACAGGGGCTCAAAGGGCTGTTAGGCACGCACGGATTGGAAGACCTCCTTTGCACATCAACATTCAGGGAGTTAATGCAATTGAAGATGATGAAGAAGATTCAGATATCGACAACTGGATCTACCCAACGACCAATGATGGACTGAACAACTGGGCGGTGAAGGACTTCATACCTGTTTCTTTTATTCCACAGTAATTGACTTTTGTTTTAAGAGTTGTAATAGACAGTTTGAAACTTTATGGCCCGGTGCCTTGCCCAAGGCACCTTGGCTTTACTTGTGAGGGCTTATTATTTGTCATTTTCATATATCTTTAATAAGACATTGGACGTTTCTTGCATTACAAATTTTGCGCTCTTTGTTTTTTCTTTTCTGTCTCTCTCTCTATCAAAACAGCTATTCTCTTACACACACTCACGTATCATAATGCAGATCCATATCCACTCTAGATCCCATTGATAACGATTCTGCTACTGCCAGTTATGACTTCAAAAATCCGATCAACCAAGCCAAAGATGAAGGTGAGGATGATTGTAAGGTGCCTGGAGAGCTTGCTAGACTATTATAGTAGGAAGAAAGGGTCATACAGCCTCATGAAGAGCCAGTTGAGTTAGTGAATTTGGGTACAGGGGAAGACAAGAAAGAGGTCAAGATAGGTGAAAATCTGGAGCCTAGTGTCAAACAGCGGTTAATACATATGCTACACGACTATGTTGAGATCTTTGCTTGGTCCTATGAAGATATGCCTGGTTTGGACACTGATATTGTGGTACACCGCTTGCCGACTAAAGAAGACTTCCCTCCGGTAGAGCAGAAGGTCTGCCGTATGCACCCTGAAATGTCAGAGAAAATCAAAGCAGAGGTCATGAAACAGTTCGACGCAGGGTTCTTAGCTGTCACTTCTTACCAACAGTGGGTTGCCAACGTCGTTCCGGTACCTAAGAAGGACAGTAAGGTACAAATGTGTGTGGATTATAGAGATCTAAACAGGGCAAGCCCCAAGGATGACTTCCCACTTCCTCATATTGATGTTCTGGTCGACAACACCGTGCAACATAAGATCTTCTCCTTCATGAATGGTTTTTCTGGCTACAACCAGATCAAAATGGCTCCTGAGGACATGGAGAAGACAACCTTCGTTACACAGTGGGGCACATTCTGTTACAAGGTAATGACTTTTGGGTTGAAGAACGCTGGGGCAACTTATCAGCGCGCCATGGTCGCTTTGTTCCATGATATGATTCACCACGAGATCGAGGTTTATGTTGATAACCTTATATCCAGGTCCCAGACTGAGGAAGAGCACCTTGATCACCTCCAGAAACTGTTTGACAGGTTGAAGACATACAAGATGAGGTTGAATCCGAACAAATGTACCTTCGGGGTAAGGTCTGGTAAGCTTCTGGGTTTTGTTGTCAGTGACAAAGGTATTCAGGTGGACCCTGCCAAGGTAAAGGCTATACAAGAGATGTCGTCTCCCCGCATAGAAAAAGAAGTTAGAGGTTTCTTGGGACGTCTGAATTACATTGCCAGGTTCATTTCACATCTGACTGCTACTTGCGAGCCAATCTTCAAACTGCTGAAGAAAGATCAAGTGGTGAAGTGGAATGATGAATGCCAGATCGCTTTCAAAAGAATCAAGGAATACCTTCAAGAACCACCAATTTTGATGCCTCCAGTTAAAGGAAGACCTTTGATATTATACTTGACAGTACTGGATAATTTAATGGGGTGTGTGCTGGGGCAGCATGACGAGTCTGGCCGAAAAGAGCACGCCATTTACTACCTTAGAAAAAAGTTTACCGACTGTGAGACCCGATACTCATTGATCGAGAAAACTTGTTGCGCTTTGGCATGGGCTGCTCGCCGGCTGAGACAGTATATGCTGACTCACACCACTTTGTTGATATCAAAGATGGATCCAATGAAGTATATTTTCAGGAAGCCCGCTCTCTCCGGAAGGATAGCAAGATGGCAGATGATCCTAAACGAGTACGACATCATGTACACAACCCAAAAAGAAATCAAGGGGATTGTATTGGCGGATCATTTAGCGCATCAGGCCGTGGATGACTACCAGTCCATCAATTTCGAGTTCCCGGATGATAATATCATGTTGGTAATCGACTGTGAAGAACCTGGACCGAGTGAAGGACCCAAGGAGAGATCCTGTTGGTCTATGTATTTTGATGGAGCCTCGAACTCATTGGGTAACGGCATCGGCGCTGTAATTATATCTCCTGAGGGCTGTCATACTCCATTCACCGCCCGATTATGTTTTAACTGCACCAACAATATGGCTGAGTATGAAGCGTGTATCATGGGTCTTCGAGTTGCTATTGACCTGAGGATTAAGTTCTTGAGTGTATTCGGAGATTCTGCTCTGGTGATCAGTCAGATCAAAGGTGAATGGGGTACGAAGCACCCAAATCTTATTCCTTACAAAGAATATGTACTGACTTTGCTCCCACACTTTGAGGAGACAGCCTTTGAACACTTCCCAAGAGAGGGGAATCTGCTGGAGGACGCGCTAGCTACCATGTCTTCTATGTTCAAAGTTAGGTGGGACAATGAAGCTCCCCAGATCACCATCGAGAGGTTGGACGAACCCGCACATTGCTGTGACATTGAGACTGAAGAGATAACAAATAAACCCTGGTTTCACGAGGTAAAGAGGTATCTGGAGACTCAAGAATACCCTGAGGGGGCATCTGTTAATGATAAGAAGTTTATGAGAAGGTTCGTTGCAAAGTTCTTCATCAGTAATGGAATCCTTTATAAGTGTAACCATGATTCAACCTTACTGCGGTGCATAGACAAGAGCGAGGCAGAAAGGATCATGGAAAACCTACATGAAGGCACCTTAGAAACTCATTCTAGTGGACATACCATGGCAAAGAAAATCCTATGGGATGGATATTATTGGTCCACTATGGAATCCGATTGTTATCAGCATTCTTGAACCTGTCACAAGTGCCAAGTCTATGCTGATAAGGTGCATGTACCACCGGTTCCCCTAAATGTTTTGACAGCTCCGTGGCCTTTTGAAATGTGTGGCATCGACATGATTGGCAAGATGAGACCTACTGCATCTAATGGGCATCATTTCATTCTGGTGGCTATTGATTACTTTACGAAGTGGGTCGAGGCAGTTTCCTTTGCTACAGTAACCAAGAACATCGTGGCGCGGTTTATCCGACACAATCTAATCTGTCGATATGGCGTACCAGAGAGGATTATTACGGACAATGGTACAAATCACAACAATACAATGATCACCGAGCTCTGCAAATAATTCAAGATACAACATCATAACTCTTCCCCTACCGGACGAAGATGAATGGGGCTGTTGAAGCGGCTAACAAGAACATCAAGAAAATTTTTCCGAAGATGACGATGACGAGATGTTACCATTCGCTCTTCATGGGTATTGTACCTCAGCAAGGATATCGACAGGGGCAACACCCTACTCTTTTGTGTATGGCATGGAGGCAGTCCTACCCATCGAAGTCCAGATGCCCTCTCTCAGGATTATGAAGGATGAGGGTTTGAACAAAGACGACTGGATCCAGACCCAACTTGATCAGCTGAATCTAATCGATGAAAAGAGACTTACTGCTATCTGTCATGGTCAGATGTATCAAAAGCGAATGATCAAGGCCTTTAATAATAAAGTCAGACATCAAGAATATCAAGTAGGGGATCTGGTGATCAAACGCATCATACTACCGCAAGGTGATCCCATGGGAAAATGGATCCCCACATACGAAGGGCCATTTGTGGTTAAGAACATTTTCTCAGGAGGAGCTATGATTCTGACCACCATGGATGGTGAGGACCTTCCTCACCCCGTCAATGCCGATATAGTGAAAAGATACTACACATAATCAAAGACCCGCTAGGTTGACTGGCCTAGGAAAAAATAAGGGCTTCCCGGCGAACCAAAAGGGTTTAAGCAAAAGTAAGGGATGAAAATGAAAAAACTATACACCCGGCAAGTCGAAAACCTGAAAAGGTAACTTGGGCAAAAAAGGGTATCCCGGTGGACTGAAAACCCGAAAGGGTGGTCCGGGAAAAAACTTGGGATTAAAGCGTAACAATAAGTCTCATTGGATCATCTTACAACCAGAATTCGGTATCGACTATCAAGCTCAGACGACGCCAATCAATCTGGTCCACCTTCATCCAAGTAGCAAAGTGATGAGACACTTGAAGACATAAAGGCAATAGCAGAGTTGAAACCCAATGGGGTTGTTTCACATAGCTGTTTTTCTTTCTTTAGCACAAATTTGTAATTTCTGTCTTTCGGCGGGGTTCTCTTACTAGAGCGTCAACCTCTTTGTACAAAAACGCCTATTACAGGCCAACTTCAAAATCAATATAGTTCATTTTCACAAGAAATTTCAAATTGTTTTTCTTTTCTGTTTTGTTTTGCAAGAACTTCCAATGATTCATTTTTGATATATGCATTTGGAAACAATTGCTACTCATAAGATAGTTACAAAAAAAACAAAAGACGATTACTTGTAATTCCAGGGACAGGGATAAACAAGAATTGTCCAAAACCTTACAGTTGCTCTGCCCATCAGGAACAGGGATAGAGCCAGCTGGAGAACATGAGAAATGGTACATACACTCCCCACAGAGTAAGAAGTATCCAAAGAGAGTGATGTTAGCTTTCCCGAATAGGACATAACTCTCCCCAGCCGAGTTTCACAATCGCGAGTGAGTCGGAAAAATTTTCCCCAAGCAGAGTTTGTTTATCACCAGTAATAGAAGTTCATCCCCAGCTGATTTATTTCTCCAAGTCGGCAGATCTATCAACAGAGTATCTCCCCTCCAACAGAGTTACTCCCCGCAGAGTTACCCGCGGACGGAATCTTGTCCCGAAGAATATTTACCAGCCAAGGGACAAATCCCCGGCACTGTCATCTTTGTTCACCATCCCCGACAGAAGTAGAGGAACTATGTTTTTCATGACAATCATGAATTTATTTTCCCAGATTCAGATTATTACATCAGCATTTCATGTCCATACACCATGACATATGCATACATCATATATGACATAGTCTCATTTATTTTGAGAAACGTCATCATACAATGCATCTCATGCATCGCACATAACTAACCCTATATTTCTTTCAGGAAAGACAATTATTATCAAGAATTTCCAACAGGTCCATGATCAACACTCGAAGCTAAACAGAGTAATCATTGGTGCAATGAGAACAACCTTGCTACCCAGGTTCCCTCTGTAGTTTTACCCAAACTCATTTCGAAGCAGCCCTACCACCCAGGCTCACATATCGATGTAACCCTACTATCCAGGTTCCTTCTCACAACCCTACTATCCTGGCTTTCATCCCGAAGTAACCCTACTATCCAGGTTCCTCCTCACAGCCCTATTATCCCGGCTTTCATCCCAAAGTAACCCTACTATCCAGGTTCCTTCTCACAGCCCTACTATCCTGGCTTTCATCCCGAAGTAACCCTACCATCCAGGTTCCTTCTCAAGCCCTACTATCCCGACTTTCATCCCGAAGTAACCCTACTATCCAGGTTCCTTCTCAAGCCCTACTATCCAGGCTGTCATATCGAAGTAACCCTACTATCCAGGTTCCTTCTCAAGCCCTACTATCCAGGATGTCATCTCGAAGTAACCCTACTATCCAGGCTCCTTCGCACAACCTTGCTACCTAGGCTCTCATACTGAAGTAACCCTACTATCCAGGTTCCTTCTCCTAACCCTACTATCCAGGATTTCATATCGAAGTAACCCTACTATCCAGGTTCCTTCTCACAACCCTACTATCGAGGCTTTCATCTCGAAGTAACCCTACTATCCGGGTTCCTTCTCATAACCTTACTATCCGGGTTTTTCCTCTCTTATCCCCAGACAGTAGTTCACAACACTGTAAGACCAGGACCCGATCAAATGCATTTGATTTCACATTTCCCCAGAAAGTCACGGTACAACATATACCCCGACCAGGAACGCAGTTCGCTTCCGCTTCCCAAACCAGAATTATTCCCTAGTAGAGTAACGAACAACTGAAGCTCCTAAAACTCTATTTCTCTCAATACAAAGACCAACATTCCCCAGCGAAGTCCTCCTCAACCACAGGTGTACGGGTTCTCGCAAATGAATCTCTTATGCGATCGAAATTTCCTTGGATGGCATCTTTAAGCCCATCTCCGACGATTTTCTATCAACTACCAAACTCCATCTATAAGCCCATTCCTGATATCTCCAGTCAAGTATCACTTCATATGAGTGCAAATTTCTGGGCACTCTAGTGTTTAATCATCTTCCACCTTCAGATCACGAAAGGTAGACGAGCCAATCTACCTCTTCAGGTTTAAGAAGATTGAACAGGGGAAGCTGTTATACCCTAAAATTTGCCCTCCCATATTTCTCAATACATGTCAAGTGAGGTCCCCAAATTGCTCAAGGAAGTCCAAGAGTTGACCAGACAAACTCTCTCCTAAGCCAGTCTACCTCAAATTAGGGTTTCATTTTGCATCAAGGTGTTTGAGCCCAAAGGATTCCAAATGCCCATCATTGTCCTAATATGTTCTCAATATCATCCATGTCAAGTTACAAGCCTTGCAGAGGAAGTTTGCTCATTCAATTGCTCAAAGGCCTGAAAATCGACTGTGCTAAGTCAAGAGTCAATTGTGGCCAACACACAGTCAAATTTAAAGATTTTTGGTCAACATCCTCATTTTTAAGTATCATTCATCATTTTATCAAGGGTTGATCATGATTCATCAAGGATTGCTCACAATTCATCAAAACCCAAAAGTTGTTAAATTAGGGTTTTGCAGAAAAGTCAACTCAACTTTGACCAAGCATAACTTTCTCATACTTTATCAGAAATAACCCATCCAAAGCTCATTTTGAAGAGGATGCAATTCCTTACAATTCATCTTCATCTACCAAGTTCAAAATATGCACTCACAAAAATATATGAATTTTTACATTAAAGGTCATTTTGGAAAGTCAACAAAAACACCTTTTGGGTCAAAGCGTCATACATGAACATGGAATACTCAATTGAGTTGAGACCAAAAGGGTTTATTATAGGACATCCTAAGCTTTCTGAAAAGTCCAATAACACCTCTCTAGAGTCAAAATTGAGGGAGTTATGCATTGGCCAAGTTGACATTTCTTGCAAAATTGCAAAAAGTCAAATGTGCTCAAATTTGCATCTTTTGCTAAATGGGTCCAACTTTTTATGCTTGCATCTCATTCCTAACATAGTCCACGACCTATGGGACCCTCCATACTTTATTTTCTCATTTATTTAATTTATTTTGATTTTTATTCATTTAAAATTCAAATAAAATCAAATAAATCCTAATAAATCATATATGGCATTTTAGGAATGGTCTTTTGCACTGAAAGAAGATATTATATGCTGTCAAATGAAGGTCAAATCATGCAAGGCCAATGTGGTTGGAAAAGATTGTATTTGAGCAAAATTGGAAGGGAATCATATGCATTGAAAGAGAAAATCAAATCTCCATAATTGATAAAGATACAATGCATTTTTATTGACCTAATGCGTTCCACTACATATAGAGAAGAGATCTAATGCACAAGGGAGGGGGTTGAGAGGTCGAAAAAGATGCAAGCAAGAATTGAAAATTGTCAAAAAAGTGACATACTGATTTCCAGTTTATAGGCCAATTCACAAACTTTAAAAGCCACCAATCATTTCCTGGAATCTCTCTGAAGCTAGCACGACTGGTTGCACGCCTCTACACGCCCAAAATCGCCCTCTAGACGTCACACGATTTGCATTCTTTTTCAGATCTCATTGCTATGATTCTTGCATCATGAACGTGTTTCAATAGTACATTTGTGTTTATTGTCATGTTTGCATCATGTCTGGACCATTTAATTGAAGTTTTAACACTTGTATGAACATCTGCCATAGCTATGGTTTGCCTTGTTGTTTTGGAGCTTTCAAATGCAGGAACATTTGGCCCTAATGAAGGATACCATTGTGATCAGAGGGTCAAACCCAATCGATCCATGGTCTTGAATCTTATTTATATTGCTTGGATGTAATTTTTGAAATACACAGGGTTATAATTACAGTGCCATGTCTGTAGGTAAAGGTTCAGAGTTTTAAACGACGGTTCTAGGGAAGAAGACGATGGCGTGTCACAACCTTACCCGCTGGTTTAAATTTTGGCGCATTTATTCTGGCCAGAAACTCGTTTTTTATGATATATTATTTGTTTTTATTATATTAATAAGTTAACATCCAGCGCAGCCGATCAGAAGAAGGAAGTCAGAAACTCATGATTATAGGATTGAGCCCATGCGTGAGCTTTTGGCATTTTCCCCTTTGTTTTCACCAGATCCAACGCCTGCACTTTCTGAGGTTCAACATCTTCTGGTTCTATCATCCAGAACCAGATCAAGCATTCTCTGGTTATCTTCTGGATCCATCAGCCAGGACCAGGTCAAGCATCCTCTGGGCATTATCTTCTGGATCTTTTAGTCAGAGCCAGATCCAGCGCACCTCCTCTTCTGAAGGTCATCATCTGCTGGATCCAGCGGTCAGAATCAGATGTGGCGCCTATCATCTTCTGAGGGTCATCTTCTGGATCCATCAGCCAGAACCAGAGCTGCTAATCACAGACCCATTATTCCTTCCTTTTGTTTCCTTTTTTCTATTTTATCTTTTCTTTAATTCATAAACTAATTATTTGTTTCACAAAAAAATCATAAAATCAAGAATTCACAAAAATTAGAATTAGTTTTTTTTATCAAATTTAATTTAATTAATTTAATTTAATTTAGGGCAACTTTAATTTGTTTCTCACAATTAAAATCAACTAGAAAATTAGGTTTAATTCTTTGATTTAATGGTTTCCCTTTTGCAAATAAAATAAAAATACAAAAATAGGTTAATTTAATGATTTTTCTTAATTAAAATTAATTAGTAATTAGGTTCATTTTTTAATTCAATTATGCATTATTTTCCCAAAACTAAACAAAAACATTTTCTTTAACTAATCACAATTAGGTCTAGGCAAGGGTCAAAACCCTAGTTGCTCCGCATTCGATTCATCGCCCGCGTATTATTATTTTTATCGATATTTCTGTAAATGCTCATGGTTTGTAATAGTTTAATCTAGGGCTTTTCATTTATCGCTTTTTCTAGGTTTTTTGGCTATGTAATTAATCCCCCTCCCCGAAGCCTTGTAATAGTGTAGATTTACTTTCTCGCATTTTTACATTCCTACAAATATTAATTGTTTAGATGTATGTTGATAGGATTGTATGACAAGAATGCATGACAAATTAATACAGATAGAAAACCCTAATGTACAAAGATTAAATAACTGAAACAAATCACTTGCACATATCACTCTTAGGGTATACTCCCACTTTAGTTGCCTTCGGTAAACGATCATTAAGCATAGGGTGTCTTAGTGGTTTCCCTCCTGTCTAAAAAGATCAAATGTCTCGTTCGAATGTTACCTCGGAAATGTTGCCTCGAATATGATCTTAAGACTCTAGGGTTATTACTAAGATGTCCTAACATTGCTTTAATGATCGTACGTCCATTTCGAATTGACCCTTACAACTCCAACGACGGTGCTACCTACTCCTTAATAGTAGGATAGTGCTGTCTAAAGGAAATGAGAACAGAAACGATCTTTTTTTCGAGTAGGTAGATGCTAGTAGGTACTTGCTCAAATTAAAACTTTTCACACTTACACCTTTCAAAAAAACAAAATTTCAAAACAATGTCGTCACACCTTTGAGGACTGATACAAAGGTTATCACGAAGTTAAAACTCTTTTCAAAAATAAAGCACATACACAAGCATTTTAAAAATATGTGCAAGTACCTAAGAGCCCATGGAAAACCATGGATAAAAAGGGTGCTAACACCTTCCCTTTCTATAATCTACCCCCCGTACTCAGAAATCTCGAAAAAGGATTTTTTCTGTACTTTTTTACTTTCCGGTTGGATAAAATAAAAGTCGGTGGCGACTCTTGCTTACCGCGATATTTTGCAAACAAAAAGCGCAAAACGCAAACCAGTATTAACAGTCGGTTCTGCCACCGTATCACATGTAGTAAAGTAAGATATTTTCCACTTGGGTGTTGAGTGAGTCATTGTTGATTTTAAAATCCAAGCCATATCCTCCACTTTGAGATGATGCAAATACTCCTTTCTCATGATTGTGGGTAGTAAGTATGTTTTCCACACGGACAATGACGATGATGTCTTATCTCATAAAATTAACCAACACACTTGTGTTTTGAAATTTTTAAAAAGGTGAACTACGTGTACCCTGATCCCCTATTGCATGAAAGGTGGTACGTAGGAACTAAAGGTTCGCAATCGTGGCAGGTGCAAAAATTATAAAAAATATTTCTTTTCTCGCCTCCACCATCTATTTTTATACAACATTTTATAGCCAAAATATACAGATTTTAAAAAGAGGTTCCTGCGGAGTACCGTAGATGTTTAGGGTGCTAATACCTTCCCTTTGCATAACCAACCCCCTTCCCTTGAATCTTTACCCCTCTTTTGGGTTATTCGCTCTTTTCCCATTTCTTTGGAAATAATAGAGCACGGTGGCAATTTTTATTTTGATATGTACAAGTCTAGTCAATCCAATGGCTTAGTCTTAAACATTTCTACCACTATATCTTCTTGCATTTTTTATGCATATTCAGGGGTCTTACTAAGCTTCTTTACTTCCTTCAGCTAGTTATCTCACCAGTATAATACTCGGGCTAATTATGGAAGGAAGATGGATAACCTAGAACAAGAGAATCACAAGCTACGCGAGGAAGTTTCTGCTCTGAAGGTTGGCATGGTGAATCTCACTGTTTTGATGGAATCTTTGGTGGCTTCTCAGAATCAGCCACTGAGTGTTCAGCTTCAATAGACAATGGTTGCTACTGAAGCTTCGACTGTCCCTGTGTTTGCTACTCCAGCTGTTGTTCGGAATCATATGCCTCTTGGATATCCTTGGGGGATGCCAGAAAACTTTATGCCCGAAGGTTTTAACAAGGATCCTCAGATTGCTCTGCTTACTCAGACTGTTGCTGCTCCCGCACCTCCTACGGTGCATGTTACCCCTGCTGCTAGAAACGAGATTCACTATGCTGCACCATCCTTGGTGAATGTGGTCCTGTTTGATAATGATGATGCGTATCATCTTATTCCTCCACCAAGTGAAAGCTTGGGTTTCTATGATAGATTGGATGATTTTCAAGACCAGTTTAACAAAATGCAGAAAGAGTTGAAGGCCCTCAGGGGAAAATAGTTGTTTGGGCAGAATGTGAATGACATTTGTTTGGTTTCCAATGTGAAGATACCCGCGAAGTTTAAAGTAACGGAGTTCGAAAAGTACAAGGGCAACATTTGCCCTTGTTCTCACTTGGTGGTGTATGTAAGAAGAATGTCTATGCATATAAATAATCAACGCTTGTTAATTCATTTCTTTCAAGACAATATAACCGGTGCAGTGTTGAAATGGTACATGAGCCTGGATAGCGCCAGTATCCATTCTTTTAATGACTTAGGTGAATCATTTATCAGACTGTACAAATACAATATGGACATGGTGCCTGACCGTGATCAACTCAGGGCCATGGTCCAGAAGGACATGAATCATTCAAAGAATATGCACAGAGATGACGTGAGGTAGCCGCCCAAGTGATTCCTACAATGGAGGAAAAATAAATGACAAATATTTTCCTGAAAACACTAGGTGAATTCGATTATGAGAGAATGGTGCGGAGTGCACCCGGTGATTTTACTGAAATGGTGGGAATCGGTGTTCGTTTGGAAAAGGCCGTGAGAGAAGGTCGTCTCACAAAAAGTGAAAGTTCCAGGAATGTGAAGAAGCCATCATATGGATTTATTAAGAAGAAAGAGGGAGAAACAAATGTTATTGTTTAAGAAAGAAGGGTCAACACCTCTAGAAGAAATCATCAGTACCCTCAACAGGTTTCCTCGGTAACTCCGGTTGTAAATGTGGCTCCGACTACAATTGCTTATCAAAGGCCAGCCCCTCAGGGAATCCAAGGGCAGAATCAAAGAAGAGAACCTTTTGACTCTATCCGTATGAGTTATGCAGATCTACTTCCAGCATTGATTCAGAAAAAGTTGGTCCAGACTAGGCCACCTCCTGTTGTACCATCCCTTTTACCTTGGTACTACAAGGCAGATCAGACGTGCGCTTTCTATGAGGGTGCACCAGGACATAATATGGAAAACTATTATCCTCTGAAATCCAAGGTACAGAAAATGGTCAGATCTGGCCTTTCTTCCTTCAAAGATGTCAGTCCGAATGTAAAAGATAATCCTCTCCCAAAACATGGAGGAATGAATGTTGTTAACATGGTTGTTGGTTGTCCAGGGGATTTCTGCATTTATGATATTAACCTGGTAAGAGTGGACTTGGTAAAGATGCATGCAGAACTTTGCGAGTTTAGTTACTACACTCATGACCATACGGGTTGTGGTACCTGTAGTACTAATATACAAGGTTGCGATAAGATAAAGTCTGATTTGCATGAGATGATGGATGAGGGCCTCATCCATATAATCAGGCCTAAAGCAGAGTATGAAGAAGAAGTAAACACAGTTTTTAGATGTCCATGAGAGTTCAGAATCTTTGATGTAGAACACATGAATGATGATCTCGTACAAATGCATGCTACTTTTTGCCACATGGCTGGTCAGGTAGAACACCACTATGGATCTTACCGGGTTGGTTGTAGGGACTCCCAAGGATATTTAATTGTGAGAAAAGGTATTCAATTGCTGTTGGATAATGGAACCATCAAGGCTTCAGGGCAAAAGGATGATTACCATGAGGTTAACGAGATTGAGGTTTGCTTGGCTGAGGAAGAATCAGATGATGATGAATATGCTTCTACAAATGAATTCTTTTCCTCAGATGAGGGTTTGTTCTCTGGTGATGATTCTTTGATGACAAAATTGTCTGAAGAAGGTGCGAATGTGATTGTGTCGTGTTTCAATGATTCTTCCCCTATTGAAATTGAATGTTGTAGTAAACCAATTGTTTCCCATGTGGTGATTTTCTTACCACGGCCCGTTCCTTACAAATTCGACAAAGTTGTACCGTACAAGTATAATGCTACAATTTTAGAGGATGGTGTGGAAGTTCCCATCTATCCTTTGTCTAATATAAGAAATATTGCTGAAACTAGTAGGGTGACCCATAGCGGTCGTGTGTTTACACCAGTTGTTCGGGGAATTGATAATGCTGGAAAGAAGGTTATGGAGAGTGTTGAAGATAAGAAGGCTGTAGGGGAATCCAGTGGTGCTACCCTGAAGAAGGACATAGATGATATTTTAAAGATAATCAAAATGAGCGACTACCGAATGATGGATCAGTTATTACAGACTCCTTCAAAAATATCTATCTTGGCATTATTAATGAATTATGCCGCTCATAGTGAGTCTTTAATGAGGGAGTTGGAACTTTCCTTCTTGGAGTATGACATACCGTTAGATCAATTCAACAATGTGGTAGGTAATATTACATCATGTAATAACCTAAGCTTTTGTGATGATGAATTTCCCGACGAGGGGAAAAATCACAATTTGGCTCTCCACATATCCATGAACTGCAAAACTGATTCATTATTAAATATGTTGACTGATAATGGGTCCTCCTTGATGTGATACCGAGGAGTACACTAATGAAGTTGAAATATCAAGGGGATATTATGTGCCCAAGTGGTATTATTGTTAAAGCTTTTGATGGGTCAAGGAAATCGATTATCAGGGAGGTCGATCTGCTTATTCACATAGGTGCGCATCTGTTCCAGATCACTTTCCAAGTCATGGATATTGTGCCCGCATATAGCTGTCTACTGGGAAGAACATGGATACATGAAGCAGGGGCTGTCACTTCCACTCTGCACCAAAATTTGAAGTTTGTGTGAGAAGGAAAAGTGGTTATTATAAACGGAGAGCAAGCGTTACTGATATCTCACCTATCATCTTTTAGTGTTGTTAAGGCAGATGAGGTTGCTATGGGAACGTACTTCTAGGCTCTATCTGTTGATAATGTAAGAGGGAATGAGAACTCTATGGTTTCATTAAAAGATGCTCGTAAGGTTGTGCGCAATGGTCCTAGTAAGGTATGGGGACAGGTCGTTGATCCTCCAGTAAACAAGAACAGGGCTGGTTTAGGATTCTCTACCAAGAATGGCAAGAATGAAGGTTTGAAGTCGAAGTCTACTATGAGCAGTTATCATGATGTTTTCTGCAGCGGAGGCTACCTCCATCCAACTATCTCTGAAATTAGTGTTATTGAAAAGGGTGAAGAAGATCAAGAAGTGTTGAATTATGTGACACCTGGAGTCAGAATTCGGAATTGGGTCACTTATGATGTTCCCTCTTGCATCCATGTCTTAAAGTAATTTTTTTTCTTTGAAAAAAGCTTTCATTATGCCCAAGATGAAAGTTAATATTGTATGGGCTTATCTGTTTGATGCGATCATTAAAATCATAAATAAAAGTTATCTTTGATTCTCAAAAATTGTGTCTTTTATTTTTCTGTTTTATTTTTCATGGAAAATGGTAATCAAAAAAAACTTTTTTTGAATAGAATATGTTTGTGAATAAATTTGCATAATCATTTGATATATATGTCAGTTTCTAAAAGGAATCACAAATCACATGTGAAGATTAATTAATAAACTCGTTGAATAGAATGACCCTGCACCCTCTCCCAACTTTGAATACATGTGTTTGGGACAGAAGAAGAAGAGTATGATGAGATTCCAGAAGAGGTTTCATGGTTGCTCGAGCACGAGGAAAATTCCATTCAGCTGTATAAAGAGTCATAGGAAACAATCAATTTGGGTTTAGAAGAAGAGCCAAAGGAAGTCAAGATTGGAGCATTGTTGCAACCTGATGTGAAGAACTGGTTGGCTGAACTATTGAAAGAGTATGTGGACATATTTGCTTGGTCTTAACAAGATATGTCGGGTCTAGATACTGATATTGTGGAGCATTATTTGCCTTTGAAGCCAGAGTGCCCGCCCGTCAAGCAGAAGTTGAGAAGAACCCACCCTGATATGACAGTAAAAATCAAAGAAGAAGTCTTAAAGCAGATAAATGCCATTTTTCTTGTGACATCAATGTATCCTTAATGGATAACCAACATTGTGCATGTACCAAAGAAAGATGGAAAAGTTCGCATGTGCGTAGATTACAGAGATCTAAATAAAGCTAGTCCTAAAGATGATTTCCCATTGCCGCACATTGATATGCTAGTTGATAGCACAACAAAATTTAAAGTATTCTCGTTCATGGATGGATTTTATGAATATAATCAAATAAGAATGGCTCCTAAGGACATGGAAAAAACAACGTTTATCACACCCTGGGGAACATTATGTTACAGAGTGATGCCCTTCGGGTTGAAGAACGCTGGTGCAACGTACTAGGGGGCTATGACAACCCTATTCCATGATCTGATGCATAGGGAAATTGAGGTATATGTTGATGACATGATTTCCAAATCACAGACCGAAGAAGGGCATGTGGAATACTTGTTTAAGTTATTCCAGCATTTGAGGAAGTATCGTCTCCGCTTGAATCTAAATAAACGGACCTTCGGTGTCTAATCAGGGAAGTTGTTGGGTTTTATTGTTAGCCAGAAAGGGATTGAAGTTAACCCAGATAAGGTCAAAGCAATCCAAGAAAAGCCTGCGCCAAGGACTTAGAAGAAAGTTAGAGGTTTCCTTGGGCGTCTGAATTACATTTCCAGATTCATCTCCCACATGACTGCAACATGTGAACCGATCTTTAAGTTGCTAAAGAAAGATAAAGGTTGTGTGTGGACAGATGATTACCAAAGGGCATTTGAAAGTATCAAAGAATATTTGCTTGAACCTCCTATCTTGCTCCCTCCCGTTGAAGGAAGACCATTGATCATGTATCTAGCAGTGTTGGATAGTTCTATGGGTTGTATTTCGGGACAACAAGATGAAACAGGAAAGAAATAATATACCATATACTACCTCAGTAAGAAATTTACTGATTGTGAGTCACGATATTCTATGTTGGAGAAGACATGTTGCGCTTTGGCCTGGGCGGCAAAGCGGTTGCGACAATATATGTTGAATATTACTACTTGGTTGATTTCCAAAATGGATACAATTAAGTATATTTTTGAAAATCTTGCTCTCACCGGGAGAATTTCCTGCTGGCAAATGCTATTGTATGAATACGACATCGAGTACCGCACTCAAAAGGCCATAAAAAGCAGTGTGATGGCGGATTATCTTGCTCACCAACCGGTAGATGACTATCAATCTGTTGTTGTACCCCAAATTTTGACCTAAGATACCATCTCCCATCTGCATCATTACATTGCAAGCGTTTTGATCTTTTGATTTTTAAAAATTCATAACTTTTTCGAGTCGAGAGCTGTTTATTTTTGAACGCTAAATTTATTAACTGATCAAGACTTAAATAATGTTTATTAATTATTTATCATCTTAAATTTAAATAATTGGAATTTATTTTCAATTATCATATTATATAATTGGAACTTATATGACTGGCATGAGATGCTCCCTTTTGCTTTGCATGGGTATCGAACATTTGTACGCACTTCAACAGGGGAAACACCGTTCTATCTTGTACATGGAATGGAAGCAGTGCTCCCCATTGAAGTTGAAATTCCCTCTTTGCGTGTAATAATGGAAGCCAAGTTGTCGGAGGTTGAATGGGTCCAGAACAGGTTTGACCAGCTGAATTTAATAGAAGAGAAAAGAATGACAACCTTATGTCATGGTCAATTATATCAAAATAGAATGAATAAATCTTTTGATAAAAAGGTCAAACCTCGTGAATTCAGAGAAGGGGACCTCGTGCTTAGGAAGATCATGTCTTTCAAGGATGAGTCTATGGGCAAGTGGACTCCCAATTTTGAAGGCCCATATGTTATCAAGAAAGCCTTCTCTGGCGGTGCATTGATTCTTGAAACAATGGATGGTGAGGAGTTCCCACGTCCTGTGAATGCTGATGCAATCAATAAATACTTCGCCTAGAAAAGTAAAAGAACAGTTCGCTAAGACGAAAACCCGAAAGGGCGAGTTAGGTAAAAAAGAGCGTCTCGGTAGGCCGAAAACCCGAAAGGGTGGTCTAGGAAAAAATTAGAGATATAAACAGAATAAATGATTCCTGGTAGGTTGAAAACCCGCAAGGGTAACCTAGGCAAAAGTTAGGGATTTTCAGGCAAGTAACTGCATCAGACAAGACTTGATCAATGGAGCAACAATCTGCTTGGATCTTGCTACTCTTCAACCAAAGTTTCGGCTCAGGAATTCAAAGTTGCTAGAAATAATGGTGGTCATTGTAATTCAATGTATCTTTTCCAATATATATTACCATGTTTCAAAATTTGTAATCATCTATGGAGTCTTGCCATTCGCAGGCTACCATTCTATTAATAAAGTTTGAGCCTTTTATCTGATTCTTTGCAAATTCTTATTTTATTCAGCTTATAAAGATTTCATTTATTATTAATAGTAATGATCAAAGCAAACATATTAAATGACAAATTATTTTTTGAAAAGAATTTACAAATTGCTTTAAATTTTGTGATACAAGAAGGACAAAATTAGTGATTTCAGGGACGGATAAACTCAAAAGTTTTCATAAAATGAGGACTCTATCCAAGTTTCCCCAGTGAAGGCTTCACTCATTTGGTAAAAAGTCTTGTCTCCCCATACCTGCTGAGATTGGACTCATTCATGAAGCCTCTCCTTTCGGTAGCATTAGCATTTTGGGTATTTGCTCGGCAGCCATGCAAGGGCAGTGTTTTATTGAAGAAGCGTTGAGATAGTTATCAACTATTTAGGTTTTCTCCCGCCGAGTGTTGGATTGTATTTAAAATCCCCATAAGTTTTCTTACTGTAGTGTTTGAAATTCCTCAGGTGATGTTGAGACGGGATATTTTTCTGAAATTGTTGCCCTATGAGGTTTTCGTACTTTCTCCCCAGAAAAGTTGGTGCAATTATCACTCTCATTATTGAAGATGTATCTTGAAGTATTCTTCGCCAATATAGTATTATCCTCCCCATTGAAGTCAGTATGCCACCCCAGCTGATGTCTCAACGAGATGATTTTGTTATTCTCTAGTGAAGTCAACCTTGGCAGAAATTTGAACTTCAAACTCCCTTTTGGTGTCCAGTTTGTTCGGTTTCCAGTTAAAGCTCGGAGGAAGATGTTACATCGCCCTTTATTTTGATATTGTTCTTCCCCAATAAAGTTAACTATGAAATAGGAATTTGTTCCTCATTTGGTGCTTACTTTTCTTATGGAAATTCCATCCTAATTATGATTTAGCCGAGTATTGATTATACCCATTTGTGGTCCTGCCTGGTTATCCCCAATGTTTTGTGTCTATTTTGTTAGCATATACATGGTGACATTCACACATTCACACATACATCTGCATATTTGAATTTAGAAAATCATTGCTCCTTTGCATTCATTGATATTTTGCTGACATATTACCTTGTTTTGCAGAGTTGTGTTACCCTCTCTCCAATAGAATGTCAACCTTAAGCAGAAAGTGTACATTCTTTCAACTTCCCCACTGAGTTATCCCTCGTGGAAGAATTTTGTTTCATCCTTCTTTTCAACTTGCTGTCTGGATGGGATGGAATTTCCCTCTTGATTTTATTTCTCAAAAAGGTATATTTTGGTTGACTGCTTAATTCTGATTTATTTCTGGTTGGAATGGGTACCCTCAACGGTATTATTATTTGGATTTTGGCAATCTTTGAGCTTTAGTTTGAGAATATTCATTTATTTTGCACGAGAAGATTCTATCTCCTCAATAGGAATTATATTGGCATTTCCCCGAGAAGTTCTACCTCTTTCCCTAGGAAGCCATACTACCTTCTTCAAGTAATCATTATTGCAATTTCTCCTCATAGAAGCAAAAAACAGGTCTCTTTATTTGAGCAACCTGTGATTCCCCGGTGAATCTGATAGCTCCCAGAGAAGACTCATATTTTTTTACTCTAATGGATGGTAGCCTTGTCATTATGGAAGGTAGTTCGTTGTTGAGATTTTGTTACTCTAATGGATGGTAGCCTTGTCATTATGGAAGGTAGTTCATTGTTGAGATTTTGTTACTCCAATGGATGGTAGCCTTGTCATTATGGAAGGTAGTTTGTTGTTGAGATTTTGTTACTCCAATGGATGGTAGCCTTGTCATTATGGAAGGTAGTCCGTTGTTGAGATTTTGTTACTCCAATGGATGGTAGCCTTGTCATTATGGAAGGTAGTTCATTGTTTAGATTTTGTTACTTCAATAGATGGTAGCCTTGTCATTATGATAGGTTGTTTGTTGTTGAGATTTTGATACTCCAATAAATGGTAGCCTTGTCGTTATGGAAGGTAGTTCGTTGTTGAGATCTTTTTCTGATGAATGGTAGCCTTGTCATTATAGAAGGTAGTGTGTTGTTGAGATTTTGTTACTCCAATGGATGGTAGCCTTGTCATTATGGAAGGTAGTTCGTTGTTGAGATTCTATTGTTCTAAAGAAGTTAATTTGTTTACGGTCGTGATTACTGAATACATCTTGAAATTTACTGGTATTATCTTACCATTCCTTTCCCCGGTGTGTCATCGTTACCTTTTTTGCTATCCCCTCAGTGAGTTGGTAGTTCATAGTTATCTGTCTGTCACTGTTATCCTTTACTCTCTCTCTTCAATTCTTGAGTTGATGATGCTTTGGATCCTATCTTGGGCATTACCCCAACAGAGTATTTTATTTCCTTCAACAGTGATTTATTTTCCTGGTCATGTTTTCCTTTTGTTTCCTCTTTTACTTTTTACAGCCCCAATGGTTTCTTGCATCCCTTTAGATTTGTTCATCTGCATTCATAATCATAAGCATTACACGGTACCTTAGGGCCAAAAATAGGGTTTGTTTTATATTTAAGTATCTTCAATCACGTCGACACAGAGATTTCAACCTTCATATCTCCGGATAGAAGACACTTAAATAAGGGCAGCTGTTGTACCTCAATTTTCGCCCCTAAGATCCCTTCATCATATCATATCAATTCAATTACAACAAAATCACACACTAGGGTTTGTTTCTTCTCCCTATCTATAGTCTTGCTCTATGGGGAATCACCAAGCACCTTGACTTGTAGTTTGTGATCATCTATGTTTGATTACTCTTTAACTATGCAGGAGGCCAAGAATATTGTAAAATATTCAAATCTCCAACCTGTAACATAAACCCAAGCTTATAACGTAAACAAGGCCAAGCAAACTGGATAACATAACAAAAGACCCCCTTCAAAAAAGAAGAGAGTCAAGCCTACCTAAGCAACATAAAAACCATTCCTACTGTCAAACCAAAAATACCATATGGCCTAACGTTCAAACCTGCTACTGCATTACCAAATCTGCTACTGCATTACCAAACCTGCCTACTACATTATCAAAACCTGTACCATCAAAAACCTCAACCATTTCAAAAACCATAACCTACGATAAAAACCAGTAGAACCATCAACATAATCAAAAATAAACATCATGGCCTAAAACCAAATGCCATATACCATAGCCTACTGAAAAACCAGTAAAACACATGGCCCAAAATGATTAACCTGCATAACCATTACCAAAACCTTCAATATACTGTCCAACCAAAAAACCAATTCAAATATCAACCATATCAGAACCATAAACCTGTCAAGACCATGGCCTAAAAACAAATGGCTTAAACCCTTCCAAAACCTGTCCTACCAATATAAACCCTAAACCTGTACCATCCTGTTCACAAAACCAGTAGAACCAAAACCAATGTCCAAACAATAGCAAGCATACCATCATGCCTCAGATTACCTCATCATTGGCCAACAAAAAGCAACGGAAAGTATACAGTAACGAAATCAGAAAGAAGAAGAGAAAAAGCGTCAATATCATCAAGCTAGTCAAAAAAATCATTTTTCAACATAGCATTCAAAATATTCAAGGCACCAAAAACCTCAGCAAATCATCAAAGGTCAAGTTCAAGGCAATGAAGCATTAACAAAAGCATACAGAGTCACAGTGAAGAAGAAGATAGGAAAGTTTTCAAGGCAACCCAACATACAGTAGCAAGTAGCAGTAGCAAGAGAAGAAGAGGAAAAAGCAAAGCAAAAGGGCCAAAAGGAACGAAGTACCGGTAAGTCCGAAGCAAGCTCACAGCGCCTCCACCGTCCTACCTTGCCCAGCCTCCTAGCTCACCTCAACCTCTCCTCCGTCCCCAAGGTATCTCTTCTCTTTTCTTTTTTTCAAAAATGCCTCAAAACAACATAATGAAACAAACAGAATCAAAATCACGAGCATGCAAACCGTAACCAAAACGTAAAGATTTGAGAGATAATGTTTGTACCGTGAATTCGTGACCGTCGCCCTAATGCTTGGACTGGAGGGAAGAGGAGGATGAGATGCCGGTGGCTTGGGCCGTGGAATACAGTAGCGAAGCAAGAGACGAAGAGATGAGTCACGCGAAGAAGACAAGCAAACGATGAGCGCCGTTCTCCCAACCTTAACCCTAATCCCAATTACCAAATCATGTTTACCCTAAAACAAAATCATGAGCAATTGGACCTTCACCCGTTTTTCTGCCTTAAGCCCAACGAATTCCCCTTAGGCACCCCCCTTTCTGCTTGCTTCTTTTGGGCCTTTCAAAACCCTTTTGGCCCATAACTACTTTATCCACCCTTTTATTTTCCTTTTTACTTCTTTCTATTTTATTTCTTTTTTTTTTCTTTTAGAAATTCATTAATTTAGTAATTAGTAAATAAATCAAATAGAGTTAATTTAATTAAAAACAATTTTTAATAATTTGCTCATTTAATTAATTAACTTTAGGCTTAATTTAGTAATGTTAGTATTTCTTTAATAGCTTTTAAGTTTAATCTAGTTAATTATTTAATATTTTTTTTAAAATAATGCCTCATATAGAACTCTAAAAATATATAAAATAGAAACTTAAAAAACTTAAAAAATATGTTAGTTTTCTTTAATTAATTCTCATTACCTTTATCCATGTAAAAAAAATGCGTAAAAAATGGAAACTATTAAAATATTTTCTTTTCATTAATATTAAACAGAAAAAATCATAAAAATGCACGTTCACACACTTAGTCTTTTATTTAATTGTTATATATCCTTATCTGCATAATTTCTCTGTTTAGTCATTTCATATTCACATGATTATTCTGTTTACGTTTAAATCCAAGGGAAAAAACGATTAAATTTGTCGGCTTCATGTCCTCAAGTCTAATTGCGTGAACATTCGCATTTCATTAAAACTTAGGATAATTTTTCCTTAAATATTCAATCTTTTCAAAACTTATATCCCTTTAAGCAAAAACTTCGACATTAGGTCGTCGCATCTTCAAAACCCGTCTGTACCCCTTTTTCGGCCAAAATGATTCATTTTTCAATCAAACGAACGATTTTAATAAACAGATATTTCAAAAGGTTCCTATAGAGTACTATAGATACATTGGGTGCTAATACCTTCCCACTGTATAACCAACCCCCGAACCATAGATCTTTTCAAAAACGCCTTGTATTTTTATTACTTTTAAAAAGTATTATTTTACATTGCATATTTAGGGTTTTATTTCGCTCTTTCCCCTTTTCCCTTGGAAACAATAAAGCGCGGTGGCGACTCTTTCTTTTGTGAGATGAATTAATCAATAATTCGATCTCCGATTTACCCCGCTACATTTTTTATCGCTACATCTGTCAAGTTTGATTTCCCTGATGAGGATGTGATGTTCTTAAAAGCAAAATATTGTGATGAACCTTTGCCTGGGGAAGGTCTAGATCCTGAATCTCGCTGGGGCATGGTATTTGATGGAGCGGTGAATGCTTACGGAAAAGGAATTGGTGCGGTGATCATTACTCCACATGGATCACACATTCCTTTTACTGCAAGGCTTACATTTGATTGCACTAATAATATGGCGGAATATGAGGCTTGTATTATGGGTCTCGAGGAGGCCATTGATTTTAGAATCAAGGTTCTAGATGTGTATGGTGATTCGGCTTTGGTTATTAATCAGATTAAAGGAGAATGGGATAATTGTCACCCTGGCTTGATCTCTTACAAAGATTATGCTGGAGGACTATTACTCTTCTTTAACAAGGTTGAATTCCATCATATCCTGAGATATGAAAATCATATGGCGAATGCTTTGGCAACTTTGGCTTCTATGTATCAAGTTAATACTTGGAATGATGTGCCTCATATTACAGTGCGACGTTTGGATAGACCGGCTCATGCGTTTACAGCAGAGGATGTGGCAGATGAAAAACCTTGGTATTTTGATATCAAGCATTTCCTCCAAACCCAGGAATACCCAATTGGTGCATCAAATAAAGATAGAAAGACATTGAGAAGGTTGGCAGACAGCTTTTTCCTTAATGAAGATGTATTGTATAAGAGAAATCATGACACGATCTTGCTCAGATGCGTGGATAGACACAAAGTAGACATGTTAATGCATGAGGTTCATGAAGGTTCATTTGGTACCCATGTTAATGGAAATTAAATGGAGAAAAAGATGCTTATAGCAGATCACTATTGGCGGACAATGGAATCTGACTATTACAAATTTGCTAAGAAGTGCCATAAATGCCAAATTTATGCTGATAAAATCCATGTACCTCCTACACTTCTCAATGTTATTTCTTCCCCATGGCCTTTCTCTATGTGGGGTAATGATATGATTGGAATGATTGAACCAAAGGCGTCAAATGGGCATCGTTTTATCTTAGTGGCAATTGACTACTTTACCAAATGGGTAGAGGCAGCTTCATATGCTAATGTCACTAAACAAGGGGTAGTGTGCTTCATCAAGAACAACCTCATATGTCGGTATGGTGTGCCAAGCAGGATTATCACCGACAATGGCTCAAATCTGAATAACAGAATGATGTCTAAACTTTGTGAGGAATTTAAGATTGTCCACCACAATTCATATCCCTACTGGCCAAAGATGAATGGAGCTGTTGAAGCGGCCAATAAAAACATCAAGAAAATCATCCAGAAAATGGTGGTTACTTATATGACTGGCATGAGATGCTCCCTTTTGCTTTGCATGGGTATCGAACATTTGTACGCACTTCAACAGGGGAAACACCGTTCTATCTTGTACATGGAATGGAAGCAGTGCTCCCCATTGAAGTTGAAATTCCCTCTTTGCGTGTAATAATGGAAGCCAAGTTGTCGGAGGTTGAATGGGTCCAGAATAGGTTTGACCAGCTGAATTTAATAGAAGAGAAAAGAATGACAACCTTATGTCATGGTCAATTATATCAAAATAGAATGAATAAATCTTTTGATAAAAAGGTCAAACCTCGTGAATTCAGAGAAGGGGACCTCGTGCTTAGGAAGATCATGTCTTTCAAGGCTGAGTCTATGGGCAAGTGGACTCCCAATTTTGAAGGCCCATATGTTATCAAGAAAGCCTTCTCTGGCGGTGCATTGATTCTTGAAACAATGGATGGTGAGGAGTTCCCACGTCCTGTGAATGCTGATGCAATCAATAAATACTTCGCCTAGAAAAGTAAAAGAACAGTTCGCTAAGACGAAAACCCGAAAGGGCGAGTTAGGTAAAAAAGAGCGTCTCGGTAGGCCGAAAACCCGAAAGGGTGGTCTAGGAAAAAATTAGAGATATAAACAGAATAAATGATTCCTAGTAGGTTGAAAACCCGCAAGGGTAACCTAGGCAAAAGTTAGGGATTTTCAGGCAAGTAACTGCATCAGACAAGACTTGATCAATGGAGCAACAATCTGCTTGGATCTTGCTACTCTTCAACCAAAGTTTCGGCTCAGGAATTCAAAGTTGCTAGAAATAATGGTGGTCATTGTAATTCAATGTATCTTTTCCAATATATATTACCATGTTTCAAAATTTGTAATCATCTATGGAGTCTTGCCATTCGCAGGCTACCATTCTATTAATAAAGTTTGAGCCTTTTATCTGATTCTTTGCAAATTCTTATTTTATTCAGCTTATAAAGATTTCATTTATTATTAATAGTAATGATCAAAGCAAACATATTAAATGACAAATTATTTTTTGAAAAGAATTTACAAATTGCTTTAAATTTTGTGATACAAGAAGGACAAAATTAGTGATTTCAGGGACGGATAAACTCAAAAGTTTTCATAAAATGAGGACTCTATCCAAGTTTCCCCAGTGAAGGCTTCACTCATTTGGTAAAAAGTCTTGTCTCCCCATACCTGCTGAGATTGGACTCATTCATGAAGCCTCTCCTTTCGGTAGCATTAGCATTTTGGGTATCTGCTCGGCAGCCATGCAAGGGCAGTGTTTTATTGAAGAAGCGTTGAGATAGTTATCAACTATTTAGGTTTTCTCCCGCCGAGTGTTGGATTGTATTTAAAATCCCCATAAGTTTTCTTACTGTAGTGTTTGAAATTCCTCAGGTGATGTTGAGACGGGATATTTTTCTGAAATTGTTGCCCTATGAGGTTTTCGTACTTTCTCCCCAGAAAAGTTGGTGCAATTATCACTCTCATTATTGAAGATGTATCTTGAAGTATTCTTCGCCAATATAGTATTATCCTCCCCATTGAAGTCAGTATGCCACCCCAGCTGATGTCTCAACGAGATGATTTTGTTATTCTCTAGTGAAGTCAACCTTGGCAGAAATTTGAACTTCAAACTCCCTTTTGGTGTCCAGTTTGTTCGGTTTCCAGTTAAAGCTCGGAGGAAGATGTTACATCGCCCTTTATTTTGATATTGTTCTTCCCCAATAAAGTTAACTATGAAATAGGAATTTGTTCCTCATTTGGTGCTTACTTTTCTTATGGAAATTCCATCCTAATTATGATTTAGCCGAGTATTGATTATACCCATTTGTGGTCCTGCCTGGTTATCCCCAATGTTTTGTGTCTATTTTGTTAGCATATACATGGTGACATTCACACATTCACACATACATCTGCATATTTGAATTTAGAAAATCATTGCTCCTTTGCATTCATTGATATTTTGCTGACATATTACCTTGTTTTGCAGAGTTGTGTTACCCTCTCTCCAATAGAATGTCAACCTTAAGCAGAAAGTGTACATTCTTTCAACTTCCCCACTGAGTTATCCCTCGTGGAAGAATTTTGTTTCATCCTTCTTTTCAACTTGCTGTCTGGATGGGATGGAATTTCCCTCTTGATTTTATTTCTCAAAAAGGTATATTTTGGTTGACTGCTTAATTCTGATTTATTTCTGGTTGGAATGGGTACCCTCAACGGTATTATTATTTGGATTTTGGCAATCTTTGAGCTTTAGTTTGAGAATATTCATTTATTTTGCACGAGAAGATTCTATCTCCTCAATAGGAATTATATTGGCATTTCCCCGAGAAGTTCTACCTCTTTCCCTAGGAAGCCATACTACCTTCTTCAAGTAATCATTATTGCAATTTCTCCTCATAGAAGCAAAAAACAGGTCTCTTTATTTGAGCAACCTGTGATTCCCCGGTGAATCTGATAGCTCCCAGAGAAGACTCATATTTTTTTACTCTAATGGATGGTAGCCTTGTCATTATGGAAGGTAGTTCGTTGTTGAGATTTTGTTACTCTAATGGATGGTAGCCTTGTCATTATGGAAGGTAGTTCATTGTTGAGATTTTGTTACTCCAATGGATGGTAGCCTTGTCATTATGGAAGGTAGTTTGTTGTTGAGATTTTGTTACTCCAATGGATGGTAGCCTTGTCATTATGGAAGGTAGTCCGTTGTTGAGATTTTGTTACTCCAATGGATGGTAGCCTTGTCATTATGGAAGGTAGTTCATTGTTTAGATTTTGTTACTTCAATAGATGGTAGCCTTGTCATTATGATAGGTTGTTTGTTGTTGAGATTTTGATACTCCAATAAATGGTAGCCTTGTCGTTATGGAAGGTAGTTCGTTGTTGAGATCTTTTTCTGATGAATGGTAGCCTTGTCATTATAGAAGGTAGTGTGTTGTTGAGATTTTGTTACTCCAATGGATGGTAGCCTTGTCATTATGGAAGGTAGTTCGTTGTTGAGATTCTATTGTTCTAAAGAAGTTAATTTGTTTACGGTCGTGATTACTGAATACATCTTGAAATTTACTGGTATTATCTTACCATTCCTTTCCCCGGTGTGTCATCGTTACCTTTTTTGCTATCCCCTCAGTGAGTTGGTAGTTCATAGTTATCTGTCTGTCACTGTTATCCTTTACTCTCTCTCTTCAATTCTTGAGTTGATGATGCTTTGGATCCTATCTTGGGCATTACCCCAACAGAGTATTTTATTTCCTTCAACAGTGATTTATTTTCCTGGTCATGTTTTCCTTTTGTTTCCTCTTTTACTTTTTACAGCCCCAATGGTTTCTTGCATCCCTTTAGATTTGTTCATCTGCATTCATAATCATAAGCATTACACGGTACCTTAGGGCCAAAAATAGGGTTTGTTTTATATTTAAGTATCTTCAATCACGTCGACACAGAGATTTCAACCTTCATATCTCCGGATAGAAGACACTTAAATAAGGGCAGCTGTTGTACCTCAATTTTCGCCCCTAAGATCCCTTCATCATATCATATCAATTCAATTACAACAAAATCACACACTAGGGTTTGTTTCTTCTCCCTATCTATAGTCTTGCTCTATGGGGAATCACCAAGCACCTTGACTTGTAGTTTGTGATCATCTATGTTTGATTACTCTTTAACTATGCAGGAGGCCAAGAATATTGTAAAATATTCAAATCTCCAACCTGTAACATAAACCCAAGCTTATAACGTAAACAAGGCCAAGCAAACTGGATAACATAACAAAAGACCCCCTTCAAAAAAGAAGAGAGTCAAGCCTACCTAAGCAACATAAAAACCATTCCTACTGTCAAACCAAAAATACCATATGGCCTAACGTTCAAACCTGCTACTGCATTACCAAATCTGCTACTGCATTACCAAACCTGCCTACTACATTATCAAAACCTGTACCATCAAAAACCTCAACCATTTCAAAAACCATAACCTACGATAAAAACCAGTAGAACCATCAACATAATCAAAAATAAACATCATGGCCTAAAACCAAATGCCATATACCATAGCCTACTGAAAAACCAGTAAAACACATGGCCCAAAATGATTAACCTGCATAACCATTACCAAAACCTTCAATATACTGTCCAACCAAAAAACCAATTCAAATATCAACCATATCAGAACCATAAACCTGTCAAGACCATGGCCTAAAAACAAATGGCTTAAACCCTTCCAAAACCTGTCCTACCAATATAAACCCTAAACCTGTACCATCCTGTTCACAAAACCAGTAGAACCAAAACCAATGTCCAAACAATAGCAAGCATACCATCATGCCTCAGATTACCTCATCACTGGCCAACAAAAAGCAACGGAAAGTATACAGTAACGAAATCAGAAAGAAGAAGAGAAAAAGCGTCAATATCATCAAGCTAGTCAAAAAAATCATTTTTCAACATAGCATTCAAAATATTCAAGGCACCAAAAACCTCAGCAAATCATCAAAGGTCAAGTTCAAGGCAATGAAGCATTAACAAAAGCATACAGAGTCACAGTGAAGAAGAAGATAGGAAAGTTTTCAAGGCAACCCAACATACAGTAGCAAGTAGCAGTAGCAAGAGAAGAAGAGGAAAAAGCAAAGCAAAAGGGCCAAAAGGAACGAAGTACCGGTAAGTCCGAAGCAAGCTCACAGCGCCTCCACCGTCCTACCTTGCCCAGCCTCCTAGCTCACCTCAACCTCTCCTCCGTCCCCAAGGTATCTCTTCTCTTTTCTTTTTTTCAAAAATGCCTCAAAACAACATAATGAAACAAACAGAATCAAAATCACGAGCATGCAAACCGTAACCAAAACGTAAAGATTTGAGAGATAATGTTTGTACCGTGAATTCGTGACCGTCGCCCTAATGCTTGGACTGGAGGGAAGAGGAGGATGAGATGCCGGTGGCTTGGGCCGTGGAATACAGTAGCGAAGCAAGAGACGAAGAGATGAGTCACGCGAAGAAGACAAGCAAACGATGAGCGCTGTTCTCCCAACCTTAACCCTAATCCCAATTACCAAATCATGTTTACCCTAAAACAAAATCATGAGCAATTGGACCTTCACCCGTTTTTCTGCCTTAAGCCCAACGAATTCCCCTTAGGCACCCCCCTTTCTGCTTGCTTCTTTTGGGCCTTTCAAAACCCTTTTGGCCCATAACTACTTTATCCACCCTTTTATTTTCCTTTTTACTTCTTTCTATTTTATTTCTTTTTTTTTTCTTTTAGAAATTCATTAATTTAGTAATTAGTAAATAAATCAAATAGAGTTAATTTAATTAAAAACAATTTTTAATAATTTGCTCATTTAATTAATTAACTTTAGGCTTAATTTAGTAATGTTAGTATTTCTTTAATAGCTTTTAAGTTTAATCTAGTTAATTATTTAATATTTTTTTTAAAATAATGCCTCATATAGAACTCTAAAAATATATAAAATAGAAACTTAAAAAACTTAAAAAATATGTTAGTTTTCTTTAATTAATTCTCATTACCTTTATCCATGTAAAAAAAATGCGTAAAAAATGGAAACTATTAAAATATTTTCTTTTCATTAATATTAAACAGAAAAAATCATAAAAATGCACGTTCACACACTTAGTCTTTTATTTAATTGTTATATATCCTTATCTGCATAATTTCTCTGTTTAGTCATTTCATATTCACATGATTATTCTGTTTACGTTTAAATCCAAGGGAAAAAACGATTAAATTTGTCGGCTTCATGTCCTCAAGTCTAATTGCGTGAACATTCGCATTTCATTAAAACTTAGGATAATTTTTCCTTAAATATTCAATCTTTTCAAAACTTATATCCCTTTAAGCAAAAACTTCGACATTAGGTCGTCGCATCTTCAAAACCCGTCTGTACCCCTTTTTCGGCCAAAATGATTCATTTTTCAATCAAACGAACGATTTTAATAAACAGATATTTCAAAAGGTTCCTATAGAGTACTATAGATACATTGGGTGCTAATACCTTCCCACTGTATAACCAACCCCCGAACCATAGATCTTTTCAAAAACGCCTTGTATTTTTATTACTTTTAAAAAGTATTATTTTACATTGCATATTTAGGGTTTTATTTCGCTCTTTCCCCTTTTCCCTTGGAAACAATAAAGCGCGGTGGCGACTCTTGCTTTTGTGAGATGAATTAATCAATAATTCGATCTCCGATTTACCCCGCTACATTTTTTATCGCTACATCTGTCAAGTTTGATTTCCCTGATGAGGATGTGATGTTCTTAAAAGCAAAATATTGTGATGAACCTTTGCCTGGGGAAGGTCTAGATCCTGAATCTCGCTGGGGCATGGTATTTGATGGAGCGGTGAATGCTTACGGAAAAGGAATTGGTGCGGTGATCATTACTCCACATGGATCACACATTCCTTTTACTGCAAGGCTTACATTTGATTGCACTAATAATATGGCGGAATATGAGGCTTGTATTATGGGTCTCGAGGAGGCCATTGATTTTAGAATCAAGGTTCTAGATGTGTATGGTGATTCGGCTTTGGTTATTAATCAGATTAAAGGAGAATGGGATAATTGTCACCCTGGCTTGATCTCTTACAAAGATTATGCTGGAGGACTATTACTCTTCTTTAACAAGGTTGAATTCCATCATATCCTGAGATATGAAAATCATATGGCGAATGCTTTGGCAACTTTGGCTTCTATGTATCAAGTTAATACTTGGAATGATGTGCCTCATATTACAGTGCGACGTTTGGATAGACCGGCTCATGCGTTTACAGCAGAGGATGTGGCAGATGAAAAACCTTGGTATTTTGATATCAAGCATTTCCTCCAAACCCAGGAATACCCAATTGGTGCATCAAATAAAGATAGAAAGACATTGAGAAGGTTGGCAGACAGCTTTTTCCTTAATGAAGATGTATTGTATAAGAGAAATCATGACACGATCTTGCTCAGATGCGTGGATAGACACAAAGTAGACATGTTAATGCATGAGGTTCATGAAGGTTCATTTGGTACCCATGTTAATGGAAATTAAATGGAGAAAAAGATGCTTATAGCAGATCACTATTGGCGGACAATGGAATCTGACTATTACAAATTTGCTAAGAAGTGCCATAAATGCCAAATTTATGCTGATAAAATCCATGTACCTCCTACACTTCTCAATGTTATTTCTTCCCCATGGCCTTTCTCTATGTGGGGTAATGATATGATCGAAATGATTGAACCAAAGGCGTCAAATGGGCATCGTTTTATCTTAGTGGCAATTGACTACTTTACCAAATGGGTAGAGGCAGCTTCATATGCTAATGTCACTAAACAAGGGGTAGTGTGCTTCATCAAGAACAACCTCATATGTCGGTATGGTGTGCCAAGCAGGATTATCACCGACAATGGCTCAAATCTGAATAACAGAATGATGTCTAAACTTTGTGAGGAATTTAAGATTGTCCACCACAATTCATATCCCTACTGGCCAAAGATGAATGGAGCTGTTGAAGCGGCCAATAAAAACATCAAGAAAATCATCCAGAAAATGGTGGTTACTTATATGACTGGCATGAGATGCTCCCTTTTGCTTTGCATGGGTATCGAACATTTGTACGCACTTCAACAGGGGAAACACCGTTCTATCTTGTACATGGAATGGAAGCAGTGCTCCCCATTGAAGTTGAAATTCCCTCTTTGCGTGTAATAATGGAAGCCAAGTTGTCGGAGGTTGAATGGGTCCAGAACAGGTTTGACCAGCTGAATTTAATAGAAGAGAAAAGAATGACAACCTTATGTCATGGTCAATTATATCAAAATAGAATGAATAAATCTTTTGATAAAAAGGTCAAACCTCGTGAATTCAGAGAAGGGGACCTCGTGCTTAGGAAGATCATGTCTTTCAAGGCTGAGTCTATGGGCAAGTGGACTCCCAATTTTGAAGGCCCATATGTTATCAAGAAAGCCTTCTCTGGCGGTGCATTGATTCTTGAAACAATGGATGGTGAGGAGTTCCCACGTCCTGTGAATGCTGATGCAATCAATAAATACTTCGCCTAGAAAAGTAAAAGAACAGTTCGCTAAGACGAAAACCCGAAAGGGCGAGTTAGGTAAAAAAGAGCGTCTCGGTAGGCCGAAAACCCGAAAGGGTGGTCTAGGAAAAAATTAGAGATATAAACAGAATAAATGATTCCTGGTAGGTTGAAAACCCGCAAGGGTAACCTAGGCAAAAGTTAGGGATTTTCAGGCAAGTAACTGCATCAGACAAGACTTGATCAATGGAGCAACAATCTGCTTGGATCTTGCTACTCTTCAACCAAAGTTTCGGCTCAGGAATTCAAAGTTGCTAGAAATAATGGTGGTCATTGTAATTCAATGTATCTTTTCCAATATATATTACCATGTTTCAAAATTTGTAATCATCTATGGAGTCTTGCCATTCGCAGGCTACCATTCTATTAATAAAGTTTGAGCCTTTTATCTGATTCTTTGCAAATTCTTATTTTATTCAGCTTATAAAGATTTCATTTATTATTAATAGTAATGATCAAAGCAAACATATTAAATGACAAATTATTTTTTGAAAAGAATTTACAAATTGCTTTAAATTTTGTGATACAAGAAGGACAAAATTAGTGATTTCAGGGACGGATAAACTCAAAAGTTTTCATAAAATGAGGACTCTATCCAAGTTTCCCCAGTGAAGGCTTCACTCATTTGGTAAAAAGTCTTGTCTCCCCATACCTGCTGAGATTGGACTCATTCATGAAGCCTCTCCTTTCGGTAGCATTAGCATTTTGGGTATCTGCTCGGCAGCCATGCAAGGGCAGTGTTTTATTGAAGAAGCGTTGAGATAGTTATCAACTATTTAGGTTTTCTCCCGCCGAGTGTTGGATTGTATTTAAAATCCCCATAAGTTTTCTTACTGTAGTGTTTGAAATTCCTCAGGTGATGTTGAGACGGGATATTTTTCTGAAATTGTTGCCCTATGAGGTTTTCGTACTTTCTCCCCAGAAAAGTTGGTGTAATTATCACTCTCATTATTGAAGATGTATCTTGAAGTATTCTTCGCCAATATAGTATTATCCTCCCCATTGAAGTCAGTATGCCACCCCAGCTGATGTCTCAACGAGATGATTTTGTTATTCTCTAGTGAAGTCAACCTTGGCAGAAATTTGAACTTCAAACTCCCTTTTGGTGTCCAGTTTGTTCGGTTTCCAGTTAAAGCTCGGAGGAAGATGTTACATCGCCCTTTATTTTGATATTGTTCTTCCCCAATAAAGTTAACTATGAAATAGGAATTTGTTCCTCATTTGGTGCTTACTTTTCTTATGGAAATTCCATCCTAATTATGATTTAGCCGAGTATTGATTATACCCATTTGTGGTCCTGCCTGGTTATCCCCAATGTTTTGTGTCTATTTTGTTAGCATATACATGGTGACATTCACACATTCACACATACATCTGCATATTTGAATTTAGAAAATCATTGCTCCTTTGCATTCATTGATATTTTGCTGACATATTACCTTGTTTTGCAGAGTTGTGTTACCCTCTCTCCAATAGAATGTCAACCTTAAGCAGAAAGTGTACATTCTTTCAACTTCCCCACTGAGTTATCCCTCGTGGAAGAATTTTGTTTCATCCTTCTTTTCAACTTGCTGTCTGGATGGGATGGAATTTCCCTCTTGATTTTATTTCTCAAAAAGGTATATTTTGGTTGACTGCTTAATTCTGATTTATTTCTGGTTGGAATGGGTACCCTCAACGGTATTATTATTTGGATTTTGGCAATCTTTGAGCTTTAGTTTGAGAATATTCATTTATTTTGCACGAGAAGATTCTATCTCCTCAATAGGAATTATATTGGCATTTCCCCGAGAAGTTCTACCTCTTTCCCTAGGAAGCCATACTACCTTCTTCAAGTAATCATTATTGCAATTTCTCCTCATAGAAGCAAAAAACAGGTCTCTTTATTTGAGCAACCTGTGATTCCCCGGTGAATCTGATAGCTCCCAGAGAAGACTCATATTTTTTTACTCTAATGGATGGTAGCCTTGTCATTATGGAAGGTAGTTCGTTGTTGAGATTTTGTTACTCTAATGGATGGTAGCCTTGTCATTATGGAAGGTAGTTCATTGTTGAGATTTTGTTACTCCAATGGATGGTAGCCTTGTCATTATGGAAGGTAGTTTGTTGTTGAGATTTTGTTACTCCAATGGATGGTAGCCTTGTCATTATGGAAGGTAGTCCGTTGTTGAGATTTTGTTACTCCAATGGATGGTAGCCTTGTCATTATGGAATGTAGTTCATTGTTTAGATTTTGTTACTTCAATAGATGGTAGCCTTGTCATTATGATAGGTTGTTTGTTGTTGAGATTTTGATACTCCAATAAATGGTAGCCTTGTCGTTATGGAAGGTAGTTCGTTGTTGAGATCTTTTTCTGATGAATGGTAGCCTTGTCATTATAGAAGGTAGTGTGTTGTTGAGATTTTGTTACTCCAATGGATGGTAGCCTTGTCATTATGGAAGGTAGTTCGTTGTTGAGATTCTATTGTTCTAAAGAAGTTAATTTGTTTACGGTCGTGATTACTGAATACATCTTGAAATTTACTGGTATTATCTTACCATTCCTTTCCCCGGTGTGTCATCGTTACCTTTTTTGCTATCCCCTCAGTGAGTTGGTAGTTCATAGTTATCTGTCTGTCACTGTTATCCTTTACTCTCTCTCTTCAATTCTTGAGTTGATGATGCTTTGGATCCTATCTTGGGCATTACCCCAACAGAGTATTTTATTTCCTTCAACAGTGATTTATTTTCCTGGTCATGTTTTCCTTTTGTTTCCTCTTTTACTTTTTACAGCCCCAATGGTTTCTTGCATCCCTTTAGATTTGTTCATCTGCATTCATAATCATAAGCATTACACGGTACCTTAGGGCCAAAAATAGGGTTTGTTTTATATTTAAGTATCTTCAATCACGTCGACACAGAGATTTCAACCTTCATATCTCCGGATAGAAGACACTTAAATAAGGGCAGCTGTTGTACCTCAATTTTCGCCCCTAAGATCCCTTCATCATATCATATCAATTCAATCACAACAAAATCACACACTAGGGTTTGTTTCTTCTCCCTATCTATAGTCTTGCTCTATGGGGAATCACCAAGCACCTTGACTTGTAGTTTGTGATCATCTATGTTTGATTACTCTTTAACTAACAAACACAATGTATGTGTATCCTAATTGTTGATGATGTAGGTGAAAGCACAATGCATTCCATCAAAGATAACTTTTGGATTGATAAGTTCCTTCTTTGTGCCTTCCTCAACAAAGCTTCATTGAGATTCAAGCTTCTATGAAAGATATTTTGAATTAACATCATGACAAAGTCTTTCATGATTCATTATGCCTCAAGTTGTCAAAGTTAGCTCAAAAGTACAAGGGTTGATTAAAGAAGTTTGACTCAATTGGATAAGTCTTTGTCTCCATTGATCACAAGTGCATATATCCTTCAATTCTCATTATATTAAAGTGATGTTGGTTTTTATGACCTCTCATTATCATACTCAACAACCTCTATTTGCAAGATAAAAGTATTGGTGCAAGAAGGATGATTAAAATTGCAAAGTTTTCCCAAGGTATTTTCTTGCTCTAGGAGCTAGGGTTTTGAACTTCAAAGGGGTATATCTTGCTCATCTTTTGGTATTTTTGAGTTATTCCAAAGACATCCTTCTCTTAAAAGGGTTATTAACAAATCACTTCAAAGGTCTCATGGAAATTTTGTGTGTAAGAAAATTGGTGATGAAGAAAGATTACAAGTCTTCTAGATGAACCCTCAAATCCCTTCATGTGACTTCAAATGATCATAACTTGATAAATTTTTATCACCTTGAACCCATTATTTTTCCATAATGATCTTGAAGATGTGAGCTTCAACCTTTCTTTTATGTACAGAGTGTGAAAATGGAAATAAGATGCCCTAAGGATGCAAAAGATTGTAGGTCATTTCATGAATTTTTGCCAATTTCAACAAGTCATAACTCTCACAATTTTTTGAGATTTTGAATTGTTCAAGTCTCAAAATGACATTCAAGAGATCTACTTCATGCCATCTTTTTTGGTCAAGAACAAATTCCAAGTGGAAGACCATGTTTGGATGCAAGACATTATAAGTCCTTTAGAAGAAAAAACTTAGAAATTTTCTAAGTATGGAAAGTCAACTTCTTTTTCCCAACTTTGACTCATTGCAACTTTCAGCTTAAGAAACCATTTTATCCCATTCTTTTCCCATTGCAAAGCTTGTAAACTAATATTTCTAAAGCTTGAAAAATCATGCCCTAAGACCCCTTGAGTTGAGAATGCCATTGATTTGAATTTGGTAACTTGAAACTGAAGTTTCATCACAAGTCTGATTTGAAAATCTTTGTTTTGGCTTCTAATCACAGATTTTCCATGCGTTTTTGCTTCTAATCATGTTTAACAACTTTCCAAAGGCATTTAGCATCATGAAACACACGATTCAGCTGATTTTTGATGCTAAACAAACCACTCTTTATTCATGCTGTAGACCCATATGATTTCCCTCCAAACTTCATCATTTCACACGCTTAAGGATCTCATTCACTCCCCTATAAATAGAGGATCATCCCTCATTCATTTCTTCAAGCTTTGAGAGCCAAATACACCCTGTCAAAACCTCACACGAACTTCAAATTTTTGAAATCATTTTATGAGATTTATGCCCTTTCTTCCAAAATTATTTGCACATTTATCATCCTTCAGCATCATACAAACTCTTCAACACCTAAACCAAGCAAAACGGGCCATAATTCAAGCTACAAAAGTCCAGTTTCAGAGCTTTCTTCTTGAACTTTGAACAGGTAGAATTCTCCATAATTTGGATCCAAATAAAGTACTAACCTACTCTACTCCTTCTCCTGATTCTTATGCTTCTAACAATTTTTAAATCCATTGAGAATTGAGAGAGAAATCTCAACTAAAAGGTGCTCGCTATTTTCTGAGTTTTGATTCATATCTCCTTGCACACTTTATATAAATTTGGCACGATGGTGGTGTTATGATCGTCTTGAAGAGACGAATCCAATGATACTAGTCTGGGATTCTAATTTTTCCATTTGAAGAAACTCGTGAAATCTCCATTGCAGGGCGTCTGGAGTTTGAAGACGATGACATGTCTCGTCTCAACCAATGATAGCGCGCCAATTGTTTTATTTTTATTGGTTGCCTTTTTCCTGATCCAATGCATTTTCAAATAAGGTCCATTTCAAGCACAGCGCGTCTCGTCCACTTGATCAGCTTACTAACGCGTTTTGACTATGATCTGATGGTCCATATCTTTTTGGTTTTATTTTTATTTTCTGATTTTATTTTTTAATCGTTTTAAATTTCAAAAATTAATAACTCTTTTATATTTTATCCAAAAATTATGAAAAAATATACAAAAATACTTTGAATTATTTTTTATATGAATATTTTTTCATATTTTTATTTTGATATTTAGTATTTTTTATAATTTTTGCCTTATTTGCTTTATTTTAATTGTTTTAAAAATACTTTCTTACATTTTTAAATTCTGAAAATATTCATAAATATCATTTTTCTCATTTTTTACTTTCTGGAAATTTTATGGAATTTTATCCTGATGTTTACTATTTTTGATCTATTTTCCATTTATTTGAGTAATTTTAATTAGTTTAAAAACAGTTTCTGACTTTTAAAAATTTCGAAAATATTCATAAAATTATTTGAGTCCCTTTCTGATTATTCTATGGTCTTACTTATTTTTTCTTGATTAATTTGAACATAGTTAACATTTTTCTCTCTTATTTTCATTTTTAATCATTTTTAAAACCTTTATTTTATATGTTAAATACAATTTTATAATTTGTATATTTTCTGGCTGATCTTGGATTGAATTTTTTATCATGAGCTTTGTTAACACCATTGGATCCATGGTGTTGTGTATAACTCCATAAAAATGGATGAATGATTTTAATAATAGTTTGATTAAAATTTTGATTCAAATGTAGTTTCTTCATTTTTACCTCCCCTCTTCATCTCATTCCCTTCTTATTGCACTAAGTGGTTATTGGAACATGATTTCTATATCATGTCTCAAAATAAATGGTGCACAGATTGCTATTGACCGACCTCAAAATAGGTGCGACTTCTATGTAAGTCCATTTACGATTGATTAACATTCGCTAAATTTTGTCCCGATTTGAGAAAATGATCATTCGTGGCCTAAACTTATGTTTGCAAGCCCAAGTATGTTAATTTGAACCCTATGATCCAATAACCTTGAGATCCATTGTTATGAGGCTTTGGTTCTACCAATCCTCTAATGGAACTTCATCAATTTTGGTCAAAATGGATCACTTAAACATCATTGATCATTAAGTTACTTTGAGATTCTTAAAATGGATGATATACTTGACAAAAAGAAAATGCAATTTATTGTTGAGAGGCTTTGGTTCTACCAATCCTCTAATGAGTTCCAAATACAAGTTTCAAGATGGTCATCCAACTAACCATTAACTTCTAACAATTGATTTTATTTTATGCTTTTATTTTATACTTTTACTTTATGTACCATTTACTTTAGCATTTACATTTCATGTTATTTTCATATATTCATGTCATTTTTATTTTTGCTCACTTGAGCTTTTCATTTCTTTTTGAAGATACCCAATAATCAACTTAAACCCTAAAAACTTTAATGTTACTTGGACTACTTGGTTACCATCCTTGGCATTTTTGAGTGATGGACTTCTTGGACTTAGGAGTAGAAACCTTGATCTATGTTGGAGACCTTGTGACCCTAATTGATATTTTTGTCTGGAGTTCTTGGGGTTTACCTCAAGACATTGGGTTGTTTATTTGTTTTGTGTGCAGGTTATTGTGATTACATGCTTTGTCTGTAATCTGGAAATCATTTGTATGCAGCTGTTACTCTGCCCAATTTTTGTATGGACTCAATGTAATTGAAGCTTGGTATTCTTCAAAGGTTTATTAATTGTTTGCTTGGTTTCAAATCCAAAGGATGGAATTCTTCATTGACTCAATATATCAAGTGTTGGTTTCTTGTTGGTTAGACTGTTCTTTTCCCTAGCTTTTACCTTATGCTTTAGGATAGTCTCTTCATCTCCTCTCACCTTCTTTAATTTCAAAAATATTCTCCCTTCTTTTGAAAACACTTCTCGATTTAAAAACATGAACCACTTTCATAATAAACTTGGACTTAGGTCTATGTATTTTTAAATCTTTTCCTAATCTAACATTAATCAATTTAACAATACTTGGACATTTTTGTGAGAAGACTAAAAGTCAATCAATCTCATTTAAACCATTTTTTCCACTTTGGCTTTTGCTTTAAAACTTTTCTCAAAAAGATTGGACTCGTGTCAATCGTTGTAGTGATGCAAACAACTATAATTCTACAATATATAGTGAAGAGGGATATTTTTCACTTGGGTGTTGAGTGAGGTTTTGTTGATTTTAAAATCCTAGCCATAGCCTCCACTTTGAGGTGATGCAAATTCTCCTTTCTCATGATTATGGGTAGTGATTATGTTTTCCATACGGACAATGACGATGATGTCTTATCTCATAAAATTAACCAACGCAATTGTGTTTTTAAATTCTCAAAGAGGAACTACGTGTACCCTGATCCCTTATTGCACGGAAGGTGGTACGTAGGCACTAAAGGTTCACAACCACAACGGGTGCAAAAATCATTTAAAAAAATAAATATACTTCTTTTCTCATCCCCACAATCTATTTTACATACAACATTTTATAGCCAAAATATGCATATTTTTCAAAGAGGTTCCTATGGAGTACCGTAAATGTTTAGGGTGCTGATACCTTCCCTTTGCATAACCAACACCCTTACCTAGAATCTTTCCCCCTCTTTTGGGTTATTCGCTCTTTTTCCGTTCCTTTGGAAATAATAAAGCGCGGTGGCGATTTTTATTTTAATCTGTATAAGTCTAGTCAATCCAATGGCTTAGTCTTAAACATTTCTACCGCTACACCAAGTAACTTATCTCCTCTTTCTAAATAGAGTGACAACTTAAGCAGATAGTGTACATCCTTTTTAATTCCCCACTGAGTTTATTCCTCGTGGAAGGATTTTTGTTTTAACCTTCCTTTCATCTCAGGATAGGATAAGTCCCAGTTGAGTTTATTCCTCATCAGGTAGAGTCTTGTTTGAATTTTTCTCTTCAGTTTGTTCTTGGATTGAGCTTCGTCTCCTACAGATGTTAACCCGCGGTTTCTCTAGCCTGTGAAACCTAGAGTGAGAGTGCATTTATTTTTCACCTTTAAACACTTTGTCTCCTCGGGTAGAATCTATTCATGGTTTCCATTGAAGATGTACTTTGTTTCCCATTAGTGTTGTTGCAACACTCTTTCTAGAATTTCAACATGATGATAAGTGGCAGACTCTTTATTTGAGCAGCTTGATTATTTCTGGATTTTCTCTTTTATGGAAAATGGAGGTCTCTTTATGAGAAGTTTGTCTATCCCTAATGAAGTAATTGATTATCATTCCCAACTGTGTCTTTATAACACTATATTGAAATTTGTTGCCTGGGAGAAAGTGGTAGACTCTTCATGAGCAACTTGTGTATTATTGATATCTTTGGAAGATAGCAAGTGGCAGACTCTTCATGAGAAGCTTGTGTATTATTTATATCTTTGGAAGATAACAAGAGGCGGACTCTTCATGAGCAACTTGTGTATTATTAATATCTTTGGAAAGTAGAAAGTGACAGACTCTTCATGATCAGCTTGTGTATTATTGATATCTTTGGGAAGTAGCAAGTGGCAGAATCTTCATGAGCATCTTATGTATTATTTATATCTTTGGAAGATAGCAAGTGGTGGACTCTTCATGAGCAGCTTATGTATTATTGATATCTTTGGAAGATAGCAAGTGGCAGACTCTTCATGAGCAGCTTGTGTATTAATGATATCTTTGGAATATAGCAAGTGGCGGACTCTTCATGAGCATCTTATGTATTATTGATATCTTTGGAAGATAGTAAGTGACGGCCTCTTCATGAGCAGCTTGTGCATTATATATATATATATATCTTTGGAAGACAGCAAGTGGCAGACTCTTTATTTGAGCAGCTTGTGTATCCCTAACAATATATTATTTCAACCGCAAATGGCGTCTCTTTTGAGAAGTTTGCTCATCAATAGAAAATGGCATCTCTTTTGAGAAGTTTTCTCATCGACAGAAAATGTAATCTCTCTGAAAAGGTCTTGCAGAGAAGTTTGTATTACCTTTTTCAAGTGATATCTTAGATAAAGAAGAAACTTTCCTCCATTCTAGGTGAAATCCAGAAGTCATAAAAGTTTATTATCCTTTCCGAGTGATATCTTGATCACAAAAGAAGTTAAGACCCGTTCTAGGTGGATTACCAGAATTATGGGAAACTTATTATTGTTCTATGAGATGGTAGTTCACTCATTTGTTAGTCAGTATCTTCTTCTTTCTCCTCATTATACTTTGCCCTAATAGAGTTAAACTTTCTCCAGTCTCAGTATTGATGCCAATCATTTACCTGTCTCAGTACTAATGTAAATCATTTCTTTCTCCAGTCTCAGTACTTATGCAAATCATTTCTTTCTCCAATTGCAGTACTGATATAAATCATTTCATCCCCAATCGTAGTATTGATGTCAATTATTCTCTTACCATTCTCAAGGCTAGCATTCACTGTTGTTTCTGAGTCAGTATTATGTTGTTTGTTCTACCATCAACCCTGACTTGGTATTTCACCTTTAGTAAAATTTGGTGCATCTTTGTTTCACCTTCAATAAAGTTCAGTAGTTCATCTTCAGTAAAAGTCGGTGCATCTTTTTGTCTACCTTTGACCCTGAGTTGTAAACTCACCATCATCTTGATTCAGTAGCCATCTAACTTTTCGCGGCCTATGCAAGGCGTTTTCTTTGTTAGAGTCGGAAAATTTTCTCTCTCGAAGTTATTCCCCAAATAGAGTCTCTCAATCGAAGTCTGTGGCTATGTTCCCTAGTGCAGTTATAATCTCTTCCCCTGTTGAATTACTTTATCATGTGCTTGGTTTCTCCAGCAGTAGTTTGTCTCATGTGGCTTCATTCCCTATAAAATTCAGAGTATTACATCCATATCATATCATAAACATCATTGTGGTATCTTAGGACCAAAAATCATGTATTCTATATTTAAGTATCTTCAATCTCGTCGAAATGAAGATTTGAATCTTCATATCTCTGAATAGAAGAAACTTAAATAGGGGCAGCTGTCATACCCTAATTTTTAACCTAAGATCCCACCCTCCATTTGCATCATTGCATAACAAGTGTTCACGAGTGGTTTGACCTTTTTTTTGCCAATTCTTATTAGATTTCAAAATTTTATAACTTCTTTAAATTTCGACATTTTTGAGCGGTTCTTTTTGCATATGATTCTCCTTGAGATCATCTATAATTTATCTTTACAAGTTAAGAGCTAATTATGCTTTGAAAAGCCACGAAAAAATAGAAACGTTAAAAGTCGTTTATGAATTTAGTGGAATTTGATTTTTATTGTATTTTATTCATGATTTCTTTTCCATTTAAAAAAAAAGTATACTTAGCATCATGTTATTTTTTATTTACTATTTTTACCTCTTTACTAAAAAATTATCAAAAATATGTTCTTTTATTAATTTAAATTTATATATTGATATCATTTATTTCAAAAAAATCTAGAAAATTTTATATAAGTCCTTTTACTTTCTTATATGTATTTTATATTTTATCTTTTAATTTGCACTTATATTTACATTTATTTTAATTCAAGAAAAAATCATAAATAGTTAATTTAAAGTCTCTTTTATTTTCTATTTTGTATTTATTATTATTACTAACACTTTTAGTTTTTATTATCGATCGTACCTGACTAGAATAGATCGTCGCAGCTTTCTCCGAGCAGAATTTGAGAGTGAGGTGTGGTACCTGCAAAACACTCTGATTACAAAGTAAGTTCCGAAATAAGCAAGCAAGCAAGTGAGTCAGAAGTGTTCAATACTTGGCCCTCTCGTAGGAGAGGGTATTCATAACCCCCAGTGCTGGGCCAAGGTCTCCTCATTGGGCTGGTCAAGCAGGCCTAATATGAAGGCTGCCAGGTCCTACGTGAGTAGTGGGGACCCACACATGATCCTCTACCTAGATGACTTCCTCTGCAAGATCAGGAGGATATGGAAGCGATATTTCCGGGTCCAGGAAGACTCTGTGATACTCGGAGGCGTTGATAGTCAGCCCTATGAGGAGTATGCTCGTGAGGTGCTTCTGCTCGTCGTGGATACTCCCACTGATCGTGAGATCATGTGATAGGACCATTATTGGTTGAGGAGAGGAATGAAGCGTGACCTCAAGGTCCTCCTGACTGGTGGTGATCTTCGTAAGGGTAATTGGGTGCATCCCCATGCGGTGAGGTCGTTTCCTCGCGGAGAGTAGTTGTTTCCCGACTCAGTCGAGGGCAGAAATGTCTAGCATGCTTTGAACGACACAATTGGATTGGGCCTCACATGGAGTTGGGCCAAGGGTAGGCCAAGTCTAGAATAGGAGCCCCCTAAGTCGTTGCTCCTAATGAAGGAGTTATGACTTAATTTCCAGCTTTTTCTTTCGCGAGGAGAGCTGCTCGCCGTGGGGCTTTTATTGATTTTCACAGAGAGTGTCGTCGGTATGTTGTTTACCCAAGCAGAGTTCGGAAAGGATTCGAGGTGTAATTTTTCAAATTGTTTCTCGACTCGCAGGGAGGAGATAGCCCACCTGTCAGCCACATGGCATGACCTTTGAGATAACAATGATGGTCTAGGAAATAGGGGTCATCATTAACTAAGCACGTAGGTGTCGAGGAGAAAGGCAGCTTATGAGCTTCCCGATACGATGTTTCGCATTCCATGCCAGTTCTATAAATAGCGCTTCAAGGCCCATTATTCCCTTTTATATTTTCGCGCTCTCCCCTTTTTCTGTTGCCAACACCGTGTTGTCCTCTGCAACCGCCGAAACATCCGCACATTCCGCCACGTATTCCCTATCTACCACCGTCGTTCTTCATCTATTCTTCTTCAAGTAAGTATTTCTTCCGTGATACTTTGTATGTAGATTGTTTTTTATGATGTTTTGGTAGTAGGACTTAGTGACTGGGGGTTTTGTCTGGGGAATCCATGGGTTTAGGCGTATAATTCATGATTATGCTTGGGAGATTCATCTTCTCATCGAGACTTAGATGAATCTTACCCGTGGTCTCCCTATATCCCCATGAAACTCATGAGTTTTGCACATAAAATTGTTGCAATCCCTGGTGGATTCATGAGTTTGATTGACAAATTCATGAGTTTGATCGGCAAACTCATACTTTGTCCGCTGTACTTTTCCTGTGCCCGGTGTATTCATGAAAAATGTTCGTCGTTATTATCGTTGTGGGATCTTATAAGACTGGCATGATTTTCATGGGTCGGTCGAGAGGCATGTGTTTCCCCTTTTCTGCGTGAATGGTTGTCGACTTGGTTTGGGTGTTGCTTAGCCTCTTCATCTGCGTCGTGGAAAGGTGGATTTGGATTTGCTGTCAAATTCACCGGTTTCCTTTACTTTGCAGGTAAATGGTCGACACTCCTGAATCGTCAGAGCATATGGACAACGAGGAGACCAGTGTAGTCGAGGAGGGCGCCAATTTGGTCGACACTATCGACGATCCTGCTTTAGATTGGGTTGGTGCAGAGCCCAAAGGAATATCCTCGATATTTTGTCATACCGAGACGCAAGCCTATACTTCCGTCGAGTATGGTAGCGACCAGGAAGGTTTTTAGAGGAACTTCAAAATCATGAGGCCGACGCCAGATGCTCGCATATGCTCGGAGTTCACCCAATATGCCTTCCCTATGTACGAGGTCATATTCAAAGACCTGGGACTTCGACTTGCCTTCATTGAGTTCCAAATGGGGGTGTTCAATCACTTGAACTTGGCACCCTCTCAGCTTCATTCCAATGCTATTGCCTTCATCCGGGCATTCGAACTTACTTGCCGCTTCTTGAGGATCGGGGCGACCATTCCCCTATTCTTCAGGATTTTCCATCTGCAACGGTAGTCCCGGGGAGGGAAACACAGCAGGGTATGCCTGACATAGTCGAAGAGGCTGTTCAGGATGTATATGGATTTTGTCTGCAACTTTAAGAACAAGTGGTATGTCTTGCAACCCTCCACCCAAACATCCTTGAATGCCCTGTTTGACCCGACTTCCGTCGTGGACGAGGATGGAGAACCGTGCTACGATGTTGAGGGTAATCCGAATATTAAGGGAATCTCGAAGTTTCCCATCCACTGGTGTTGAGCCAACTATGACCATGTTCCCAAACATTACCACACTTATGCCGGTGGTATGAGCGCCGATGACGAAGAGGCATGTGGCATCCTCAATTGATTTGTCGACGGTTTCTTCCTCGCCCGGTGGGTCACAAGGGAAGGACACGATATCCTTGATGAAGACGGCGAGCCGACATTCGATACGCACCCGATCAACACCAAGGCATACGTCAAATGTCGATCTTATGGACAGGCCGTGGCACTTTTAGGTCTTTACTTGCTTGGCTCTTATATTTTTACTTGCTTTCTTGTTTTGTTTTCCTGAGGATACTTTTTTGTTTTGCAGACAACATGGCGGAACATCGCGAGAGGCTGTTGAAGCTAACCCAAAATAAGAAAAGCCACAAGAGGCTGGTGAATCCGCATCAGCCTACACGCATATGGTCAGTTTCCGAGCCGGACAAGGAAGAATCTAGTGGGTCGTCGGGGACCCGTGTGGCCGACCAGTAAGCTGCTGTGTTGGGTAGGAAAAGAAGTCACCCGACAGATGGGACTGCTGATGTGATCGGAGGGGCTATTGCTCGAGCCTTTAGCCTCCCGCCTTGTTTCATTGAAAAGGGTTTCTTTGAGGGCTTCCCTCTAACTGTGTTTGATAACGAGTCTGGTATCATAAGGCGACTTAACGACGAAGGTAGAAGGAAGCACCTAGCTTGCAGCATGGTCGGGGTGATAAAGATGGCGGAGATGGCCGTGGTCCTCGCGGGTGAAAGGGCCAGCTCCTCAGGTCGGGTAAAGGAACTGGAATCAGAGAATGTGACTCTTCAAGAAAAGACACAGAAGGAAGTTACTGATCTGAAGGCTGCTATGGCGCCCACATAGGACGAGCCCGAGAGTGTAACTGATTTATGCACTCACGCAGATTTCGTTGCCAGGATTCAGATTCTTGAGTCGAACTGCGTCAACACCTTGGCCGACGGTTTTGAAGCTGCTCTAAACCAACTGTCCATTCTGAACCTGGGGCTTAACACTGAAGGAACTGGGGTTCTGTCCCGGGTGGTCGATGGTCGGGTCATTCCTCCCCCTGATTCTCCCGAGGATGAGGCCGGTACTCCGAGGAGCGATTAGCTTTTTCCTTTTGATAATTGATTTGTAATTGGGCCTGCGTGCCTGTAATTTTTGGTAATATTCAGACATCGTCGGCTCTAGTGGTCGACATTTTATAATTGCTTTGCTTTGTTTGATGCCTATGTTTTTGCTGATGTTAGCTTATTATTAATATTATTTGTCGTTGTTTTCGACTTATTTATTTCATGAATACTCATATATTCTGTGTGGAGACCTGTATTCGACATTTGTTATTGTTGATGTAAGTTTTCCATGAAAGTTTGTGTTTTCCACGTGGAGATATGTGCTCGACCCTATTATTTGTTCGGAACATGTTGAGATGTGTCGAGGGCGTGGAGTAGGGACCCGCGGAACAAGCGTATGATCGCGGTGAGGATCTTACGCTTGTGGCATGAACTGCCCATTATGAGCTGGGTGTTCTGCAATGTTGGGGTACTTCGATAGCATAGCTCGATCGAGGTGTCCCTATCGGGCTAGGATGCTGATCATCAAATGAACAACCTCCTACCTTTTGTTGGTTTGGAGGCCGCATCCGTACCCAGACGCACCTACATGGTCGAGCTCATCCCTTCGTTGATTGGATAGGACTAGTCGACAGCTAACACCCTTAGCGGGTGAGGAACTTAGCTATAATATTGCTTTAGCTTCACAGCATTCCGGGGTCGAGGTAATGATTCTCCATTTAGTTTCTCGAGGTAATATGCTCCAGTTCCCGTAGCTCCCTGGACGTTGTATGGCCCCTCCCAGTTTGCGGCCAGCTTCCCTTCGCGGGAATCCTTCTGGTTTCTTTGCAAGACTAGGCTGCCGACCTGAAATTCGCACTTTATGACTTTGTTTTCATGGCGTAGGGCTACCTACTGTTTTAGTGTGGCCTCGCGAAGAGCTGCTCCTGATCGGATTTCTCCGACTAGGTCGAGCTCATCTCTGAGGGCTTTGTCGTTCATCTCCTCGTCGAGGGGAATTTCAGTTTGCCTAGATGGCTCCATGATTTCTACCGGGATGACGACCTCGGTGTTGTAGGTCAGTCTGAATGGTGTCTCGTCGGTTGTCGAATAGGGCATTGTTCGATAAGCCCATAGGACGGTGTGTAGTTCTTCGACCCATCCCCTTTTGGATTCACCCAGCCTGCGTTTGAGTCCTTGTAAGATTACCCTATTTGCAGATTCGTCTTGCCCATTGGTCTAAGGTTGTTCGACCAAAGTAAAATTATGCTTGGTGTCGAGTTTGGCAACGAAGCTTTGGAAACCTTGGTCAGTGAATTGTGTGTCGTTGTCTGTGACGAGCGCATGTGGTATCCCAAACCGAGCGAGCATGTTTCGTTTGTAAAAACGGAGATTGTTGTGCGAGGTGATTTTTGCTAAGTGTGATCGGTGGATTTAGAACTGACTGTTTTTTAAGCTGGTTTCACGAAATGTCGCGGTAAGCAAGAGTCGCCACCGTCTTTTATGTTCTCTAACATGTAAAGGACAAAAGCACAGCAAAATTCCTTCTTTGAGAATGTTTCTCGGTTCGAGAGGTAGATTTATAGAAAGGGAAGGTGTTAGCACCCTTTCTATCCGTGGTTATCCACGGGCTCTTAGATACTTGCTCATTTGTGTTTTCAAAAGTGTTTGCTTTTCAGAGTGAGTGGGTTATAAAAAGTTTCGTTTAAAATTTCAGTTCGACTCTTGTATCAGTCCTCAAGAGTGTTTGAAAAGTTGTTTTTGAAAGCTTTTTGAAAAGTGTCGGTGTGAAAAGAAGTTTTTGATTTGTTTTGAATTAGAGCAAGTATCTACGAGTCATCTACCTACCCTAAGGAATTATGCTGTGTAGAAGTCCTTAAGGTAGTGCCGTCCCACCATTGAGAGGTAGGTAGCACCACCGTTGGAGGTGTTCGGGTCAATTCGAGGGTTTAGGGACAGTGTGGTCACCGAGCAATAGTAAGATACCTTAGAAGCTACCCTTATGCCATTGATCTTTTTATTCCGAGGCAACTATTCCGAGGCAACTTGTTTCGAGGCAACTTGTTCCGAGGCAACCGTTCGAGGCAACTAGATCAATGGAACATAAGGACTCACTAAGACATCCTATACTCGACGACCACATTTCGAGGGGCAAGGCAACAGTGTGATCACCAATGCAACAGTAGGACACCTTAGAAGCTACCCTTATGCCATGTTCATGGACATAAGGACTTACTAAAACGTCCCGTACTCGACAACCACGTTCCGAGGGGCAAGGCAACAGTGAGGCGTACCCTAAGAGTGGTGTGTGAATTGTGTGTCATTTTCAGTTATATTTGTCTTGTCATGCATTTAGTGATCTACGCTTTGATTTTTATTTGGGCATACATTCTTTCATGTGATTAACAGTTTAAAGGGTGCGGAAATAAAAATGCGAAAAAATAAAGGTCCTATGCTATTACAAGGCGCGGATCTACATCGCCAAATTAACAAAGACCCGATTTTAAATAAAATGCGGAAAATAAATAAGCAATAAAGGAGGTCCTAATTAACTATTACATCCGGAAACAATTACATTAAAATAATGAATTAAAAATATGCGCGCGAATTAAATTGGAACGTCCTTAGGGTGTTGACCCTTTTTGAGAAAGAAATTAAGTTTTGTCCTTTTTTTTGTATTTAAATGAAATTAAGCCTAATTACTAATTAATTAATTTAATTAAAAGGAAAAAATATTTTTGTGTTTTTTATGTTTTTATGAAATAAAATAAAAAAAGAATTAAAAATGTCAAAAGAAAAAGCCTAAGTCTAAATTTGTTTTTATTTATTGTGAAAAAAGGTTAAAATTAACTAATTAAACTAATTAATTTGTTAGTATTTTATTTACAAAAACAATTACTAAAGTGAAATTAATAATAATAATAATAATTACATTTTTTTTGTTTTTTTCTGAATTTATGAAAATAATTATTTGTGAACTAACTAAATAATAATAATAATTAATAAAAGGAAAGAAAATAAGAAAAGAAATGCTAAACCAAGGAGGTGAAGGCCGGATTTTGGAGGTTTTACTCAAAATCATCCTTAGGCATCAAAAATTCCATCTAAGCCCATGGTTGTGATCGTCCATGTCTCCCGATCACGTCTATGCTTATGGTTTGTCCCAATTTCACCTGTAGACAAAATACCTAAAAAACAAAACCAACGAACCCTAGGCACGGGTATTGTTATATGAAGCCTAAAAATGAAATTGAATATAACAGTTACATTGGAAATCAGGCATGGAGTATGAATATGCTATTATTTTCCAGAAAAGTGCAAGAATGAAGAAACATGATTTCGTGTACAGGGGTGAGTTTGAGACAACTTACAGCGCTTGGTAGTGGACCTTAGGACGCGTTTGTGGTTGCTTTGGCTTCAGGGAGTGGCAAGGCAGAAAGCCACGTGCTTGCTTTGATCTGAAAATGTTTGCAACACCGCTTTAGATCTCTCACTTTTTTGGACAAATTTTGAACTTTTCCTCTGGCCGTTTGTGCACACTCTCCTTTTTTTCTAGGTCCTGAATGAGGCTTGCAAGGCTTGTATATATAGGCTTGGATGAGAATCAGTCACATTAAGGAGCTTTTAAGCCTTGCAATGAAGTTTTGATTTTCTCCATAATCACCATTGAAATAACTTGCCATATTTGCTCCAAATTTGATTTTTTTTGCTTGAAATAGGTCTTGAACGAATTTGGTATATGTTTTATGGTGTATCAAAGCTATTCAAACCACAAAATATCCTCCCATTAATTTTCTTGATTTTTATTTGAATTTTAAAGATTTAAAATGAATTAAATCAAATAAAATTAAACAAAAATAGAAAAATTAATTTTTATTCTTGAAATAAAACATGGGACACGTGGGAGTATGGCAAAGCTGAATCAAGTGGAAAAAGTGGGCCCCTTTTGTCAAAAATGAAGTTTCAAGGATAATTGACTTTGGCCCTTTCACAAAAATTTCCCAACTTCTCCAATGCATATCTTGCTCAATTTTGAAGCTATGAACATGTTCTTGGACATTTTGGAAAGGTCTTGAAGTCCTATAACCAATGCCTTTGGTCCCATGTCATTTTGATTTACCAATATCAAGTTATGGTCTTTGACTTAAAGTGCCTTTTTGTTGACTTTTGAAAATGACCTATAATGTTGAAATTGATAACTTTTTGTGAGAGCATTTCTTGGACTTGGAATGTGAAGATGAGTTGTAGGAAATGTCTTCCCCTTCAAAATGAGCATTGGATGGGATTTTTCTGATGAACCATGAAAAAGTTATGCCTTGGTCAAGGTACATTTGACTTTTCAACTGTCCAAAAATAGAAACTTTTGACACCTTGATGATTTTTGAGCCATGCTTGAGGAATCATGATCAAGATTTGACCAAATGATGATTGTGGCTTCAAAATAATATGTTGACCAAAAATTTTGACTTTTGACTGCCAAATGACCATTTTGCCCCTGCAGTTGATTGTGAAGCAATTAGGGTTTTTGACTGTGCAACTTGACCTTGTGAGCCTTGAAACTTGACATGTAGGTGCTTGACAATGTTTATAGGCATGTGGGACTTGATTGGACCATTGAAAACCTCAACTTCCTTGAAGGAACCAAAACCTTAATTTTGACTGGCTTATGAGGATGGTTGACTGTGCAATCCTTGGAGTAGCCTTGAACCATTTGAGGTGATGCTTGGCAAAACTTTTGAAGAATATGGGAGGGAAAATTTTGGGGTACAACACTAAGGCTTCGGCCTCTATCCATTTAGTGAAATAGTCTACGGTCATGTTAAGGAATTTTTTATGATATGTCCCCTGCACGGATAGTCTGAGGATGTCCATTCCCCACCAGGAAAATGGCCACGGGGAGGATAGCATATTTAACTCGTGCGGGGGTACGAGGTGCATGTTAGCATGTCTCTGGAACTTGTCGTACCTCTTGACATGTTCTTTGGCATCTTATTGCATGGTCGGCCAGTAGTACCCTGCTCGCAGCGCCTTTTACGCTAGGGACCTTCTGCCCATGTGCTGGCCATTGATTCCTTCGTGTATTTCCCGTAGTACCTAGGGGACCACAGATTCTTTGACACACATCAAGAGTGGGATGGAGAATCCATGGAGATACATCTTCTTCTTGAGCACTACATAAGATAATGCTCGTCGTTTGGTCACGGATGCCTCCATTTGGTCTAGAGGAAGTTCCCTTTTCATCAGAAAATTGAACATCGGGGTTATCCAGGATGAGTTGTCCCGATGGCATTCACCTCGAGTAGATTCGTGGACCTTTCAATGCTCGGGCGATGTAGGGACTCTTATATGACTGATTTGTTTCCTCCCTTCTTCTTCGTGCTCGCGAGCTTTGAAAGTATGTCGGCCCGTGTGTTCTGTTCGCGCGTTACGTGTGTAATTTCTGCTCAGTCGAATTTTTTCATGTGTTCTCTGACCAAGTTCAAATACTCAATGATGCTTTTATTCTTATCCTGGTATCCCCCTTGAACTTGAGATGCGAAAAGTTGGGAATCAGTGAAAATTTGTATCTCTCGGGCACCTAAATCCTCGGTCAGTCTTAGCCCCGCGAGCAGGGCCTCATATTCAGCCTGATTGTTCGAGGTCGGGAAGGAGAGAGTGAGAGAGTTTTCGATCACGACCCCTTTCTCGTTTTCGAGGAGGATTCCTGCTCCACTCCCTGTCGAGCTGGAGGATCCGTCCACAAAGATGGTCCACTTGCGCTCCTTCCTTGCGGGGGGGTTGTGAGCGGTCATCTCTGCGAAGAAGTCGACCTGAGCTTGGGCCTTGAGGTCCTTCCTTCATTCGTACTGGATGTCGAACTCCGAGAGCTCCAAGGACCTCTTTAGCATTCGACCTGCCATGTCTGGTCGGCCCAAGAGTTGTCTCACGGGCTGGTATGTTCGTACGACGATCTTGTGTGCGAGGAAATAATGTATGAGCCTTCTCGCTGCGTTGAAGAGGGCCAAGGCCACCTTCTCAATCTGTTGGTATCTGACCTCGGGTCCCTGAGGTGCTTTTCTCGTGAAATACACAGGTTTTTGACCGTCAAAAGTCTCGCGAATGAGGATCGCACTGACGGCCTCGGCAGAGATAGCCAGATATAGGAACAAGGTCTCCCTGTCTATTGGTCGTGAGAGTATGGAAGCTTGTGAAAGGATCTGCTTGAGATGGAGGAGGGCTTGCTCGTATTCCTCGGTCCACTTGAGAGCTTCCTCTTTACGAAGGAGTTTGAAAAATTGCAGGGCGTGTTGAGCGGATTTCGCCATGAAACATGAGAGCGAGGCGAGCATGTCATTCAGGACTTGTATGGGTTTTTGGAATTAGGTGTCAGGAGGTCGAAGAACGCCCGAAACTTATCGGGGTTGGCTTTGATTCCTCGTTTTGTTAGGTAAAAACCGAGGAACTTTCCTGCCTTAACCCCGAAGGTGCACCTCTCGGGGTTGAACCTTATTCTATATTGCCTTGCTTGGGAGAAGACTTTCCTGAGGTGGGAAGCATGATCGGTGTCTGCTCGAGATTTTACGATCATGTCGTCCATGTATACCTCGAGCATGTCTCTGATCTCGTTGCGGAAGACTTTATTCATCGTCCGCTGGTATGTTGCCCCTACGTTTTTCAGACCGAAGGGCATTACATTGTAGTAGTAATTGTCCGAGCTGGTCATGAAAGTCGTGCAGTGTTTGTCGCTCATTGCCATTGGGATTTGGTTGTAGCCCGAATAGGCATCCATGAAAGATATAATTTTATAGCCGGCTGAATTGTCGACTAGCATGTCAATATTAGGCAAAGGAAATGTATCTTTGGGGCATGCCCGGTTAAGATTGGTATAGTCAACACACAAATTCCATTTTCCATTATTCTTTTTGACAAGTACAACATTTGACAGCCAGGTTGAATATCGGGCTTCAGAAATAAAATTTTCCTCTAGGAGGTCTTTTACAGATTTTTCAGTGCCTACGTTGTACTATTGCCCTAGTGGTTGGACCAATGGCCAGGTGGTGACAGGCGACCTAGGGTCGAGTCCGGGCATCTCCGTGGCGCTCTACGTGAACTGATCCATGTTTTCCCTTAAACAAGACTTGATATGTTTCCTCGCCAAGTCGAGGAATCCAGTGTCGATCTTCACCCCTTTGTTTGGGTCTTCACCGAGAGGGACGAGCTCAAAGTGTCCATCCGAAATTGGTTGGAGGATTCCCTACTCGCCGTTGGGTGCTTCCTCCTGGTTGAAGCGGATGTTGTTGTACCCCAATTTTTCCCCCTAAGATTCCCCTATCATATCATATCAACTAGATCATAACAAGATCACATTAGGGTTGGTTCTTCCTCTTTTTCTCCTATATTTAAGTTTTCTCTTGAGGAATCTCCAAGCACCTTAGTTGTGTATTGTGTATATGTGTTGTTGACTAACTTTTAATCAAAATACAAAAAAATATTTGTCTTTGAATATTTGTGTTTTGTAGGTACCAAGTCAAAGAATCTGACAAATAAGGTTTTCTGGTATTATTTTCTTAAAACCTCTATTTGCAAAGGAAAAAATAAAAATAAAAATCATTTTTTCACTGATGCAATTGATTGCTCTTAGTGTGCAATCGATTGCACAAAGTGTATTTTGCACCATTTTTTGAAAAAAAATACACTAATACAATCGATTGAGCCTAGAGTGCAATCGATTGCACAATGTGAAAATTTGGAAAGAAATCATCAATTTCAAACTTGTAAATTTTGTCTCCAATTTTTCTTCATTTTTGAAATATATATCATTAATTCAAATTTTGGAGCCAATTTTTCATTTTTTTGAATAATATATCATTAATTCAAATTTTGATGCCAATTTTTCATTTTTTTAAATATATGTCATTAATTCAAATTTTGGCTCCAAATTTTCATTTTTTTGAATGATATATCATTAATTCAAATTTTTGGCTCCAAGAATCAATTACCAAATTACCACTAATCCCAAGCTTAAACTCTATAAATAGAGCCCTCATTTCATTCAAATTTCAAGCTTTTGATCGCCAAATGCACCTTGCTAAAAAATCTCTCAATTCTCTCCATCTACTAAATTCACTCAAAGCTCCATTTTAAAAAAAGTTAGTAAGCTTTGCATTGAAGCTTACAAATCTTTGAGCTAAACCTTCATCCAAACACTTTTTCTTAATCAATTCTCTATATCCAAGCTTGGGCAATTGATTCTTGTGGTTGAATTGAAGCAAATACTTGATTTTGTTTTGATAATTCTCTAGATATACCTTTGGTAAGTTGGATAATTCATCTTTCACAATGTGATCTCTTATTGATCTTTGGGTTTGATTCATTGATTATTATTTTATGATTCCATTGGTGTTATTTTTTCATAATTTGATGGATTTTTCGTACTCAATTGGATCCATGATCATAAGGTGTTTGATGGAAAGTTTGAACAAGAATTTGGCCTTTTCAAATGTTGTTTTTCTGACTGTTACAGGGTGCAATCGATTGTTGTAACAATGCAATCACCTGACACAGAGCGAAATTCAATTTTTGGGGCTGTTTTGATCCATAACTCTTTTTCTACTCACTCCTTTTGATTGTTGGTTTAGATTGTAATTTTAAATGTCCAATTTTTCTTTAAGTTCAATGGACTTTGTGGTGTAGATGAAGTTGGATAAATTTTCATCAATTCAAATCTATCAAACAGTGAATTATTTAATTCATTTTTGGTGCTTTAGATTAATGATATGTTTAGTGTTTTAATCCATCTAGATGACTGATTGAATTTAAAGATGAAATTTTTTTTAAGGTAGTGATCCAAGTTAGCTTATCATTCCCCTCCCTCTTCATCTTATCCCTTTCTTTTTTTAATTGTGCTACATGTTAAGGGATGATGATCTCTATATCATTTATCCAAACATGAAGTACATATATTGTTATTGACTGGCCTCAAAATAGGTGCGACGTCTACATAAGTCCACTTACGATTGCTTCACATAGCGCTAAATTTTTTCCCGATTCGAATAAATGATCATTTGTTGCCCAAACCTATGTTTGCAAGCCCAAGTATGTTAATTTGATCCTTTTCATCCAATAACCATGAGATTTATTGTTAGGAGGCTTTGGTTCTACGAATCCTCCAATGGATCTTCATCAATTTTGGTCATTAAATGTTGCCTTGAGGATCATTAAATGGATGATATACTTGACAAAAAGCAAATGCAACTTGTTGTTGAGAGGCTTTGGTTCTATCAATCCTCTAATGAGTTCCAAATGCAAGTTTCAAGATGGTCATCCAACTAACCACTAATTTCTAACAATTGACTTTATTTTAGGTTTTTATTTTATGCTCTTTATGTACCATTTACTTAAGCATTTACATTTCATGCTATTTTCATCTTTGCTCACTTGAGAATTTATTTTTATGTCATTTTTATTTTTGCTCACTTGAGCTTTTTCTTTTCTTTTGAAGATACTTAATAATCAACATGAACAATAAAAAAAATTAATGATACTTGGACTATTTGGTTACTATCCTTGGCATATAGAGTATTGGACTTCTTTGACTTAGGATTAGAGGCTTGATCTATGTTGGAGACCTTGTGACCTTAATTGATATTTTGTCTGGAGCTCTTGAGGTTTACCTTAATACATTGGGTTGTTTGTTTGTTTTGTGTGCAGGTTATTATGATTACATATTTTGTCTATAATCAGGAATTCATCTATACAGCCGTTAATCTACCCAATTTTTGTGAAGACTTAATACACTTGAAGTTTGGTTCTCTCAAGAGGTCTTGTATCTTTGCTTGCTTGGTTTCAATACAAAAAATGGGAATTTTATCTTGAATCATAATGTCAAGTGTTGGCTTCTTGTTGGTTAGATGGTTCTTCTCCCTAGCTTTTACCTTATGCTTTAGGATAGTCCCTTATTCTCCTCCCATCTTCTTTAATTTCAAAAATCTTCTCCCTCCTTTTGAAAATTCTTCTTGTTTTTTAAACTTGAACCAATTTCATAATAAACTTGGACTTATGTCCATGCATTTTCAAAACATTTTCATAAATAAACTTCAATCAATTTAATAATACCTTGACATTTTTTGTGAGAAAACTAAAAGTCAATCAATCTTATTTCAAACCATTCTGCCACTTTGACTTTTATTTTAAAACTTTTTCTCAAAAGATTGGACTCTTATCAATCCTTGTAGTGATGCAAACAACTATAATTCTACAATATGTGGTGAAGAGAGATATTTTCCACTTGGGTGTTGAGTGAGCCATTGTTGATTTTAAAATCCAAGCCATATCCTCCACTTTGAGATGATGCAAATTTTCCTTTCTCATGATTGTGGGTAGTAAGTATGTTTTCCACACGGATAATGACGATGATGTCTTATCTCATAAAATTAACCAACACACTTGTGTTTTAAAATTTTTAAAAGGTGAACTACGAGTACCCTGATCCCCTATTGCACGGAAGGTGGTACATAGGCACTAAAGGTTCGCAATCGCGGAGGGTGCAAAAAATCATAAAAAATATTTCTTTTCTCACCTCCACCATCTATTTCTATACAACATTTTATAGCCAAAATATACAAATTTTTCAAAGAGGTTCCTACGGAGTACCGTAGATGTTTAGGGTGCTAATACCTTCCCTTTGCATAACCAACCCCCTTATCTTGAATCTTTCCCCCTCTTCTTGGGTTATTCGCTCTTTGCCTATTCCTTTGGAAACAATAAAGGGCAGTGGCGATTTTATTTTGATCTGTACAAGTCTAGTCAATCCAATGGCTTAGTCTTAAACATTTCTACCGCTACAAAAAAATGGCGACTTCACTGGGGATAGATTGACCTCTTGGTGGTCCATCCCTAAGTGGGTTAAACCTATCTTTAGGTATATTTGTATATGTGCTATTTTTGTTTATGTGTTATATTATTTGTTGTATATATGTTTGCCTGGATTTTCCTGGTTTTCAGGGTGCTTGGTGATTTCTTATAAGTCCAATACCCGGACTTAGGTAAACTTTAAGATAGGACGGGCGGTATATTCATGTTAACTTTGAGGGAGTAATCCCAAAAAAGGATGCATGAGATCCCCCACTCAGTGGAGGCCCCTTTGATTGTAGTGTCATTTATCGAGTAATCAGGAAGACGTACTGCTTTCGACCTGGGTGCCTGCTGAAGCTGAGGATCATAGATTACCTAAACCATATTGGCCTTTTAGGTGTAGTGCGGAAGCTATGACAGAGTAATCCGAAAATAGTTGTCACGTGATACTACGCTTGGACGAGTTTTTCTTGAAAATATTACAAATTACGGAGTTAATCAGGAAGTTGGTAATATCCGAAGGAAGGATGTAGACTCTGGGAACCTCTAGAACCTTGTTCGACAAGTGATATCTGTTAGACCAACACCTTATGGGTAGTACCATCGACCTCATCCTCGTGACGTTGAACCTATAAACCCTATGTTTGTGATCTTGTGTGTGATTATTGCATCATGCATCCATGCACTCATAAGCATCTTTTGAAGAAATTTTATTTCAAGGGACTAAAAAGTTGACCATTTACGAATATCTCAGGTACCTTTTGACTATGGATTTTGGAAAAAGAAGGACCGAAAAATACAATTTCAAGGATCCCAAGATAGATGAATTGATGAGTCTAATTCCTGAGATTGAGTGTTCTGCAGATTTTCGGAGGAAGTATGGGTCCATCATTTCTCTCATGAAGCTTAGGATGAAGGTGTAATACCCCAAATTTGTCCTACCCTTCTACTTTTATCTGGTTTACGCATTGTCGCACTTTTCTCATGTACATATTTCCATTAGGTCATTTAACATTGCATACATTCGCTAACAATATAACTTGGCATGGGATCAAAGATTTTGAGGTGTACGGTTTCTCTTTGGCTTTAAGAGTCTCACTTTCATTCAAGGCTGATTCATGTTATTTACTTAACAATCTTTGGCTTATGAAGCTAGGGTTTTTGTGTGCATGATTCATCAAGAATTTCTTGCATCGGGATATTATAAGACATCCATCTTTAAGGTCCCTTCAAAAGCATCAAGTGTTTACTACCTTCTCAATGACTCGGATTCAAATGAGAATGCTTTGAATTAAGGTTTTTGTACTTATCTTCATCGTTGCAAGGGTCAGATTCCTGATAGGAGTCTATGAGTTTGAGGATGCTTGGGTGATACTTTGTTTGCTCGGGATACAGGGTACAAGATATGGTTTATGGATTCAAAACATCATCACTCTGTTAGATATCAGTTACTTATCATGCAAGTTAAATCTGGCTCGAATTTGGAGAGTTAAAATTAGAGGTTCATTGAGAATGCAAGATAACTTGGATTTGAAGTCGATTCAAGTGGTTCCATTATAAAAATTTGGTAAGTATTCAATCATAAGGATGTTTTTGAAAGCAAGATGCAAAATATAAGGGCTAAGACACAAAGGCGTTCGCGCAAAGTTCGACATTGTTCAAACTCTTCATCCGTAAAATTCATCATCCTTTATCCAAGTTTATCCAAACTAAATCATTTCCAAATCCATCATTCATCATTATCATTCAACAAAAGCTTGTTCAAATTTCTCATTATTCATTCGAACATTAAAGAGTAATAAACATGGATTTCTGAGTGATGGAAATAAAGTATGGATCTTTTTTCATGGCAAGCTTCAAACTTGAAGTTCCGCTCGAAATGTTATTCAAGTATCGATAAAATCTTATCCAAATTCATTCAAAGTCCAATTAGAGTCTGAAGCATTTCATTCTAATAAATCATCATATGCCAAGGTCATTCATGATCCAAAAACATTACAAATATACAGCATGTTAGACATTACAAGTTCAGTTCTAAGCATATACTAAAACCTAAGGCTCTAAGCTTTACATTTTTCTAATCTTCGTAACCATTCGCGTGATCTTTATAATCAATCTTCATGCCTCCTCCAGATTCGCGACTAGCAACCTCAACATTACTCCAGCCAATTCATTCCTGCCATAACTACTCCATAACCTGTAACAGAAAATCAAGAAAACTTCAAACAGGAAAACGAACTAACTGTCAAACAACACATAATAGAACTCAACTGAAACCAAAAACTTCTAACAGAATTTTCCCTAACCATTCTCTAAAGGCAGCCCTGCACATGAATTTTATAACAAAGTAACTTACTGCACCATAATCTATAACTAACTACTAACTGATTTCTTCATTAACCAACCAAAACTAACAGATTCATAACTAACTTTTCCTAACTTCTAACTATAACCAACTTTCCATTTCCCAAATCCTAACTAACTTAACAAACAACATAACTAACAACAACCAAAACTGTTATAACAACCTCTCTAACAACCCCTAACCAAAAATTCCAGCCAACTAACTTCTAACAAAAAAGAAAACTAATAACTGATTTAAAACTAACTTTTACAGAGTTGTATATAACAAGATAGAACAGATAACAGAAAGAATAGGGAGATATACGATTCAACAGAGAAAAAAGAGAGGATTACCTTTCATTCTCACTTCCTCTATTCACACTTCTTCAATATCTGCAAAAGAAGCCCCATCTGCATTCTCTCCCTCTCTGAAAACTCTGCACCTTCATCCTCCTCCTTTGAGCTAATCAATTCTCATTCGTTTCAAAGGTCCCCAACATCACTTCTAATTCAACTACCAATTTCTCCACATAGCGATTTCTTCTGCAAATTGTTCATCAACGTTCAAAGATCTTCATCAACATTCTGCACAAGACTTGTAACAGCTCCAACACAACATCGACGCGACAGAAAAGTGCAAATCAGAATAAGCAAAAAAAAAGAAGTAGGAGAAGATTGCAAAACGGATCATTCATACCTGAAGGATTCGTCATCTCACAGAAACGTAGAACGCATGTGAATGTTAGCGGAGGAATCACTGGTGAACACAAGAAGAGGCGTGGCCACATAATCAGAGGAAGGTGTATGTATAGCGCTGCAATCAGATGGAGGGTTGAATCACAGAAGAGCTTTAAGGTGTTGAGATGAAGAGGAAGATGAAAACGGAGCTTAACACCGGCGATTCTCGGTGAGGAAAGTTGAGTCGCCGTAGACGTCTTATTCGCCGGAGAGGACGGAAGATGTTTATGATTTCGTTCTAAGCAGAGAAAGATAACGGCGCGGAAGGCGAGGAGAGAGAACTGCCACGGGGTTGAGGTTGAGGCGAAGAAGAGGTTGAGGAAAAAAGGGGCGGCGCCGTTCGCACAGCTCTACGAAGAAGAAGAGGACAACTCAGTCTTTCAACCCTAAATTCTCCTTCCTTTTTTATTTTAATTCAGTTCCCTTCTTCTTTTTTTACTTTCTTTTTATATGTTTTAATTCTTTTAATTCAGATAAATATAATTATAAATATAATAATATGATGATTAATAAAATTAAGAATGGGTATGGATGGACCAAACCAATCGATTCCTGGGCCCAACATTTTTTTTCTGGTTGCTTTTTGGTTTATTTACTATAAAAAACATTTTCTTTTGGATTTATCTGGATGGGCCTAATGTCATTCTATTTTTTGCAGCATGTATTGAATCCAGCTTGCACCTCCTAGGGTCTTATTTTCGATACTTATTTCGATTGCGTTTGCCATTAATTTTGGTGATTTATTTTCTTTGGCGATATTGGTAAATAAAAGAGATTTCTTTTCACTTCTCTCACTTTTTCTTTTTTCAATTTTAATCATTAGTTCTACTCATTTTTATGTCATGTGTTTCGTTTGCGATTTTTGATATGGATTGTATGCGATATTTTGATACTTGCTGCCTAATTTTACTTGTTCGTATATTATTTCATGATTCCTTAGGAGATTTTGGTTCAAATTTAATCCTCGATTTAATTAAACTAAAATTAGACATTAGACTTTCAAATTCAAACATGCTAACATTAGGTAGAATTCCCTCAAAATTATAACTTTAGGTCTAACCACGCACGATAACATCAGGTGTAGAAATAGGATAATTCCCCTTTAACTTTTCTTTCCCTTTCGCATACGCATCTAAAACAAAAACTTCTTTTCTTTCAAAATTCAAAACACTTTAAAACTATTGATGAGAATCATGCTTTTGCTTAGTACGAGAAATGATAAGCGGGTCTCTTCTCGATCTTATTGTTCTTCATCTCAAGCATAGGTGTGGTTCAATTCTCAAAGACTCCTTTCATGACTAAGCAGAAAAATGGCTAATATCTCTCTCTTGAGGTCAACTAGTCATCATCTGCAACGAAAATACAAAACAAATTCAAACCATTTTGTGCGCTCGAGCACCATTCTTAAAAATCCTTTTCAGGTAAGGACATGATTAATTTACTTTTGTGCCATCGCATAAGTCTCCAAAGGTCGAGCTGCGACAGAAGGCGGAATTAACTTCGTCCATAAAAAACATCTACAACAAAATATAAACCAACTCAAATCTTTTGTGCACTCGAGCACCTTTTCTTTTAAACCCTTTTCAGGTAAGGACATGATTAATTTACTTCTGTGCCAACGCATAAGTCTCCAAAGGTCGAGCTGCGGCAGAAGACGGAATTAACTTCGTCCATAAAAAACACAAACAAACAAAAACATATGAGCCGAACTACGGTAGCTCTGATTCCTCAAAAAGGATACGTAGGCATTGGGGTAGGGCCCAGGCGAGCACAATTTTATTTTCCCTACATTATTTTCTCTTTTCTTTTGCATGCATTCCTTTCAGTAGTATAGTAGACAGTAAGCATAGATTCAACACACCCATAAGATAGATAACAAGAGTGGATACCGTAGAGTACTACGGGCGTGTGGGGTGCTAATACCTTCCCCTCGCGTAACAGACTCCCTTACCCGATCTCTCGGTCGCAAGACCGCGACTTCTCCCTCATCAGGTTTTCTCGATGTTTACCTTTCCCTACATGTGGGATAAAATACGTTCGATGGCGACTTCATTGTTTGATGATTTTCAGCCGGTTGTTTCAGCTGGCGACTTCACTGGGGAATAGGTCGACCAAATGCTGGTCCATCCCGGAGTCGCTCCTAGCTCTTGTTTTCTTTCCTTAGGGTGTTTATTTTTATGCTTTCAGTTTACTCATTTGTACATGTTTATCTGAGCATAAGTTTGCATTGCATTTTATGGCTTTCCATATTTGTTATCTGTTATGCTGGACTTTATTCTCTATGTTGGGTGGGGATGTCACTATTGAGGTAAAAGGCCTAGTACCCAGGCCATAGCGCACTAGGACACTAGGAATAGAGTGGGGGCATGAAGGCTATAGGACGTGGTCCGATTAGTGCAGTCATGTCATATACCATGCTCGGATGAGGTTCAAATGAATTACTATCGGCACCCACGTCTGTGGGCAAGCCCATAGCACTTTCAGGCGAACCTGTGATTTTCGAGTTACCATTATCTTACCCTGACCTAGTTTTCACCCGTGAATGGGGAGGGAATTTCTATTACAGGTACAGATGGCGACTGTGTTAAGATGGTTATTCAGGTACAGATGGTGACTATGCTTAGCCAGTGGCTATTGGTTCTGATGGCTATACTCTGGATTTCTGTTATGACTTAATGCAGATGCTATATCTTGTTGGTGACCGTATGGTTCTCAGATTTATTTTCTGAGATCCTGACTTGTTTACCTGGAGGTTCATTCAATCCTTCAATCTTGGTATTCCCAGCATGTTCAGAAATTCTCAACAGTATCCAATGTTCCAGAAGCCTTGATCCCGGACAATGGGAGATCCACATGGCACTTGGTTCTTATATGCAGAGGTTATGTCGGACCTTTAATCTGATAATACTCACATGATCCAGAGCAGTGCAGCGACCTTATGACGGAACCTTGATCCTCTTTGATCTCATGCCTTTGCATGCATAACATAGCTAACTACATGCTCAACATACATGTTTTGTTATCTCCAAGGAATCACATTTGCAAGTCTTATACTAAACTCTTCCATCCCTTACTTGCGTAAAATCAAAATCAAAACACGAAAATTCATTGGAAATGACAGAACATGACATGGCATCCAATTATGCACCCCATGCATATTCATGCATTCATGACAGGTACCCAGAGATTGGGGATTCTTATTCAGACCTGGGGTTCTCTTCAAAGGCTCAACTTGGTTTCTCACCGCACGTGTTCAGGGACCAGCTATGGAATAACTCTGAGTGGTACATGCAAGCTTTGGCTCATAGTCAGAAACTTCTTCAAGCAGGAAGATAATGGATTAAATACTCAGATAAGCCAGGTCATGGAAACTCTGGTGATGATGTCTATTATTTCTTTAATACATGATGTGCTTGGTGATGCATATTATGCTGGGGCACTTGGCCAATCGATTGAAGATGGTATGTCATCCAGAGACCAAGTCCAAGACTGAATCAATTCAAAGACTGTCATGCTCACATCAAATCTGAAAGGGGATTATCTCGCACACTCGAGCATCAAGACTACAGAAAGTCGTCAGAATCAGCAAGTCCATACAGAGTCAAGTCTCCTCAACAATGGCAATCATTGGTTTCTTTGACTGCATTTTCATTTGCATTCTTGCTTGTTTGTTTAAACATTGCTTGTATATAGAAACTTGTCTATTTTTGAACGAAAATCTTAATGCAATAAGTATGCTTGTCTTGAAGTATTCCTTTCATTTTTACTCATCCATTTGTTATCACTCTTCAAATGTTTTACTTGCATATTGATGCCAGATTTCCTAGTCTTATGCTTAGGTAAAGATTCAAAGGAGGATGATGACAATCTGAAAACGCAAAATCTTTGGTTGGTACGCTTTTGAGTAAGACCCTGCTGATGATGTACAGGCCTTGTTTCAATCCCCAAACACCGGAGATATAAGGGAGATAGACCCTCGTTAACCCCTCTGAGCCTTCGAAGTAGGAGTTTTCTTTCTGTTCAGAAAAAACCCTCATTTTAACCCTGGGGCGGGTAGTGTTCAGCTAATCTGATCAAGCATTCAGAACTCATCAAGAGTGTGCATCCAAGGATACAACAATGGTTATCCATCAAAAGGTTGAGGAAAGTCAAAACCACAATGGTTCACCCTCATCTATCAGTAACATGCATCTATTGACTATATCCCAATGGGTATCTCTCGCACATCAGGAGGTCAACAAATGACGATACTAAAGACTCAGGCAGTCACGATCACTTCCGACAAATCAAAAACAACGCAAAGATCAACGACTTGTTCAAAATGAAAAAATACGAAAAAGAAAGAAACAAAAATCCCTGCTAAGTCAAAACTTGAAAACAAGTCGCTTAGGAAAAAATTGGGGCATCCCGCTGGACTTCCAAATCAAAATTCAAAAGAATTTGTCCAGGGAAAAATTAGGGAAGGCAAGAAGAAATTGAAAAGACTAAAAGGCGAGAAAAGGATTACCAACGAAAATCCTCATCAAAGAACAAAGTCGTCTGATCAGACGCCAAAGGCAAAAAGAAGTTAGCGACTGTCATGTCCAAGAAACCACTGTGGTTCCTCAATCAGTGTAAACTCTTCTCGAGAGATGAATACTTGTACCAGGTCAACTGAACGTAGGAATGGAGAACATCATGGAGAATGGGTGGGCACCAAATAATTTTGAGCCTTAAATCCTTTTTCTAAAACCGTGAACCAGGCCACGTTACAACCCTTTCAAAGTCCTAACTGAAGCAAGGGTCAATTCGAAAGCATGCTACAACGAGATAGCGTTTAACTGACTCCTAAGAGGTACGTCTCAATATCTGTTTTGGCATCTTATGCTTGCATTATCTTTCATAAAACAAATTTTTTCAAATGTTTCTCTCTAGCTAGTGACTCGTTCACAACACAGTTGCGATGTCATTTCATTCAAAGTTTTTTCAAACTTCAGGACTTACATATGTGTTGCATTAGAATTATCATTCTCATAATAAACATTCTTCTGCATACAAAACAACTGATCGACATTAAGTAAGTTTACACAATGAACAATCGGTAAAGAGCTCAATCTTGTCAGAGAAGAGAGGCTTGAATACCCTGTTGAAGCAAGAGTCAACCGCCACAAGAGAAATGACTTATCCAGTAGCATGTTAACCGGTGATTCTGTCAAGAGAAATCATCTTGGTACTTCACAATCTAAGTACAATTCACGGATGAAGTTAGCAGAGCCTGCCAATCTGGGGCAATCAAGTCGAGAATCGATCTCTCCAAGCTCAGCCGAATCTGGGGCATTCCCCCAAAGTTATCAATCAGAGGCTATCACGTCGATAAATCTCTTCAAGCTCGATCAATCAGAAGCTATCACGTCGAGAGATCTATTCAGAATTCATTCAACCTGGGGCAGTTACGTCAAGATTCGACAAATCTCTCCAAGGATGTTGTAATCAAGAGCAGTTTATTCCGTGACTCAAGACATTGGGGAAGGCCACCTCATATCATATTGTGGCACGAATCTTCTGGTCTTCTATTCAACATAGATCTTCTCAGAGATCCTCCAGACAGGGGCATTCCTCATCCGTACTTGAAAAGTTGCTCAAGCCAATTATGTTGCACGAGACCACTACAATCAGCTAAAAGCATCATGACAGTCACCCTGACTTGGCCAGCACACAAGGCTATCTTCATCTGCTATAGACAACTTTGAGTCTGATTCCCCCAAGTGAATTCAGAAAGTCTAGAATCGTCTTTTGACTCAGCACGCGCAAGTGCATCCTCAGTGGAGCTAATCAAGAACATCCCCAATGGAGCTAAACCGGGGCATTCGCAGAGCTAAACCGGGACATTCGTAGAGCTAAACCGGGGCATTCGCAGAGCTAAACCGGGGCATTCAGAGCTCAACCGGGGCATTCGCAGAATTCAACCAGGGCACTCGTAAGTGTCCACGCTCATCTCTTATCCCCAAGTGATTCAAGAGACAATTCCCCAGTGTGCGTAAACTTGGAGCATGTATTCAAAGGGATCCATATGGTGTTTAGTATCCATTCTTCGGCATATTCAGTTCTATCATCCTCTCAACAATTCAGGATGTTTAGAAGTCTGGCCAGGTTATCTCTTCCCAACGGTATGATTCAGAATCCAGCATCGTACCTGAAGACTTGTTTCGTCAGCAATTCAATCTCCAACAGAGTCATCAACAATCTCCGGTATCATGGTCTCCCCAGTGTGTACTCTTATCAGTATCCCCAGCGATCTTTGGTACTGCAGGCTTCCAACGTCGATGTATATTGGCATCCCTAGTGATGAACAATGGTTCCCAGCAAGCCTACTCTTATCCCCATGAAATTTATTTCTTCGCATTGCATATAGTTATCACTGCATAACATTTCATCCTCAAAAGCGTGTAGCTGATCCATCAGAGTGGATCTTTGCGTCAAAATAAATTCAAACATGCATACAAAGCATAAGCCAGACCAGGTACCTTACACGAAAGACCTGAATTATTCAAGGACAACAATACATCCCTACAGAAGGGTATCATGCCCGAAATCCCCAATCGGTGACCTTCACCTTTTCAATGCTAAACAAAATCAATACACTTTTCCGTTCTAAACCCAGTTCTTATCTGGTAGTCGGTTCCCTAAACATTCGTCCGTGTCCATTCCTAAACACCCGCCCGTGTCCATCCCTAAACACTCGTCTGTGTCCATTCCTAAGCACTCGTATGTGTCAAGTTTCCTAAACACCCACCCGGGTCAGTTAATCAAACACTCGTCCGTGTTTAACTTTTTGATACTCGTCCGTATCTTCTTTCAATACTCGTCCGTATTGATTCAAACACTCGTCCGTGTTTAACTTTTTGATACTCGTCCGTATCTTCTTTCAATACTCGTCAGTATTGATTCAAACACTCGTCCATGTTTTTACCTTTGATACTCACCTGTATCTTCTTTCAATACTCGTCAGTATTGATTCAAACACTCGTCCGTGTTTATACCTTTGATACTCACCTGTATCTTCTTTCAATACTCGTCCATATTGAATCAAACACTCGTCCGTGTTTATACTTTTTGATACTCGTCCGTATCTTCTTTCAATACTCGTCCGTATTGAATCAAACACTCGTCCGTGTTTAACTTTTTGATACTCGTTCGTATCTTCTTTCAATACTCGTCTGTATTGAATAAAACACTCGTCCGTGTTTAACTTTTGATACTTGTCCGTATCTCCTTTCAATACTCGTCCGTATTGAATCAAGCACTCGTCCGTGTTTATACTTTTGATACTCGCCTGTATCTCCTTTCAATACTCGTCCGTATTGATTCAAACACTCGTCCGTGTTTAAACTTTTGATACTCACCTGTATCTTCTTTCAATACTCGTCCGTTTTGAATCAAACACTCATCCGTGTTTAACCTTTTGATACTCACCTGTATCTTCTTTCAATACTCGTCCGTATTGAATCAAACACTCGTCCGTGTTTAACCTTTTGATACTCACCTGTATCTTCTTTCAATACTCGTCCGTATTGAATCAAACACTCGTCCGTGTTTAACTTTTGATACTCGCCTGTATCTTCTTTCAATACTCGTCTGTATTGAATCAAACACTCGTCCGTGTTTAACCTTTGATACTCGTCCGTATCTCCTTTCAATACTCGTCCGTATTGATTCAAACACTCGTCCGTGTTTAACCTTTGATACTCGTCCGTATCTTCTTTCAATACTCGTCTGTATTGATTCAAACACTCGTCCGTGTGTAACCTTGGATACTCGTCTGTATCTTCTTTCAATACTCGTCTGTATTGATTCAAACACTCGTCCGTGTTTAAAACTTTCTTGATGCTCGTCCGTGTCGTTTATCTAAACAATCATCATGTCGTAACCCATGTTTTCATCATCGAACCTGAGATCGCCTCTTGGCTAGGTTCTTCCTTCAAATCACCGTCGAACCTGAGATTGCCTCTTGGATCGGTTCTTCCTTCAAATCATCGTCAAACCTGAGATCGGCTCTTGGCTAGGTTCTTCCTTTGAATCATCATCGAACCTGAGATCGCCTCTTGGCTAGGTTCTTCCTTCGAATCATCGTCGAACCTGAGATCGCTTCTTGGCTAGGTTCTTCCTTCAAATCATCGTCGAACCTGAGATCGCCTCTTTTCTAGGTTCTTCCCTCAAATCATCGTCGAACCTGAGATCGCCTCTTGGCTAGGTTCTTTCCATTTACTTTGTCTTAGAACCTGAGATCTCCCTTTGGCTAGGTTCTCTATCAAATCACTCTCATGTGTCACCTTAGGATCGTAGGTCTCCCGTAGACCTCGTCCGCTGTCTTTTCATACCAACCATTTGTCTTGTATTGGCATCAAGCCACGTTACAAGTCCAATCCCTGTCTCTTCATTGAAAAAAAAAACAAATTTCTTCCCCCCAGCAGCTAACACAAAAATATAAAGAGAACACTTACTCTTTCTTCCCTCAGGACAAATTTTTGGCATTGATATTTAATCATCTTCAACCTTGAACATCCGAAAGGCTTGTGCCAATCGTACTTTCAGGTTTAAGACGATTAAATAGGGGCAGCTGTAATACCCCAAATTTGTCCTACCCTTCTACTTTTATCTGGTTTACGCATTGTCGCACTTTTCTCATGTACATATTTCCATTAGGTCATTTAACATTGCATACATTCGCTAATATAACTTGGCATGGGATCAAAGATTTTGAGGTGTACGGTTTCTCTTTGGCTTTAAGAGTCTAACTTTCATTCAAGGTTGATTCATGTTATTTACTTAACAATCTTTGGCTTATGGAGCTAGGGTTTTTGTATGCATGATTCATCGAGAATTTCTTGCATCGGGATATTATAAGACATCCATCTTTAAGGTCCCTTCAAAAGCATCAAGTGTTTACTACCTTCTCAATGACTCGGATTCAAACGAGAATGCTTTGAATTAAGGTTTTTGTACTTATCTTCATCGTTGCAAGGGTCAGATTCCTGATAGGAGTCTATGAGTTTGAGGATGCTTGGGTGATACTTTGGTTGCTCGGAATACAGGGTACAAGATATGGTTTATGGATTCAAAACATCATCACTCTGTTATATATCAGTTACTTATCATGCAAGTTAAATCTGGCTCGAATTTGGAGAGTTAAAATTAGAGGTTCATTGAGAATGCAAGATAACTTGGATTTGAAGTCGATTCAAGTGGTTCCATTATAAAAATTTGGTAAGTATTCGATCATAAGGATGTTTTTGAAAGCAAGATGCAAAATATAAGGGCTAAGACACAAAGGCGTTCGCGCAAAGTTCGACATTGTTCAAACTCTTCATCCGTAAAATTCATCATCCTTTATCCAAGTTTATCCAAACTAAATCATTTCCAAATCCATCATTCATCATTATCATTCAACAAAAGCTTGTTCAAATTTCTCATTATTCATTCGAACATTAAAGAGTAATAAACATGGATTTCTGAGTGATGGAAATAAAGTATGGATCTTTTTTCATGGCAAGCTTCAAACTTGAAGTTCCGCTCGAAATGTTATTCAAGTATCGATAAAATCTTATCCAAATTCATTCAAAGTCCAATTAGAGTCTGAAGCATTTCATTCTAATAAATCATCATATGCCAAGGTCATTCATGATCCAAAAACATTACAAATATACAGCATGTTAGACATTACAAGTTCAGTTATAAGCATATACTAAAACCTAAGGCTCTAAGCTTTACATTTTTCTAATCTTCGTAACCATTCGCGTGATCTTCATAATCAATCTTCATGCCTCATCCAGATTCGCGACTAACAACCTCAGCATTACTCCAGCCACTTCATTCCTGCCATAACTACTCCATAACCTGTAACAGAAAATCAAGAAAACTTCAAACAGGAAAACGAACTAACTGTCAAACAACACATAATAGAACTCAACTGAAACCAAAAACTTCTAACAGAATTTTCCCTAACCATTCTCTAAAGGCAGCCCTGCACATGAATTTTATAACAAAGTAACTTACTGCACCATAATCTATAACTAACTACTAACTGATTTCTTCATTAACCAACCAAAACTAACAGATTCATAACTAATTTTTTCCTAACTTCTAACTATAACCAACTTTCCATTTCCCAAATCCTAACTAACTTAACAAACAGCATAACTAACAACAACCAAAACTGTTATAACAACCTCTCTAACAACCCTTAACCAAAAATTCCAGCCAACTAACTTCTAACAAAAAAGAAAACTAATAACTGATTTAAAACTAACTTTTACAGAGTTGTATATAACAAGATAGAACTGATAACAGAAAGAATGGGGAGATATACGATTCAACAGAGAAAAAAGAGAGGATTACCTTTCATTCTCACTTCCTCTATTCACACTTCTTCAATATCTGCAAAAGAAGCCCCATCTGCATTCTCTCCCTCTCTGAAAACTCTGCACCTTCATCATCCTCCTTTGAGCTAATCAATTCTCATTCGTTTCAAAGCTCCCCAACATCACTTCTAATTCAACTACCAATTTCTCCACATAGCGATTTCTTCTGCAAATCGTTCATCAACCTTCAAAGATCTTCATCAACATTCTGCACAAGACTTGTAACAGCTCCAACACAACATCGACGCGACAGAAAAGCGCAAATCAGAATAAGAAAAAAAAAAGAAGTAGGAGAAGATTGCAAAATGGATCATTCATACCTGAAGGATTCGTCATCTCACAGAAACGTAGAACGCATGTGAATGTTAGAGGAGGAATCACTGGTGAACACAATAAGAGGCGTGGCCGCATAATCAGAGGAAGGTGTATGTATAGCGCTGCAATCAGATGGAGGGTTGAATCACAGAAGACCTTTAAGGCATTGAGATGAAGAGGAAGATGAAAACGGAGCTTAACACTGGCGATTCTCGGTGAGGAAAGTTGAGTCGCCGTAGACGTCTTATTCGCCAGAGAGGACGAAAGATGTTTATGATTTCGTTCGAAGCAGAGAAAGATAACGGCACGGAAGGCGAGGAGAGAGAACTGTCGCGGGGTTGAGGTTGAGGCGAAAAAGAGGTTAAGGCGAAAAGGGGCGGCGCCGTTCGCGCAGCTCTACGAAGAAGAAGAGGACAACTCAGTCTTTCAACCCTAAATTCCCCTTCCTTTTTTATTTTAATTCAGTTCCCTTCTTCTTTTTTTACTTTCTTTTTATATGTTTTAATTCTTTTAATTCAGATAAATATAATTATAAATATAATAATATGATGATTAATAAAATTAAGAATGGGTATGGATGGACCAAACCAATCGATTCCTGGGCCCAACATTTTTTTTCTGGTTGCTTTTTGGTTTATTTACTATAAAAAACATTTTCTTTTGGGTTTATCTGGATGGGCCTAATGTCATTCTATTTTTTGCAGCATGTATTGAATCCAGCTTGCACCTCCTAGGGTCTTATTTTCGATACTTATTTCGATTGTGTTTGCCATTAATTTTGGTGATTTATTTTCTTTGGCGACATTGGTAAATAAAAGAGATTTCTTTTCACTTCTCTCACTTTTTTCTTTTTTCAATTTTAATCATTAGTTTTACTCATTTTTATGTCATGTGTTTCGTTTGCGATTTTTGATATGGATTGTATGCGATATTTTGATACTTGCTGCCTAATTTTACTTGTTCGTATATTATTTCATGATTCCTTAGGAGATTTTGGTTCAAATTTAATCCTCGATTTAATTGAACTAAAATTAGACATTAGGCTTTCAAATTTAAACATGCTAACATTAGGTAGAATTCCCTCAAAATTCTAACTTTAGGTCTAACCACGCACGATAACATCAGGTGTAGAAATAGGCTAATTCCCCTTTAACTTTTCTTTCCCTTTCGCATACGCATCTAAAACAAAAACTTATTTTCTTTCAAAATTCAAAACACTTTAAAACTATTGATGAGAATCATGCTTTTGCTTAGTACGAGAAATGATAAGCGAGTCTCTTCTCGATCTTATTGTTCTTCATCTCAAGCATAGGTGTGGTTCAATTCTCAAAGACTCCTTTCATGACTAAGCAGAAAAATGGCTAATATCTCTCTCTTGAGGTCAACTAGTCATCACCTGCAACGAAAATACAAAACAAATTCAAACCATTTTGTGCGCTCGAGCACCATTCTTAAAAATCCTTTTCAGGTAAGGACATGATTAATTTACTTCTGTGCCAACGCATAAGTCTCCAAAGGTCGAGCTGCGACAGAAGGCGGAATTAACTTCGTCCATAAAAAACATCTACAACAAAATATAAACCAACTCAAATCTTTTGTGCACTCGAGCACCTTTTCTTTTAAACCCTTTTCAGGTAAGGACATGATTAATTTACTTCTGTGCCAACGCATAAGTATCCAAAGGTCGAGCTGCGGAAGAAGACGGAATTAACTTCGTCCATAAAAAACACAAACAAACAAAAACATATGAGCCGAACTACGGTAGCTCTGATTCCTCAAAAAGGATACGTAGGCATTGGGGTAGGTCCCAGGCGAGCATAATTTTATTTTCCCTACATTCTTTTCTCTTTTCTTTTGCATGCATTCCTTTCAGTAGTATAGTAGACAGTAAGCATAGATTCAACACACCCATAAGATAGATAACAAGAGTGGATACCGTAGAGTACTACGGGCGTGTGGGGTGCTAATACCTTCCCCTTGCGTAACAGACTCCCTTACCCGATCTCTCGGTCGCAAGACCGCGACTTCTCCCTCATCAGGTTTTCTCGATGTTTACCTTTCCCTACAAGTGGGATAAAAGACGTTCGATGGCGACTTCATTGTTTGATGATTTTCAGCCGGTTGTTTCAGAAGGAGGGTATTCTCTCGACCTTGGTCCAGTTCTATGATCTGATGTATCATTTCTTTACTTTCTATGACTATCAGTTGATGCCTATGCTAGAGGAGTATTCTTATCTACTGGGTGTGCCTATTATCAATCATATTCCTTTTACTAGTTTGGAGGGTGAGCCAAAACCACTTGAGATTGCTGCTTTGATCCATCTGGGGAAGTATGAGGTTCAAGCCCACATGACTGCCAAAGGAGGGATTAGAGGATTACCAGCTCAGTTCTTATTGGAGAAAGCTCATTACTTTTCCAAGATGAAGAGTACAGTCGCTTTTGAGGCCATCTTTGCTCTATTTGCTTACGGGTTGTTCTTATTTCCTAATGTAGACAAATTTGTTGACATTAATGCCATCAGGATCTTGATGATTGGAAACCCAGTTCCTACATTGTTGGGTGACGCTTATTACTCTATTCATCTTCGGGATTCTCATCATGGGGGGATGATTATCTGCTGCACGCCTCTGTTATACCGGTGGTTTACTTCTCAGTTGCCTCAGTCTGATGCTTTCTGGGATATTAGGAAGGAACCCCGTTGGGCTCCTAAGATCATGGCACTTACTCACTCATATATTGTTTGGTATCATCAGGCTTACCATGATGTAGAGATTGTCGACAGTTGCGGTACTTCCCAATGTACCTCTTCTTGGTACAAAGGGAGGAATTAACTATATACCCTGTTTTTGCACGACGACAGCTTGGATATCCTATGAGGGATAAACCAAATAGTATTCATTTGAGTAGTTTCTTCCTGAAAGAGGGAGAAGACCATAAGGAAGCTATGGAGCAGATTGCGACGACCTGGCATCACATTCACAGGAAGAGCATGAAAGACTTGGGATCTATAGGGGCTGTTTCTTTAGAGCCTTATCTTCAGTGGGTACAAGCGAGAGCTATTCAGTTAAAGATGTTGTATTCTCGTGAAGCACCTATGCCTGATTTGTTTATGAAGACCACTCCTCCCTTATTGGATGATATGGAAGAGCTACAGCTTGCTTTAGTCAGGATGCAGCAGGAAAAGGAAGCTTGGAAGAATAAGTACCAAACTTTAGAAATTTCCTACAGAGCAGAATTAAAAGAGAGACACGACTTGATTGATATTCTTGAGAGTCAGGTTGTAGAGACCATGGAGAGGCAAGGGGATTTATTTTATCCTAAGCCTCAGTCAGATGCTGGTTGCTCATTTCCTGATTTAGGTGATTGGGAGGAGGTTGCCGCCAGATATGCGGAAGAAAACCCGAAGTTGAAGGCTCAGATTGCCATACATACAGGGAAGCGTCAGTGTATAGAGTGATCTCCATTAGCTTTACTTCTTAGGGTTTTGGACTTTATTTTCATCTTGTACTTGGGATTATGGAAACTTTTAATCCATTTAGAAGTTATTATAATAAAAAAATTCGGTATTTCAAATGTGTTATTACTTTGATATTTGCAATATGTCTATAAATCTTTAAGTCCCTTGAAATATTAATAATAAAATAAATCATGTGCATTGCATATCATGCATCATATTGCACATATTTCTTGAATTTGTTATGCATATACAGGTGTCTTACCAAGCTTCTTTACTTTGTTCAGTAAGCTGTCTCACCATTACAATACTCGAGCTAGTTACAGAAGGAAGATGGATAACTTAGAACAAGAGAATCACAAGCTGTGCGAGGAAGTTTCTGCTCTAAAGGCCGGTATGGCCAATCTCATTGCTTTGATGCAATGTATGGTGGCTTCTCAGAATAAGCCACCGATTGCTCAGCCTCAACAGACAAAGGTTACTACTGAAGCTCTGACCGTTCATGTGTCTGTTACTCCAGTTGTTGTTCAGAATCACATGCCTCAAGGTTATCCATGGGGAATTCCAGAAAACTTTGTGCCTGAAGGTTTCAATATTGGTCCTCAAGCCACTCCAGTTGTTCAGACTACTGTTACTCATGCACCTCTTGTGGTGCATGTTACTCCTGCTGCACCTCCTTCAGTGAATATGGTCTCATTTGCTAATGATGATATGTATCATCCTTTTCCTCCACCAAGTGAAGGCTTGGGTCTCTATGATCAAATGGATGATTTTCAAGATCAGTTTGACAAGATGCAGAGGGAGATGAAGTCCCTCAGGGGAAAGGAATTGTCCGGGCAGAATGTGAATGATTTATGCTTGGTCCTGAATGTCAAGATACATGCGAAGTTTAAAGTCCCAGAATTCGAGAAGTACAAGGGAAACACTTGCCCTCGTGCTCATCTTGTGATATATGTAAGAAGAATGTCTACCCACACTGATGATCAGCATCTACTGATTCACTTTTTCAGGATAGTTTGACTGGTCATGCGTTGAAGTGGTACATGAGTTTGGGCAGTGCCAATATTCATACTTTCAACAACTTAGGAGAAGTATTTATCAGATAATACAAATACAATATGGACATGGCGGCCGACCGTGATCAACTCAGGGCCATGGCCCAGAAAGACAGGGAATCATTCAAAGAATATGCACAGAGATGGCGTGAGATAGCCGCCCAAGTGATTCCTCCCATGGAAGAAAAGGAGATGACTAAGATTTTCTTGAAGACTCTGGGTGCTTTTTACTATGACAGGATGGTAGCTGCTGTACCCCAAAATTTACCCTCTTTTCATACATGTATATTATTGGTATATTTATCAAGCTTCTTCAGGTTACAAGTGACATTTATTTTGTCAATGGATATTCTCAGAGTATTTTTCGTGCTGAAGATTGGTTCGCCGCTTTGCAACGATTCGGGGTTCAAAGATTCACAAGTCCAACCCGACGCGTCATATTCAGGTATTCTTTTGCCAAGATATCTCTGATAACATATTCTCAAATTCAGGTTCGTCTTAAGAGTCAATTTTTTAAAGAAGGTCTCCGAATGTGTGAGTTTTCTCGAAGAAATGTGGTGAAAAAGTGTGCTGAAAGTGCAGTTTTTACGCGCTAAATAATTCATAACTTGAAGATCGTGACTCGTTTTGAACCTGTTCCGGTTGACGAAATTCCGTATTGATGTTATCTAAGTTTTCATATCTCACGGCTGGAAGCCAATTTCGATCAAAAGGTCTTCAAAAATGAGGATTTATCAAGTATTTTCGTATAGAAAATTTGTGACAGAAGTTTATTTGCGTCATGTTCAGAAAATCATAACTTGGTCGATTTTCATCATATCGAGCTGGTTCTGGCACCAAAATTTCACAAATTGAGTTAGCTCAGTTTTCATAGGAGGTATTGATTTCGAACGGTATCCAAAAGGCCTTTGTTTTTTGCTCAGAGTGCGTGTGATGCGCCGAAAATCCTGAATGCTGAATATTATTTCATCTTGGCCGAAAGTTTGAAAATTCATAACTCGGTCAATTTTTATCGGACCGGGTCCATCTTTTTACACAAGGTCACCGAAACAGAGATCTACAACTTTGCTTCTAAAGTCGAGACCGGGTTATTCTCCGATCAATACCAGTTTTTTATTGAAGAACGTGTCAGAGTCGACACTGGAGTCCAAAATAAGTTTGTCTGAGCTGAAACTTCAAAAATTCATAACTAATTCACTGTTTATCCGATTGAGCCCATTTTTGGACAGGAGTTAGTTCTCGATGTCGGCTACAATTTGTGTTCACATTTCAACTTCAAAAATTTCACTTAAGCCCCTGCGATTTATTCTAGAATGTGGCGGACTCAAGTGAACATTGAAGGCCCAATTGCACATTCAAAGCCCATATCTTTTTCTCTAATTTCCATTATATAATCTCACTTTTTTACACAAACAGAAAAAAGGAGAAAAAAAATCTTTGCCACAACCCTGTCAGAATATCAAATTCTTTCAAGAACCCTAAAACCTTGAAATCCTTATTACAAATCCCCATCTCACTACAAACAAGCCATCCTTGTCACAAACCCACATCTCACTACTTCTCCAGTAAGGGTAAGGCTGGTTTGATCTCCATGATCAAAAGGGCATATAAGCATTTATCTCACTACTTCTCCAGTAAGGGTAAGGATGGTTTGATCTCCATGATCAAAAGGGCATAGAAGCATTCATACAGCTTGTTGTACCCCAAAATTTTCCCTCTCATATTTCTCAAGACATTGCAAGAAAAATCTCCAAGTGGATCAAGATTGCTCAAGAGTGGGTAAGACAAGTCATCTCCTAAGGCAGTGAACCTCAAATTAGGGTTTTGTGTTGCATCAAGATCCTTGCATCCAAATGACCTCAAGTGCTCCCCAATGTCCTAATATTCTCTCAAGGTCATCCATGCCAAATTTCAAGCCTTGCAGAGGAAGTTTGGTCTGTCAATTGCTCAAGAGGGTTCAAAAATCGACTGTGCTAGGGCAAAAGTCAAATGTGACCCAAATACAGTCAAACTTCAAGATTTTTTGTCAACATTATAATTTTGAAGGATATTTCATCATTTGATCAAGTGTTGATCATGATTCATCAAGGATTGCTCAAAATTCATCAAGACTCAAAAGTTGCTAAATAAGGGTTTTGCAGGAAAAGTCAACTCAACTTTGACCAAGCATAGCTTTCCCATACTTTATGCTAAATGACCCATCCAAAACTCATTTTGAATAGGATGCAATTTCTTACAATCCATATTCATACCCTAAGATCAATAAATGCACTCACAAAAAGTTACAAATTTGGACATTATAGGTCATTTTTGAAAGTCAAGAAAAACACCTTTTTTTTCAAAGCTTATAACTTGAGCATGGTATATCAAAATGAGATGAGACCAAAAGGGTTGGTTAGAGGACATATCAAGATTTCTAAAAATTCAAAGAACACTTCCAAAAGTTCCAAATTGAAGAAGTTATGCATTGTTGAAGTTGGATATTTTTGCAAAATTGTCAAAAGTCAACTATCCCCAAAACTTCAAATTTTGTCAAATGGGCCTATTCTTTTCCACTTGATTTGACCTTGTCACACTCCACACGTGTCCTAGCTTCAGCCTTGTGTCCATTTATTATTTTTTCTATTTTATTTAATTTTTTATTGAATTAACTCATTTTAAATCAATTTAAATCATATAAAATCCAAACATTGATTATTGGATCTCCTTTTGGCTATTTCAGGACCTAATCATCATCATAAAGTGGATCAAATCCGTATCAAGCTTTTCATGTACAAAAATATTGGATTTTTGACAAAATAAGAAAGTTATCAATGGAGGATCAAATCAAATCCTAAAACATCAATGTGCAAAGATTCAATACCCAATTGTTGACCTAATCCAATGCTGCATACATATACAAGCAAAAGGCACGAGTTTTAGAGGTTAGAGACTGCAAAATCACAAGAACCAAACTTGAGAAAACTTGGAAAAAGTGTGAATCTGAAATCGTGCTTAGAGGCAGTTTCAACACAAAATCTTAACACCATTCCATTGTTGGGCGATCACTGAGTGAGAAGCAATCAAAAGCAAGCTCTCATACCCTCTCAATTGCGTTGTAAGTCTCTCACAAAACCGCTCTGCACTTGAAATCGCAACTCCATATTTTTGCATCTTTTGAACAAATCTTTAGTATATTCATGATGCTCATTCAATTTGCAAGCTTTCTGCATTAACCAATTGTGTTTATATGACTTGTAGTGCCATACCCGAATCTAGGGTTCTTGGTCTTTATTTTTTGGGCGTTTTATTTGTAGGAAAAAATGGGGCCATTAATGGACATATACATGCTCAAGAGGCCTAGACGATCATGACTATAGTCTTGGAATTGATTTTCATGGCCTCGGATAGATTTTAGGATGACCATGCGCATTTACCTGCGGATATAAATCCGCATGCAAATATCCAGGTTCCAGCAAGGAAGATGAAGACGTGCCCTCCTCCCATTGGACAATTCATACTTCGCGCGTTTTTGTTTTAATTCTGGCATAATTAATTTATTTCCCATATTATAATATTTGTCCAATAGGTATACAAATGACGCGAAGTGGTTGAGTGGCAACGCGTGCATCCAATAACTCACAGGACCTGGGTTCGAATCCCAGGTCCCCAATATCTTTGTTATATTTTGTTTCCAGGTTATCCAATGTAAAAAGCGCGCAGTACATGATGCTCCCTCATGCAATCAGTGGACAGATGGCCCCCAGGCCAAATCTGATGGCCCAGATGGAGCGTGCACCATGTTCCCTAGTCAACGTGCATGCGTGGAGTCCAGAAGTCAACCAGGCCTGCGCCTGTTGGGCCACAAACTTGCCATCCAAACCTCCAAATTGGGCCTGAACCCCTATGGGTTTTTTCTATCTCATTTTTTTTTTCATTTTATTTAATTGTTTTGTGTTATTATTTTTATTTTAACTAATGAATTAAACCTTTTTTCCTCATAAAATCAAAACCCAAAAAATATATTTTATTTATTAAAATTAAATTCAGCACTTTATTTTTGTAAATAAATATTAATTTAATTAATTTAGTCTAATTAAGAATTAACTTTAATATCTTTTGCAATAATTAAAATTAATGTAGATAATTAGGTTTTACTAACTTTGATCAAATTTATTTTATTTCTTTAAATATCAAAAAAATCAAAAAAATATTATTTTCATTATTTAATTAATTAATTTAATAATTAATTTAGGTCTAATTTATTTTTAATTCAAAAAATAACAAAAAAATCTTTTCTTGAATATTAAAGGGTCAAAACCCTAAAACTCGTCCGATTTAAATTTCTCGCACGCGATCCATTTGATTTCAATATTGTATCTGTTTCCCATAATGTAATAGTTTAATAGGACTTTAAATTATTTTATCACTTTTTTCCGCATTTTAAATTCAAGGGTTGCTTTTGGCGATGTAAATACCCGACGCCTTGTTATAGTTAGTTTTAATTTCCATAATTTAATTTCCGTAACTTATAAACTGTTAGATGTTTGGTAATAGGGAATGCATGACAAGATCAAATGTTTGAACCTAAAATCAACATAGATAACCATTGACATGTACAAAGATAAAATTAACCGAAATAACACACTCGCACATGCGCACTCTTAGGGTACACCTCACTTGGTTGCCTTCGAACATGGTCATTGAGTATAGGAAGTTTGAGAGGTCGCCCTCTTGTCCAAAGATCATAGTTGCCTCGAAACGGTTGCCTCGGAAAAATGATCTAAGACATTAGGGTTACCGCTAAGGCGTCTTAACATTGCTTTAGTAACCACACGTCCCTTAATCGAATTGACCCTTAAACTCCAACAACGATGCTACCTACTCATCAATAGTGGGATAGCATTGTCTAAAGGACATTAGCACAAATTGATTCCTTTTTCGAGTAGGTAGATGGTTCTTAAGTACTTGCTCCTTCAAAACAAAAACTTTTCGCACTTACACCTTTCAAACAAAAACTTCTTTCAAACCCACAAACACAAAGAAAAGAAAATTTTGAAAACACTTTGAGCAAGTACCTAAGAGCCCATGGATAACCACGGATATAAAGGGTTCTAACACCTTCCCTTTCTATAATCTACCCCCCGGACCCGAGAAACATCTCAAAAAAGGAATTTTTCTGTGCTTTTTTTCCTTTCCTTGTTGGATAAAATAAAAGACGGTGGCGACTCTTGCTTACCGCGACATTTTGCAAAAACAAACACAAAACGCGAACCAGCATTCCAAAAATAGTCAGTTCTCTCCCACCGTATCACAGAACTGGCGACTCTGCTGGGGACGCTTATAAGTGGGGTGTACCTTAGGATTAGATCATTGTGTTTTCAATTGTATGCTTTGTATGATTTATATTTTTGGGCTTGTATCGGAGTTACTATAGATCCTAACCCGGATCTGGGGATACCCTTTAGGTAAGTAGCAATAAATTGTGAGGGAACTGTACGGCCTAGACCGATATGTTTGAAGCAGTAGCTACGTTGGTGTGACACTTTAGATTGTACCGATATCCCTTGTGTTGGAACGAGGAGAATATGGGTCATCTAAGGGGTCATTAAGCACCAACTGACCTTAGAACCTTTAAATTGACCAACTTGGCCATAGAACAGTAGCAGTATGCTACACTCATTGAGACTAAACTCTCGCGATGATTCCGGCCGTAAGAAAAGGTTGCTAAACTGGAATTATGACCGATCGAGGGTAGTCAGTGATATTGAGATCCTCTAGAACCCGGTTACTATTTTTAGGACAGGTTTAAACCAACTGAACTGAAAGAGGGTAGTACCTAAGCTCCTTGCCAGCCTAAAATCTAAGGGCTCTCTGTGTGACTTGTGTGCCTTTACCATGTTTTCTATTTGTGGATACTTGTGATGTGCTTACTATCATGACATCATGACATCATAACATTGTATACATCTTGCATTGGACTAACCTATTTCAAAGACAGGAGGGATTCATCTTTGTTCTGTTTTATAGGTCATGATGCCCATGCGTAGGAGTACCATCCGGATCAACTTTGTCCAGGTTCTCACCATGCTTAAAGAGTTGATTGCAAAGATGCCTGATACTACCTCCTTCATAAGAAGACATGGGTATCTTCTCAGTCTGGTTACCTCCAAATTGGACGAGCAGATGATGAGTGTTTTGGTCCAATTCTATGATCCGTTGTACCATTGCTTTACTTTTCAAGATTACCAGCTGGTCCCCACCTTAGAAGAATTTTCTGATCTGCTCGGTATCTCTATTCTGGAGCAGACCCCGTTTACTGGTTGGGAGAAGACCCTTAGGCCGAAAGAGATTGCTTCAGCCCTTCATTTGACAAAGGATGAGGTAATGGCTAATTGGGAGACTAGAAGTGGAGCAAAGGGCTTTCTGACTACGTTTTTGGTTGGTAAGGCTAATTATTTCTGGGATAGTCTAGACTTCAAGGCGTTCGAAGATATTCTGGCTCTTTTGATATATGGCTTGGTATTGTTTTCGAACTCTGACTCCTTTGTTGATGTGAATGTGGTGAAAATCTTTATCTCTCGTAATCCTGTACTCACTCTCTTGGGTGACATTCTTCATCAGCTCTATGCCCGTACTGCTCGAAAGCGGGGAACCTTGATGTGCTGTGCTCCATTATTGGCAAGTTGGTTTATTTCGCACCTCCCCAAATAAGTGCTGAAGAACAAAGAAGGCATGGGCTGGGCCTATAGGGTTATGTCTCTCTCGCATAATGATATCATTTGGACTCTTAAGGGCATGGACGAGGTGGCCGTTATTGATTGCTGTGGGGAATACCCCAATGTTCCATTGATAGGAACCCATGGAGGAATTTATTATAATCCATGCTTGGCCTTACGTTAGTTTGGGAGAGTCAGAAGAGAAGGACCTCATGAGCTGCTAATGCCTAGTATCATCTTTGATTTTCAAGGGGATAACGACGAGCAACGCCACAGATTCATAAGGGCTTGGGATAAAGTTCATAGATCTGATCCACATGAGCTGTGTCCAAAGACTTCACTTCCAATGGATCCATATCTCAAATGGGTCCGCATCCGTGCCCAAAAGCTGGGTATGCCATATGAAGTCGTCCGACCTATCATTGTTGAAGTTGCTAATGAAGAGGGGGTTCTTCCTACCATCCTCCACCCTTATATGCCCACTGACATCGGGGCGCTGAAAAGGTCTTGGATGCAGCTGAGAGAGGAACGGGATGCTTACCGAGAAAAGTTTAATGAGCAAGAGCAGAAGATCCAGAGGTTGACTAGGCAGCTGGAGAACGAGTGGATTCTCAATGACTATGTCCGCACCGACAAGAAGAGGCCATGGGAGCACTGATTGTCCTTTGATTATTTCCTTTCCAGTTTTATTTACTTTTCAGTATTTCCATTCTTGTAACCCCTTAAGGGCAATTTGTTGAACAATTTGAATTTCTAAGTTTATATAATAAAAAGTATGTTTCATTTCTTGTTTACAAATTTGAATCTCCCGATTGTCTTTGAAATCATGTCATACGCATTTCATCCCATTCACTTCATAATAGGTACCCATTACAGGTCTCTTATCTTCTTCGCTGTTTATTTCAGCACTCATCATGTCTACTGAACCATCAACTGAGTAAGCCATGAAGGCCCTACAGGCTCAGAACGCCCAATTCCAAGAGCTGTTCATGAATCTATCTAAGGGTCAGCAAGATCTGAAGACCCTGATTCTGAAAGAGAAGAAGAAGAAGAAGAAGAAGAGGATAGTCCTGTTTAATACAGGTCACAGGTTTGGAAACAGGCTACAGGATGAAGTTGATTTGACCACCTCATCTGGAGGGAAAGATAGTCAGGAAGAAAGGAGGGCTTCTAGCCCTGTGGTCTTCGACAACAAGACAGACTTCGACGAAGATCAGTATCCTCCTGCTGAGGATAGATACAAACAATTGGAAGACCGGTTGAGTGCGATGGAAGTTCAGAAAGTGCCTGGTCTGGACTTTGGTGATCTGGGTCTATCATTTGGGGTAGTGGTTCCCCACAAGTTCAAGGCACCAGCCTTTGCTAAGTATGACGGAGTTTCTTGTCCGAAGCTGCACCTCCGGTCATATGTAAGGAAGATTCAGTCGTACACCGCTGATAAGAACCTATGGATCCACTTCTTTCAAGACAGTCTCTCAGGGACTCAGCTTGAATGGTTTTACAAGTTGGACGGAGCCAGTATCCGCAGTTGGGAAGATTTGGCTACTGCTTTTTACAGGCAGTACTAATACAATTCCGACCTTGCTCCCACGCGTACCCAACTCCAGGGTATGTCAATGAGAATGGGTGAAGGTTTCAAAGATTATGCTCAGAAGTGGAGGGACCTTGCCGGAAGAGTGCAACCACCCTTGGCTGATCGAGAGCTTGTGGATATGTTTCTGGGGACCTTGTTTGGTCCATTTTTCAACCACCTGATTGGAAGCTCTTCATCTGGGTTTACAGAGCTAATTATGACCGGTGAGAGGATTGAGGCTGGTATTAAGGCTGGTAAGATACAGAAGGGTGCCTCATCAAGCACCGAGAAGAAGCCTTTTAAGAAAGAGTCCAGTGTTGTCTACAGTTCGAAAGGCCAGAATAGACCTGAACGCCGCCAAGTTGTTAATGCGGTTTTTATTTCAAGACCTGTTGGTGCTCCTCAACACAATAATCAACAAAAGAACGAGAGACCTTGAAGGCAATTCACCCGTCTCAGCATGACTTTGTCTCAGATTCTGCCACACTTACTGAAAACCAACCTAGTGATTCCAAGGGAAGCCCCGAAGAATCAAAATATCACATCACCGAAGTACAACTCTAATGCCCATTGTGCTTATCACTCTGATAGCCCGGGGCATAATACAGATGATTGTTGGACTTTGAATAATAAGATACATGACTTAATTGATGCTAAGGAGATTGAGTTCGAGGCACCCGAAAGGCCTAATGTTGTGACTGCTCCTATGCCCAAGCATGGAGTGAATGCTATAGATGAAGACTCGTTTGTGGTTTCTGTGAATGATATTGCTACCCCTTTGATGACTGTGAAGAAAAACCTTTTGCTAGCCGGTTTATTTCCGGGCTGTGACGAAGGTTGCCGTATGTGTTATGTTCTACCTACCGGTTGCCATCTCTTGAAGTCGGGTGTCCAACGCCTGATGGATAGTAAAGAAATTCTATTTCAGAAGACTGTTGTTCCCGTAGTTCATATTGAAGAAGTTTCTATTATTACCATTTTCGACAATTCTTCCAAGGCTCCCTCGAGGAAGCCTGTTAGGATTACATCTGTTCCAAGAATCACACCTGTGATCATCACTGTTCCTGGGCCTATCCCCTATACCTCTGATAAAGTTGTCCCTTGGCATTACGGGGCCGATGTTTATTTTCATGGAGTTAAGCAAGAGTTGGATGCTGGTATTGACATCAGCAATATTGTTGGACCTGTTAAAGTCACCCGCAGCGAAAGACTTTTCTCACCCAATATCTCTCCACCAACTGCCCGAAGACCTGTTGTTATTACACCTTCCAGTGTACCTACTACTATTCCTGTTCAAGTTCCTATTCTTACCCCTGTCGCCGAGTCATCTGACACTCGGGGCAAAGGGACCACCGGTGAGCCTGCCCAGACGGAGGCACCGAAGATGATTACTGTTGAAGCTTCTAAACAAGAGATGGAAGAGATTCTGAAAATCATCAAAAAGAGTGACTACAATGTAGTTGAACAGCTGGGGAAAACCCCGTCCAAGATTTCCATGTTGTCACTATTGCTATGCTCAGAGGCCCATGCCAAGGCTCTGATTACATTTCTGAAGACTATGCACGTACCACAAGAGACATCTGGTGATCAGTTTAAAGATTGCATGGCCAATCTAACTGCTGATAATGGGTTGGGTTTCTCTGACGCTGACTTGACCGCTAAAGGGAAGAATCACAATGATGCCATGCATGTCTCCATTGAATGCAGGGGCACTACTCTTGCTTATGTATTAGTGGATACTGGTTCCTCATTGAACGTTTTACCGAAGAAAGCTCTAGACCAGTTGGACTTTGAAGGGTTAGAGTTGAAACCAAGTAACATCGTTGTTAGGGCCTTTGATGGGTCTAAAAGAATGGTACATGGAGAAGTGGATATTCCGATTAAGGTTGGTTCTCAGGTTTTCAAATCTACATTCTATGTGATGGACATTTGGCCATCTTATTCTTGTTTGCTGGGTCGCCCATGGATCCACAAAGCTGGGGCCGTAACCTCAACGCTCCACCAGAAGCTGAAATACCCGGTCAAAGGGAAGATTGTGACAGTACAAGTAGAGGAAGAGTACATGGTGAGCCACCTCAACTATTTCCGATATGTAGAGATGGATGGGGAGTTCATTGAGACCCTGTTTCAGCATTTTAAAGAGGTTCCCCAGATACTGGCGTCAGCTGAGACTGTTGTTGAAGATTCCACTATGAAGATGGCTTCCTTCAGGGATGCCCGGGCTGTTGTCGAGAAAGGTGGGTGTGCAAATTGGGGCCGACTCCCTGATTTTACACAGAAGACTAACAAGTTTGGTTTGGGTTTCACTGCAGAAGCTATAAAGGTTGTTCAAAATGCACGGATCGGAAGACCTCCCGTGTTCATCGGCAACTCGGGAGTGAATGCCATTGAAGACGATGTGGAAGAGTCTGAGTTCGACAGCTGGATCTATCCTACGACCGACGGTGGACCAAGCAACTGGACAGAAAAGGACTTCATCCCTATTTCTTTTGTTACCCAACAATGAAACTTTTTGTTTTGAATATGTAACAGACAATGTTCTAAAACTTTATGGCCCGGTGTCTTACTCGGGGCACCGTGGCTTCATTTGTGAGGTCTTTTTGTGTGTCATTTTCATATATCATCAATAAAAGCATTGGACATTTCTTGCATTTCAAATTTTGCGCTCCTTCTTTTTCTTTTTATATATTGCAAAACAGCTATTTTACACACACTCACATATCATGATCCAAATCCACTCTGGATCCCACTGATAACGACTCTACTACTGCCGGTTATGACTTTGAAAGTCCGATCAACTTAGCCAAAGACGAAGGTGAAGATGATTGCGAAGTGTATGGTGAGTTTGTTAGACTACTGCTCCAAGAAGAGAGGGTCATACTACCTCCAAGCCACCAATGTTGATGCCTCCGACTGCAGGAAGACCGTTGATCTCATACTTAAAAAATGTTGGATAATACAAAGAGGCATGCTGGGGCAGCATGACGAGTCTGGCCGAAAAGAGAATGCTATTTACTGCTTTAGCAAAAAGCTTACCGACTGTGAGACCCAATACTCACTGCTCGAGAGAACTTACTACACTCTGGCATGGGCTGCTCGCCGGCTGAGACAATACATGTTGGCTCATACCACCCTTGTTGATACCAAAAAAGGTGGACGTCATTGTTGTACCCCAAAATTTGCCCTCCCATATTCTTCAAATTTTTGCCAAGCATCATCTCAATTTGCTCAAGTCTACTCAAGGGTTGCACAGTTCAAACCATCCTCCTAAGCCAGTCAAAATTAGGGTTTTGGTTCTTGCAAGGAATTTGAGGTTTTAAAGGGCTCAATCAAGTCCCATATGCCTATATACATTGCCAAGCATCCATATGTCAAGTTTCAAGGCTCACAGCATCAAGTTGCACAGTCAAAAGCCCTAATTGCTTCACAATCAAATGTAGGGGTAAAATGGTCATTTGGCAGTCAAAAGTAAAAAATTTTGGTCAACATCTTATTTTAAAGCCACAATCATCATTTGATCAAGTCTTGATCATGATTCCACAAGAATGGCTCAAAAATCATCAAGATGCAAAAGTTTCTATTTTTGGACAGTTGAAAAGTCAACTGTAACTTGACCAAGGCATAACTTTTTCATGGTTCATCAGAAAAATCCCATCCAATGCTCATTTTGAAGGGGAGGACATTTCCTACAACTCATATTCACATTCCAAGTCCAAGAAATGCTCTCACAAAAAGTTATCAATTTCAACATTATAGGTCATTTTCAAAAGTCAACAAAAATGAACTTTAAGTCAAAGACCATAACTTGAGATTGGTAAATCAAAATGACATGGGACCAAAGGCATTGGTTAGAGGACTTCAAGACCTTTCCAAAATGTCCCAGAACATGTTCATATGATCAAAATTGAGCAAGATATGCATTGGAGAAGTTGGGAAATTTTCATGAAATGGAAAAAGTCAACTATCCTTAAAACTTCAATTTTTGACAAAAGGGCCCACTTTCTTCCACTTCATTCAGCCTTGTCATGCCACCCACGTGTCCCATGATTAATCTCAAGACGAAATATTTATTTTTTCATTTTTATTTAATTTTTATGGATTTAATTCATTTTAAATCCATAATAATTCAAATAAATCTAAAAAAATTAATTAAATGGTATCTTGTAGTTTGAATAGCCTTCATGAAGCATTTGCTAGCTACCAAATTCGTGCAAGCTATTTTTGTACACAAAATCATGGTTGTTGGACCAAGAAAGGAATGTTCTTCAATGGTGGTCAAACAAAATCCAAAACATAATGGCACAAGTTTAAGGCTCCTAATGTGACTTAATTCTCATTGATACATACATATGCAAGCAAGCCATACAGTATTGACGACCTGAAAATCTCTAAGACGGCCAAACCAAAATCCAAAAATTCCAAAGAAATTTGAAAACTGAAATCCACCTTTCAGCACGATTCAAAGTGTTTTCAAGATTCAAACGTATTCCTAACACTCCCAGGAACATTTTGCAATCACAAACAAGCTCCAACACTCAAAGAATCACCATTCACGGACCTTCGGTTTGTTATTTTTTTTTAGAATCATAGCTCTACCTTTATGCATCATTAACATGATTTTTTTGGTTGTATTGTGTTGCTTGAATCTGCAGGGAACTTTTGGCATAAGTTAATTGCTTTGAAACGGCCTAAATCATGAATCACCATGTTCAAATTCTAGGGTTCATAAACCTTTGAATTGGGGGTTTACACATCCAGCAAAATTGGGACCTTTTATGCATATGGTTGTGATCCTTGCAACCAGACGAACACAAATCAATCATCGCGCCCAATTTATATTACATACAATTCTATTCGCTATTTTTGACGTTTGCAGGTTGTGGGGGTTTAAAACCCCCGCTATCTAACTTTTATGTTACAGGAAAATACGAAGAAGATGATTGCGTGTTGATACATGGTTGGCTCATTCAAATGAAACGCGCGTGTTTTTTTTTAATTTCCAGAATAATGGTTGTTTTCATATTTTAATTTCTTTGATTGTTATATTAACAAAGCTTGCAAGATGGCGTAGTGGAAAGTGACGTGGGTGGTAACCATTGGGACCTGGGTTCGATTCCCAGGTCCCCCAAACATTATTTCTATTTTTTCTTAACATGATTCTGCGCAGGCTATCCCAAGTGTCCCACCATACACCTCATCCTGATGCACGTCATGTGTCCTCAAACGCTGATCTAATGGCCAAAAGTTGCTGGACACCACGCTCTCAGTCAACCGTGCCATGGAGAATCTCACAAAGTCAAACAGGCTTGCTTCTATTGGGCCTAATTTCCAGATACACTTCCAGATCTGGCCCACACCCCCCCTTGGGTTTTGCATTTTACATTTTATTTTCTTTCTTTTTATTGTTTTATTTATTTCTATTGTTTTTTTTTATTAATTATTCCCCAGCCAATTAATCATTTTTACAAATAAAAATTCAGAAAAAAACAAAAAAACAAAAAAACACTTTATTATTTATTAACTTATTTTGTAAATAAATTCTAATATTAATTAATTAGTTGTGTAATTAGGACAATTTTAACATTTTTTTTAATAAATAAAATTAATTTAGAATTAGGTCTTTCACTTTCAATTTTTAATTTCCTTTTTAGTTTATTTACTTTAAAAACATAAAAATACAAAAAAATATTTTTTCTTTTAATAAATTAATTAATTAGTAATTAGGCTTTATTTAATTAATTGCAATTTCAAAAAAGGGTCAACACCCTAAGGACGTTCCCGATTAAATTTCTATTCGCGCGTATTTATTTATTTTGATTATTTTTATGTATCTGTACAGAGTATGTAATAGTTAATTAGGGATTTTACCGCTTTATTTAATTTCTCGTACTTATTTACCAAAACGGGTTTTTGTTTTTGGCAATGTATAGACCCGCGCCTTGTAATAGCATAGAATTTACGTTTCCGCAATTTATTTTCCGCACTCCTAACTATTAATTATGCCTGAAAGAATGAATGCCAAATAAAACCAATCTGTAGCTCACAAATAACATGTACAAGACAAACATTAACTGAAACAATACACATGCACATGCCACTCTTAGGGTACGCCTCACTGGTTGCCTCGAAAGTGGTCATCAAGTATAGGGTGTCTTAGAGGTCGCCTTTTGTCTAAAGATCCAGTTGCCTCGAAACGGTTGCCTCGGATACAAAGGATCTAAGACATTAGGGTTACTTCTAAGGTGTCCTACCATTGCTTCAGTGACCACACTGTCCCGATAATCGAATTGACCCGAATAACTCCAACGATGATGCTACCTACCTCTCAATGGTGGGATAGCATTATCTAAAGGACTCTTACACAACCCAATTCCTTAGAGTAGGTAGATTCTCATGGGTACTTGCTCTTTTCAAAACAAACAAAACAACTTTTCACACCTCACACTTTCAAAAGTTTTCAAACAAATTTTTCATACACTCTTGAGGACAGATACAAGAGTTACTTAGAAATTTTTCAAACGAAACTTTTTCAAAACCCACACACACTTGAAAAGCAAAATTTTGAAAATATAAGAGCAAGTACCTAAGAGCCCATGGATAACCACGGATAGAAAGGGTGCTAACACCTTCCCTTTCTATAAATCTACCTCCCGAACCGAGAAACATTCTCAAAGACGGAATTTTGATGTGCTTTTGTCCTTTCCATGTTGGAGAACATAAAAGACGGTGGCGACTCTTGTTTACCGCGACATTTCGTGAACCAGCTTAAAAAACAGTCAATTCTATTTCCACCGATCACAGTCCTGACAACTCCTTGGCCTTTTGCAATATGGGGCATTAATATGATCGGCGAGATCAGACCTACGGCATCCAACGGGCATCGTTTCATCTTGGTAGCAATTGATTACTTTACGAAATGGGTTGAAGCAACTTCCTTTGCTACTGTAACCAAGAATTTCGTGGCACGGTTCATTCGGCATAATCTGATCTGTCGATACGGTATACCAGAGAGGATCATAACGGACAATGGTACCAATCTCAACAATAAGATGATCACCGAGCTCTGCGAGTAATTTAAGATACAGCATCATAACTCTTCTCCCTACCGGCCAAAGATGAATGGGGTTGTTGAAGAGGCTAATAATTAAGAAGATTGTGCAGAAGATGACGGTGACATACAAAGATTGGCACGAGATGTTACCATTTGCTCTTCATGGGTACCGTACCTCAGCACGGACGTCAACAGGGGCAACACCCTACTCCTTGGTATATGGCATGGAGGCAGTCTTGCCCGTTGAAGTTCAGATACCCTCTCTTAGGATCATGAAGGATGCAGGTTTGAGTGAAGATGACTGGATGCAGACCCGGTTTGGTCAACTGAATTTAATCGATGAAAAGAGACTTACTGCTATTTGTCATGGTCAAACGTATCAAAAGCGAATGATCAAGGCATTTAACAAGAAAGTCAAACGACAAGAGTATCAAGTTGGGGATCTGGTAATCAAGCGCATTATTCTACCTCAAGTTGATCCCAGGGGCAAATGGACCCCTACTTAGGAAGGGCCATTTGTGGTTAAGAACATTTTCTCAGGAGGAGCTATGATTCTAACCACCATGGATGGTGACGACCTTCCTCACCCCGTCAATGCAGACATAGTGAAAAGATACTACGCATAATCAAAGACCCGCTAGGTTGACTGGCCTATGCAAAAATAAGGTCTTCCCGGCGAACCAAAAGGGTTCCGGCAAAAATAAGGGATGAAAATGAAAAATCTGTACACCCGGCAAGTCGAAAACCTGAAAAGGCGGCTTGGGCAAAAAAGGGTATCCCGGTGGACTGAAAACCCGAAAGGGCGGTCCAGGAAAAAATTAGGGATCAAAGTGTAACACTATGTCTCGTTGGATCACCTTGCATCCAGACTTCGGTATCGACTATCAAGCTCAGATGAAACTAATCAATCTGATCTACCTTTAACCAGTAGCAAAGTGATGAGATGCTCGAGGACATAAGGGCAATAGCAGAGTTGGAACCCCGTGGGATTATTCACATAGCTGTTTTGTTTAGTTTTTCACAAATTGTGTAAATTCTATTATTCGGCGGCGTTCTCTTACTAGGACGTCAGCCTCTTGTACAAAAAGCGCCTATTTACAGGCCAAACTTCATAATCAATACAATTCATTCCCAAAGAAATTTCAAACTCTTTTTCCTTTATATGTTTTATTTTGCAAAGAACGTTCGATGTTCATTTTTGATATATGCATTTGACATTAATTGCTGCTCATAAATATTTACATATGAAACAAAAGATGAATTACGGGTAATATCAGAAACAGGGGCAATAAGAATTGTCCGAACTGTATAGTTTCTCTATCCACCGGGTACAAGGTAAATTCAGCTGAAGAATGTGGTTGAGATGCATTCACTCCCCGTAGAGTAAGACAGTAATGATAGTTCTCCTCAGCTGAGACTCACAACTATGAACGAATCAGCAATACTCTCCCCAAGCAGAGTTGATCTACCATCAGCACTAAAAAGGCTTAATATCCCTGGCAGTCTTAATATTCCCCAACGGAGTATAAGAATGTTCCCCGGCAGAATGCAAGATACACCCCAGTGGAGTCAATATTTCCCCAGCACGGTCTGAAAGAGCTTCCCCAATGGAGTTGAATCATCATCCCCAGTAGACTCTGGAAGTTTATCCTCAACGGAGTACAAAAATAAATCTCCCCAGCCAAGTTCCAAGGATCATTCCCAGCAGAATTCAGAGGATTATCCCCACAAAAGTCTAACAGGTTTATCCCCAGCAATTTGCAACTGAAAGATCATCCCCGGCGAAGTCCTTTCCTTTCACAAACAAGAATTCAATCCTCAACAGATTCAATATCACCAGCAATGATAATCCATCCCCAGTAGAGCTTATCAATGGAATCCTCAGCAGAGCATCTATTCCCCACAGAGTAGTCTCCTCATCGGCTTATTCCCCAACAGATTTATCCTCTCCTGTAGGTTTATTCTCTTCGTTCATCATCCCCAGCGGAAACGAAGAATTCAACTATATTCTCCAACAACTATCCGGGATTTATTTTCCCCGGCTAAAACATTACATTTCCATACATCATGATACATGCATATACGCATCATACCATACAATCTCATTTATGTTGAGAACATCATTGCTTGATCCATATCATGCATTGCATATGGATGACCTTTACCTTTCAGGAAAGATGCAGTTAAATTCTCAGCTATGTCAAAGACCTTCTCTGGTCCAGTTAAGTCGATTCCTACAGATTTTTCTAATGCCGATCCAGTTGAAGTTATTCCAAGACCATGTCTGGTCCAGTTAAATCGATTCCTAAAGATTTTTCTGATGTCGATCCAGTCAAAGTTATCCCAAGACCTTCTCTGGTCCAGTTAAGTCGATTCCTAAATATTTTTCTGATGCTGATCCAGTTGAAGTTATTCCAAGACCTTGTCTGGTCCAATTAAATCTATTCCTAAAGATTTTTATGATGCCGATCCAGTCAAAGTTATCCCAAGACCTTCTCTGGTCCAGTTAAGTCGATTCCTAAAGTTTTTTCTGATGCCGATCCAGTTGAAGTTATTCCAAGACCTCGTCTGGTCCAGTTAAATCGATTCCTAAAGATTTTTCTGATGTCGATCCAGTAAAAGTTATCCCAAGACCTTCTCTGGTCCAGTTAAGTCGATTCCTAAAGTTTTTTCTGATGCCGATCCAGTTGAAGTTATTCCAAGACCTCGTCTGGTCCAGTTAAATCGATTCCTAAAGATTTTTCTGATGTCGATCCAGTAAAAGTTATCCCAAGACCTTCTCTGGTCCAGTTAAGTCGATTCCTAAAGATTTTTCTGATACCGATCCAGTTGAAGTTATTCCAAGACCTTGTCTGGTCCAGTTAAATCGATTCCTAAAGATTTTTCTGATGCTGATCCATTCAAAGTTATCCCAAGACCTTCTCTGGTCCAGTTAAGTCGATTCCTAAAGATTTTTCTGATGTCGATCCAGTTGAAGTTATTCCAAGACCTTGTCTGGTCCAGTTAAATCGATTCCTAAAGATTTTTCTGATGCCGATCCAGTCAAAGTTATCCCAAGACCTTCTCTAGTCCAGTTAAGTCGATTCCTAAAGATTTTTCTGATGCCGATCCAGTTGAAGTTATTCCAAGACCTTGTCTGGTCCAGTTAAATCGATTCCTAAAGATTTTTCTGATGTCGATCCATTAAAAGTTATTCCAAGACCTTGTCTGGTCCAGTTAAATCGATTCCTAAAGATTTTTCTAATGCTGATCCAGTCAAAGTGAATCCAAGACCTCCTCTGGTTCAATTAGATCGCCAATAAGATCTCTTTGATTCGTATTCCAATCGAAGTTCAGACCATCTACCAACAGTCTCCAAATGGCATCTGTAAGCCCATTCCCAACATCACAATGCTGATACCACTTCATGCGAGTGCAAATTTCTGGGCACTCTAGTGTTCAATCATCTTCCACCTTCAGATCACGAAAGGCCCGAGAGCCAATCTATATCCTCAGGTTTAAGAAGATTGAACAGGGGAAGCTGTTGTACCCCAAAATTTGCCCTCTCATATTTCTCAATACATTGCAAGAAAAATCTCTAAGTGGATCAAGATTGTTCAAGAGTGGGTCAGACAAGTCATCTCCTAAGGCAGTGAACCTCAAATTAGGGTTTTGTGTTGCATCAAGATCCTTGCATCCAAATGACCTCAAGTGCTCCCCCAATGTCCTAATATTCTCTCAAGATCATCCATGTCAAATTTCAAGCCTTGCAGAGGAAGTTTGGTCAGTCAATTGCTCAAGAGGGTCCAAAAATCGACTGTGCTAGGGCAAAAGTCAACTGTGACCCAAATACAGTCAAACTTCAAGATTTTTTGTCAACATTCTAATTTTGAAGGATATTTCATCATTTGATCAAGTGTTGATCATGATTCATCAAGGATTGCTCAAAATTCATCAAGACTCAAAAGTTGATAAATTAGGGTTTTATAGGAAAAGTCAACTCAACTTTGACCAAGCATAGCTTTCCCATACTTTATGCTAAATGACCCATCCAAAGCTCATTTTTAATAGGATGCAATTTCCTACCATCCATCTTCATACCCTAAGATCAATAAATGCACTCACAAAAAGTTACAAATTTGGACATTATAGGTCATTTTTGAAAGTCAACAAAAACACCTTTTTTTTCAAAGCTTATAACTTGAGCATGGAATATCAAAATGAGATGAGACCGTAAGGGTTGGTTAGAGGACATCTCAAGATTTATAAAAAGTCAAAGAAAACTTCCAAAAGTTCCAAATTGAAGAAGTTATGCATTGTTAAAGTTGGACATTTTTGCAAAATTGCCAAAAGTCAACTATCCCTAAAACTTCAAATTTTGTCAAATGGGCCCATTATTTTCCACTTGATTTGACCTTGTCACACTCCACACATGTCCTAGCTTCATCCTTGTGTCCATTTATTAATGTTTATATTTTATTTGATTTTTTATTGAATTAACTCATTTTAAATCAATTTAAATCATATAAAATCCAAACATTGATTATTGGATCTCCTTTTGGCTATTTCAGGACCTAATCATCATCATAAAGTGGATCAAATCCATATCAAGCTTTTCATGTACAAAAATATTGTATTTTTGACAAAATAAGAAAGTTATCAATGGAGGATCAAATCAAATCCTAAAACATCAATGTGCAAAGATTCAATACCCAATTGTTGACCTGATCCAATGCTGCATATATATACAAGCAAAAGGCATGAGTTTTAGAGGTTAGAGGCTGCAAAATCACAAGAACCAAACTTGAGAAAACATGGAAAAAGTGTGAATCTGAAATCGTGCTTAGAGGCAGTTTCAACACAAATTCTGAACACCATTCCATTGTTGGGCGATCACTGAGTGAGAAGCAATCAAAAGCAAGCTCTCATACCCTCTCAATCGCACTGTAAGTCTCTCACAAAATCGCTCTGCACTTGAAATCGCAACTCCATATTTTTGCATCTTTTGAACAAATCTTTGGTATATTCATGATGCTCATTCAATTTGCAAGCTTTCTTCATTAACCAATTGTGTTTATATGACATGTAGTGCCATACCCGAATCTAGGGTTCTTTGTCTTTGTTTTTTGGGCGTTTTATTTGCAGGAAAAATTGGGGCGATTAATGGACATAGACATGCTCAGGAGGCCTAGACGGTCATGACTATGGTCTTGGAATTGATTTTCATGGCCTAGGATAGATTTTAGGATGACCATGCGCATTTAGCTGCGGATATAAATCCGCAGGTAAATATCCAGGTTCCAGCGATGAAGATGAAGACGTGCCCCCCTCCCATTGGACAATTCATACTTCGCGCGTTTTTGTTTTAATTCTGGCATAATTAATTTGTTTCCCATATTATAATATTTGTCCAATAGGTATACAAATGAGGCAAAGTGGTTGAGTGGCAACACGTGCATCCAATAACTCACAGGACAGGGGTTCGAATCCCAGGTCCCCAATATCTTTTTTATATTTTATTTCCAGGTTATCCAACGTCTTTCCAAGCGCGCAGTACATGATGCTCCCTCATGCAATCAGTGGACAGATGGACCCCAGGCCAAATCTGATGGCCCAGATGGAGCGTGCACCATGTTCCCTAGTCAACGTGCATGCGTGGAGTCTAGAAGTCAACCAGGCCTGCGCCTGTTGGGCCACAAACTTGCCATCCAAACCTCCAAATTGGGCCTGAACCCCCTTGGGTTTTTTCTATCTCATTTTTTTCATTTCATTTTATTTAATTGTTTTGTGTTATTATTTTTATTTTAACTAATCAATTAAACCTTTTTTCCTCATAAAATCAAAAAACAAAAAATATATTTTATTTATTAAAATTAAATTCAGCACTTTATTTTTGTAAATAAATATTAATTTAATTAATTTAGTCTAATTAAGAATTAACTTTAATATCTTTTGCAATAATTAAAATTAATGTAGATAATTAGGTTTTACTAACTTTGATCAAATTTATTTTATTTCTTTAAATATCAAAAAAATCCAAAAAATATTATTTTCATTATTTAATTAATTAGTTTATTAATTTTTATAATTAATTTAGGTCTAATTTCTTTTTAATTCAAAAAATAACAAAAAAATCTTTTCTTGAATATTAAAGGGTCAAAACCCTAAAACTCATCCGATTTAAATTTCTCGCACGCGATCCATTTGATTTCAATATTGTATCTGTTTCCCGGAATGTAATAGTTTAATAGGACTTTAAATTATTTTATCACTTTTTTCCGCATTTTAAATTCAAGGGTTGCTTTTGGCGATGTAAATACCCGACGCCTTGTAATAGTTAGTTTTAATTTCCGCAATTTAATATCCGCAACTTATAAACTGTTAGATGTTTGGTAATAGGGAATGCATGACACGATCAAATGTTTGAACCTAAAATCAACATAGATAACCATTAACATGTACAAAGATAAAATTAACCGAAATATCACACTCGCACATGCGCACTCTTAGGGTACACCTCACTTGGTTTCCTTCAAACGTGGTCATTGAGTATAGGAAGTTTTAGAGGTCGCCCTCTTGTCCAAAGATCATAGTTGCCTCGAAACGGTTGCCTCGGAAAAATGATCTAAGACATTAGGGTTACCGCTAAGGCGTCCTAACATTGCTTTAGTGACCACACGTCCCTTAATCAAATTTACCCTTAAACTCCAACAACGATGCTACCTACTCATCAATAGTGGGATAGCATTGTCTAAAGGACATTAGCACAGATTAATTCCTTTTTCGAGTAGGTAGATGGTTCTTAAGTACTTGCTCCTTCAAAACAAAAACTTTTCGCACTTACACCTTTCAAACAAAAACTTCTTTCAAACCCACAAACACAAAGAAAAGAAAATTTTGAAAACACTTTGAGCAAGTACCTAAGAGCCCGTGGATAACCACAGATAGAAAGGGTGCTAACACCTTCCCTTTCTATAATCTACCCCCCGGACCCGAGAAACATCTCGAAAAAGGAATTTTCTGTGCTTTTTTTCCTTTCCTTGTTGGATAAAATAAAAGACGGTGGCGACTCTTGCTTACCGCGACATTTTGCAAAAACAAACACAAAACGCGAACCAGCATTCCAAAAACAGTCAGTTCTCTCCCACCGTATCACATAACCCATATTTCTTTTAACATTAAAAAATGTTTATAAATTTATTTTCTTTGTATTTCATTATATAGTAACTTATTTAATGTGTTCATGAGATTCAACACTGCAGATTTAGACAGGATCCCATGCAGGATTATTACAAAACGTTGATGGCCAAAACAGAAGCTGATGGCAAAAACAGAAGAACCACCAATGCATGGCGAGGCAGACATCCTGAGAAGGTTAAGGGCGTTGGTTCAACAACCACCCCTATTGGTTTTGGTTTTCTTCCTATATTTATCCTTTTACCTATTTTCATTCTTTCTGTTTAAAACTTTTTTTTCATAAAACTTAACATTTTTCACAAACCGTTGATTTTACATAATAAACTCGAATAATTAATTTTAAGGTTTTTTAATCTAATTTTAGGTTTTAAATTAATTTTTGGTTCAACACCCACCCCTGACATTTGCATTATTTGTATTTTCTAACCCTATTTTTTAACCCTATTTTTCATTGATGTTTTTTCCTCTATCTATTTTTTAGCAAACTTAATCCTTTTTTGTTAATCATTAAACATAAGCTTTTTTTTTAAAACCTTTTTTTAAATTTAAATTAATTAGGTTTTAGGTTTTTTTTTATTAATCTTTTTTTTCTTTTCAAAATAAACATTTTTTAATTAAACAATAAGGTTTTAGGTTTTCTTTGTAATTAACCCTTTAATTAATCATTTTTTTAACAAATAAGTTAGTAACTGAATTTTTGACTTTTTTTCATTTATTAATAAATTAAGTTAATTAACTTTTTTTTTTATTAAAATTATTTAGAATTAGGTTTTTAATTAACTTAAAATTATTTTCTACAAAAAACACCAAAAACATTAACTTAGAATTTTAGGTTTTAATTTTTCCTTAATTTCTTTTTATTTATTCTTTTACATTTTAATTTCTAGGAAAATTGTATAGGTCGCATTATCAATGTAATAGCGTAGATTTATCTTTTCTCGCATTTTTTCTAATTATGTAATTGCTTTCGGGATGTAATAGTAATTAGGGTTTTAAATTCTGCATCTTTATTTTCAGTCCAAGATAATTATGTATCTGCAAAAGCCTTGTAATAGCTAGGACTTTAAACTTTCCGCATTTTATTTTCGCAAACTATAAACTGCTTAGATCTTTGTTAATAGGATTGTATGGAAAGACTAACTAAAAATTAACCCAGTAGATCACCTTAATTGTGCAAAGATTAAATAACTGAAATCAAACACATGCACATGCTCACTCTTAGGGTATGTCTCACTTGGTTGCCTCGAAAAACAATGGTCATGTCCCCCCAACGTAGGGATATCTTAGAAAATGACCCCCAATCTAAAAGTCATCATAAAGATCATAGTCCCTTAACGTCCCTCGAGTTGCCTACGAGAAATGATCTTGTCCCTCGATGTTGCCTACAAATATATGATGACAGTCCCTTCGAAATGCTAAGGTATCCTTACATGTTGCCTTCAATGACCATTACATCCCTTACGATAGTCCCCCAAACGTCTAAAGACTAGGGTTACCTACTCACTAATAGTAGGATAACACAGTCTAAAGGATAGGAGGAAAAGAACGCCTTTTTTCGAGTAGGTAGAATCTTAAGTACTTGTTCAATAAAAAACTTTTCACATAAATACCTTTCAAAACAAATTTTCAAAACAACTTCGTCACACCCTTGAGGACTGATACAAGGGTTATCACGAAGCAAAACATTTTAAAGCAAAGCACACATACAAGCAATTTTAAAAAGATGAGCAAGTACCTAAGAGCCCATGGAAAACCATGGATAGAAAGGATGCTAACATCTTCCCTTTCTATAATCTACCCCCCGTACTCAGAATATCTCGAAAAAAGGTTTTTTCTGTTCTTTTTCCTTTTCCATGATTGGATGAAATAAAAGTCGGTGGCGACTCTTGCTTACCGCGACATTTTACGAACAAAAAACGCAAAATGCAAACCAGTATTAAACAGTCGGTTCTGCCACCGTATCACAGAACTGGTGACTCTGCTGGGGAATTATAAGTGGGGTATACCTTAGGATCTAGGTCATCATAATTGCTTCTCTTGATTGCTTTGATTTCTTTACTTTTAAGGGTTTTGTTTGGGGTTACTATAGATCCTACACCCAGATCTGGGGAATAACTTTTAGGTAAGTAGCAATAGATTGTGAGGGAACTGTACGGTGTAGACCAGTACGGTTGAAGCAGTAGCTACGTTGGTGTGGCACTTTGGTTGGTACCGGTATCCCTTGTGGAGAAATGAGGAGAATACGGGGCCGCTGTGTGGTATCGTTAAGCATCAACTGACCTTAGAACCTTTAATTGCCCAACTTGGACATTAGAAAGTAGTGAGATAGCCGGCCTCAGTGTAGAGCTGAGAAATGGTTGATACTCGATGCTACATTCATTGAGATCATACTCTCGGAATAATTTCGGACGCAAGAAAAGATTACGTGAGCTGAAACCATGACCGATGGAGGATGGTCAGTGATATTGAGATCCTCTAGAACCCGGTTACTTTTCTAGGATAGGTTGAACCAACTAAACTTCAAGACGGTACTACCTTAAAACCCATGCAAGCCTAAACCTAAGGCTGTTTGTGTGACTTGTGTGCTTTCAACTTGAACTACTTGCACCGTTTTATTATCTGACGACATGAGTTCCTTGCAGGTTTTGTTTACAGTCCTTATCCAATAACTGGGATTTCTTTATGGGTTTACTTGCTTACATCACCTCACACTTTTGCTTAAACGCATAGCATACACATCATAACATCATGCCTTAACATTTCCTTAACCATTTCAAGGATCTCAAGGGTTTGTGATGCAGGTTATGGTAAATCAGACGTCTAGCAAGGGGCAAGCGGATTTATTTTCATCTAGCCAATGTCGTCTAGAGATCAAAACACGATAACTTGAGTCAGGGGCTATGACCCACTCGATATGGTGAGCTTGACTCTTGAAGAAGGACTCTTAACGACACGAAGTTTCTTCAATCAAGCTGCAACCAAATTCTAACAGTTTCTTGTTTACCCCGCGAGATCCTTGAAAACATTGCATACATATATCATACATATCATTGCATAACAGGTCCTCCAGTACAGGTCTCTCATGTTCTCGCTGTTTATTTCAGCAATGGCTCTCAAACAAGACAACAAAGATCTTAAAACTCAAGAATCTCAGTTCAGGGACATATTCCTAAACCTATCCAAGGGGCAGGAAGAGTTGAAAACACTCCTCGTTGGGAACTTGGTCAAGAAAAGTCCTGAAGACAATAAGGACGAACGGCTGGAACAACTGCAAGCTGAGGTAGATGCAATAAGAACCCAGATGCTGGGGCAGATGGCTCTTATCCAAGGCCTAGCCCGGAGACAAGAAGAGTTGAGAACCATTATCCATAAACTTCATCAAGATGGATACAACCGTATGAAGCAAGCAGTCGAGGTTGGGGACCAAGTCATTGATTAACCTCCAAGAAGACAAGAGTTTGGTTTGGTGAAGAGTGGACCTTTCCAAATTGCTATTACCTCACAGGTCCAACAACAACCTCGCCAAAAACAACGTGTTAATCAGAGTAATCCAGATACACCCAAGAGGAAGTTTACCAAACTCAATATGCCATTGTCTCAAGCTTTACAACATATGTTGAGGATGAATATGGTTATGTTGATAGGGCCTCATCTGAATCCTAAGACTTCTTCGCCTAACTACAATCCTGATGCAATATTGCATATCACTCCAATAGTCCAGGGCATGACACCAACAGCTGTTGGGCGTTGAGAAATAAAATTCAAGACCTGATTGATGGAGGAGCGCTACAATTTGCATAAGACGGTCAGGTTGAGTTCTTCTGCCATCCCTCTAAGCCATACCATCTAAAGTGACAAGTTCTCATAAGAAGACTTTTCGCTCATTAGAATTTTTCAATGTGTAATTTTCTTTTGATTTGTTTGAACATTTATTCATATCAAACCTCGTTATTTCATCAATGTATTTCACATGTTTGTCTTGAATCAATTCATTCGTATTTACTATTTCAAAAATTCGTTCTTATTTCCTTTTGTGATATTCAACTCTCGATTAAAAACTATAAGCCTTAGAGGTAGGATGACGAAAATGATACCACAATATCTACAGTATGCTTTTGAAAAGACCCCACTGACGATGTACAAGCATTGTTTCAAATCCTAAATAATGGTGTTATAAGGAAGATAATCCCTAGTCAACCCCTTCGAGGCAAAGAAGTAGGAGTTTTCTTTTCACACAAATTAAAACCCTTAATCATAACCTGGGGCAGGGTAGTTTCTCAGTTAATTTAGATGTGCATTCAGTCGTAATATTCTACTTCATACATAATGAATGGCATCAAAGACGTCCTTCCAAAACAAAAGACGGTGATGGTTCCGTATAATCGTCAAGACAGGCAGTCATTATCTCTCGAAATAAAAGCCCATTAAGTCAAAATCTATGAAGGAGACTTAAGAGAAAAAATTGGGGCATCCCACTGATTGTAATCACAAAAGAAACAGTTCAGCCAAAAATTAGGGATAACGAAAACAAACAAAAAAGAGGTTACTATAAACCCTAAAAAAAAAGAAGATTACAAAAATGAATGCCTTTTCAAAACAAAGGTTCAATTTCTGAATCATCACCAAGTATCAGAGCAAAGATTCCAGACTCAATCGGGATCTAAACGCGCAATTAACTGAGCATAGGACTGAAGAACATCACGGAGAGCGGGTTGAGTACAAATAAAATTTGAGCCTTTATCCTTTGTTTCTTGAACCGTGAACCAGGACACGTTATAACCCTTAAAAGTCATAGCTGAAGCATGGGTTAGTTTGAGAGCATACTGTTACAAAGGTATCCCGACTCCTGTAGGCTTTGTTACAAATCCTGAGTTGATATCACATTCTCGCAAATTTCGCTTTACTACACAAAACACATTTTCAAAAGAAATTTCAAGACAGACATGAGCTTTGAATTCTTTAAATGACATTGTTTGTATATGACTAATTGTTTGACCGCAGGGAAATCCGCACAATGGATATTCAATGAACGGACATCCTCTCAATGGACAGAATCACCTCAGCGGGAAAGACACTTCCAAAAACAGGTCTTCCATAAGCAAGGGGCATGACCTGATGTTTAAACACACCTGGGGCAGTCTCTCCAAAAGTTCCAGATAGACAGGGACAAATCTCCATGTGAAACACTTGGGACATTGGGCATGAATCCCAACAATGAATCTTGTACGATCAAACAAACATCTTCTGGTAGTGTGGCAACACTTACTACTATGGGCAGTGACAACTCCCTACATCCTGAGAGCGTGGACATATTTAGAAAATACTGCGCATGAACAAAGACCCGCTAGGTTGACTGGCCTAGGCAAAAATAAGGGCATCCCGGCGAACCAAAAGGGTTCGGGAAAAAATTAGGGATAAAAACAAAAAATATATGTACACCCGGCAAGTCGAAAACCTGAAAAGGTGGCTTGGGCAAGAAAGGGTATCCCGGGGGACTGAAAATCTGAAAAGACAGTCCAGGCAAAAGTTAGGGATTAAAGCGTACGACTATGTCCCGTTATCTTGTTACTTTCCTATCAGTAGAAGACTTATCATTCCGATCGACAGTTACCAAGCACCTCATAAGTTGGGATAACACTCAATCCACAAGGCCTCCGCAGGCACTTTCTCCAGCAGGTATAGGGGCAAAAAAGTCTTGATACGAAGTCATTGTCATATCCTCAGCATGCATCCCAGTAACATCTACACTCCTCACATAGTAGAGGCAACTAAAGCTTTGACATCGGCTTCCCCAAACAGGAGCTACGTTCCCCAGCAAAGTTCCTTCAGAGAATCGACATCTATATTCCCCGACCGAATTTCATAATCGCAAGCGGTTCGTAAAGTTGTCTCCCAAGCAGAGTTTATTTATCTTAATACAGAAGCTCAATCCCTAACAGAGTTTATTCCTCCAGCTACGGAAGTTCATCCCCCAGCGGAGTTTATCTCTCTAAATCGGCAAAATCTTCCAGCAAAGTATCTCCTCTCTCAAACAGAGTTAGTCCCCTGCAGAGTTGTTCTCAAGTAGAGTCTCTCCTCGGCAGAATATCCGTAAACAAGGGGAAAATCCCCAGTATAGTCATCTTCGGTTCGCCATCTCCAGCGGAAGTAGAAGAACCACTATTTCTACAACGATCAGGAATGTAATTTCCAGTACTCATCAACAGCAGTCAGGGATTTAATTTCCCAAACTCGGACGTGCCACAATAGCATTTCATGTTCATACATCATAACATGCGCATATGTATTACATACAATATAATCTCATTTATTTTGTGAACATCATCATACAATGCATTTCATGCATCATATACGATTAATCATGTACCTTTTCAGGAAAAATGGTTATCACTAACAACTTCCAGCAAGTTCAAGATTAGCTCCTGAAACTAAAAAGAGTAATTATCTGCACAATCAAATGCAGCTTTACACGGGTTCATCGTGAAGCAATCTTACACAGGTTTCTCCTAAATGCAGCTTCAAATGGGTTTATCCTGAAAAATCTTACACGGGTCCTTTCTCATACATTTCTGAATGAAGTTTTACACGAACTTATCCCAAACCAACCTTACCCAGGTTCCTTCTGAAGTTTTACACGAATTTATCCCAAAGTAACCTTACCCAGGTTCCTCTTGAAGTTTTACACAGACTTAGCCCAAAGTAACCTTAACCAGGTTCCTGCCGAAGTTTTACACGGACTTATCCCGAAGTAACCCTACCCAGGTTCCTCCTAAAGTTTTACCCAAACTCCTCACAAAGCAACCTTACCCAGGTTCCTTCTCAGCTCAGATGCAGTTTTACCCAAACTCCTCACAAAGCAACCCTACCCAGGTTCCTTCTCAGTTCAGATGCAGTTTTACCCAAACTCTTCACAAAACAACCTTACCCAGGTTCCTTCTCACAACCCTACTATCCAGGCTTTCATATCGAAGAAACCCTACTATCCAGGTTCCTTCTCACAACCCTACTATCTAGGCTTTCATACCGAAGTAACCCTACCATCCAGGTTCCTTCTCATAGCCCTACTATCCAGGCTTTCATACCGAAGTAACCCTACCATCCAGGTTCCTTCTCACAGCCGTACTATCCAGGCTTTCATATCGAAGAAACCCTACTATCCAGGTTCCTTCTCACATCCCTACTACCCAGGCTTTCATATCGAAGAAACCCTACTATCCAGGTTCCTTCTCACAACCTACAATTCAATAAACATTCTTGGATGGCATCTTTAAGCCCATCTCCGACAAGATTCTATCACATCTCCAAATGGCATCTGTAAGCCCATTCCCTCAACTATGCTTTGACGAGTGCAAATTTATGGGCACTCTAGTGTCCAATCATCTTTTACCTTCGAGTCGCGAACGGCAAACTCGCTAATCTAACTCTTCAGGTTCAAGAAGATTGAACAGGGGCAGGTGGTGTACCCCAAAATTTTCCCTCCCTTTTTCACAAGAAATCACAATCCTAGGGTTTTCTCAGATTTTCAAGATTGGCTCAGGAATCGATCAAACAGACTTTTCTATGGCAGAAAATCAAGAATTAGGGTTTCTCTCGCATTTCCCAGAAGAAATTGAATTCTCATAAATTCAATTAATTGTCACATGTTTTCGCACTTTTTCAAGTTTACTGGTTGTTCTCAAGGTCTTGTTTATCTGGGATAAGAGATATGAACTGAGATGGTCATTTGGAATATTCAGGTTTTGTCTGATCCAGGTTAACCAGATAATGTGTGTCTGTTAAAAAGTTTGCTTGTTAATGGAATGAAATGTCTTCTTGTTTATTGGAATACCCAGTGCGTATTTTGATTGGAATGCTGTTGCAAGGTTACGAGACTGCAAAGTTATTGGATTACTTAAAGTTTAAGTTATCTGTATTAGAATTGTTGGAATGCAATTTCAATTGTTTTGATCTGAGAATCTTAAAGGATTAAGTGAAGATGCAAAGAAAGAATTGCAAGATATTGGACAGTAAAAGATTTTATTGAATGTCAGATTGCCTCACAAAGATTTTTCAGATGTTGATACAAAAATAATTTATTATTTGAATACTGTAGGTTTTACAACTCATAGTACTTGGAAAAAAAATTATTACAATAAATGGAAAATCTATCTAAAATCTAAGTCTAAGCCATTGCTCCATTGCTCCCATGCTCAAAGCCTTCTGCTGCTTTGTCATCACCCAAGTTGCACTCACATGAAAGAAAGACAAAGAAAACAGGATTAGTACAGTTATTTAAATTTTCAAAGAAAAAAAGAAAGGAAAATTTTCATCATTAAATTTTGCCGTCCGGAATCAGAGTGCTATTTTTAATCACGTTTTATTTTTCTCTTTGCAAATCACAAGAAGATTGCTCTTCTTGGTTCACAAAGAGAAAAATAAAAGTTCAAATTGAAGAATGCAAAAGCAAATTATTCAAAAACATAGCAAAGCGCCAAAAATACATTACAAGGCCAAATTGGATGCCAAACTGTACTAAAGCACAAGGCCAAACAAAGTCAGCAAACTGAAGCATTGCAACTCAACCAAACAGGCGCCAAACTGTCTAAACAATGGAACAAGGCAAACCAAGGCAGCACAAACTGAATGCAAACTGTCAAGTAACCAAACAACATTGTAAACAAAACTAAAACATTGTATACAAAGCAAACTGGATGCAAACTGTACAAATGCAGCAAGTACCAGTGCAGACATATAGTAGGCCAAAAGCAAAGCAGGAGGTAAACTAAATCACAAATCAAAAGCTTGTCATAACTTTTCATCATTTTCCAAGACATAGGCAAACTTTTCAGAAAAATAAGAAAAAGCAAAAGTGCTTTATCATTGAGAGAGAAAGAGAGAAAAGATATCACCTTTTGGAGGTTGTATAGTTTGGATAAAAGGTTGTCACAAGATTACAAAACACAAGCAAAAAGATATAAGACTATCAAATAACACAAAGTAAAGGGAGAACATTTGAGCTAAGCCTGAAAACTCAGAAGTTCAAACATATATCTCCAAGCCAGCAAAACTGCAAACATAACAAAAAACTCCTAGACTTGTGCAAACATAACAAAACTTCTAAAACCCTGCAAAGCTTGCAAAACTGTACACCAGTTCCAAAACTGCAACAACCTGCCAAGCCACAAACAGCCAAGCCAAAACAAAGCTTGCCAAATTACAACAACAGCCAAGAATCAAACAAAATACCCCAAGCCTGCCAAACTACTCAAACTCCAGTTTCAAACTGCACAACCAAACAAACTTCCAAAACCTGCCAAACTGTAAATCTGCATAGCCAAACTGTAACAATTTCACAACAAACCACAAAACCTGTAACAGTTTCAAACCAAAATACTCAAAAACTTGTAACAGTTTCAAACCATAACAATTAATAGCCAAACTGCAGAGCCAAACTGCACAGCAAAACTGTATAGCAGTTGAAAACCCACAAATTACAAACTGCACAACCAATCTCCAAGCCAACCAACTGTAACAAACAGAAAACAAACATAACAAAACTTTCAAAAAAAACCTGCAGTTCCCAACAAAACCAGTTGGCCAAAACTGTAAGCCAAAACTGTAACAACCATAAAATCTGCCAGTTAAAACAAAGCCTCATAACCAAACAAACCACAAATACCAAGCCTGAAACTACAATCATAAAAAACCTGTGAATCACAAACTGCAGAACACAGTCCAAACAACAAAAGCCAAAAACTATTATCCAACAAACCAACAAAAGTTTCAGAAACTTACAACAAGCATCATCATCAACCAAAAAAATATCAACATCCACTACCAATAATCAAAACTCAGTTCAAATCAGTTTAACCATCAACATTCAAAATCAAGAGAGAGGAAGGAGTTCCAAAAATCAGTTTCAGAAACCATCATCATCAACATTCAAGAGAGAGGAAAGAGTTTCAGAAGCAACAACAATCAAAAAAGTTCAAATCAGAAGCAATCATCATCAACACTCAAGTTTCAGAACAAGCATCATTAACAAAAAACCAACAAAAATCAAAATTTTCAGAACTGTAATCATCATCAACAAAAAAAATACCAACAAAGTTTCAGACAAAGCTACAATCATCATCAACATTCAGGTTTAAGAACAAAGGAGAAGTTACCAAAAAGCTTGGCCATCATCTTCTCCTCGTACCTCCGGCCACCAAGGGAGCGCCGCCAGTCCAACCTCTCTCCTCTCCATTTTTCCAGAAAATCCCACAGGTATACTTCTCTTCCAAACCCTTTGCTGCATCTCATACACATAGCACCATAGGTTAAACAAAGAAATATGAAGCAAGCTTAATCAAACGAAAACTGTCAAACTCAAAAAAGGACGAATCATACCGTTCAATCAAAACCCTTGATCGTTAGGAGGAGATGAGAGAGGGAGACAGCACTCCAGTGGCTTGAGAGGAGGGAGAATCATGGCCTTTGACTGAGAAAGATGAAGAAGAAAAGAACGAGGAAGCGGCACCGCTGTAAAGCAAAAAAACCCTAATTTGTTCCACAAACCCTAAAACGAAACAACTTGTGATTTGGGCCTATCTGGCCACCAAAAGCTTAAGCCCATAACGTTGCTAGGCTTGCACCCCCCCTCCCTTCCATTCTGACTCTCACCTTTTCTCTTATTCTTTTGGGCCCAACTCTCTCTACATCTTAAGTCCATCTTCATTTTAATTTCTTTTCTTTTTTTTTTGTTTAAACAAATGCTAATGTTTTTTTTTTATTTTAATTAATTTGTTTTATTTTATTAATAATAACACTAATAATAATAATAAAACTTTGATTTTCTTAAATTAGTTTTATTTTCCTCTTTTATTAATTAATCTTGTTTTATTTGATGAAATACCAAAAAACATTTAATTTGATTTAATTAATTTTGCTTTCTTTAAACTCTTTTATTTATTAATAAAATACAAAGAATAATAATAATATAATATTTAATCTTTCTTTTTTAGAATAGATTTTTATTTATTTATTTTTAAGTAAATACATGCATTTCATAATATTATTGATTTCTTCATTTGTTATAGCTTTATATTGAATTGCGACAATTCGATTTGGTTGTAATACTTAATATTTGGACATTGCTATTCTTATGAGACTCATCCCCATTTATAATAATTTGTACCCCCATTCCCGGATACTTTTGTAATAACTTAGACTTTTAATTCCCGCAATTTATTGCTTTCAATATACTGTATAGTAATTAGGCGTGTATGGCAAGATTCAAAATCAATCGCTAAATGATCTAATACAAGACAAAAATCATGTAAATTGACAACACAATGCACACTTGCACCCCTAGGGTTTCATCCACTTGTTGCCTTTAAAATGGCCATATTATGCACGTTGAGTACTTTGGCAAAACAAAAACAAAACAAAAGATCATAGTCCCTCGATGATGTTATCTTGGTTGCCTAAACAAAATGATCTAGTCCCTCACAAAAATTGCTAAAGATACTTGGCAATGTTGCTATCATGGTCAATACGATGACCCGCGCCTGTCCCGTTTAACATCCTAACACAAGGTTGTTTACCAAATGCAATGGTAAAATAACACTGTCAAAAGGGTTAAAAATGTATAGGAAAGATCTTTGAGTAAAATAGGGTAGACAACTCTTAGTTACTTGATCAAAACTTGTAAAACATCCTTGCTATTTTCAAATATACTTCACAACACAATTTCAAAACATTCCCCAAATCAAACTTTCAAAACATTGAAATATCTTTTCAAAAGACAAACACCTTTGTATATATTCAAACAAGAATCATTACAAAGGTTGCCACAACGATGGCCTCTTTTCAAAAAAATTTCAAAACCACACACAAAGCACCATTTCAAACAATTGAAAAGCAAAAGCAAGTGATCTAAACAAGTAACTAAGAGGCCATGGATAACCATGGATGAAAAGGGTGCTTGCACCTTCCCTTTTCATAATCTACCCCCTGAACCCAAGAAAACATCTCAAAGGTCTTTCCTGTGCTTTTTGACCTTTCCTTTGGATAAAATAAAAAGTCAGTGGCGACTCTTGCTAAACTGAAACATTTGCGAACACAAACACAAAACCTCAAGTCAGTTCTCCCACCGTATCACAGAACTGGCGACTCTGCTGGGGAAAATATTTTTAAAAGTGGGGTTACCTTAGGGTTTTAGATCACCTTTACATGCTTATCTTATTTGACTTGTATGCTTTACTTTTTGGTTCCTTGTTGGGGTTTGTTTTAAATCCTACACCCGGATTTGGGGGCACCTCTTAGGTATGTAGCAATAAACTGTGAGGGAACTGTGCGGGGTATACCGACATGGTTGAAGCAGTAGCTACATTGATATGGCACTTTGGTTGGTACCGGTAACCCTAGAGTTGAATCAAGGAGAGTACGGGGCCTCCGCGTGGTGTCATGAATCATCAACTGACTTTAGAACCTTATTTGACCAACTTGGCCTTTTAGTATGTATTGAGATGACCGGCTTTGGTGCAGTCCGAAGTTGGTAGATACTCGATACTACACTCATTGAGGATTGTTTTCTTGGAATATTTTGGTCGCCAGTAAAGTGGCTAAACTGAAATAATGAACACAGAAAATAATCCAGTGATATTGAGCTCCTTAGAACCCGGTTACTATTTATAGGACAGGTTGAGCCAACTAACTTCAAGAGGGTACTTACCTATGAACTCCATGCAAGCCTAAACCTAAGGACTTGTCTTCTTTGTGTGAATGTGATTATTTGTATATACACTTGCTTACTTTTGCATACTTGTACATAACATCATAACATCATACCATAGCATTTTCGATAACCATTTCAAGGGTCCCGAGGATCTTTGATGCAGGGTCACGTTGAACCAGACGTCTACCAAAGAGCAAGAGGATTCATTTTCCTCTAAACAAACGTTGTTAAAGGTCAAGTACAACAATTTGAATCGAGGGCTATAACCCACTTGACATGGTGAGCTTGATTCTCGTGGAAAGACATCCACCGATACAAAGTTCTCCAATCAAAGATGTTGATCGAAGTTCAACCTCTAACAATTTCTTGTGTTTACCCCGCGAGATCCTTGAAAACATGCATCCACATATCATGCATCGTATCTTGGCAGGTTTCCCTTTTTCAGGTCTCCTTATTTTCCTACTGTTTATTTCAGTAGAGATGGCTCTAGAAAGGACTGTCAAAGATATCCAGGCTCAAAACGCTCAACTTCAAGAAATGTTCTTGAACCTGTCCAAGGGGCAAGAAGAAGTGAAAGCTCTCCTCACAAGGGGCATGGTCCTAGGGAATCCAGGGGGCATTAGAAATGATCAGTTGGAAGGGCTACAGATTGAGTTAGCAACAATGAAAATCCAGATGATGGGACAACTGGTGGGCCAGATGGCTCTCATCAAAAACTTGGCTCAAGGACAAGAGGATCTAAAGGTCCTCATCAACAAACTGCATCAAGATGGATGTAACCAAATGGGGAAAACAACTAGGGTTGAAGATCAAGTCACCATTCAGCCTCCTTTAAGACAAGAAGTCAAGTGAAAGTATCCCTAATTTGCTTCAGGGTCACAAGCTCAACAACAACCACATCAACAGGGAAATCGGCGTAAGCAAAATACATCTGGAAGGCATTTCACTGAGATTAACATGCAATTATCACAAGTACTGCAACACTTGTTGGAGGTCAAGATGACTGTATTAAGGGATCCTCTTCAGAATCTCAATACATCTGCTCCTAGCTATCATCCCAATGCATTATGTGCATACCACTCCAATAGTCCCAGGCATGATACAAATGACTGTTGGGCTTTGAAAAACAAGACCCAAGACTTGATTGACAGAGGAGTGATGGAATTCACACAAGATGGTCAGATGAAAATCTTCCACTCAGGGTTCTCTACCTGAAATGACAAGTTCGAACTAAGAGGCTTTTGTTTCATTTGAATTTTTAAGTTGTAATTTCTTTTGTTATTCAAACAATTATTTGTTAATGTCAAACTCTGTTTCATTAATGCATTGCATATGTTTGTCTTGAATTCATCCATTCATTTTCACTATTCTTGAACTATGATTTCTACTTTCTCTATGACATTTAACTCTTGCTAAAAGTTACAAGCCTTTAGAGGGAGGATGACGAAAACAATGTCATAATCTCATACAGTATGCTTTTGGACAGACCTTGCTTACGATGTACAGACATTTTTTTTAAATCCTAAACACTGGAGTTATAAGGAAGATAATCCCTAGTCAACCCCTTCGAGCCAAAGAAGTATAAGTTTTCTGTTTTAAACACAAATTGAAACCTTTAATCAAACTTGGGGCAGGGTAGTCTCTCAGTTAATTCAAAACGTGCATTTAGCCGCAAACTCTCATTTCGTAATACAACGAATGACATCAAAAACATTCCTTTGGAACCAAAAGACAGTGATGGTTCCTTATCTTATAGGAAGTCATTATCTCTCAAAAAAAGAAAAGCCCACTGAGTCAAAACCTATGAAGGAGACTTGCGAAAGATGGGGCATCCCGCTGACTGTAATCTCGAAAACAGGAACAGTCAGGCAAAAATTAGGGATAAAAAATCAAAGAAAGAAAGAGGTCACTACAAATCCTCAACAACATGAAAAATGTTGCAAAAAATGACTGTCTTCCAAAAAATTCAACTTGCGTGAACCATCACCAAAAACATCGTTCCAGACCCATTTGGAGTTCAAACACACAATTAACTGAGTTTAGGATTGAAGAACATCACGAAGAGTGGGTGGGTACAAATATACTTTGAGCCTTTATCCTTTGTTTCTTAAACCGTGAACCAAGCCACGTTACAATCCTTCAAAAGTCCTAATTGAAGCATGGGTTAGTTCGAAAGCATATTGTTACAAAAGGTATCGTGACTCCTGTAAGGCTTTGCTCTAAATCTTGAGTTGAATTTTTCTTATAAAAAGTTTCTGCTAAAAAACGCATTTTTCAAAATTTCAAGACAAGCATAAACTTTGCATTATTTGAATATCACCGTTTGCATGTGCCTATTTGTTTGACAGCGAAGAAATTCACACAGTGAATGTTCCGATGAACGAAATCTCTCTCAGTGAACAAAATCACTTCAAGTGGGATGACACTTCAGTTACAAAAATCTCCTATCAACAAAAGGGAACTTGGCATGGCGTTGTCCAATAAACCTGGGGCAGTCCAGTCAAGATTTCAAGAAATCTCTCAAAGTCCAGTTAACCTGGGGCAGTCCAGTCAAGATTTCAAAAAATCTCTCAATTGCATAGTAACCTGGGGCAAGTCTCCATCTCCATCATTTGGGGCATTAAACGTCAATCTCATCAAAGGGTTACGTACAGTCCAAATTTCCTGGCAGTGCCACAAACATTTGATACTAGGGGCAATGACGAATCTCTCCAAAATACTTCTGAAAAGAAATTCAAGAAGCCACGAGAAGTTCATCACCTCTCTAGAAGACCAGCGGTCATGGGTTTATTTCCCCAACACTTGTCAAGGATTTATTCTCCAAAACAAAATTACATTTCAACAAAATTCATAACATATGCAGATTGATCGGCAGGTAAAGGTCGTCATTACCTTTTGAAGTAGTAATCGTCCAAGATTCCTTCATCACCTTTTAAAGTAGTAATCATCAAAGATTCCTTCATCACCTTTTGGAGTAGCAGTCGTCAAAGATTCCTTCATCATCCAGTTGAGTCAAAGTTAATCCAAGACCTTCTCTGGTTCAGTCAGATCGACACTAAGATCTCCCTGATTCTTATTCCAGTGGAAGATATTCCGTGTTTTGCTGTTTCAGATAAATCTCTCAACGATTTATTCTAATTCACTTCCAGATTTTTCACTATCAGAGACGAAGAATCCAACTCTTTTCTCGATCACTAGTTCGAGATTTATGTTCCCCAGTGAGAGGTTATCTGAAAAGCATTGCACATCCGTAGATCAGGACATCATACAATGCAATCTCATTTATTTTGAGAACGTCATTGTTTGATATATGTCATGCCACTAACCTTTACCTTTCAGGAAAGATGCAATCAATTTCTCCCAAAATTCGTATCGTGAAGCCTGGACGTTGACCAGATAACGATACAAGACTGTGAAACCTGGGCGTTGACCAAATAACAGCAAGGTATACTATGAAACTTGGAAGTTGACCAAATAACAGTTTACTCGGCCAATTTCTTTGAAACCCGGATTCAACTGGATATTAGTAGGCCCCAAAATCAAAAGGAAAACCGGAGGCGACCGGATAACCATTTTATTTTCCTTCTGAAGACTGGATGTTGATCAGATAGAAAGCAAGGTATTGTGAAACCTGGATGTTGACCAGATAGCAATACAACACTGTGAAACATGGACGTTGACCAGATAACAGTTAACCGTTAATAGAATAAAGATCCCCATTCTTGAAACCTCAGAAGATTGGCATACTCCCAAGCTCCTGATATCGTTAACAGAATAAAGATCCCCATTCTTGAAACCTCAGAAGATTGGCATACTCCCAAGCTCCTGATATCGTTAACAGAATAAAGATCCCCATTCTTGAAACCTCAGAAGATTGGCATACTCCCAAGCTCCTAATATCGTTAACAGAATGAAGATTCTCATTCTTGAAACACCAATAGATTGGCATACACCCAACCTCCTTACCCAAACGCCTGAATGAAGATTCTCATTCTTGCTTCCCCAGAAGATTGGCATACTCCCAACCTCCTGAACCAAACGCTTGAATGAAGATTCTCATTCTTGCTACCCCAGTAGATTGGCATACACCCAACCTCCTGACCCAAACGCCTGAATGAAGATTCTCATTCTTGCTTCCCCAGAAGATTGGCATACTCCGAACCTCCTGACCCAAATGCCTGAATGAAGATTCTCATTATTAATTCCCCAGTAGATTGGCATACACCCAAGCTCCTGATATTCCCAATAGAATGAAGATTCTCATTCTCAAAGTGGCATATAACCTGAATTCCTGATATTCCTGACAAAATGAAGATTCTCATTCTCAAAGTGGCATATAACCTGAATTCCTGATATTCCCGACAAAATGAAGATTCTCATTCTCAAAGTGGCATATAACCCGGGCTCCTGATATTCCCGACAGAATGAAGATTCTCATTCTCAAAGTGGCATATAACCTGAATTCCTGATATTCCCGACAGAATGAAGATTCTCATTCTCAAAGTGGCATATAACCTAAATTCCTCATATTCCCGACAGAATGAAGATTCTCATTCTCAAAGTGGCATATAACTTGAATTCCTCATATTCTTGACAGAATGAAGATTCTCATTCTCAAAGTGGCATATAACCTGAATTCCTGATATTCCCGAAAGAATGAAGATTCTCATTCTCAAAGTGGCATATAACCCGAGCTCCTGATGTTCTCGACAGAATGAAGATTCTCATTCTCAAAGTGGCATATACCCTGAATTCCTGATATTCCCGACAGAATGAAGATTCTCATTCTCAAAGTGGCATATAACCTGAATTCCTCATATTCCAGGCAGAATGAAGATTCTCATTTTCAAAGTGGCATATAACCTGAATTCCTGATATTCCCGACAGAATGAAGATTCTCATTCTCAAAGTGGCATATAACCCGAGTTCCTGATATTCCCCACAGAATGAAGATTCTCATTCTCAAAGTGGAATACAACCTAAACTCCTGAACTTCTTCCAAACAAGAATAAGCTTTTCCCAGAGTCCTGAGCTTACTCTCCAGCAGGATAGCTACTCCCCAACAGTACAGCTATTCCCCACAGAGTTTTTACTCCCCAACAAAATCAAGATTCTCATCTTTGATTCTCCAGCGAAGTTGCCAGAGCCTTCTTTACTCTAATCATAAATTTGTCAGAGTTTTTAATCCACTGCAGATCGAAGATTCTCGTTCTTGGCTCCTCAGCACGAATTCCCCTAACAGAATGAAGATTCTCATTCTCAAATCCCCACAGAGTTTTCAAATATTCCCCAGCGGAGTTCTCCTCAAACAACAAAACAGGAATCCCCGACAGAAATATTCTAAGAAAATCTTGAAGACACACATACTCTTCAACAGCAGTACAGGATATAGCGACTCCCTGACATTTGTCAAGGATTTATTTTCCCAGATTAAAATGCACTTCAATAAACATGTCGCATTTCATACATCATGACATCGCATACAACTAACATTTTACCTTTTTCAGTAAAATGTCAACAACAGCCTTTTCAAGTTCCAGATTAACACCTGTAATAAGCCAGGACAACTATCTACTTGACCATCATGAAGCAACCCTACACCGGTTCCTTCCATTTCAGATGCAGTTTTACACGGACTCATCATGAAGCAACCCTACACCAATTCCTTCCATTTCAGATGCAGTTTTACACGGACTCATCATAAAGCAACCTTACACCGATTCCTTCCATTTCAGATGCAGTTTTACACTGAATCATCATGAAGAAACCCTACACCGGTTCCTTCCATTTCAGATGCAGTTTTACACGAACTCATCATGAAGCAACCCTACATCGGTTCCTTCCATTTCAGATGTAGTTTTACACGGACTCATCATGAAGCAACCCTACACCGGTTCCTTCCATTTCAGATGTAGTTTTACATGGACTCATCATGAAGCAACCATACACCGGTTCCTTTCATTCCAGATGCAGTTTTACACAGACTCATCATGAGGCAACCCTACATCGGTTCCTTCTCAAATCCAGATGCAGTTTTACACGGACTTATCATGAAGCAACTCTACATAAGTTCCTTTTCAGGAAATTTCGTATGAAGTTTTACACGGACTGATCATTATTCAAACTCAAGGATCATGAAAATAGTTTATGGATGCTCCAAACATGGATGCTAATCTATCCCTTGTTCAGATTCAGCTCATGAAAACAGTTTACGGATGCTCTAAACACAGATGCTAATCTATCGCTTATTCAGACCCCCAGCTCAGAGACGTTCCAGACATGGATACCTTTCTGATACTCATTCTTTCACCTACAACCTACAATTCAATAAACATTCTTGGATGGCATCTTTAAGCCCATCTCCGACAAGATTCTGTCACATCTCCAAATGGCATTTGTAAGCCCATTCCCTCAACTATGCTTTGACGAGTGCAAATTGATGGGCACTCTAGTGTCCAATCATCTTTTACCTTCGAGTCGCGAACGACAAACTCGCCAATCTAACTCTTCAGGTTCAAGAAGATTGAACAGGGGCAGGTATTGTACCCCAAAATTTGCCCTCCCTTTTTCACAAGAAATCACAATCCTAGGGTTTTCTCAGATTTTCAAGATTGGCTAAGGAATCGACCAAACAGACTTTTCTATGGCAAAAAATCAAGAATTAGGGTTTCTCTCGCATTTCCCAGAAGAAACTGAATTCTCATAAATTCAATTAACTGTCACATGTTTTCGCACTTTTTCAAGTTTACTGGTTGTTCTCAAGGTCTTGTTTATTTGGGATAAGAGATAAGAACTGAGATGGTCATTTGGAATATTCAGGTTTTGTCTGATCCAGGTTAACCAGATAATGTGCGTCTGTTAAAATGTTTGCTTGTTAATGGAATGAAATGTCTGCTTGTTTATTGGAATACACAATGCGTATTTTGATTGGAATGTTGTTGCAAGGTTACGAGACTGCAAAGTTATTGGATTAATTAAAGTTGAAGTTATCTGTATTAGAATTGTTCGAATGCAATTTCAATTGTTTTGATCTGTCAGTCTTAAAGGATTAAGTGAAGATGCAAAGAAAGAATTGCAAGATATTGGACAATAAAAGATTTTATTGAATGTCAGATTGCCTCACAAAGATTTTTCAGATGTTGATACAAAAATAATTTATTATTTGAATACTGTAGGTTTTACAACTCATAGTACTTGGAAAAATAAATTATTACAATAAATGGAAAATCTATCTAAAATCTAAGTCTAAGCCATTGCTCCATTGCTCCCATGCTCAAAGTCTTCTGCTGCTTTGTCATCACCCAAGTTGCACTCACATGAAAGAAAGACAAAGATAACAGGATTAGTACAATTATTTAAATTTTCAAACAAAAAAAGAAAGGAAAATTTTCATCATTAAAGTTTACCGTCCGGAATCAGAGTGCTATTTTTCATCACATTTTATTTTTCTCTTCGTAAATCACAAGAAGATTGCTCTTCTTGGTTCACAAAGAGAAAAATAAAAGTGAAAATTGAAGAATGCAAAAGCAAATTATTCAAAAACATAGCAAGGCGCCAAAAATGCATTACAAGGAAAAATTGGATGCCAAACTGTACTAAAGCACAAGGCCAAACAAAGTCAGCAAACTGAAGCATTGCAACTCAACCAAACAGGCGCCAAACTGTCTAAACATTGCAATAAGGCAAACCAAGGCAGCACAAACTGAATGCAAACTGTCAAGTAACCAAACAGCATTGTAAACAAAACTAAAACATTGCATACAAAGCAAACTAGAAGCAAACTGGAAGCAAACTGGATGCAAACTGTACAAATGCAGCAAGTACAAGTGAAGACATATAGCAGGCCAAAAGCAAAGCAGGAGGTAAACCAAATCACAAGTCAAAAGCTTGTCATAGCTTTTCATCATTTTCCAAGACATAGGCAAACTTTTCAGAAAAATAAGAAAAAGCAAAAGTGCTTTGTCATTGAGAGAGAAAGAGAGAAAAGATATCACCTTTTGGAGGTTGTACAGTTTGGCAAAAAAGGTTGTCACAAGATTACAAAACACAAGCAAAAAGATATAAGACTATCAAATTGCACAAAGTAAAGGGAGAACATTTGAGTTAAGCCTGAAAACTCAGAAGTTCAAACATATATCTCCAAGCCAGCAAAACTGCAAACATAACAAAAAACTCCCAGACCTGTGCAAACATAACAAAACTTCCAAAACCCTACAAAGCTTGCAAAACTTTACACCAGTTCCAAAACTGCAACAACCTGCCAAGCCACAAACAACCAAGCCAAAACAAAGCTTGCCAAATTGCAACAACATCCAAGAATCAAACAAAATACCCCAAGCCTGCCAAACTACTCAAACTGCAGTTTCAAACTGCACAACCAAACAAACTTCCAAAACCTGCCAAACTGTAAACCCGCATAGCCAAACTGTAACAATTTCACAACAAACCACAAAACCTGTAATAGTTTCAAACCAAAATACTCAAAAACCTGTAACAGTTTCAAACCATAACAATCAATAGCCAAACTGCACAGCAAAACTGTATAGCAGTTTAAAAACCACAAATTCCAAACTGAACAACCAACCTCCAAGCCAACCAACTGTAACAAACAGAAAACAAACATAACAAAACTTCCAAAAAAACTTGCAGTTCCCAACAAAACCAGTTGGCCAAAACTGTAAGCCAAAACTGTAACAACCACAAGATCTGTCAGTCAAAATAAAGCCTCACAACCAAACAAACCACAAATAACAAGCCTGAAACTACAATCACAAAAAACCTGTGAATAACAAACTGCAGAACACAATCCAAACAACAAAAGCCAAAAACTATTATCCAACAAACCAACAAAAGTTTCAGAAACTTGCAACAAGCATCATCAACAACCAAAAAAATATCAACATCCACTACAAATAATCAAAACTCAGTTCAAATCAGTTTAACCATCAACATTCAAAATCAAGAGAGAGGAAGGAGTTTCAAAAATCAGTTTCAGAAACCATCATCATCAACATTCAAGAGAGGGGAAAGAGTTTCAGAAACAACAACAATAAAAAAAGTTCAAATCAGAAGCAATCATCTTCAACACTCAAGTTTCAGAACAAGCATATTCAACAAAAAACCAACAAAAATCAAAAGTTTCAGAACTGTACTCATCATCAACAAAAAAAATACCAACAACAAAGTTTCAGACAAAGCTATAATCATCATCAACATTCAGGTTTAAGAACAAAGAAGAAGTTACCAAAAAGCTTGGCCATCATCTTCTCCTCGTACCTCTGGCCACCAAGGGAGCGTCGCCAGTCTAACCTTTCTCTTCTCCATTTTTCCAGAAAATCCCACAGGTATACTTCTCTTCCAAACCCTTTGCTGCATCTCAGACACATAGCACCATAGGTTAAACAAAGAAACATGAAGCAAGCTTAATCAAACGAAAAATGTAAAACTCAAAAAAGGACGAATCATACCGTTCAATCAAAACCCTTGATCGTTAGGAGGAGATGAGAGAGGGAGACAGCGCTCCGGCGGCTTGAGAGGATGGAGAATCAGGGCGTTTGACTGAGAAAGATGAAGAAGAAAAGAACGAGGAAGCGGTGCCGCTGTGAAGCAAAAGGCAAACCCTAATTTGTTCCACAAACCCTAAAACGAAACAACTTGTGATTTGGGCCTATCTGGCCACCAAAAGCTTAAGCCCATAAGGTTGCTAGGCTTGCACCCCCCTCCCTTCCATTCTGACTCTCACCTTTTCTCTTATTCTTTTGGGCCCAACTCTCTCTACATCTTAAGCCCATCTTCATTTTAATTTCTTTTCTTTTCTTTTGTTTAAACAAATGCTAATGTTTTTTTAATTTTAATTAATTTGTTTTATTTTATTAATAATAACACTAATAATAATATTAAAACTTTGATTTTCTTAAATTAGTTTTATTTTCCTCTTTTATTAATTAATCTAGTTTTATTTGATGAAATACCAAAAAACATTTAATTTGATTTAATTAATTTTGCTTTCTTTAAACTCTTTTATTGATTAATAAAATACAAAGAATAATAATATAATATTTAATCTTTCTTTTTTAGAATAGATTTGTATTTATTTATTTTTAAGTAAATACATGCATTTCATAATATTATTGATTTCTTTATTTGTTATAGCTTTATATTGAATTGCGACAATTCGATTTGGTTGTAATACTTAATATTTGGACATTGCTATTCTTATGAGACTCATCCCCATTTGTAATAATTTGTACCCCCATTCCCGGATACTTTTGTAATAACTTAGACTTTTAATTCCCGCAACTTATTGCTTTCAATATACTGTATAGTAATTAGGTGTGTATGGCAAGATTCAAAATCAATCGCTAGATGACCTAATACAAGACAAAAAGCATGTAAATTGACAACACAATACACACTTGCACCCCTAGGGTTTCATCCACGTGTTGCCTTTAAAATGGCCATGTTATGCACGTTGAGTACTTTGGCAAAACAAAAACAAAACAAAAGATCATAGTCCCTCGATGACGCTATCTTGGTTGCCTAAATAAAATTATCTAGTCCCTCACAAAAATTGCTAAAGATACTTGGTCAATACGATGACCCGCGCCTGTCCCGTTAAACATCCTAATACAAAGTTGTTTACCAAATGCAATGGTAAAATAACATTGTCAAAAGGGTTAAAAATGTATAGGAAAGATCTTTGAGTAAAATAGGGTAGACAACTCTTAGTTACTTGATCAAAACTTGCAAAACATCCTTTCTATTTTCAAACATACTTCACAACACAATTTCAAAACATTCCCCAAATCAAACTTTCAAAACATTGAAATATCTTTTCAAAAGACAAACACCTTTGTATATATTCAAACAAGAATGATTACAAAGGTTTCCACAATGATGGCCTCTTTTCAAAACATTTTCAAAATCACACACAAAGCACCATTTCAAACAATTGAAAAGCAAAAGCAAGTGATCTAAACAAGTAACTAAAAGCCCATGGATAACCATGGATGAAAAGGGTGCTTGCACCTTCCCTTTTCATAATCTACCCCTCGAACCCAAGAAAACATCTCAAAGGTCTTTCCTGTGCTTTTTGATCTTTCCTTTGGATAAAATAAAAAGTCGGTGGCGACTCTTGCTAAACTGAAACATTTGCGAACTCAAACGCAAAACCTCAAGTCAGTTCTCCCACCGTATCACACTCATCTCCGAAAATTCTCTTAAAACTTCCAAATGGAATCTATAAGCCCATTCCCGATATCACAAATCAAGTATCACATCATGTGAGTGCAAATTTCTGGGAACTCTAGTGTTCAATCATCTTCCACCTTCAGATCACGAAAGGCAGACGAGCCAATCTAAATCTTCATGTTTAAGAAGATTGAACAGGGGCAGCTGTTGTACCCCAAAATTTGCCCTCTTTTCATACACACATATTATTGGTATATTTATCAAGTTTCTTCAGGTTACAAGTGACGTTTATTTCGTCAATGGATATTCTCAGAGTATTTTCTGTGTTGAAGATCGGTTCGTCGTTTTGCAACGATTAGGGATTCAAAGATTCGCAAGTCCAACCTGGCGCGTCATATTCCAGTGTTCTTTTGCCAAGATATCTCTGATAACGTATTCTCAAATTCAGGTTCGGCTCAAGAGCCAATTTTAAAAAGAAGGTCTCCAAATGTGTGAGTTTTCTCGAAGAAATGTGGTGAAAAAGTATGTTGAAAGTGTAGTTTTTACGCGCTAAAAAATTCATAACTTGAAGATCGTGGCTCGTTTTGAACCCGTTCCAGTGGCTGAAATTCCGTCTTGACGTTATCTAAGTTTTCATCTCTCACGGCTGGAAGCCAATTTCGATCAGAAGGTCTTCAAAAATGCATATTTATCAAGTATTTCCATATAGAAAATTTGTGACAAGTTTATTCGCGTCATGTTCAGAAAATCATAACTTCGTCGATTTTCATCGTATTGAGCTGGTTCCGGCGCCAAAATTTCATAAATTGAGTTGGATAAGTTTTAACAGGATGTATTGAGTTTGAACGGTATCGAAAATGCCTTTGGTTTTTGCTCAGAGTGCGTGTGACGTGCCGAAAATCCTGAATGCTGAATACTATTTCATCTGGGCCGAAACTTCGAAAATTCATAACTCGGTCAATTTTTATCGGATCGGGCCCATCTTTTTACACAAGGTCACTGACACAGAGATCTACAACTTTTCTTCCAAAGTTGAGACTGGGTTATGCTCCGATCAATACCAGTTTTTTATTGAAGAACGTGTCAGAGTCGACACTGGAGCCCAAAATAATTTTGTCTGAGCTGAAACTTCAAAAATTCATAACTAATTCACCATTTATCTGATTGAGCCTATTTTTAGGCAGGAGTTAGTTCTCGATGTCGGCTACATTTTGATTTTACATTTCAACTTCAAAAATTGCACTTAAGCCCATACGATTTAGCCTAGAACATGGCGGACTCAAGTGAACATTGGAGGCCCAATCGCACATTCAAAGCCCATATATTTTCTCTAATTTCCATTATATAATCTCACTTTATTCACACAAACAGAAAAAAAGGAGAAAAAAAACATTTGCCACAACCCTGTCAGAATATCAAATTCTTTCAAGAACCCTAAAACTTTGAAATTCTTATTACAAATCTCCATCTCACTACAAACAAGCCATCCTTGTCACAAACCCACATCTCACTACTTCTCAAGTAAGGGTAAGGCTGGTTTGATCTCCATAATCAAAAGGGAATATAAGCATTCATCTCACTACTTCTCCAGTAAGGGTAAGACTGGTTTGATCTCCATGATCAAAAGGGCATAGAAGCATTCATACAGCCCATATCGGTTTTAACATTAAAATATATGTATATATTTATTTTCTTTGTATTTCATGATATAGTAACTTATTTAATATGCTCATGAGATTCAACACTTCAGATTTAGACAGGATCCCATGCAGGATTATTACAAAACACTGATGGCCAAAACAGAAGCTGATGGCCAAAACAGAAGAACCACCAATGCATGGCGAGGCAGAAATCCTGAGAAGGTTAAGGGCGTGGGTTCAACAACCATCCCTATTGGTTTTGGTTTTCTTCCTATATTTATCCTTTTACCTATTTTCATTCTTTCTGTTTAAAACTTTGTTTTCATAAAACTTAACATTTTTCACAAACCTTTGATTTTTCATAATAAACTCGAATAATTAATTTTAAGGTTTTTTAATCTAATTTTAGGTTTTAAATTATTTTTTGGTTCAACATCCACCCCTGACATTTGCATTATTTGTATTTTCTAACCCTATTTTTCATTGATGTTTTTTCCTCTATCTATTTTTTGGCAAACTTAATCCTTTTTTGTTAATCATTAAACATAAGTTTTTTTTAAAACCTTTTTTTAAATTAAAATTAATTAGGTTTTAGGTTTTTTTTATTAATCTTTTTTTTCTTTTCAAAATAAATATTTTTTAATTAAACAATTAGATTTTAGGTTTTCTTTATAATTAACCCTTTAATTAATCATTTTTTTAACAAATAAGTTAGTAACTGAATTTTTGGCTTTTTTTTCATTTATTAATAAATTAAGTTAATTAACTTTTTTTTTATTAAAATTAGTTAGAATTAGGTTTTTAATTAACTTAAAATTATTTTCTACAAAAAACACCAAAAACATTAACTTAGAGTTTTAGGTTTTAATTTTTCCTTAATTTCTTTTTATTTATTCTTTTACATTTTAATTTCTAGGAAAATTGTATAGGTCGCATTATCAATGTAATAGCGTAGATTTATCTTTTCTCGCATTTTTTTCTAATTATGTAATTACTTCCGGGATGTAATAGTAATTAGGGTTTTAAATTCCGCATCTTTATTTTCAGTCCAAGATAATTATGTATTTGCAAAAGCCTTGTAATAGCTAGGACTTTAAACTTTCCGCATTTTATTTTCGCAAACTATAAACTGCTTAGATGTATGTTAATAGGATTGTATGGAAAGACTAACTGAAAATTAACCCAATAGATCACCTTAATTGTGCATAGATTAAATAACTGAAATCAAACACATGCACATGCTTACTCTTAGGGTATGCCTCACTTGTTTGCCTCGGAAAACAATGGTCATGTCCCCCGAACGTAGTGATATCTTAGCAAATGACCCTCAATTTAAAAGTCATCATAAAGATCATAGTCCCTTAACGTCCCTCGAGTTTCCTACGAGAAATGATCTTGTCCCTCGATGTTGCCTACAAATATATGATGACAGTCCCTTCGAACTGCTAAGGTATCCTTACATGTTTCCTTCAATGACCATTATGTTCCTTTCGATAGTCCCTCAAACATCCAACGACTAGTGTTACCTACTCACTAATAGTAGGATAACACGGTATAAAGGATAGGAGGAAAAGAACGCCTTTTTTCGAGTAGGTAGAATCTTAAGTACTTGCTCAATAAAAAACTTTTCACACAAACACCTTTCAAAACAAATTTTCAAAACAGCTTTGTCACACCCTTGAGGACTAATACAAGGGTTATCGCAAAGCAAAACATTTTCAAAGCAAAGCACACACACAAGCAATTTTAAAAAGATGAGCAAGTACCTAAGAGCCCAGGGAAAACCATGGATAGAAAGGGTGCTAACACCTTCCCTTTCTATAATCTACCCCACCTACTCAAAATATCTCGAAAAAAGGTTTTTTCTGTTCTTTTTCCTTTTCCATGATTGGATGAAATAAAAGTCGGTGGCGACTCTTGCTTACCGTGACATTTTGCAAACAAAAAAGGAAAAATGCAAACCATTATTAAACAATCGGTTCTGCCACCGTATCACAGTAGCGAGTGTGCCAAGTGACTTTAATGAAATGGTGGGCATGGGTATCCATTTGGAAGAGGCTGTAAGAGAGGGTCGTCTAACAAAAAGAGAAAGTTCTGGAAGTGCGAAGAAGCCATCCTTTGGGTTTTCCAAAAAGAAGGAAGGAGATAAAAATAATGTTATGTAAGAGAGATGGGTTAATCCCCTAGAAGAAAGTATCAGCATCATCAACAAGTCGCCTCAGTAACTCCAGTTGTTGGTATAGCTCCAACCACCGTTGCTTATCAGAGACCATCTCATCAGGGGAATCAAGGGTATAATCAGAGGAGAGATAATTATGACCCTATCCCTATGAGCTATGTAGAATTACTCCCGGTGTTAATTCAAAAGAAGTTGGTTCAGACCAGACCACCTCCCGCTATACAATCACCATTGCCTTGGTATTACAAGGCAAACCAAACATGTGCTTTTCATCAGGGAGCACCAGGGCACAATGTTGAGAACTGCTATCCTTTGAAAACCAAAGTACAAATATTGGTAAGGACTGGTATCTTATCCTTTAAAGATGTTGGGCCTAATGTGAAAGATAATCCTTTTCCAAAGCATGGAGGAACAAATGTTGTGAACATGGTGGTTGGTTGTCCAGGCGACTTTCGGATTTTCGATATTAATTTGGTTAGAAGAGATTTGGTAATAATGCATGCTGACCTTTGCGATTTTAGTTACTACACTCATGACCATGCTGGTTGTGGTATCTGTAGCACTAACTTATAGGGTTGTGACAAGATAAAGGCTGATTTGCAAGAGATGATGGATGAGGGTCTCATTCATATAATCAGGCCTAGGGCAAGTATGAGGAGGAAGTAAACATGGTTTCTGGATGTCCTAGAGAATTCAGAATATTCGATGTAGAATATATGAATGATGACTTGGTGCAAGTGCAAGCTACCTTCTGCCATATGGAAGGTCAAGAGCGGCACCATTATGGATCTTGTCGGATCTGCTGCAGAGATTCGCGTGGTTGTTCCGTTGTGAGGAAAGGTATTCAGTTATTATTGGACAACGATACCATCAAGGTTTCAGGAAATAGGGATGATTATGTTAATATGGTTGAAGTTTGTTCGGATGAGACTGTGTTAGATGATGAGTATGCATCTGCAGATGAGTTTTTCTCCTCAGATGAAGATATGTTTTCCCGAGATGACTCTGTAATAACTGAATGTGTTGAAGAGGGAGTAAATGTTATTGTGCCTTGTTTTGGTACACCCGCCCCTTTTAAAGTTGAATATCATGGAAAGCCAGATATTTCTCCATTGGTGATTAGCTTGTCGGGTCCTGTTCCTTACAAGTCTGACAAGGACGTACCCTATAAGTATAATGCTACAATTTTAGAGAATGGCGTGGAAGTTCCCATCCAGCCTATGTCTAATGTTAGAAATATTGATGAGACTAGTAGAGTGACCCGCAGTGGTCGTGTATTTGCACCAATTGTTAATGGAAATGATAATGTTGGAAAGAAAATTGTTGAAGATGTTGAACCCAAGAAGGAAGTAGGGGAATCTAGTGGAGCTACGCTAGAAAAAGAGGTGTATGATATTTTGAAGATTATAAAGAAGAGCGACTACGGGATCGTAGATTAGTTGTCGCAGACTCCATCAAAAATATATATTCTGGCCTTGCTTATGAACTCCTCTGCTCACAGAGAATCTTTGATGAGGGTATTGGACCAAGCTTTCGTGGAAAGTGATATGCTAGTAGACCAATTTAGCAGTGGCGTAGGGAACATTACATCATGTAATAACTTGAGTTTCTGCGACGATGAACTACCCGACGAAGGGAGGAATCATAACTTGGCCCTCCATATCTCAATGAACTGCAAGAATGATTCATTATCCAATGTGCTGATTGATAATGGATACGCATTGAATGTTATACCGAGGACTATGCTTATGAAGTTGAAATATCAAGGAACGCCCATGCGCCCGAGTGGCATTATTGTGAAAGCGTTTCATGGATCAAGAAAATCTGTTATTGGTGAAGTGGACTTGCCTATTCATATAGGCCCACATTTTTTTCAGATTACTTTCCAGGTCATGGATATTATACCTGCTTACACCTGTTTGTTGGGACGGCCGTGGATACATGAGGCAGGGGTTGTCACTTCGACTTTACACAAGAAGTTGAAGTTTGTACGTGAAGGAAAAGTGGTAATTATAAATGGAGAACAGGCGTTATTGATATCTCATTTGTCCTCTTTCAGTATTGTGGAGGCAGATGAAGCTGTTGTTGGAACCCAGTTCCAAGCTTTATCCATTGATAATATAAGAGGAAATGAGATTATATGGCTTCGTTTAAGGATGCGCAGCAGGTTGTGCGTAATGGCCATAGTGAAGTATGGGGACAAATTTTTGACCCACCTGTAAACAAGAATAGAGCTGGCTTGGGATTCTCTGTAAAGAATGATAAAGGAAAGAGCATGAAGCCTAAGTCTGCTGCCGGAAAGTATCAGGATATCTTTCATAGCGGGGGTTATCTTCATCCAACTATTTCTGGGATTAATGCCATTATGGAAGATGAAGCAGAGCCAGAAATGCCAAGTTATATGACGCACAAAGTTAGGATTCAAAACTGGATCACCATTGATGTTCCCTCTTTCATGCATGTCTTAAAGTAATTTGTTTTTGTTAATCTTTTCGAAAAGCTTTCACTCTGCCAAAGGTGACAGTATTGATATTGTATAGGCTTATCAGTTTGCTTTGATTTTAAAAATCAATAATAAAAGTTGTCTTTGATTCCCAAATTGTGTTTTTTATTTTTTTCTTTTTCTCGGAAAATGGTAATTAGAAAAAACATTTCTAAATAAATATTAACTGAAATTGAATCTGCATGATCACTTGCTATATGTGTCAGTTTCTAAATGCAAACATAAATCATATATGCAGATTAATTAAAAAACCCGTTGAATACAATGACCCTGCACCCTCTCCCAACTTTGAATGTCCTGTGTATGGGGCCGAAGAAGAAGACTATGATGAGATTCTGGAAAAGGTATCACGGTTGCTTGAATGTGAGGAGAATTTTATTCATCCATATAGAGAGCCATTGGAAGTAATCAATTTGGGTTCAGAAGAAGATCTGAAGGAAGTCAAGATCGAAGCATTGTTACATCCTGATGTAAAGAGCAGGTTAATTGAGATGTTGAAAGAGTATGCAGATATTTTTGCTTGGTCTTACCAAGATATGCATGGTCTAGATACAGATATTGTAGAGCACCAATCAAACAGAAGTTGTAAAGAGAAGTTGCAAAGAACTCACCCAGATATGGCAGTAAAGATCAAAGAAGAATTTCTAAAGCAGATTAATGCTGGTTTTCTTGTAACATCATTGTACACTCATTGGATTGCCAATATTGTCCCAGTACTAAAGAAAGGCGGAAAAGTTAGCATGTGCGTAGATTACAGAGATCTAAATAAAGCTAGTCCAAAAGATGATTTTCCATTGCCACACATTGATATGTTAATGGATAGCACAACAAAATTCAAAGTTTTCTCGTTCATGGACGAATTTTCCGGGTATAATCAAATAAGGATGGCTCCTGAGGACATGGAAAAAACAACGTTTATCACACCCTGAGGAACATTATGTTACAAAGTGATTCCCTTCGGGTTGAAGAACGCTGGTGCAACATACCAGAGGGTTATGACAACCCTATTCCATGATCTGATGCACAAGGAAATTGAGGTATATGTTGATGACATGATTGCTAAATCACAGACTAAAGAAGGGTATGTAGAAGATTTGTTGAAGTTGTTTCAGCGTTTGAGGAAGTATCGTCTCCGCTTGAATCCAAATAAATGCACCTTCGGTGTTTGATCAAGAAATTGTTGGGTTTTATTATCAGCCAAAGAGGGATTGAAGTTGACCTTGATAAAGTCAAAGCAATTTAAGAAATGACATCGCCGAGAACTAAAAAGCAAGTCAGAGGTTTCCTCGGGCGTTTGAATTACATCTCCATATTCATTTCCCACATAACTGCAACGTGTGAACCGGTCTTTAAGTTGTTAAAGAAAGATCAAGGTTGTGTATGGACAGATGACTGCCAAAGGGCATTTGAAAGTATTAAAGAATATATGCTTGAACCTCCTATCTTGCTCCCTCCTGTTGAAGGAAGACCATTGATTATGTATCTGACAGTGTTAGATAATTCCATGGGCTGTATTCTGGGACAACGAGATGAAACAGGGAAGAAAGAGTATGACATTTATTATCTCAGTAAAAAGTTTACTGATTGTGAGTCACGGTATTATATGCTGGAAAAGACATGTAGTGCTCTGGCCTGGGCGGAAAAACGTTTGCGGCAGTATATGTTGAATCCCACTACTTGGTTGATCTCCAAAATGGATCCAATTAAGTACATTTTTGAAAAGCCTGCTCTTACTGGGAGAATTTCCTGTTGGATGATGTTGTTATCTGAATATGACATCGAATACTGCACTCAAAAATCTATTAAAATCAGCATATTGGTAGATTATCTTGCTCACCAAACAGTTGATGATTATCAGTCTATGAAGTATGATTTCCCCGATGAGGATGTGATGTTTTTGAAAGTGAAATATTATGATGAACCATTTCCTGAGGAAAGTCTTGATCCTGAATCTCGCTGGAGCATGATATTTGATGGAGCTGTGAATGCTTATGGTAAAGGAATTGCTATTGTTATTGTCACTCCACATGGATCACAAATTCCTTTTACTGCAAGGTTGACATTTGATTGTACTAATAATATGGTAGAATATGAGGCTTACATCATGTGTCTCGAGGAAGCTATTGATCTCAGAATTAAAATTCTAGATGTGTATGGCGATTCAGCTTTGGTAATAAATCAGATTAAACGAGAGTGGGATACTCGTCACCCCGACTTGATCCCTTACAAAGATTATGCTAGAAGATTGTTACCCTTCTTTAATAAAGTTGAATTCCATCACATCCCCAGAGACAAAAATCAAATGGCGGATGCTCTGTCAACTCTGGATTCTATGTATCAAGTAAATACTTGGAATGATATACCTCGAATTATAGTTCGGCGAATGGATAGGCCCGCTCATGTGTTTACAACAGAAGAGGTAGCAAATGAGAAACCTTGGTATTACGATATCAAGCATTTTCTCCAGACTCAAGAATACCTGATTGGTGCATTGAATAAAGATAGGAAGACATTGAGAAGATTGGCTGGCAGCTTCTTCCTCAATGAAAATGTACTAGACAAGAGAAATTATGACATGGTCTTGCTCAAATGCGTGGATAAACACGAAGCAGACATGTTTATGTATGAGATTCATGAAGGTTCATTTAGCACCCATGCCAATGGACATTCGATGGCTAAAAAGATGCTAAAGGAAGGTTACTATTGGATGACAATGGAATCTGACTGTTACAGATTTGCAAAGAAGTGCCATAAATTCCAAATTTATGCGGACAAAAATCATGTACCTCCGACACTTCTCAATGTTATTTCTTCCCCGTGGCCTTTCTCTATGTGGGGTATTGACATGATTAGAATGATAGAACCCAAAGCTTCGAATGGACACTGTTTTATCTTGGTAGCAATTGATTACTTCACCAAATGGGTGGAAGCTTCTTCATATGCTAATGTTACTAAGCAGGTGGTAGTTCGATTCATTAAGAATAATCTCATATGTCGGTATGGTGTGCCAAGTAGAATTATCACCGACAATGGCTCGAATCTGAACAACAAGATGATGATAGAACTTTGTGAAGAATTCAAGATTGTCCATCATAATTCATCTCCGTACAGGCCGAAGATTAATGGGGTTGTTGAAGCTTCTAATAAGAATATCAAGAAGATCATCCAGAAGATGGTTGTTACGTATAAAGATTGGGATGAAATGCTCCCTTTTGCCTTACATGGATATCGGACATTTGTCTGTACTTCAACAGGAGCAACCCTGTTCTCCCTTGTGTATGGAATGGAAGCGGTGCTCCCAATCAAGGTTGAGATTCCCTCTTTGCGTGTGATAATGGAAACCAAGTTGTCAGAGGCTGAATGGGTCCAGAACAGGTTTGACCAATTGAATTTGATCGAAGATAAGAGAATGACGGCTTTGTGTCATGGGAAGTTATATAAGAAGAGAATGAAGAAAGCTTTTGATAAGAAGGTCAAGCCTCATGAATTCAGAGAAGGCGACCTCGTGCTCAAGAAGATCATGTCTTTCCACACTGATTCTAGGGGCAAGTGGACTCCCAATTTTGAAGCCCCATATGTTGTCAAGAAAGCCTTCTCTGATGGTGCATTAATTCTTAAATCTATGGATGGTGAGGAGTTCCCACGTCCCATGGATGCTGATACAGTCAAGAAATACTTCGCCTAAAGAAATAAAATAATAACTCACTAAGTTGAAAATTGAAAATGGCAGATTAGGCAAAAAGGAGCGTCTCGGTAGGCCGAAAACCCTAAAGGGCGGTCTACACAAAAATTAGAGACATAAATAGAATAGATTTTCCCGCTAAGTTGAAAACCCGCAAGGGTAGCTTAGGCAAAAGTTAAGGACTTTCTTGGCAAGTAACTACATCAGACAAGACTTAATCATTGAAGCAACAATCTTCTTGGATCCTCACCATAATTTGGCAGAAGCTGCTGCTCAGGATTTCAAAGTTGTTAGGGAGAATAGTGGTCATTGTATTTCAATTTATCTATTCCATTATATTACCATTTTCAAAACTTTGTAATCATCCGTGGAGTCTCGCCATTCGCAGACTACCACTTTATCAATAAAGTTTGATCTTTTACACAATTCTTTGTAATTCTTATTTTATTCTGCTTACAAAGACTCCATTTATTATTGATAATATTTTCCAAAGCAAAAAGATTAAATAAAAAAATTGTTTTTCGAAAAGAATTTACAAATTACTTTTACTTTAGATTTTGGGATTCAAGAGGAAAACAAAAGTGGTGATCCCAGGAATGGATGAACTCCAGTAATTTTGGAAAGTTCTGTTTCCCCCATGAATGTTTTCTCATGTCGTTTTCACTGGTATGCGCATGATTTTTGTATATTGAAGACGATACCAATTGGCGTAAGGTGTGGTATTGGGTTTGTGATCCCATTGTCCCCAGTTAAGTCTTGGTTCATTTTTTATTCTGGGTTTGCATGGTCTGAGCCCACTATCCTAGATTCCCCAGCGAAGTCTTCCCTCATATGACGAAAGGTCTTGTTCCCTTGGTGTGCTAAGATGGAACTATTTTCAAAATGTCGCTCTTTTTGGCAGTGTTGGCATTATTGTTGGTATTTATTCCCCAAGAAGGCTATGCCAGGGCATTTTTTGTTGGAATAGGTTTGCATGATATGAAGACTCAATTCAAGATTCCCCAGTGAAGGCTTCACTTATTTGGTAAAAAAATCTTGTCTCCCTGTGCATGCTGAGTTGGACTCAGTTGCGAAGTAGCTCCCTTTTGGCAGTACTTGCATTCTGTTTGATTGCCCGATAGTCAGGCAAAGGAAATGTTTTATTTAAGAAGTGTTGAGACATTTGTCAATTTTTTAGGTTTTCACCCGCCAAGTGCTGGGTTGGATTTAAAATCCCCGTGATTCTGATTTCTTGATGTAATGATTGACTTCTTAACTCCCCAAGTTGTTATCCCCATGAGGTTTCATACTTTTCCCCAGAGAAGTTGGTGCAATATTCACTCTCAATATTGAAGAATGTATCTTGGTTTCCCCTCTTCGATGTGGTGTTGTCCTCCCCGTTGAAGTTAGCACGAGATCTCCCATTGTTATCTCGACGATGATGCATTATCTCCCTTAGTGAAGTATGTATGATATTTCCCCAATGAAGTCAGCACGAGATCCTCAGTTGATGCTTTGACGATATGGTTTTCATCTGCCTTATTTAAAATCAGTATTACAATCCCCAGTATAAGTACATACCGTGAAACATGTGTTTTCCCCATTGAAGTCTGTGTGTTATTCCCCGGTGAAGCCTGGAGGAGGATGTTATATCCCTGTATTTGTACTGATTTGTTGCTATGATTTGATTATTTTCGATTATGTTCTTTCCCAATGAAGTTAAGCCGTGAAATGGGAATTTGTTTCCTCAGTTGGTGCTTACTTTCTTATGGAATTTTCATCTTGGATGTGATTTAGCCGAGTATTGATTATACTCGAGTTGGTTTTGTCTGGTTATTCCTAGTATTATATGTCTGCTTTGTCAGCATATACATGATAACATTCATATATTCATAGATACATCATGCATGGTTGAATTTAGCAAATCATTGCTCATTTGAATTCATTGATTTTTGTTGACATATTACCCTGTTTTGTAGAGTTGTGTTATCTTCTCTCCAATAGAGTGTCAACATTAAGCAGAAAGTGTATATTCTTTCAATTTCCCCATTGTGCTATCTCTCGTGGAAGATTTTTGCTTTAGCTTTCCTGTATAGCTCTTTGTCTGGATGATTTGAATTTCTCTCTTGAGTTTATTTCTCAAAGGATGTATTTTGGTTGACTGTGTTACTCTAGTTTATTTCTAGTTTGAATCTATGATCCTCAACAATATTATTACTTTGGATTTTTGCAAGCTTCGAGCATTGGTTTGAGAATGTGAATTTATTTCGGCACGAGAAGACTTTTATCTCCTCAGTAGGAATATATTGGCATGTCCCCAGGAAGCTATATTTCATTCCCCAGGAAGCCATATTTCATTCCCCGGGAAGTCATATTTATTTCCCCAGGAAGTCATGATTCATTCACCAGGAAGTCATGATTCATCCACCAGGAAATCATGATTCATTCCCCAGGAAGTCATTTTTACAATCCTTCCCATAACACCAAGTAGCAGGTCTCTTTATTTGAGAAACTTGTACTTCCCTGTAAAAGTCGACGTTACTTTTTTTCTATCTTCTTTATGAGTGGATAGTTTGCAGTTCGTTGTCAAATTACTCTAGTGGATGGCAAGTCTTTTCAATATGACAGAGACAATTCATTAAGAAATCTTTGTAAGTGGTAGTCTCTTTATTTGAGACAGCTTATATATTACCCTTTCCAGGCGGAATGCCTTGATTAAAGAAGAAGTTAAGACCCATTTTATGTGAAACACCATAATTTTAGGGAAACATGTTATTCTCTTACTACCTTCAGCAAAAGTTGGTAGTTCATCGTCAGTGAACGTCAATGTTATTCTCTTACTACCTTCAGTGAACGTTGGTAGTTCACCTTCAGTGAACGTTGGTAGTTCACCTTCAGTGAATGTTGGTAGTTCACCATCAGTGATCGTCGATGCTATATTCTTCTCTCTCCACCTTCAGTGAACATTGGTAGTTCACCTTCAGTTAATGTGGGTGTTATCTTTTTGCTACCTTAGGTGAATGTTGGTAGTTCACCATCAGTGAACGTTGGTGATTATTATCTTTTCTCTCTACCTTCAGTGAATGTTGGTAGTTCACCGTCAATGAACGTCGATGCTATATTCTTCTCTCTCTACCTTCCGTGAACGTTGGTAGTTCACCTTCAGTGAACGTGGGTGTTATCTTTTTGCTACCTTCAGTGAATGTTGGTAGTTCACCATCAGTGAATGTTGGTGATTATTATCTTTTCTCTCTACCATCAGTGAACATTGGTGGTTCATCGTCAGTGAACATCGGTATTATTCTCCTTCTACCTTCAGTAAATGTTGGTAGTTAACCTTCAGTGAACGTGGGTGTTATCTTTTTGCTACCTTCAGTGAACGTTGGTAGTTCACCATCAGTGAACGTTGGTGATTATTATCTTTTCTCTCTACCTTCAGTGAACGTTGATAGTTCACCTCCAGTGAACGTCAGTGTTATATTATTCTCTCTCTACCTTCAGTGAACATTGGTAGTTCACCTTCAGTGAAAGTGGGTGTTATCTTTTTGCTACCTTTAGTGAATGTTGGTAGTTCACCATCAGTGAACGTTGGTGATTAATATATTTTCTCTCTACAATTAGTGAACGTTAGTAGTTCATCGTCAGTGAACGTCGGTGTTATTTTCCTTCTACATTCGGTGAACGTTGGTAGTTCACCTTTAGTGAACGTGGGTGTTATCTTTTTGCTACCTTCATTGAACTTTGGTAGTTCACCATCAGTGAAAGTTGGTGATTATTATCTTTTCTCTCTACCTTCAGTGAATGTTGGTAGTTCACCGTCAATGAACGTCGGTGCTATATTCTTCTCTCCCTACCTTCAGTTAACATTGGTATTTCACCTTCAGTGAATGTGGGTGTTATCTTTTTTCTACTTTCAGTGAATGTTGGTAGTTCACCATCCGTGAACGTTGGTGATTATATTATTTTCTCTTTACCTTCAGTGAACATTGGTAGTTCATCGTCAGTGAACGTCAGTGTTATTTTATTCTCTTTCTACCTTCAGTGAATGTTGGTAGGTCACCTTCAGTGAACGTTGGTGTCATCTTTTCTTTCTACCTTCAACTATTGAGTTGGTAGTTTATCGTCATCTGTGAGTCAGTATCTTTTTGATATTCTACCTTTGACCATTGAGTTGGTAGTTTACCGTCATCTGTGAGTTGGTATCTTTTGATATTCTACCTTCGACTATTGAGCTGGTAGTTTATCGTCATCTACGAGTCGGTATCTTTTTGATCTTCTACCTTCAAGTATTGAGCTGCTAATTTACCATCATCTGTGAGTAGGTATCTTTTATATCTTCTACCTTCGACCATTGATTTGGTAGTTTACCGTCATCTGTGAGTCGGTATCTTTTGATCTTCCACCTTCGACCATTGAGTTGGTAGTTTACCGTCATCTATGAGTCGATATCTTTTTGATCTTCTACCTTCGACTATTGAGTTGATAGTTTACTGTCATCTGTGATTCGGTATCTTCTTGATCTTCTACCTTCAACTATTGAGTTGGGTTTTACCGTCATCCGTGAGTCGGTATCTTCTTGATCTTCTACCTTTGATTATTGAGTTGGTAATTCACAGTTATTTGTCGATCATTGTTATCCACTGCCTTTTTCCTTATTTATTGAGTTGATGCTACCTTGTCTCCTCTTTGGGCTTTACCTCAATAGAGTCGAGTCTTTTGTTCACCCGTGATTTATTTTCCTGGTCGAGTTTCTCTTTTGATCCTTGTTTCCTTTGCTACATCCCTAGTGGTGTCTTGCGTCCCTTTAAGACTTATTCATCTGCATTCATATTCATAAGCATTGCATGGTATCTTAGGGCCAAAAATAGGGCTTGTTTTATATTTAAGTATCTTCAATCGCGTCGACACAAAGATTTTTAACCTTCGTATCTCCGGATAGAAGACACTTAAATAAGGGCAGTTGTTGTATCCCAATTTTTCCCCCTAAGATACCCCTATCATATCATATCAACTAGATCATAACAAGATCACATTAGGGTTGATTCTTCCTCTTTCTCTCCTATCTTTAAGTTTTCTCTTGAGGAATCTCCAAGCACCTTAGTTGTGTATTATGTATATGTGTTGTTGACTAACTTCTAATCAAAATACAAAAAATATTTGTCTTTGAATATTTGTGTTTTGTAGGTACCGAGTCAAAGCATCTAACAAATAAGGTTTTCCAGTATTATTTTCCTAAAACCTCTATTTGCAAAGGAAAAATAATAAAAAAATTCATTTTTCCACTGATACAATCGATTGCTCTTAGAGTGCAATCGATTGCACAAAGTGTATTTTGCCTAATTTTTTGAAAAAAATACACTAATACTATCGATTGAGCCTAGAGTGCAATCGATTGCACAATATGAAAATTTGGAGAAAAAAAATCAGCAATTTCAAGCTTGTAAATTATGGCTCCAATTTTTCTTCATTTTTGAAATATATATCATTAATTCAAATTTTGGTGCCAATTTTTCATTTTTTTGAATAATATATCATTAATTCAAATTTTGGTGCCAATTTTTCATTTTCTGAAATATATGTCATTAATTCAAATTTTGGCTCCAAATTTTCATTTTTTTGAAAGATATATCATTAATTCAAATTTTTGGCTCCAAGAATCAATTACCAAATTACAACTAATTCTAAGCTTAAACTCTATAAATAGAGCCCTCATTTCATTCAAATTTCAAGCTTTTGATAGCCAAATCCACCTTGCTAAAAAATCTCTCAATTCACTCAAAGCTCCATTTCAAAAAAAGTTAGTAGGCTTTGCATTGAAACTTGCTAATCTTTGATAATTCTCTAGATCTACCTTTGGTAAGTTAGATAATTCATCTTTCACAGTGTGATCTCTTGTTGATCTTTGGGTTTGATTCATTGAGCATTATTTCGTGATTCCATTAGTGCTATTTTCTCATAATTTGATGGAATTTTAGTGCTCAATTGGATCCATGATCATAAGGTGTTTGATGGAAAGTTTGAACAAGAATTTGGCCTTTTGAAATGCTATTTTTATGACTGTTACAGGATGCAATCGATTGTTGTAACAGTGCAATCGATTGACACAAAGAGAAGTTCAATTTTTTTGAAAAAATGCATTAATGCAATCGATTGCATCAACAGTGCAATCGATTACAACATAACAAAAATGCTTTTTCTGCCTTGTTTTGGGGATGTTTTGATCCATAACTCTTTTTCTACTCACTCCTTTTGATTGTTGGTTTGGATTGCAATTTTAAATGTCCAAATTCTTTTTAAGTTCAATGAACTTTATGGTGTAGATAAAGTTGGATAAATGTTCATCAATTAAAATCTATCAAAGTGATTTTTTAATTCATTTTTGGTGCTTTCGATTAATGATATGTTTAGTGCTTTAATCCATCTAGATGAGTGATTGAATTTAAAGATGAAAGAAATTTAAGGTAGTGATCTAAGTTAGCTTATCATTCCCCTCCCTCTTTATCTTATCCCTTTCTTTTTTTAACTGTGATACATGTTAAGGGATGATGATCTCTATATCATTTATCTAAACATGAAGTACATAGATTGCTATTGACCGGCCTCAAAATAAGTCCACTTACGATTGCTTAACATAGCGCTAAATTTTGTCCCGATTCAAATAAATGATTATTCGTTTCCCAAACCTATGTTTGCAAGCCCAAGTATGTTAATTTGATCCCTTTGATCCAATAACCTTGAGATTTATTGTTATGAGGCTTTGGTTCTACCAATCCTCCAATGGATCTTCATCAATTTTGGTCAACGTGGATCACTTAAACATCTTTGATCATTAAATGTTGCCTTAAGGATCATTAAACGGATGATATACTTGACAAAAAGCAAATTCAACTTGTTGTTGAGAGACTTTGGTTCTACCAATCCTCTAATGAGTTCCAAATGCAAGTTTCAAGATAGTCATCCAACTAACCAATAATTTCTAACAATTGACTTTATTTTATGCTTTTATTTTATGCTCTTTACTTTATGTACCATTTACTTTAACATTTACATTTCATGCTATTTTCATCTTTGCTCACTTGAGCATTTAGTTTTATGACATTTTTATTTTGCTCACTTGTGCTTTTTCTTTTCTTTTGAAGATACTTAATAATCAACATGAACCATAAAAAAAACATTAATGATACTTGGACTATTTGGTTACTATCCTTGGCATTATGGAGTATTGGACTTCTTGGACTTAGGATTAGAGGCCTTGACCTATGTTGGAGACCTTGTGACCTTAATTGATAATTTTTCTGGAGCTCTTGAGGTTTACCTAAAGAAATTGGGTTGTTTGTTTTGTTTTGTGTGCAGGTTATTATGATTACACATTTTGTCTGTAATCTGGAATTCATCTGTATACAACCGTTACTCTGCCCAATTTTTGTGAAGACTTAATACACTTGAAGCTTGGTTCTCTCAAGAGGTCTTGTATCTTTGCTTGTTTGGTTTCAATCCAAAGAATGGGAATTCTATCTTGACTCATAATTTAAGTGTTGGCTTCTTGTTTGTTAGATGGTTCTTCTCCCTAGCTTTTACCTTATGCTTTAGGATAGTCCCTTCTTCTTCTACCATATTCTTTAATTTCAAAAATCTTCTCCCTCCTTTTTTAAAACTCTTCTTGTTTTTTAAACTTGAACCACTTTTATAATAAACTTGGACTTATGTCCCTGTATTTTCAAAACATTTTCATAAATAAACTTCAATCAATTTAATAATACCTTTACATTTTTTGTGAGAAGACTAAAAGTCAATCAATCTCATTTCAAACCATTCTGCCACTTTGGCTTTTATTTTAAAACTTTTTCTCAAAAGATTGGACTCTTGTCAATCCTTGTAGTGATGCAAACAACTATACTTCTACAATATATGGTGAAGAGATATATTTTCTACTTGGGTGCTGAGTGAGGAATTTTTGATTTTAAAATACAAGCCATATCCTCCACTTTAAGATGATGTAAATTCTCTTTTCTCATGATTGTGGGTAGTAAGTATGTTTTCCACACGGACAATGACAATGATGTCTTATCTCATAAAATTAACCAACACACTTGTGTTTTAACATTTTTAAAAGGTGAACTACGAGTACCCTGATCCCCTATTGTACGGAAGGTGGTAAGTAGACACTAAAGGTTCGCAACCGCGGCTGGTGAAAAAATCATAAAAACTATTTCTTTTCTCACCTCCACCATCTATTTTTATACAACATTTTATAACAAAAATATACAGATTTTTCAAAGAGGTTCCTACAGAGTACCGTAGATGTTTAGGGTGCTAATAACTTCCCTTTGCATAACCAACCCTATTACCTTGAATCTTTCCCCCTCTTCTTGGGTTATTCGCTCTTTTCCCATTACTTTGGAAACAATAAAGCGCGGTGGCAATTTTTAGTTTGATCTGTACAAGTCTAGTCAATCCAATGGCTTAGTCTTAAACATTTCTACCTCTACAATTGTCTAGTGAAATAGAGTCGACCTTTAGAGGAGCTCTCTGTTCTTCCGCCTTATCAGATTGTGGATCTGGTCGTGCTGTTGCGGCTCTCTTCGTGGGTCGTGCCCCAGTATCATTCGTACTTTGTCCCTTTGATGCTGCGTTGAAGCATCTTTGGGCAGCTGCTAGGTTGCCCTGGATAGTGGCGATGTTTCATTTATTTGTCTAGAATTTTATCTTTAGATGGATGGTGGAGGGAACCGTAGTCAGTTCCGCTAGAGTTGGTCTTCCCAGGATACAATTGTAGAGAGATGGGTAGTCGATGACCAGAAAGTGCACCTTTACTTGCCTGGTGGTTGTGTCCCCGCAGAAGGTGACCATGAGCTCCACGTACCCCCAAGGCTTGGAGGTCAAGCCGTTGAAGCCCTGCAGGAAGGACCCCATGTAGGGTGAGAGGTGAGAGTCGTCAAGCTGAAGGGTTTGGAAGAGCTGGATATACATCACATCGACGGAACTCCCTTCGTTGACCAAAACATGATGAACGTCAAAGTTAGCCATTCTCGCCCTAACCAGAAGAGGGATAGCTGAGTTTGGGGCCCCTCCGGGCAATTCCTCGAGGTAGAAGGTATTCGGCTCCGATCTTCCCTTAACCCTCTCAAAGGTCACTATTTACGGGGGGTCGCGTCGACTAGCTCGTCCAACTTCCTCTTCGTGGAGTTTATGGTTATATCGTTGAATCCCCCACCATTTATGACAATGACGGAGGGGAATCTTTCCCACCTACTGTGCATGGACATAGGCTCTTTGATATCGTTGGGGATATATAAGTCCTTCGGTCTTGTAACAGAGAATTCTGTCTGGATAGGGACCGTTTCGTCTGATGGTCGGGCATCCTCTTCAATCTCCTTTCTGTCGCGGGCATCTCGACGAGGGGCGTCTCCGTGCCGATATTGCCCGAGTCTTCCCCCTTTCATAAGGGTCTTAATAGAATCCTTGAGATGGACACAATCTTCAGTTAGGTGTCCATGACTTTGATGATATTAGCAGTATTTGCTCCGATCAGCCCCGAGCTTGGCAGGAGTTGAGCAAGGACGCTTGACGCCGCCGTCCTTGAAATCAGTGTTAGCGCACTCCACAAAGATGCGCTCCCAAGAAGCCGTCAGCGGATTGTACTTGGTAAACCGCCTCGAGGGTCCTCTTTGCTCGCGAGGATCTCATGGTTTGTCATCCCTCCTCTTCTCGCTAGATCGTCGAGGACGGCCGAAGTCTTGTTATCACAGATTGTTGGTTGATATACGATTCGTGGGGTCCCAGGTTCTGTTGGCCGCCTCCCTCTCCTCATAATCCATATAGGCTCTGGCTTTCTCGAGGAGGGCATCGAATGTCCGCGGTGGTTCGATGCTAACGACTTTCCTGAACTCTGTGCCCGGGAGGAGTCCCCTCTCGAGCAGTTATCTATTTATATGATCGGTGCAGGGGACCTGGATGGCCTTGCGGTTGAACCAATCAATAAATTCCCTAAGGGTCTCGTTGTGTCTCTGGATGATAGCCTCAAGGGCTGCTTTAGTCTTTGGATGTCGACGTGAAGCAGTAAACGAACTGATGAACTACTTTTTTAAATTTTTCCAGGAGGTGATTGACCCCGGGGCGAGGCTCTTGTACCAATCCATCGCAGCTTTCCTCAAAGTCGTGGGTAACAACCGACATTTGATTGGTTCCCCGATGTTATGATAATGCAGCAATGCCTCAAACCCGTCGATATGGTCGACTGGGTCGGCAATGCCGTCATACTCCTTCAGGTGGGGACGTTTCTCAATGCCCGGGGGGATGGGTGCCTCCATAATGACATGTGACAAGGGACCACGGGGGTCGTCTTCGTCACTCCTGTCTGGCGAGGGAGAAGGAGATCTGTTTTAGTAGAGGTTATGATGGTGACCCTGGTCGCGCAGAGCGTTCCTCGGGAGGTGTGGTTGTTTGTTATTTCCCCCGTTCCTATTTTTAGGGGCTCTTTCTCTTGACGCGAGGGGATGTGATCGCGTCTCTCCGTATCTACGGACTAGTCACTCTCCAACACAGGGTGTCGCCCGATTGGTCGAGGAGAGGGGCTTCGAGAGGCGTCCCGCTTGCGTCTCCACGGGGGAGATTAGGGATTTTCCTCTATCTGACGAGGAAGAGGAGAGTGAGGTCTCCTATGTCTTCTGGGGGCTCTCCGAGAATCTTCGAGCGCCCTTAATCTCTCCCCTTGGGAAAAGATCAGGTAGTTTGTTTGGTTTATCGCCACGAACAGTGCCCTGGTCATGGCATCTGCTCCAGCGGGGAAAGGGACTTCCTGAAATTGGTTCGTATGGTAGTTCTGAGGAGGAGGTCGGCCGTCTTCGAATCATCGGGATAGCAACGATGATGAGGCGGTTTCTCCGTCTCTGTATTCTGAAGGGTCGGGCACGTCGATGATGGGGCCAGCATTGTGACCAGTAGGACCAGCGTTGTTGATGTCGGCGTTAGTGTCGGCAACATTGTTGTTGGTGTCGGCGAGACGGACATTCAGGTTATTTTCTGCTATTTGATCAGCCATGACATTCATAATTGAGTATGATTATCTTTTGTCTTGTGTGAATGGAAGACCGGGAAGCAAGTTCCCCACAGTCGGTGCCACTGATCGTACCTGACCAGAATAGACCGTCACTGTTTACCGTGAAAATTGGTAAACAACTGTTGATCTTCCAAAAAGGGTAATTTTTGGTTACTTGCAGGATCGATCAGTTTGATCCTAGGACATATGCTAAATTTTGATAAAAATGCTAATTTTAATATAGAACACATTCGACTGAGAAAGGTAGAGGTTTGAGGTACGTTTAAGTGTAGAAATCTGGTAAAAAGTGCAAGTAAAATGCAAGGGAAAATAAACTTTTCAAGTAAGATAAAAGGTTGTAAGCAAGAATGGCAAGGAATGTAAAAAGGAATGTAAAAAAGTTTGATTATAAAATGTGGTGTTTCAAACGTACATTCTCAGTATTCTTTCTCACGCAGCGGGTACTCGAATAATATTAAGTGACTTGTACAATTCGTTGAACACACTGAAACTACATAGAATCCCTATATTTATACTAGAACTAGGTAACCATCAAGGAGTTGCCTCGCTCTAAGATGAGGACAAGTGTCCTCTGCATGCACTTCTACTTCTGTCCTTATGCCACGTTGCTTTCTGTAACTGCCAGGTGAACTACTTTTCCCTCCTTCCTTCAGATGCAAAATCACTTGTTGCTGATACAAAGTTTCCTAGACGAAGGGCAAAGGCTTCTTGGTCGAACACCCCTTTTAACTTAGAAAATGTATCTAAGTATTTCTTCTCTTCTTAGCATAGCTTCGACACAACTAACATCACAAACTCTTTTGTCGAAGCGTCTTTAACTTTAGATTTATTCAACCTATTCTTGGCCAGTAGGACCAACATGTGTAGGTGTCGAATTCAGGAGCTAATAAATTCCCCCCCCCCCCCCCCCAAGAATGTCAATTTCGACGCCAGAAGAAATATTCATTCTTTGATATTCCCATTCGGCACCTGTCTTCTTTTTGGCCACAAAATGCAATCGTGCACTTTTCGCCTTCTACCAACCACAGCTGGTATTCAGAGTCATCATTACCCTTTTCCCAAGACATCACTATCAGTCAGCCATTTGCACGATGCTATGATGGCTATTATCCCTACAACCTAGGAAAGTATGTCAAATGTTTCCATCACCTGTACGATAACTGCCTCAACATTCGCCACGTGCCCCACTAACTCTGCAGCCTTAAATGGTTTTAAGGGAAAACACTCTTCCCTGGACACTATAAATAGCCATGAATTCTCTTCTTTGTAATTTTTACAACTCCTAATATTCCTTATTTCCTTGCAAAAAGAAATCTTAAGAACTTCATCTTCTTCGTTCTTTCACTACCCTCAACCATGGCTTTCCTTTCAAACGCACTAAACAATCCCAAAACCAAGAGCGTTTCTGACTTACAACAACAACCAGAAATCTTTTCCACTAGTTTTGTTCTTGCTTCGACTGGGGAGCGAAGGGTTGTTTCTAAACCCATGACTATAGAATGGCGTGAAGCTTACGATTCTCAGGTACTTATTCCCGTTAGGTACTCTGGGTACATGTACGCCGTGTCTGGTCCATTATCTGCATGAGTTGAGAACCCCAAGCAGAATAATGCCTTATTCCTAACTCACCCTAGGCTCAAGCCTATAGGTTGCCCCTGCTAACCAACAGCACTCTCAAACGAAGGAAGACATAAACCTTTAGTTTATGAACAAGGGGAATAGGATCTTTCAGTCTTGCCCTAACCTTACTTCACAGTATTTAGAATGGCTAAGTAAGATGGAAACAGTGCAGACCCAAATCTGGAAAGATATGGGGATTTATGACTTGGTCATGTTATCGAAGACTGGGTTATCTTATTTCCCTATTATGTTGGCATCTTCGATGTACTTCTGGGATAGCACACATTTCACCTTCCATTTACCATGTGGAATGGTGACTCCAACTCTTTTCGACATAGCAGCCATTACTGGTTCGACCAACTGGTGACTATTTCAACCCTGAAGATTTATCTGAAGATACTATTGGGTTTTCGGCCACGAAACCCACATACACTACATTCATCAACCACTTTCACGATGTTGTACCCCAAAATTTTCCCTCTCATTATCAAGTATTTTCTCACAAGATCTCCTTTGGTTCAAGACTGCACAAGGGTTGATCAGCTCAAGACCCCTCCTTAAGCACTGATGACTGGAGTTAGAGTTTGAGATTGCACAAGGATAATTGAACTTTTAATGCCTCATATTACTTTCATGGATCATCATGGACCCCCAATATTGCTCATGTCAAGTTTCAAGTCTAGATCACATTTTTGCTCAGTCAATTGATCAGTTAACCTAAAAATCAAATGTATTGGGAAAAAGTCAATTGTGGTAAATTTACAGTCAAACTTCTTAATTTTTTATCCTTATCAACATTGTGAACTCCTATATGTCATTTGATCAAGTTTGGACAATAATTCCTCAAGAAATTTGATCAGATCATCAAAAGGGCAAAATGGTCAAAATTAGGGTTTTGACTAAGAAAGGGAAATTTCTGATTTTTGGCCTAGCAAATGGTTAATTGGTTTGAGGCATGATCTGAAGGTTTCAAATGCATCATTTTTACCTAATGGAATGACTCAAAATATCCCTCAAGATCAATTGATTGATAGTTGATTTTCAGTCAACTGATCAAAAGTCTATTGTACACTGAAAAGTCAAACTTTGATTTTTTGGTCAAAATCAAGTGTCAAAGATCACAACTCACCAAAACATGTCAAAATGTGAAACTTGTTCATCAAGAAATCAAAAAGTCAAGATTTTATTTTGAAAAGTCAAAGTTTTCAAACTTAGAAATTTTTCTAAGTGTTGAAAACTTCATATTTTTTCATAACTTTGAGCCAATTTTTCACCATGATGGAAGATGATTCAAAGGAAACTTTCAACATGAAAGTTGTAGATCTCAATGAGATCTAAAACACTTATTTACAAAACTTCTCCTAGAAATGCATGGATTTCAAGTTATGATTTTGTGAATACATGTTCATGAAACTTGGAAACTTAGTGAAATTATACCCTAGTTTAGGCAGGATTTTGACCTTACTTCATGGAAATTTTTCACATAGTTCCAAGGGGAATTTTCAAAAGTGATCCAAAGAGGGTATGTGGATAACATTACAAGATTTCTAAAATTTCCAATAACTCCTTGAGATCATGTTTGAGCAAGGAGAATCGAAGGCATGAAGTTGGCATTTCATTCTTGAATTATAGGTCAATTTCATGATGAACAAGAATGCAAATCCATGCTAGGCTGCACAATCTTTGCTTTGCAGGCCTCATAATTTCTTGGAACTCCATAATTAAATGTTTGCACAGCTGTAAGAAGCTTCAACTCAAGCATTCAATGCATTGCCCATGCTTAATGCCATTTTGGGAAGAAAGTGCACATTGCCATTTTGGAAAAGTAGCTTTTATGCACAAAATCAGTTCTTGAGCTTTGCAATTGTTTTCTTCTGATCACACAAAACCTATAACCCAAAATAAAGTTTTCTAAACCCATGCTTGTACTTTGTCTTGAAACTACATTTTCACTTTTCTTGAAAATCCCAAAAGTTGTACTTGTGTGATTCTAACCCTCTCAAGCCTCACAACATTTTCCTTACTTATGCATAAGTCATTTGCAAGAAAATACACGCATGCTTAAGCCCTCAAACTCCCTAGAACTCAGAATCACGCATAAAAACTCCATTGTTGCATATTCTGGCCAAAAATCCCAAAATCAAAAACTACTTGTGCGTTTCTTGGCCTTTTGCTTCCAAAAGCTTCCAAATATCATACATAAGCCATCCTTGTCCCTGTTACACGACTGTAACACCATATTCACCCATTTCCAAGTTCAAAAACAGAGTATCACAGTTGGACTTCTCCAAACCATTTCAACCATCTTCATCTCAAGCCAGCCATTGCATTAGCTTCCTAGAGGTCCAAGGAAGCTAACCAGATCATTACAACACCTTGAAAGCTGCTCAAATTCAAAACAGGAATTCCATTTTCAAGGTGAGTTTTCTGACATTTGAACTCTTCATATAGGCATCATTAATGGTTAATTTGTGAATGAAAAATGTAGATATCATTACCCTGAAGCCATGTCCATAGTTTTCATTTATATTGCTTGAGCTTAGAGAATTTTACGTTTGAATCTCTAAAAAAGTTAGGTCAGAATTTGGTACCATTTAAAATCCATGTTCGTCTTTGAGTGTTAACTTAAGTTATTTACATGGTTGGATTCGTGATGAAATTTCTAGCAACTTTCATGTTTGTACTTTTGAGAATGGTTGAGAAATGAGAGAGATAGCAATTTCAAAAAAATCATGTTGAATGGTCTGGCGTGAGGTTGAAGATGATACAGGCCTAGGAATGTGTTTCAAATATATATATTTATGGTTTTGTGTTAATAAACAGATGTACCCTTTTGTTTTTTTTCACTTTTTTATTTATTTCATATTCAATGCAAGCCAAGCCAGCGCGTGTACCATGTGCCTTTCTCCATCACCATCAGACCAGCCAAGCCATTAAATCCAACACCTCACATGCATGTCCCTATGATGCACCCTTCAAGGCTGCCCACACTAGATCACCAGAGGGCGCTGATTTTGTTTTGGGCCTGGAACATCGTTTTTTGGCTTCTCACCCCCCCCAGTTTTCTTTTTGACACAAGCCCATTTATTTGACTTTTATTTTGTTTTCTGACTTGAACAAAAAAAATACTTTTAGGCCTAGCGCCCCTTTTACTACTGTTAACCACCATTTCTATTTTTTTTAACCCCCTGACTTTAATTGTTATATTTTATTTTATTTTCTTTTTTCTTCAATTATTATTATTATAATAATAATAATTATTATTATTATTATTATTATTATTATTATCATTTTATTAAATAAAAAAATACCAAAAATATTTTATATTTATTATTTAGATATTTAGGATATTTTCCATTTAAATTCTTTTAGATAAAAATACAAAAAAATATATTTTTTCTAACAAATTAATTTATTTTCTTAATTAATTAATATTTAGATAGTTAGGTTTAATTATTATACTATCCTTTTGTAAACTAAAATTAATTTAAAATTTAGGTTTATTTTAATTAATTAATTTTTATTTTTATTTCTAATTTAAAACCTTTTCATAAAAACCCTAAAAATCCTTTTTAGTTAATTTATTTTCTTAATTAATTTAAGTTAATTTTATTTTATTAACCATTTTCTTAATTAGGTTAAAACCCTTTCATAAAAATCTAAACAAAAAAATCATTTATTTATCCATTTGCATTTGTATTTTTATTTTCAATTTTTGTACAATATTTAGTATGGTTGTAATAGTTAATTAGATTTAATTTTCTTGCAAAAATCCCCATTTGTAAATTTGTACACCCCTTCCCCTATTGATGTAATAGCTTAGTATTTTTATTTTCCGCAATTTAATGCTTTATGTAAATGCTAGTAATTAGGGTTTGTATGAAAAGATAAAATCAATGCTTAGAAAACCCTAATTCAAAGACAAAACAATGCATGTAAATTAATACACTTGCACACTTTGCACCTCTAGGGTTAACTCCACTTATTTCCTTGAGAAATAAATGCTCATAATACGCATGTAATATGTCTTAGCAAAAACAAGCAAAATACAATATCATAGTCCCTCGATGACGCTACAAATGTTTCCTTAAGAATGATCATAGTCCCTCAAAGAAAATGCTAAGATATCTTACAACATTTCTATTCATGACTATATGATGACCTTTGCCTGTCCCTTTTACATCCAAAGATAAGGTTACTTACCAATCCATGATAAAATAACAATGTCAAAGAAAAGAGGAAATAAACAAGAAAGACTTTTGAGTAGGTAGAATGTTCCTAGTTGCTTGCTCATTTTCAAACCAAAACATCCTTGCTATTTTCAAAACAAACACCAACACTTTCAAGACATCTTACAAATTTGAAACATTTTCAAAATACAAACACTTTATACGCGTTCTTATAGAGACGGGAACCATTACAAAGACACCTTTTTAAAATTACTTTTAAAAAACACATTCCACAAACACTTCTTTGAATTGTTTTCAAAACAACACTTTGTACGCGTTCTTATAGAAACGAGAGCCATTACAAAGTAACATTTTCAAAATACTTTCAGAAACTCACACCACAAGCACACATTCAAACAAAATCAAGTGATCTAGCAAGCAACTAAGAGCCCGTAAATAACTACAGATGAAAAGGGTGATAATACCTTCCCTTTTTATAATCTACCCCCCGAACTCAAGAAAACATCTCAAAGGTCTTTCTTGTTCTTTTCAACCTTTCCTTTTGGATAAAAGAAAATTCGGTGGTGACTCTTGCTAACCGCAACATTTACGATCAAACGCAAAACCATCAAGTCAGTTCTCCCACCGTGTTACAGAAATGGCGACTCTGCTAGGGAATTTTTTTAAATGGGGTTACCTTAGGGCTAGATCACATCTACTTGCTTTAATTGTTTGACTTGTATGCTTTACATTTTGGGTCCTTGTTTGGGTTCCTATTAAAAATCCTACATCCAGATTTGGGACACCTTTTAGGTAAGTAGCAATAAACTATGAGGGAACTGTGTGGGGTATACCGACATGGTTGAAACAGTAGCTACGTTGATGTGATACTTTGGTGCGTACCAATGCCCTTGAGTAATCAAGGAGAATATGGGGCCGCTGCATGGTATCATAAAGCATCAACTGACCTTAGCACCTTAATTGACCAACTTGGCTTTTAGGACGTAGTGAGATAGTCGTCTTTGGTGTAAACCCAAAGTCGGTTGATACTCGATGCTACACTCATTAAGGCCTGACCCTTGAGTTTTGTTTGGTGGCAAGTAAACTGTCTATCGGAACAAGATTTGGGGGAAAGACCGGTGATATTGAGATCCCTTAGAACCCGGTTAATATATTTAGGACAGGTTGAGTCAACCCAACTTCAATAGGGTATTACCTTAAAATCCATGCAAGCCTTAAACCTAAGGTCTCTGCGAGATTTTCTTGTGTTTGTTATATCTGCTATATCTGAGCATAATCATGACATCATAACATAGCATGTCATACTAACCATTTCAAGGATTCTTAGGGTTTATTTTTTTCTTGTTTTGTAGGACATGGACCTCGCCCGTAGATTCACTATCCAAGTCAGTCTGGTAAAAGTACCTCCTCATCTTAAGGATTTGGTGTCAAGGGTTCCCAAAAGCTCTCCATTCATTGAAAGACATGGTCGACTTCTCAGCTTGGTCACCTCAAACCCTGATGAAGAAATGTTAAAAGTACTCTTTCAGTTCTTTGACCCACTACATCACTTCTCCACTTTTCCAGATTACCAGTTAGTGCCTACTATGGAGGAATTTTCTCTGTTACTAGGGGTGCCTATCCTTGACAAGGTACCTTTCAATGGTATGGAAAGAGACCCTAAACCTGAAGATATTGCTAAAGATCTGCCCTTACAACGGTTTGACGTAGTAGCAAATTAGGAAACCAGGAGAGGTGTCAAGGGTTTTTTGGCTGAGTTCTTGTTTGAGAAATCTCATCATTTTTAGGATACCTTCGACTTACAAGCTTTTGAAGAGGTTTTAGACCTTCTCATCTATGGTTTGCTACTATTTCCTAATCTGGACCAGCTCATAGATGTGAATGCGGTTAAGGTGTTCCTGTCACGCAATTTGGTACCTACTCTGCTTGGAGATATCCTACATTCTTTGCATACTTGCACTATAAAGAGGAGAGGAACCCTTCTCTGCTGCACACCTCTTTTGTCTATATGGTTTATTTCACACCTACCTCGATCCGTCTTGAAGAATGAACAGGGCTTGAGATGGTCTCATAGGCTGATAACTCTTACACATTCAGGCATTCATTGGTGTCCCCGATTCTCTGAGAATGTTACCATCATTGATTGATGCGGAGAACTCCACAATGTCCCTCTCTTAGGCATTAGGGAAGGAATCACTTACAATCCTTGTTTGGCACTGTGACAGTTTGGATATCCGAAAAGGGATGGTCCTCACAATACACTTATCCAAGGAATCATTTTCGACTAAGAGAATGATGCTCAGGGTTACCGCAAAAGGTTCATACGAGCTTGGGGCATGGTACATAGAGTTGATAGCAAGACATCGGGGCACAATAATTCCATCCCTCTTGAGCCTTATCTCAAATGGGTACGAGCCTGTGCTCAAAGTCTTATGATGCCTTACCCCTCCATTCTCCAAGTTATCATAGAGCCTGTTATGGAAGGAGATGTCCCATACACTATCCTTCATCCTAATATGCCCACCTCTCTCGAAGACTTGCAAAGGGATTAGATACAGCTTAAGGAAGAGCGAGACACTTTTGAAGCCCAATTATACGCCAGCGAGAAAAAAGTTTTGGAACTCACCAAGCAGCTTCATGAAGAGCGGAGTCTGAACGCCTACATCGCATCGAAGAGGATGCGTTCAACTTTTTTGTCTTAAAGTTTTGTATTTTTATTTCTTTGTAAAGCCTAAAGAGGCGTGATGTATTCAAACTTTGATTTATTAATATAATGTGTGTTCCTTTTTTGTCTAAAGCAAATTCAAATCTCTAATTTCCTTGAAATCATTTGCATATGCATCATCATACATCATATCATGACAGGTTTCTCCCATACAGGCCTCCTTATCTTCCTACTATTTATTTTAGTAGAGATGGCCCTAGAACAAACCATCAAGGACATCCAGGTTCAAAATGCTCGACTTCAAGAGATGTTCTTGAACTTATCCAAGGGGCAAGAAGAGGTGAAGGCGCTCCTCACAAGGGGCATGGTCATGGGAAATCCCGGGGACGACAAGGATGACCAGTTGGAGCGGTTACAAACCGAGATAGCCATAATGAAAGTCCAAATGATGGGACAACTGGTGGGCCAGATGGCTCTTATCCAAAATCTAGCTCAAGGACAAGAAGAGCTGAAAGTTTTTGTCAACCAGCTTCGTCAAGACGGTTACAACCGTATGGGGGAAAACAGCTAGAATTGGAGATCAAGTCACTGCTCAGCCTCCCATGCGACATGAAGCCAGTTTAGTGGAGAGTACACCGTTCCAAATTGTTGCCACGTCTCGAGTCCAACAACAACCTCGCCAACAACAACAAAGGAACCGGTGCAAGGAGGTCGCACCTAAGAGACAATTTACCCGGATTGGCATTTCACTAGCTCAGGCGCTACAACACTTGTTGAAGGCAGAGCTAATTACATTAGAGGCTCCTCCCAGGAATCCTAACACTGCTGCTCCTAGTTACTTTCCCAAAGAGAGGTGTGCTTACCATTCTGACGGTTTCGGGCACGACACGAGCAATTGTCGGGATTTGAAGAACAGGATTCAAGACCTAATTGACGAAGGAGTGTTGGAGTTTACACAAGACGATAAATTGGAACTCTTCTACCACCCCTAAAGGGCATCCACATGAAGCAATGATCGGGGCAAGGAAATTTTCTGTTCATTTGGATTTTCAAGTTGTAATCTTTTTGTTGATTAAACAATTATCTATTAATGTCAAACTTTGTTTCATTAATGCATTGCACATGTTTGTCTTGAATTCATCCATTCGTTTTCACAATATTTAAACTATGCTTTTTGCTCTCTTTATGACATTCAACTCTTGCTAATAGTTACAAGCCTTTAGAGGGAGGATGACGAAAACAATACCATAATCTCATACAGTATGCTTTTGAACAGACCTTGCTGACGATGTACAGGCGTTCTTTCAAATCCTAAACACTTGAGTTATAAGGAAGATAATCCCTAGTCAACACCTTCGAGCCAAAGAAGAAGAAGTTTTCTTTTTTTACACAATTTGAAATCTTTAAATCAAAACCTGGGCCAGGGTAGTCTCTCAGTTAATTCAAAAGAGTGTTCAGTCGCGAACTTTCACTTCGTAATACAACGAATGGCATCAAAAAACATTCCTCTGGAATCAAAAGACAGTTATGGTTCCCTATCACATAGGAAGTCATTATCTCTCCAAAAGAAAAGCCCACTAAGCCAAAACCTACAAAAGAGATTTAAGAAAAACTGGGGCATCCTGCTGAATGTAATCTCAAAATAAGAACAGTCAGGCAAAAATTAGGGATAATCAAAAAAGAGGTCACTACAAATCCTCAACAACATGAAAAAATGTTGCAAAAAATGATTGCCTCCCGATAAACTAAACTTGTCTAAACCATCACTAGAATGTCATTCCAGCAATTAACTGAGTTTAGGATTGAAGAACATCACGAAGAACGGGCGGGTACAAATAAACTTTGAGCCTTTATCCTTTGTTTCTTAAACCGTGAATCAAGCCACGCTACAACCCTTCAAAAGTTCTAATTGAAGCATGAGTTAGTTCGGAAGCATACTGTTACAAAAAGGTATCCTGACTCCTATAAGGCATACTCTAAATCCTGAGTTGAATTTTTCTTACGAAACTTCTTTACTTGCTAAAACGCGTTTTCAAAATTTTAAGACAAACATAAACTTTGCATTACTTGAATATCATTGTTTGCATATGGCTATTTGTTTGACAACAGAGAAATTCACACAACGAATATCCGATGAACGAAAGCTCTCTCGGTGAATAAAATCACTTCAAATGGGATGACACTTACAATGACAAATCTCCTATAAACAAGGGGCATGACATATCACTATCCAGCACACCTGGGGAAGTCAAGTCAAGATTCCCAGAAATCTCTCAAGAAATGCAGAATAACCAGAAGCAGGTCACCATCTCCATCACTTGGGGCATCGAATGGGTTACGGACAGTCCAACATCTCCTGGAAATGCCACAAGCACTCACTACTAAGGGCAGTGACAAATCTCCCCAAAATCCCTCTCATAGGATGACCCCCAGCCAGAGTTTCAATCTCTGAAAACCTTTTCCCCTACTATGTCAACCTCAAGAATCCTCGAGGATTTCTTCCAGTGAAGTTGTCGCCTCTCCAACAAACTAAGAAATAGGGTTTATTTCCCCAACAAAACGACGTGGTTCCCTAGCTTGAGGTGACCTCTCTAACTACTATAAATCAGAGGACCACAACTCCTCTTTCCTAGTAGACTACTCTACAGTTACCAGCAAATTAATGTAAAGACTGGACCCGACAAGACATTAGTTCAACTTCAACTCCCCAGTAGAGCAACGAACAACTGAGACTCCTGAACTCTTTTCCCCAAGCAAGAATTAACACTCTCTACAGAGCTTTCAGCATTCCCCAGCAGAGTTCTCCTCAACAAAATAGGAACCCCCGGTGGAAACATTCTAAGCAAAGTTTGAAGACACACTTACTCTTCAACAGCAATCTGAGATTTAATAACTCCCCAACACTTGTCAAGGATTTATTTTCCAAGACAAAATTACATTTCAACAACATTCATAGCACATGTATACAAAATACATATAACACAAATCTCATTTATTTTGAGAACATCATTACGCAATGCATACATCATGACATTGTATACAACTAACTCTTTACCTTTCAGGGAAAAGATCACATCAACAAGCTACGTCTAACGAAGGGCTATTCCGGGATTTTCCACAGAAAGATGTCCTCGCAAGATTTTCTATGGATCAGCCAGATCGACACTAAGATCTCTCTAATTACTATGCCAGTGGAAGATATTCCAAAACTTTCGTCTGGGTCAGTTGAATCGCTACTAAGAATCTCCTAATTACTATGTCAGTCAAAGTTAATTTGAGACCTTTCTCTGGTCCAATCAAATCAATACTAAGATTTCTATTCTAGTTAAGGAATTTATGAAGCCCAGAAACTGACCAGATAATAGTCAATCAACAATTTAAGACACAATGAAGCCTGGATTTTAACCAGATAACGGTATAAGATGTTGCGAAGCCTAGAACCCGACAAGATAGTATTTCACTTCTTCAAAGACACTATGAAGCCTGGATTTCGACCAGATAACGGTATAAGGTGCTGCGAAGCCTGGAATTCGACCAGATAGTAGTTCACTTCTTTTAAGACACTATGAAGCCTGGATTTCGACCAGATAACGGTATAAGGTGCTGCAAAGCCTGGAATCCGACCAGATAGTAGTTCATTTCTTTTAAGACACTATGAAGCCTAGATTTCGACTAGATAACAGTATAAGGTGCTGCGAAGCCTGGAATTCGACCAGATAGTATTTCACAAAGACACTGTGAAGCCTGGATTTCGACCAGATAACTGTGTAAGGTGTTGCGAAGCCTGGAATCCGACCAGATAGTAGTTCACTTCTTCAAAGACACTATGAAGCCTGGATTTCGACCAGATAATGGTATAAGGTGCTGCGAAGCCTGGAATTCGACCAGATAATAGTTCATTTCTTCAAAGACACTGGGAAACCTGGATTTCGACCAAATAACAGTATAAAGCACTGCGAAGCCTGGAATCCGACCAGATAGAAGTTTACAATTTCAGTTACTATGAAACCTAGATTCGACCAGATAGTAGTATACCTCAGATTCAAGTTGAAGCCTGGACCCGACTAGATAACAACTTAATCACCAAAGCCCAGATACGATCCAGATAAAGATATCGTTCTAACGCTCATTCAGTACATCTTTCAGATACGAGTCAGATACAATTCATTTATGGATATTATTCTGATACTCATCCCAAGACCTCTACTGGTTCAGTCTAAATCTCTCAACGGTTTATCCTGGTTCTTTCCCGTAGACATTTTCTCTAGTTCAGATGAGTTGCTCCAAGATTTACTCTGATTCTTTCCAGTCAAAGAAAATTCAAAAACCTCTACTGGTTCAATTTAAATCGCTCCAAGATTTATTCTTATTCTTCCCAGTGAAACAATATACAAGACTTCTGCTAATTTCAGATAAATCGCTCCGAAGATTTATTCTGATTCGTTTTCATTGAAATAAAGTTTAGACTTAATCCATTTCCTGTCAACAGTCACCTTTGGATGGCATCTGCAAGCCCATCTCTGGAAAATCTCCATCATTCCTCCAAATGGCATTTATAAGCCCATTCACAATTTATCTTCAAGTGCAAATTTTTGGGCACTCTAGTGTTCAATCATCTTCCACCTTCAAGTCACGAATGGCGGATCCACCAATCTAACTCTTCAGGTTTAAGAATATTGAACAGGGGCAGATTTTGCACCCCTAAAACTTGCCCTCTCATTTATCAAGTATTTTCTCACAATATCTCCTTTGGTTCAAGACTGCACAAGGGTTGATCAGCTCAAGACCCCTCCTTAAACATTGATAACTGGAATTAGGGTTTGAGATTGCACAAGAATAATTGAACTTTTAATGCCTCATATGAATTTCATGGATCATTATGGACCTCCAAGATTGCTCATGTCAAGTTTGAAGTCTTGGATCACATTTTTGCTCAGTCAATTGATCAGTTGACCAAAAAATCAGTTGTATTGGGAAAAAGTCAATTATGGTCAATTTACAGCCAAACTTCATAATTTTTTATCCATATCAACATTTTGAACTCCTATATGTCATTTGATCAAGTTTGGACCATAATTCCTCAAGAAATTTGATCAGATCATCAAAAGGCAAAATGGTCAAAATTAGGGTTTTGACTAAGAAAGGGCAATTTCTGATTTTTGGCCTAGCAAATGGTTAATTGGTTTGAGTCATGATCTCAAGGTTTCAAATGCATCATTTTGACCTAATGGAATGACTCAAAACATCCCTCAAGATCAATTGATTGATAATTGATTTTCAGTCAACTAATCAAAAGTCAAACTTTGACTTTTTGGTCAAAATCAAGTGTCAAAGATCACAATTCACCAAAACATGTCAAAATATGAAACTTGTTCATCAAGAAATCAAAAAGTCAAGATTTTATTTTGAAAAGTCAAAGTTTCCAAACTTAGAAATTTTTCTAAGTGTTGAAAACTTCATATTTTTTCACAACTTTGAGCCAATTTTTCACCATGATGCAAGATGATTCAAAGGAAACTTTTAACATGAAAGTTGTAGATCTCAATGATATCTAAAACATTTATTTACACAACTTCTCATAGAAAATAATGGATTTCAAGTTATGATTTTGTGAATACATGTTCATGAAACTTAGTGAAATTTTTCCCTAGTTTAGGCAAGATTTTGACCTAACTTCATGGCAATTTTTCACATAGTTCCAAGGGGAATTTTCAAAAGTGATTCAAAGAGGGGTTGTAGAGAACATTACAAGCTTTCTAAAATGTCCAAGAACTCCACGAGATCATGTTTGAGCAAGGATAATCAAAGGCATGAAGTAGGCATTTCATTCTTGAATTATAGGTCAATTTCATGATGAACAAGAATGCAAATCCATGCTAGGTTGAAAAATCTTTGCTTTTCAAGCCTCAAACTTGCTTGGAACTCCATAATTAAATGTTTGCGCAGCTGTAAGAAGCTTCAACTCAAGCAGTCAATATATTGCCCATGCTTAATGCCATTTTAGGAAGAAAGTGCACATTGCCATTTTGGAAAAGTAGCTTTTTTACACAATCAGTTCTTGAGCTTTGCAATTGTTTTCTTCTAATCACACACAACCTATGACCCAAAAGAAACTTGTCTAAAGCATCAAAAACAACTTAGCCCATGCTTGTACTTTGTCTTGAAACTACATTTTCACTTTTCTTCAAAAACAAGCAAAATCCCAAAACTTGTACTTGTGTGATTCTGACCCTCTCGAGCCTCACAACCTTTTCCTTACTTATGCACAAGTCATTTTCAAGAAAACACACGCATGCTTAAGCCCTCAAACTCCCTAGAACTCAGAATCACACATAAAAACTCCATTGTTGCATATTCTGGCCAAAATTCCCAAAATCAAAAACTACTCATGCGTTTCTTGGATTTTTGCTTCCAAAAGCTTCCAAACATCATACATAAGCCATCCCTGTCCCTGTTACACGACTGTAACACCATCTTCACCCATTTCCAAGTTTAAAAACAAAGTATCACAGTTGGACTTCTCCAAACCATTCCAGCCATCTTCAGCTCAAGCCATCCATTGCATTAGCTTCCTAGAGGTCCAAGGAAGCTAACCAGATCATTACAACACCTTGAAAGCTGCTCAAATTCAAAACACGAATTCCATTTTCAAGGTGAGTTTTCTGACTTTTGGACTCTTCATATAGGCATCATTAATGGTTAATTTGTGAATGAAAAATGTAGATATCTGTGCCGTGAAGCCATGTCCATAGTTTTCACTTATATTGCTTGAACTTAGAGGATTTTAAGTTTGAATCACTGAAAAAATTAAGTCAGAATTTGGTACCATTTAAAATTCATGTTCATCTTTGAGTGTTAGCTTAAGTTATTAACATGGTTGGATTCGTGATGAAATTTCCAACAACTTTCATGTTTGTACTTTTAAAAATGGTTGAGAAATGAGAGAGATAGCAATTTCAAAAAAATCATGTTGAATGGTATGGCGCGAGGTCGAAGATGATACAGGCCTAGGAATATGTTTCAAATATATATTTATGGTTTTGTATCAATAAAAGGATGTTAGCCACCCCAGTGGTAGAAGCGCACGCCTGTAACTATAGGGACCTGGGTTTGAGCCCCAGTGGTACCCTTTTGTTTTTTTCACTTTTTCTTATTTCAGATTTAATGCAAGCCAAGCCAGCACGTGTACCATGTGGCTTTCTCCATCACCATCAGATCAACCAAGCCATTAAATCCAACACCTCACATGCGTGTCCCCATGATGCACCCTTCAAGGCTCCCCACACTGGAACACTAGAGGGCGCTGATTTTGTTTTGGGCCTGGAACATTGTTTTTTGGCTTCTCACCCCCCCCCCCCATGTTTTCTTTTTCACACAAGCCCATTTATTTGATTTTTATTTTGTTTTCTGACTTGAACAAAAAAAATACTTTTGGGCCTAGCGCCCCTTTTACTACTATTAACAACCATTTCTATTTTTTTTAACCCCCCTGACTTTAAATGTTATATTTTATTTTCTTTTCTTTTTTCTTCTATTATTATTATTATTATTATTATTATTATTATTATTATTATTATTATTATTATTATTATTATTATTATTATTATTATTATCATTTTATTAAATAAAAAAATACCAAAAATATTTTATATTTATATTTTTAGATATTTAGGATATTTTCCATTTAAATTCTTTTAGATAAAAAGACAAAAAAAACATTTTTTTCTAACAAATTAATTTCTTTTCTTAATTAATTAATATTTAGATAATTAGGTTTAATTATTATACTATCCTTTTGTAAATTAAAATTAATTTAGAACTTAGGTTTATTTTAATTAATTAATTTTTATTTTTATTTTTAATTTAAAACCTTTTCATAAAAACCCTAAAAATCCTTTTTAGTTAATTTCTTTTCTTAATTAATTTAAGTTAATATTATTTTATTAACCATTTTCTTAATTAGGTTAAAACTCTTTCATAAAAATCCAAACAAAAAAATTATTTCTTTATCTATTTGCATTTGCATTTTTATTTTCAATTTTGTACAATATTCAATATGGTTGTAATAGTTAATTAGATTTAATTTTCTTGCAAAAATCTCTATTTGTAAATTTGTACACCCCTTCCCCTATTGATGTAATAGCTTAGTATTTTTATTTTCCGCAATTTAATGCTTTATGTAAATGCTAGTAATTAGGGTTTGTATGAAAAGATAAAATCAATGCTTAGAAAACTCTAATTCAAAGACAAAACAATGCATGTAAATCAAACACCTGCACACTTTGCATGTAAATCCTTGAGAAATAAATGGTCATAATACGCATGTAAGATGTATTAGCAAAAACAAGCAAAATACAAGATCATAGTCCCTCGATGACGCTACAAATGTTGCCTTAAGAATGATCATAGTCTCTCAAAGAAAATGCTAAGATATCTTACAACATTGTTATTCATGACTATACGATGACCCTTTCCCGTCCCTTTTACATCCAAAGACAATATTACTTACCAATCCATGGTAAAATAACAATGTCAAAGGAAAGAGGAAATAAACAAGAAATACTTTTGAGTAGGTAGAATGTTCCTAGTTGCTTGCTCATTTTCAAACCAAAACATCCTTGCTATTTTCAAAACAAACACCAACACTTTCAAGACATCTTACAAATTTGAAACATTTTCAAAAGACAAACACTTTGTACGCGTTCTTATAGAGACGAGAACCATTGCAAAGACACCTTTTCAAAATCACTTTCAAAAAACACATTCCACAAACACTTCTTTGAACTATTTTCAAAACAACACTCTATATGCGTTCTTATAGAAACGAGAGCCATTACAAAGTAACATTTTCAAAATACTTTCAAAAACCCACACCACAAGCACACATTCAAACAAAATCAAGTGATCTAGCAAGCAACTAAGAGCCCGTAAATAACTACGGATGAAAAGGGTACTAATACCTTCCTTTTTCATAATCTACCCCCCGAACTCAAGAAAACATATCAAAGGTCTTTCCTGTTCTTTTCAACCTTTTCTTTTGGATAAAGGAAAATTCGGTGGCAACTCTTGCTAACTGCAAAATTTGCAATCAAATGCAAAACCATCAAGTCAATTCTCCCACCGTGTTACACATGACAAGTCTAGCAGCATTGTCTCTAAAGTGGAACACATAGCTTTTCTAGCTTTGTGGTTGCTCGCTTCGTTTTCTGCACCAAGTCACTTCAAGTGACTAAGAAGATTCTCACCCTTGCGACGCAGCTTCATCATGGCTACAACCTTTGTTTGGCCAAATTGATTTTGGCCAACCTGTATGAGTCCATCAACAATGGTGTGACTTAGCTTAAAGTTATTGGATATAGGGCGAGTTTGCTCCTTTTTGGCCCCTTCTGGCTTCTTCAACTTTGGCTCAACACCACTTTTGAATTTTTTTTTCTTCCTCAGAAGAACAAGATTAATGAGAAGGCCCCAGAAATCCTAAACAGAAGGTTCTAAGGCACTAGATTAGTCATGTTGACTCTAACTGATGAGGGTTAACAATTCCAAAAAGCGTTTACTAGCTTTGTAGTGATGTTTGCAAATCCTAAGGAATTTATTTCGACTATGGCTCCCTTTGCAAGTCGAAGGGTTGGTCCAGAATGGTTTATTCGACCATATCCCTCATCTGATGAAGAGGACCAAGTGGAGGAGTATGTGGCTATTTGGGAATCGTTTCTTTGCCCAAGAATTATGCCACTAAGATTCAAGAGATCGAAGAATCAACTCAGTTTGATTGCTTATCAACCGAATCTTGTCTCTCGCTAATTTGGCATCATCCAATCACTCCCTTATCCAATCTATCCCCGAGAAAAGTCTCTGCTGTTTTATAATGCATACTATTCAGAGGATGCTGCTACCAATCATATTGGTAGGTACGTTGGTCAAACCGTACTAACTTTGTTCGACTTCAAACTCAATTTTTTGTGTTCGCCTATCTTTGAAGACTGGTGGAAGCAGTACTATGACGAAGAATTCTTCGATGCAAAAGACTTTGCTGACCGTCTTTAAGAGGAGTTTATACTGGTCTCTGACAAGATCAAAAAAGGTAATCTTTCTTTTCAAAGAAAATGCCTTATTTTCTTCGGTTCAATCATTTGACATATGGCTTATACTTGTTTATTTTCTAGCCGTCAAGAGAACCATTACCAAGGAAGTCGCTGAAAGCGCAAAGGGAGGAGACCTTTCTGTAAAACCTCCACCACAGGTAAATACTTTCTGCTATAACTTTCTTTTCAACATATTAATATTGACGTTGATGCTTTCGACTCCTTTCTTTTTAGGACACCAAAAAATCCACGCCAATGAATAGGAAAGTTCAAGAAATTGAACTTTTTAGTGATGAGGAAGACACACCTCCTATCCCTCTCAAGATGCAAAAGTTGAAGAAACCAGTTCCCATTCCTGAGCCTCGCCAAAAACCAAGATCAACGTTACGGCCACCAAGCCTAAACCTACTCCCATCATCCTTTGAGAGCCAACTGAACAAGAAATAGTGACTAGAATGAATGATCCGAGCGAGAGTGACAATTAAAGTCCTGGTGCTGAAGTTCCACCTAAGGTAATAACTTCGACCATCTAAGAATATTCCTTGAATTAGATTTTTGCAATAATTCTGATAACTGTTAGAACAAGATTGGTTCTGATCATATCTCAGAGTTTTGATGATAACAATAAAATATATTTTATATAATTGATACTCTGATGAGCATATTTATTTGTTTCAGATAATGTTCTGACTGAAGTATTTTCCTAGATGAAAATCATTTTGACATGCTGAGCTGAAAATAAATGAAGAAGTTCTTTGATGAAAGAATTATTTGTTTTAGCGCTAGTTCTGATGCTGACTCTGATAAGAAAATATTTAATGCATATTCTAAAGCTTAGCAAGTTTCCTTGTAAACTATGTTCAGAAGAATTCTGCAAGCAAGCGCTGATAAGAAGATTTGCAAGCATACTCTGAAGCAAGGCGTGAAGCTAGTTCTGATAGAATAAAGAAGCTAACAATTCTTGTCAAGTTTCAGGAAACATGCTCTGACAAGTGTCGTTTGCTCATTTAATGCAAAGACGGCTACATGCACTCAAGTGCCTACGTTAGTTCATTGGAAAATGAAATACTGCAACAAACATGCAAACATTTATTGCTCCACACTTTTGAAGGCAGCAACGGTCGTTTTCTTTATGCTATAAATAGAAGATCATTTATTGCAAGCCAACAACCTAATGACGTGAAAATATTTTGCTACTCACATATTATTTTACAAACACTTTGTGCAAAACTAATCTTAGTGAAAAATCACAGTTTGTGATATAGCTTTCTAAGAAGCAATTTGTTTCACTATCTGTAAAGATTTAATTCTTGTATTTGTTCCTTGAGAGACCAAGCTTGGTCATATTTCTCAAGAAGGCTAGGACTAGTTTGAGTCTTAGTGGTGTGAGTCACTTGTAAGTTTACTTGTGCTTTGAAATGTTAGTCACAACAGTTTGGTTGTGTGATTGTAATCTGTTTGATTATAGTGAATTAATTCCTTGTTGAGAAAGGCGAAATCACCTTGGTGGGTAGACTGGAGTAGTTTGATTTCAAACGAACCAGGATAAAAATAACTGTGTCTTTCCATTATTGTTGAGCCTTTAAGAAAAAGAAAAAGAAAAACTTATTCAAGCCCCCCCTTCTAAGTGTTTTCTCACCTTCAAAGTGTATCAGAGCTTGACTCTGAGCGCTAACACTTAACCGTGTCAGGAAAAGATCCAGAAGGAAAACACAAATGGCAACTGAACAAAACAACAATAACTACAAAAAACCTCCTGTGTTTGATGGAGAAGATTTTGAATATTGGAAAGATAGACTAGAAAGTTTCTTTCTAGGTCATGATAGTAGTTTATGGGATATAGTCTTTGATGGTTACACACATCCTATAGACTCAGAAGGAAATAAGATTGATAGAAAAAATATGGATAGACAACAAAAAGCTAATTTCAAAAATCACCACAGAGCTAGAAATATTTTTATAAACGCTATCTCTAAAATGAAATATGAGAAGATCACAAATAGAGATACAGAACATGATATGTTTGAGTCTCTCAAAATGACTCATGAAGGAAACGCTCAAGTGAAGGAGTCTAAAGCTTTGGCTCTCATCCAGAAGTATGAAGCCTTCAAAGTAGAAAAAAGTGAATCTATAGAAGTTATGTTCTCAAGGTTCCAAACAGTGATCGCTGGCCTGAGAGTTCTGAACAAGGGATACACTAAGGCGGACCATGTTAAGAAGATCATCAGAAGTTTACCCAGAAGATGGGCACCTATGGTCACTGCTTTCAAAGTATCAAAAGATCTGAACAACGTGTCTCTTGAAGAAATCATCAGCGCTTTAAGAAATCATGAGATAGAAATTGATGAGCACGGGCCTCAGAAGAAAGGTAAGTCTGTTGCCCTTAAATCAATTAAAAAATATGAAACTAACGTTTTTCAGGATGAAGAAGGAAACTCTGAAGAATCTGCGTCAGAAGAAGATGAACTATCCTTGCTCTCCTGAAGGATCAACCAGATGTGGAAGCATAGACAGAAGAAGTTCAGGAACTTCAAGAAGTCATAAGATAAACCAGAATCTTCTAGACACAAAAAGTCAAACAGAAGAGAGATAATCTGTTATGAATGTAAATAACCTGGACACTACAAGAGTGATTGTCCAAAACTACAAAGAGAAAGACCAAAGAAAAAGTTTGGTAGAAAGAAAGGTATGATGGAAACCTGGGACGATTCAGAATCCTATGAAGATGAATCAGATTCTGAAGATGAGAATGCCAACCTAGCTCTGATGGCTACTACAGCAGATGACTCAGACTGTGAGTCAGAACAAAAAGAGGTATTCTCTGAATTTCCTAGAGTTGAACTTGCTGAAAGTTTATAAGAACTTCTAGAAAACTATAGTCAACTCAAAATCAAATACAAGAAACTCAAGAAGAGTCTTGCATCTGATCTTGAGAAACATGAAACAAAAAACTCTGAACTCAAAGAAAATAATTTTAAACTTAAAGAAGAAATTCAAAAGGTTCAAAAAAATTTCTATTTCAGAGTCTGCGTCAAGTTCAAAATACATTCTTAAAGAATATGATTGTAGCTTTCAAACTTTTCTTACTAAAAGCATAAATAGAAGCAAAATGTCTTCAATGATCTATGGAGTTAGTGGGAACAACTGAAGAGGAATTAGATATGAAACTCCCAAAGGGAAGGAGACATATATACCAAAACCTGTTGCTAAGATGACTTTCACATATAAACCTCTGAACAAACAATTCAAATTTGGACACACACATGATATTAAATATATATCACACTCTGGAAACTCTTATGCTAATCCAAAGTTCAAACATAACTTTAAATACTCTAACCCAAGAGGACCCAAAAAGATATGGGTACCTAAGGAGAAAATAATATTTGTTGCATATGTCCTTAATAGCCCAACTGAGACACCAGTCATGGTACCTGGACTCTGGGTGCTCACGACACATGACGAGAAGAAAGTCTATGTTCCAAAACCTGGAATTTATAGTTGGAGGAGACGTCAAGTTTGGAGGTAATCAGAAAGGGAGGATTATTGGTTCTGGAACCAATGGAAACGGTAACCTTCCTTCTATCTCTAATGTTTTATTAGTTGAAGGATTAGCGCATAACCTATTGTCCATAAGTCAATTAAGTGACAACGGTTATGACATTATCTTTAATCAAAATTCTTGTAGAGCTGTTAGTCAAAAAGATGGAACAATCGTCTTTTCTAGCAAGAGAAAGAACAACATATACAAAATTGATTTGTCATATCTTAAAACTTAGAATGTTAAATGCCTTTTGTCTGTTAGCGATGAGCAATGGGTATGGCACAGAAGATTGGGACATGTCAGCTTAAGAAAAATCTCTCAATTAAATAAACTAAATTTAGTCAGAGGACTTCCCAATCTGAAGTACAACTCAGAAGCTCTGTGCGAAGCATGTCAAAAAGGAAAATTTTCAAAACCTTCTTTTAAATCAAAAAATGTTGTTTCTTCTTCTGAGCCATTAGAACTACTTCATATTGATCTGTTTGGGCTAGTTAAAACTGCATCCATCAGAGGCAAGAAGTATGGATTGGTCATTGTTGATGACTACAGCAGATGGACATGGGTTAAGTTTTTAAAACACAAGGATGAGTCACATTATGTGTTCGTTGACTTCTGTAACCAAGTGCAAAACAAAAAAGATTTTAGAATTATAAAAGTCAGAAGTGATCATGAAGGAGAATTTGAAAACCTTTATTTTGAAAAACATTTTAAAGAAAATGGTATTGTTCATAATTTCTCTTGTCCTAGAACTCCCCAAAAAAATGGAGTTGTAGAACGAAAGAATAGAACGTTGCAAGAAATGGCCAGAACCATGACCGATGAAACAAATATGGCTAAGCACTTTTGGGCAGAAGCTGTGAACATAGCATGTTACATTCAGAATAGAATCTCTATAAGACCTATTCTTGAAAAGACTCCCTATGAATTATGGAAAAACAGAAAACCCAACATTTCATATTTCCATCCTTTTGGATGTACTTGTTTTATTTTAAATACTAAAGATAATCTGAACAAGTTTGATTCTAAAGCACAAAAGTGTTTTCTGCTTGGATATTCTGAACGCTCAAAACGCTATAGAGTATACAACAAAAAAACTCTGATTGTTGAAGAATCAATCAAAGTCAGGTTTGATGACAAGCTTGGCCAGCAACAGCCAAAGCAAATTGATATTTCTGTAGGTATAGAAGATCATCTCTCAAACTCTGAAAAGTCAGAAGCAAAGGAAGACTCGTAAGCAAAGGAAGACTCGGAAGATCCTCCTCTTGATAATGCTCTGGATAATCTCATAATCTCTGAACAACCCACTCAGAAAAGGTTTCCCATAATCGCTTCAGCTCATAAAGAAGATGTGATTATTGGAAGAAAAGAAGATCCCATCAGAACAAGATCCTATCTCAGAATCAATGAAGAATCATTGTTTGGGTTGGTATCTCTGGTTGATCCAACCTATATTGATGAAGCTCTGGAAGACAATGATTGGATCCTAGCAATGCAAGATGAACTCAATCAATTTTCCAGAAATGATGTATGGGATCTAGTTCCAAGACCCAAAGGATTCAACATTATAGGAACTAAATGGGTTTTCAGAAACAAACTAAATGAGCAAGGAGAGGTGGTCAGAAACAAAGCACGACTGGTTGCACAGGGTTATAGTCAACAAGAAGGAATTGATTATAATGAAACCTTTTCCCCAGTCGCCAAGTTAGAATTTATTAGATTATTAATTTCTTTTGCTGTTCAAAATAACATTTCATTATATCAAATGGATGTTAAAAGTTCATTTTTAAATGGATATATAGAAGAAGAAGAAGAAGAAGTTTATGTCCATCAACCTCCTGGCTTTAATGACTCAAAGTATCCAGAAATTAAAAAAGTCTTTATACGGTTTAAAACAAGCTCCCAGAGCTTGGTATGAACGTTTGAGTAATTTCCTTTTAGAAAAAGATTTTACCAGAGGGAAAGTGGACACAACTTTATTCAAAAAGACATTTAAAAATGACATTTTAATTTGTCAAATTTATGTTGATGATATTATTTTTGGAACCTCTAATATATCTCTTGGAAAAGAATTTGCTGAGACCATGCAGGCAGAATTTGAGATGAGCATGATGGGAGAATTGAAGTTCTTTATGGGAATACAAATTAACCAGACTCCATAAGGTACTTACATACATCAGACAAAGTATGTTAAATAACTTCTGAAGAAATTTCAGATGTCAGAAAGCAAAGATGCTAAGACACCGATGCATCCAACATGCATTCTAGGAAAAGATGAGGTAAGTATGAAGGTAGATCAGAAGCTCTACAGAGGTATGACTATATCCCTTCTCTATCTGACTGCATCTAGACCTGATATATTATTTAGCGTATGTTTATGTGCTAGATTCCAATCAGATCCTAGAGAATCTCACTTAACTGTTGTTAAGAGAATTCTGAGGTATCTGAAAGGTACTACTACCATAGGTCTGTGTTACAGAAGATCAAAAGATTTCAGACTAGTAGGTTATTGTGATGCTGACTTTGCTGGAGATAGAATTGAAAGAAAGAGCACCTCTGGAAGCTTCCAGTTTCCGGGTGACAACCTTATCTCATGGTACAGCAAGAAGCAAGCAACAATTGCACTTTCAACAACAGTAACTGAGTATATATCTGCTGCTGGATGTAGTTCTCAGATGATCTGGATGAAAAGTCAGCTATAAGATTTTAATCTTTATGAAAGTAAGATTGCTATCTTCTGTGACAATACCACTGCAATTTGTCTTTCTAAAAATCCCATTTTGCATTCTAAAGCTAAACAAATAGAAATTAAATATCATTTTATAAGGGACTATATTCAGAAAGGAATTTTAAATTTAAACTTTGTAAAAACAGACCATCAATGGGCTGATATTTTTACCAAACCCCTTTCAGAAGATAGATTTAAATTCATTTTGAAAAATATTTGTATGGAATTATGTCCTGAATAAAATTGTATTTATCTTCTGTGTTTGCCTTCAGAATGTTCTGAAATGAATGTTCTGATTAACAACTCTTCAGAAGTTAGAAGAGAAGTTACATCAGAAGCTATATATAAAGTTCTGAAATGCTCTAACGTTTCATTACAAGTGTAGTTCAGCAGTTCATTTATATCAAACAGTTGTCCCATGCAACCTTCAGGAGATGAATATGTGGTGTGTTTCTGAAAGGTCACGCGTGCTAAGCTATTGACGCTGTTCCTAGGTAACTGTTATGATTTGCTCAAATCTCACGCTTTCCCCTTAATTTTCAATATCATTAAATGCTAGTAATGATTAGATTCTTTTTAATTAATTTTTTTTCTTAAACTCTTTTTACATTTTCATTTTTAAAAACCTTTTTTCTTTCTCAAAAGTTTTCATAAATACCTTTGTAAAAACCCTTTCTCACTTTTTACCTTCTCTTTCAAAATTCAACCTTCTCTTTCATATAAATATCTTAGTGTCATTATGATTCTTGTTTTTGTTTTGTTTTGTACCTCTGAATCTTTTTTATTAAAAAAACTTTTTTACGCTCTTTAATTTTATATACTTTTTGATTATGACAAAAAGGGGGAGAAAATGAGTATTTTGATCTAATCTCTGATTAACAGTTATGGGACTAAGTCTCAAACATTACTAACAAAATACAAAGATTTCTTTCTATGTTTAAATATTTTTGAAGGTATCACTAAACTTTGGAAGTTTAATCATCTGAACATTATCTTCAAAAGACTTGCTGAAGAAATCCTAAAAGAAAAATCTCAAAGCTCTGATGAAAATTCTCAGGAAGTTTTTCTTATAGAAATATTTATTTCAGGGGGAGATTATTATCTCTTATTCAATTTTATATCAAAATCTGAATATTTTTGTCATCATCAAAAAGGGGGAGATTGTTAGAACAAGATTGGTTATGGTCATATCTCAGAGTTTTGATGATAACAATAAAATATATTTTATATAATTGATACTCTGATGAGCATATTTATTTGTTTCACATAATGTTCTGACTAAAGTATTTTCCTAGATGAAAATCATTTTGACGTGCTGAGCTGAAAATAAATGAATAAGTTCTTTGATGAAAGAACTATTTGTTTTAGCGCAAGTTCTGATGCTGACTCTGATAAGAAACTATTTAATGCATCTTCTAAAGCTTAGCAAGTTTCCTTGTAAACTATGTTCAGAAGAATTCTGCAAGCAAGCGCTGATAAGAAGATTTGCAAGCATACTTTGAAGCAAGACGTGAAGCTAGTTCTGATAGAATAAAGAAGCTAACAAGTCTTGTCAAGTTTCAGGAAACATGCTCTGACAAGTGTTGTTTGCTCATTTAATGCAAAGACGGCTACATGCACTCAAGTGTCTACGCTAGTTCATTGGAAAATGCAATACTGCAAGCAAACACACAAACATTTATTGCTCCACACTTTTGAAGGCAGAAACAGACGTTTTCTTCATGCTATAAATAGAAGATCATTTATTGCAATCCAACAACCTAATAACGTGAAAATATTTTGCTGCTCACAAATTATTTTACAAACACTTTGTGCAAAACTAATCTTAGTGAAAAATCACAGTTTGTGATATAGCTTTCTAAGAAGCAATTTGTTTCACTATCTGTAAAGATTTAATTCTTGTATTTGTTCCTTGAGAGACCAAGCTTGGTCAGATTTCTCAAGAAGGCTAGGACTAGTTTAAGTCTTAGTGGTGTTAGTCACTTGTAAGTTTACTTGTGCTTTGAATTGTTAGTCACAACAGTTTGGTTGTGTGATTATAATTTGTTTGATTATAGTGAATTAAGTCCTTGTTGAGAAAGGAGAAATCACCTTGGCGGGTGGACTGGAGTAGTTTGAGTTTAAACGAACCAGGATAAAAATAACTGTGTCTTTCCATTATTGTTGAGCCTTTAAGAAAAAGAAAAAGAAAAACTTATTCAACCCCCCGCCCCTTCTAAGTGTTTTCTCACCTTCAATAACAACCTTACAATCCCCAGGACATTGCTGGCACTTCCAAACAGGCTCGCATTGTAGAAGACTCTGTCACTTTGTTAAACAGTGAAGGCGATCCCACTTAAAGGCCTTCTTCAGTGAAAGGGTCTTTTGTAAGTTCATCCAATGAGGTGAACCAGACTTCTGAACATCAAGATGAAGCCATTGGGGAGCCAAATAAATAAGTCCCTAGTGAGGAAGATTCTGATTTGCCACAAGCGAATCTTAGGGCTCCACAGGCTATTGATGATGGGAAGGAAGAAGACGAAGCTGCTGAAGATGAAGTCTAACCGGAGAGGGAGGGAATACCAGAGGGAGAGAATCAAAATGAGGATATTTCGGAGGCTGATGAGAGATAGAACCTTGTAGAGGGAGCAAGAAACCCTGCAAATGTTGAAGGTGCCCATGTCTAGATACAAGATTTATCTGTCGGAGAAAATGTGGCCCGTGTCACCAATGAGAGAGTCACTTCGACAGGGTCCCGTACTAAGGAGGATTTGGTATTAATAAAACAGAATAATCCTCTTGGCTACTTGAATTCCATTCTTGAGGGCAGAGAAAGTTCTTCCGATCAAAGTCACGATGCTACGACTGCGTCTGGAAAATCTACTTCAACATCTCCTCTTAAGGAGGCACTTCAGAAAGTTAAGGCGCAACTTTTTAAAAGAGATTTAATGCTTACCTTAGATGGAGAACCTACTGATCCTTCATTTATGAAGACCACTTTAAGAGTTGTCGACCTTCTTGTTGCTTCTTCTGACATCGCCAGTGTTATTTTAGATTTGACTTCGATCATCGATCAGGTCTCAGCTGATTATAATCACCGAAGGACTCTCAATCACGAAATTAAAAAGGCCAGTGGCCATGTAGCTTCTTCCTGGGGTGTTTCCACTGAATCAGCTTCAAAGCTATAGGAGCTGTCGAAGGAACAAGAGGCTAGGCAGAAAGAAGTCGAAGAAATCAACCAAAATATAGCCAGCATGAAGGCTCAGATCAGAGAATTGGAGGCTAAGATTGCCGCAAATGATAAACAAAAAGAAGAACTTCTTGTTATCAACACTGATTCTGAGATCCAAGAGGAACTTGGTGATGGATTAAAATATGATGATCAGGCCCAAGCATTAGATGCTAAAATCGAAGCTCTTCATCAGTCAAAGGCTTTGTGCGAAATATGTTTGGAGCTGCAGAAGATCAAATATCTCCAAATCAAAGCCAACCTCCCATTTTTATTTTGACTTTTATTTGTATAATTATGTTTTTGTAATGACTTATAGCCACTTTGGATGCTTAATGCATTTTCTACTTTGGCTCTTTACTTCAACTGAGATTAAACATTGGTTATTTTAACCTCTTTAAGTACAGGTCTATACTTTTTCAAGTATTTACCATTTACTCTCAAGAGCCTTTGATCTTCATTTAACTCTTCGATCTCATAGGCACCACTAGACAATCTTTGGATAATCTTAAAAGGTCCTTCCTATTTAGGAGACCATTTTGCCATATTTCTATCATTTCGATCCATTGGGAGAATTACCTTCCATACCAGATGCTCAGGCAATAATATCTTGGGTTTTACTCTTTTATTGTAAGATTTTCCACTTTTTTCTTCTATATCCTTAAGAGATCTAAAGCTCTCAGTCTTTCTTCGTCCAAATCAACCAATTCGTCTAACATCATATTCCAATAAGCTTCAGAAGGGATATCTTGATGTTTCTGAATTCTTGTTGACTGCATACAAATTTCTACTAGCAATATTGTGTCATGGCCATAGGTTAATCGAAATGGTGTCGTTCTGGTAGCTTCCTTAGGAGAAGTTCGACACGCCCATAAGATTTGGTCCAACGTTTTATGCCAATTCTTTGGCTTTTGTCCTACATGCTTCTTTATCAAGCCAATTACTACCTTATTTTCCGCTTCAACTTGTCCATTAGCTTGTGCATAGTAAGGCGTAGACGTTAACAGTTTGAATCCAATTTTTGTAGCAAATTCTTGCATTTTACAACCAGTAAATACTGATCCTTGGTCAGTTGTTATTGTCTCATGGATTCCAAACCTATATATAATGTTCTTTTGAATAAATTCAATGACATTCTCTTGGTCTACATTGACTAAAGGAATTGCTTCAATCCACTTAGTGAAATAGTCAATGCCCACCAATATATATTTCTGGATTTTAGACGATGCTGGTTGAATCTCCCAATAAGATCCAAAGCACATTCCCTAAAAGGCCAAGGTTTCACAATTGAGTGAAGTTCACTAGCAGGTACATGCTGGATGCCTGTATGTATTTGACATTCTTGGCAGCCTTTTGCAAACTCCACGTAATCTTTCAGCGTAGTAGGCCAATATAACCCTTGTCGAAACAACAAACATTTCATTTTATGGCCTACTTAATGTGCCCCACATGCCCCAACATGTGTAGTTGAAAGGACTATGTATACCTCTGTTTCACTTAGGCATTTCAGTAGTACTCCTTCAGGCGTCTTTTTAAATAACTCGTTTCCCATTAGAATATAACTTAGTGCCCTATATTTTGTTTTTCATTTTGTCGAAGCCATTGGATTTTGCAAATAATCTAATATAGGTTTTCTCCAATCTTGTTCTGTTAGATTGTCTATGAATGAAATTTCAAAGTTTTCTTGGTCAGCGTACCCCAGTTTTGTTGTTTCCAAATTTGTTGGAGACAACTTAGTTGATTTTACTCTTCCTCTAACTTCGATTGCTTGTTGTAATTTTTCTTTTGAAATTTTATACCCAGATGCAATCTGTGCTAAGTCATTAGCCACTTGATTTTCCAATCTTGGTATATGTCGAATGTTGATCACTTCAAAGTTTTTCAACAAATAATTTGCTATTACAAAATACATGATAAGATTTTCTCTTATACATTTGTATTCTTTTGTAACTTACCTTATGACTAACTCTGAGTCTCCCATTATTTCGAATCGAGTTGCCCCCAATTCCAACAAGATTTCAAGGCCTACGATTAGAGCTTTATTACGCAGCCTTATTGTTCAAACAAAAACCTTCGATCTTGTACTTGAATGTTATTGGAATTTTATTTGGAGAAATAATTAGAACTCATACTCCAGTTCCATCTTTACGACTGGAATCGTCGAAGTATAACTTCCAGGGTTCGATCTCCAAGTAGTTTAATGATTCTTCATTTATTGAGTGGTCAACTATAAAGTCTGCTACCACTTGACCTTTTACAGCCTTAAGAGGCATAAAGGTTAATGAATACTCAGTTAATGCAAGTGCCCATTTGCCAATTCGACTGTTCAAGATGGGTTTCGACAACATATATTTGAAGACATCAAAATGAGACGAAACGTAAACATCGACCGGTTTAATATATTGCTTGAGTTTTGTACATGAGAAGTAAACACATAAACATAGTTTTTCAACTTTGCTATTGTGATAAGGTGGGAGAATTGGCTTGGTGTTTTTCATTTCGATCGCATTTGTGCGGACAGCAAGAGTCACCATCGACTTTTCTTTTATCCAAAAGGAAAGGTAAAAAAGCATAGGAAAGACCTTTTGAGATTATTTCTCGGGTTCGGGGGATAGATTATGAAAATGGGAGGTATTAGCACCCTTTTCATCCATGGTTTTCCATGGGCTCTTAGTTACTCGTTTAGATCACTTGCTTTTGTTTGACAGTGTGCTTGTGGTGTGGGCTTTGAAAGTGTTTTGAAAAATATCTTTGTAATGGTTCTCGTTTCTATGAGAACGCGTACAAAGTTTTGTTTTGAAAGATGGTTCAAAGATGTGTTTGTGGATTGTGTTTTGGAAAGTTTTTGAAAAGATGTTTTGCAATGGTTCTCGTCTCTATAAGAACGTATACAAAAGGTTTTGTCTTTTGAAAATGTTTTGAGATGAAAGTGTTGGTGTAAAATGTTTTTTGTCGTGAGCAAGCGAGCAACTAGGAGTGAATCTACCTATTCGAAAGGTCCCAAGGTTCTTTTCTTCCTCCTTTTAATGTTGCTATCTTACCATTGATTTGGTAGGAAGCCCCGTCGTTGGATGTAAAGGGACAGGCGCGGGTCAATTTTACAGTCATCGAAAGCAACTTATGTGAAGCTTTAGCAATTTTCGTAAGGGACGAGATCGTTTTATCGAAGGCAACGTTGAGGGTCGTCGAGGGGACTACGATCTTTTTTATTAAAGGGTCATTGCTAAAACGTCTCATACTCGAGGGACATGACTGTATTTCCGAGGCAACGAGCGAGGTTATCCTAGAGGTGCGCGTATGAAGAAGTGTGTTTGATTCAAGTTAATTTGATCTTTGAAATTAGGTTAACTAGCGATTGATTTTTTTGATCTTTCCATACACGCCTAATTACTATACAGTAATAAGTAAAACAATAAAAATGCGGAAATTGAAATTCTACGCTATTACAGAGCTTTGAGAATGGGGGTACAAATTAATGAATGGGGGTAACGGTAAGAAATAAATATTTAAATCACACAATACAAGTCCAAACCGTTAAATAATTATTTAGGTTAAAACTCTTTTCATTTGATAAAATTAATTAAGGACTTAATTAATAATGTCAAACAAAAATTATTTTAAAGTTAATAATTATTTAAAACAAATATTAATATATTTACATTTTTTAAATATATGCTGAAGAAATAAAAATAAAATAATGAAAAAGAAAATATTAACAACAAAAAAATATAAAGGGGAAAACTAGAAATGGGCCTGCAAATAAAGCAAAATAGGGGTGTAGAAATTAAAAAGCCCAAATGTTTCTGGCTGATCCAGTGTAGCAACCCCCTGGAGGTATACCACGGGCGTGCATCTAAGATGCATTGAAAAGGGCTGTAATAAATGATCAGATGGATGGATGATGAGGGCGCATCAGATTAACATGGGGATGCAAGTGGGGATCACCCAGGGTGATAAAAGGGGTGGTGACAAGTGTCACCACCAGATTGGGCCTAGGCTCTATTATCAAAACAAAACAAAAAGAGAAAGGCTGAAAGCATGGGCCTCATAATTCATTGTTTTTCTCTCTCTAAATGCTCTGCCCTATCTCTTCTCTCTTATCATGAGCCTTCACCGAAGAAGACCCTTTGGTCGCGCCGGAAATTGCCTTACGACAGTGACGGCGGTGGCGTGCCTCAAAACCTTATTTTTCTTACATCTTTCTGATCGTCTCTTTCCCCTGGTTACTAATTTATGATTAATTTCTGTAGATTCTTATTTAATAACCCTAAATCTAGAAAAGGGGAAAATGAAACCCTAACTCTCCGTTTAGTGCGATCGATGAAGATAATGATGCATGCAACGACAGATCCATGAGAGTACAGGAAAGGGAAGAAAGAGATCGCCTGTGAGGTCCAGATCTATAACCTTACTAACCTCTTAAATCTCTTTTTTCAGTAAGACGGCTCTGACTTTGTGCTTGTGAATGACTTTCTTTCTTCTTCTGAACTTGTGTTATCCTGGTTATCAGATTAGGGTTTTTTTCGCTGTTTATTTGCATTACTAACTTGCTGGGTTTTGTGTATTCTTAATGGACTTTGAAAGGGGGGAAAATGATGAACAAAGATATTTGACTTTTTTGCTATTTGTTTGCTACTGATTTGCTTATGTTTTTTTTAAATAATGATGTTTGATGACAATGCTGGGGTGGTGGACTTTGGTTCTATGTTTTTGTTATTTTCTGGTTTCTAGTGATGGTTTGATGGTTGTTTTTTATGGATACTGGTTTTTAGTGATGGTTTGATGGTTGTTTTAATGGATACTGTGATGTTATGGGTTTTTTAGTGATGGTTTGATGATTGTTTTGATGGATACTATGATGTTCTGGTTTTTTAGTGATGGTTGTTTAGATGGATATTGTAATGTTCTGGTTTTTTAGTGATGGCTTGAAGGTTGTTTTAGATGGATACTATGATGTTCTAGTTGGTTTGAGACAAAGGGTTTTCTTGAACTTTTGGTTCTGAGTTTTTTGTGGTTTTTATCTTTTCTAGTTCTGTATGTCCCCCTGATATCTGATGGTTCTCTCCTCTTTTATAAAACAATGATCCTTGTTATCTGGTTAGGGTGAAAAAATAGGAGGGAAAAAACTTTGAATTTTGATAGTTTTGGCTTTTCTAGTTTTGGGCTTTTGAGTGCAGTTTGAACTGTTGCCATTTTGGTGCAAGTCTGGGCAGTTTTTTAGACTGTATTGCAGACTAGTTTGTTATGGTTTATGTTGACATGCTTTTGTGCAGAACTTGGACAGATTTTGGACTACTATGGGCAGCATAAGGAGGCTTTTTGAGCAGGTCTTCTTGGACTGTTTCTTATAGTAACCTGTTTGTCTTGGCATGGCTTTAGGTTATTTGATGGTTAGGTGATATCTTTCCTCTTTCCTCTTTTTAAGAGATAAAGCATTTTCTAAAGTGTTTGCTTATTTTTAGGAAAATGATGGTATGTTGACTTATATTACAGCATTTGATGCCTTTGTCTTGTTGCTTTCATATTGTTTGTTTTGTTCTATTGCATACATGTGTTGCTGCCTTTGTTTATTACATGTTGGTCTGCAGCATTTGTTGTGGTTTTGTTGCAGATTTGGTTCTGCCTTGGACAGCTTGCTTGTTGTCTAATATTTTGCTTGCCATTTCTTGCTGCCTTTGTTTGTCCTGTGCTACTGTTAGGTATCTTTGATATATATTGGTTACTTGTTGCCTGCTATTTTGTTGTTTGCACTTGCTGCCTTGCCTGTCCAATTTGTATATTTATTTCTTTTTTCCCCTTTTTTGTGAACCAAGACCTAGGTTTTGAGATTTGCAGAGATAGGGAGAAATGGACAAACAAAATTCTGATTCCTAAAAGCAAACCCTAGTGATCAAAAATCAAATTTGCTTGGACTTTTCAATATTGATTTTTGCTAATATTCTCTTTTCTTTTATCACATGTACAAACAAATGGCAAGCAAAGACAATGATAAAGAGAAAACCAAGGCTAGCAATGGGGAATTTCTTGAAGATGAAGCAAAGAGACTTGAAGAAGAAGCAATTCTTTCCTTGTAGATTTGACTTTGTATTTCACTTGTAATTTACTTACAATCATTTGTAATCATTTTGTGAATGACCCACAAAACTGTAATGAACACAAAGCTTGAGTAATAATGAAATTTGTTGTAAAAAACTTTGAGTTTTAGTTTAATTTTGAAATTCTTGATTGAATGTTTGGAATAAAACATCTTAGCTTGATAACTTGCATTTCAAGTAAACATAATATGATAGGATAAATCATGTATTTTTGCACTCTTAAACAAAATAAATGTTTAAAAGCTCAAACCCAAATGATTAATTGAACCCTCAATCATGATTGCTTAAAATGATAGTTTTAGACTTTGCACCTTGTTCAAACAGAATATGCTCTCAAAAGTAACATCAATCCTCAGAAGATTATAGTTAAGAAAACAAATAAAAATCACACAAATGCCTTTTCAGTTATCTGGGCCATGGATTGGGCAAACTTGCAATGTGAGGTTTGAAAATTGACTTAACAGACTTTGAGGAGACATGGTGATTTATTTGAAACTTTGATGACTCAAATTCCTTTGAGAAGTGCAAAACCCTAATGGCTGACTGGTTGCCTAGGAAGAGAATTTGCTTGATCAACTTTTGAGCCAAATTGAGTGTTTGAGAAACCCTGGGATAGCATCTTGAGTGAAAAATGGGAGGGAAAATTTTAGGGTACAACAGCTATATCTAGTCTTTACATCATTTAAAGCTCTATTGAGGTAATAGATGGGTCTTTCGACACCATTTTCATCCTCTTAAGCTAACATGCTTCCTAAGGTTTTATCAGATGCAACTATGTACAATCTCATACTCCTATTTCTACAAGGAGGTACCAGAATAGGTGGCTTGGTGAGGTATCCTTTGATCTTGTCGAAGGCCTCTTGTTGTTCTTGCCCCCACTCGAATCCTCCTTTGTTGAGTCGAAGTAGTGGTGAGAAGGCTTACATTTTTCCACTTAAGTTGGATTTAAATCTCCTCAGGAAATTTATTTTACCAAGTAGAGATTGTAACTCCTTCTTGCTAGTTGGCTCTTTCGCTTCCAAAATGGCTTTGGTCTTGTTCTGGTTTTTTTTTATTCCTTTTTTGTGGACCACAAAGCCTAAGAAATCCCTTGCTTTTACGCAGAAAGTGCACTTTAGAGGATTCATATTTAGACCATAGCTTCTCATCCTTTCAAAGGACTGTCGAAGGTGGTCTATGTGATTTTCCCCTGAAACACATTTGACAACAATATTGTCAATATAAATCTGCATAAACGTTTCAATAAAATCATGGAAGATGGAATTCATTTCCCTTTGATATGTTGCCCCTACATTTTTTAGGCCAAAGGGCATCACTACCCATTCATAAGTTCCTAAAGCTCCAGGGCATCGAAATGCTGTTTTCGACACATCCTCTTCAGCAATGAAAATTTGATTATAACCAGAGTATCTATCAAGCATACTCATGTATTCAAAGCTAGCAGCAGAATCGACAGGCATTTTTGCCACAGGCATTGGATATTCATCTTTGGGCGTTGTAGGATTTAAATCTCTAAAATCAATGCACACCCTTAAGGTACCATTTTTCTTTATAACAGGTACTATATTTGCAATCCATTCGACATACCTGATCGTTCGGATGAACTTGCATTTCAGTAGTCTTTCGACTTCCGTCTTAATCTTCGACAAGATCTCTGGTGCAAAACGCCTTAGAGTCTGCTTGACAGTTTTTTCCATGGATTTATTGGTAGTTGAAGCTCCACCAATCCTCTGTCGAGACCAGGCATTTCGTTATAATCCCATGCAAAGAAGTATTTTAACTCCTTCAACAATTGGATTATTTCGACCCTGAGCTCTGGATCTATCTTCGCACTGATGTATGTTGGTCTTTTCACCAAACCTTCTCTCAGGTCTATTTCTTCCAGAGGATCTTGCGCTAGCATTTTAACATTATTTGTCAGCGGATCCTTTTCAAAACCCAAAGGCTCATCATTATAGATGGAATCTAGCCTCTGGCTTCATACTTTCTCCCTTTTTAAGTCAGGTGGTTCTGGGTCGAAGTCTTTCCCAGAGCCTTCAGGAAATGGCACTTGTTCATTGGCTTTTATATCCATATACTTCACTTCAGCCTCTAGGGCCTCTATCATTCTGTTTTCGGATACATATGCTGAAATCCTTTGCAAGGCTTGTGACTCAGTCATAATCACTGAATTTACTTCCCCATCCTGTTGGATGTATATCATCAATTCCTCCAAAATCGATGTTGGACAAATCCTCCCTATCCCACTGAAACCCATGATCTGAGTGAAGGTATAGGGAACAGAAGGCGTTGGGTGATGGCGCCAAGTCGAAATTGGGAGGATTACATGGCCTTATGTGGGACAAATTTTTGTTGAAGCTTGTCCTGCCAACATTGTTTACTTCAGCCATATAATAGCTCTGGTCAACTTCTATATTCTCCACTATGCCATCTGGGCTCCAAATTGTGACACGCTGATACATTGATGATGGCACTGCTCCAATGCCATGGATCCATTCCCTTCCTAGGAGCATGTTGTAGTTGGGTTTTGCGGAGATGACCATGAACATCGTTGGTCGAACTATGGAACCCACTTTAAGTTCCAACTGTATTACCCCCATGGTGATCCCAACTCCACCTTCATAGTTCGATAGAACCATGTTATGGGGTTTGATGTCTTCATCCCCTTTTCCAATCTTTCTCAGCATGCATTATGGGATTATGTTAATTGTTGCTCCACAATCAACTAGAACCTTGTTTATGGTTGCTTCCCCTACTTTTACTTCGATGAACAATGGTTTGAGGTGATTCTTCATTGCCTCAGTGGGGCGTTCGAAGAAAGCATTCTGCTCTTTGACACAGTCGTTGTTAATAACGTAATAACAAACTGGCCTATGTTTGGCCATCTCATGTTCGACCTCCCAGTCAGTATCTTCGACTTCGACTTGGCGGTCGTATTCCCTGGGTAGTATTGACACTACATTCACCATAATATCCAAAGTAGCATCAGATTCAGAATTACCTTCATCATTTGATTCACCTTGTTCTGGCCACACCAATATTCTAGCAATTGATTTTCTTTCCAAAGGATTTCTTTTTTTTCCTTTTCACTTTCTTTGTGGCACATTGGTGCTTGATTCTGGTTGAGGCTCCTCTGTAGCCTCTCTTTCGGCTCTTCGCCGTCTTTGATATATCCTCTACTGGGAGTGCCACATGGGGTTTTTTCCCTTGTAGTTGCTCGACACATGAGCCACTTTGTTTGTTGTTGTAGTTTGGAATTCCTTCCTATAGGCCAAGGATGATCCTCTTGGCACATCGAATGTTTGCATTTCTCCTCACTGGGCCTTTTCCTGCTTGCTGTTTTCAGCCAAGTGTCCACAAGGACATTTTTTGGAGGCCTGAAAGTTGATGGCCTCTTCACCTGGTTCATTAGTCCATTCTAATATCCTCTTCTGGGATCATATCTGACCTCAGGATCCATGTTGAGTTGGACATTGGTTCCTCATTTCTCCTTTGCTGCCCTCACACCCTGTATGTGTTCTATAACCTTTTTGTCGAAGTTAGAGCTGTATCTTGGACACAACATGACTTCAGACTTCTTTTTCTGGCATCGTTGCAGAAAATCTGACAGATTATCATTCTCTTTAGGAAATGCAGTTTTATTAACTTCCTCTTGTCTGATGGCCTCTTCTGAAGCCTTCGCCTCAGATACTTTAACCATATTGACTTCTACATTGCTCTTGGCAGTGAGATTCAGCTTTTGCATCTTAGCTTCTAGGTCCTCTATCGAACCCGTGACGGCAGCCAAATAAGAACCTGCAGTAGTCCCTTTGTTTGAGCCTTCATTAGCTCCTTTGTTTAGGCCTTCAGTAGCCTTTCTCACCCCTTCGACAGTCTTTCTGGAGATGTTCCCAGTGAAACTGCCAAAAACAAGCTTATTGACGATGTCTTCTGAAACTTCGACCATGTTGATGCTTGATGGTTCAGCATAGTGGGCATCATCTTGAAATGGGTTTTCATCGATTTTCATCAGAGGTTTGTCAGCAAACTTGAGTTTGCCTTCTTTGATCACTCCTTGAACGAGATCCCTGAAAAGAAAACATTGTGAAGTTCTATGGCCCAAAAAATTATGATACTTACAAAAACCTCTTTTCTTTCTTTGTTCTAAAGGAGGCATTTTTCCCTGGGGGAACTATCATTTGGCCATCTTTAACTAACAAGTCAAATATCTCATCACATTTTGTGACGTCGAAACTATATGTTTTCTTTGGGAATCTATCATTGTTCTTTTCAGATTTAGTAGGATTCTTCCCATTTGAGGGTATTAGCAATCTGCAAGAGTACGGTGGCCATTGCTTTAATTCTGCTAAATCTATTTTGCTTTCTTCGACAGCTATAGGATCACTAGATGTCTCTGGATCGTCATCATCCATTTCAACATAGGCTACCATTTATCTTTGATGAGTCTTAGTTGATTTAGCTTTTTCAGCTTTAAGACGTTCTACCTGTCGAACTCTATCGGCCAATTGGGCCATATCCCCCAGGTATTGGGTATCTAATTTTTTCCTAATAGAATAATCTAGGCCCTCTGCTGCCATTTCGACCAACTCATGCTCAAGCACTTGTGTAAAGCATCTGACTTTGAGCAGTCGAAATCTATTTAGATATTCATCTATTGGCTCAGTGAATCTCCTTTTCACACTAGCCAGTTCTTTCAGACTTATTTTGGTTTGTCCCATGTAAAATTGTTCATGGAACAATCTCTCCAATTATTCCAATTGTGGATCGAATTGGCTGGGAGGGTGGTAAACCAAGTAAAAGCATTTTTAGTTAGGGAACTTGGGAAGTACTTAATCCTAAGGCTCTCGTTATTTGATATTTCCCCAGCTTCTATCAAATATGTCGCCATATGTTCGACCGTAGACTCTGTTGTATCCCCGGAAAATTTGGTGAACTTTGGAACTTTCCACCTAGGGGGTAAATCTGTTTGCAAGATATACTCTAACAATGGGGATGTAAAGTTTGGCCTATGAAAGCCAATGTTCATTCCATTTTGTATCATGATACTTTCGATAATGGATGTCAGATTATTATTTGTTCCATAATTATGGTGTCGAACCTGTTGTATCACTTCATCAGCATTTTGGTTTCTATTTACCACAATTACACCTTGATCGACATCTCTAGGGATCTGTGGGGGAACTCTGGGTATTTTGACCCTAGGTTGTTCGATCTCCATTCTATGGTCCATTCTAACTGGCTGAAGATTTTGATTAATGGTCACATCTTCCTCTAAGACTATACCCTAATTCTCTCTTATTGGCGCTCTTTGGGATTGTCTAATAGGCTGGGGAACCCCAAAAAATTCAGCCATGCGCATCATTTTAGCTGTCATTTGCTGATTCAACTGGGTGGTGTTTTGTATTAGAGGGTTCAGCATTGTACTCAAAGTTTGTGCCAATGTTTGTACCATATCATGGCTACTTTCGTCCATTTGTTACCTCAAAATTTCCGTAGAAGCATTTGTGAGGCTTGGTATTGCATGGGATGCCCCTCCTAAGAGTTGGTTTCTACCCAAATTCTCCATACCAGTTCCAGATCCCTGTAATGGAAAAGACGCACTCACTAAAGGTTCTGAAAATGTGGACGCAACATTCATAAGACTAGCCATTTCAGTAGTTGGCATGCCATAAGGCTGGTCTCGACCCATCCAGGTTGTCGAAAATCCTGGGGGAACATATGGTCGAGATCCCAGATTTACCCTTGGTGGGGGTGTTTCTAATGGACCTCTGGGACCTAAATACGAAATGTATTGGTCCCGTTTGAGTTACTGTCAATGTTGGTGCCGAACCAACAGTTGATGGGATAGTTTCACTAACGGTTGGTGTAACACCCCAATTCTATCCAACGGTATTTATAATAAAATCAGAGTAATAAAATTCCAAACATAAATTGAGGCATCACATATTCATGGTTTTTCACTTTGCATTTTAATGCAACAACACAACAATAAAAAGTCGGATATACTGATCACATCATCATATATCATGTAAGCATATAATTATGCACAAGGCAGCGGAATCCATCAACGTCATACCATACAAGGCATATACATCTCCAAAATAATAATATCATGTTATGAACATAAACATGTCAAAATGCAACATATTCCACATATACAACAATAGGATATACATGTATGATATCCTAAACAGAATAGTCAAAAGCGCCCCATTCCCGAGTATCACGCTAATCAGGGAAGAGGCGACACAAAAAGACCCGAGCTAATCCATTCATCCACGAGGATCACCTGCACGTTACCAGTATAAAGGCAACGGCGAAACAAGTAAAGGGTGAGATAATTCAATCATATAAATAAAGGAATGATAAATAATATATAGTTTTCGAGTTATTAAAGAATACGGTAATAAATATTATCCAGCATACATTCCAATCTCACACCTTCATTTACCAAAGTAATTCGCCTATTCATCACCATAACCTCATCATAAAATCAATCACAATCAATGCATCGCACAATCATTCAACAACATCAACAACATAAACCCTGACGACGACACAATGTATAAATGTGACTCGACAATGTTTATGAATATGGTACCCGAGGCTACAGCCCCCTTCGCTATTGCCCTTAATTAGAGGCCATCATCATCATTTTCCATTAAGGCCGAGGCTACAGCCCCCTTCGCTTATGCTGACATATGTGACTCCATGTACACGACTCACATATTCAGCAACACAACAATCAACAACCACATCATTGGCGTAAGCCTTCAATAACTCGTTTACCCAACACCAAGGTAAAACGATCAACAACAACATATTTTGCATTATGCAAATCATCAACAACAATTCATCAATCGCCAAAATCATGCATTCAATTAATAGAAGCATATCAACAATATTCATAATTTAATTAATTCCGGATATGAATTAATATTCACCAAAAATATACTCGTCATAAAAAAATCATCCCAAAATAATCGGCATTAATAATATTATTAACATCACAACTGAGTCGCCGAAACGCAACTCGAACTGACTAATTCGGACCCGTTTCTATCATTTACCAGTTATCCGAATTACCGGTTAAACCCAATATAATTAACTTTATAAAATAATAATTCATTTCATAATATAAAGTTTCTGTTATAAAATGTAGCCAGAATATTTTATGTAACTGTTAATAAAACTAACATGTACAGAGAAGTATTGTTATCTGGTGTAGAATTAAAGCCTCTGATATAATGTTTCTGCTAAGAATACTACTAATAAGCTAGGAAACGGAAGCAATCTACATGGTATACTACTTACCAAAAGATTATATTAAAATATATACTTTAATGGTCTATATCAATTCTCAAATGACCATGTTAATACTTCACCTAACCATACTTTAGATCTAATGACTCCTGATATTTAAGAAAATCTCATTTTTATTCTTTATGTCCTTTTCTTCTAATACTCATGATTTATTTACAATAATTGATACTAAATTTTACATGTTACATATCAACTATTGTATTTCACAAATATAATAAATATTCACATAACCTAAATTCCCAAATTTAATGAAATTTTTCCTCAAAGCTACAACTGAATTAGAACTCACAAAACACCAATTAATATATTTTCCATAACACCATTAAATACCCAATCAATCCAAGAAAAATATCAAGAATCACTCATAACCCAAACTCATATAAAACTTATCATTAATCTATTTATAGGATAGAAATTATCAAATCCCTTACCTCTAGTTCTTAATTTTTAGCTAATTTTCCTTTTGATTTTTCCTTTTCAAAACACCAACCCTAGCTTTTCTGATTTTGCTCTTCTCTCTTCCTCACCTACCAAGTGCCTCTTTTCTCTCTTTGGCTTGTTTTGTTTCCTTGATACGGTGGGAGAACTGACTATGGTTTTGCGTTTGTTTTCGCAAATGTTTCGGTTGAGCAAGAGTCGCCACCGACTTTTTATTTTATCCTAAGGAAAGGTTTAAAAAGCACAGAAAAAACCTTTGAGATATTTTCTTGGGTTCGGGGAGTAAATTATAGAAAGGGAAGGTATTAGCACCCTTTCTATCCATGGTTATCCATGGGCTCTTAGTTACTTGCTTAGATCAACTTGCATCGGTTTTCAATTGTTCGAAATGGTGCTTTGTGAGTGGTTTTTGAAAATGTTTTGAAAAAAGATGCCTTGTCTAGGCTACCCTTGTAACAATTCTTTACTCGAATGTTTTACAAAAGGTGTTTGTCTTTTTGAAAAGATGTTTCAAGGTTTTTTGAAAGTTTGTTTTGAAAGTGTGGTTTGAAAAATAGGCAAGTGTTTTTGTTTTGCAAGTTGACAAGTACTTAAGAGCTATCTACCCTAAAGTTCTCAAAGATTATAGCTATGTTTTAACAATTTTGTTCCACCGTTGCATTTGGTGGACAATCTTGTGTTAGGATGTGAAAGGGACGGGCGCGGGTCATTGTTTAGACCATAATTGCAATGGTGCCAAGTATCTTTGGGCAATTTTTCCTTTAAGGGACTTGATCATTTTTTAGGCAACTTTTGAAAGCGTTATCGAGGGACTATGATCATTGGTATTATATTTGTTTTGCCCAAAGAGACCTAACATGCAATATGGCCCATTATTGAAGGCAACAAGTGGAATACCCTAGGGGTGCAAGTGTGATTAGTGTTGTCCATTTTCATGCTTGTTTATCTTGGAATTAGGTCAAACTATTTTTTGTTATTTTTGATTCGCATACAAACCCTAACTCTAACATGGTATATTTAGAAAGCATTAAAGTGCGAAATTTAAAGTCCTAAACTATTACAACACAATATATGGGAAGGGGGTACAAATGTTCAAATGGGGGGTATTTGACAAGGAATTTAAACCTAGATTATTACATCAATTTGGATTATACAAAATAATTAATGTACAATAATTAAATAAAATAAGAATAAATATGCAAGATGCAAAAATGTTTTTTATATGTATGAAAAAAGGTATTTTTTATATGTCAAATAAACAAAATAAAAAGTATTATTTTTTGGAGTTTTTATGTATTTAGGGCAAAACCCTAATTTATTAAATAAAAGGTATTAATATTTTAATATATACAATATTTAATAATTATGTACAAAAATAAAATAAAAATGAAGTATATTTATAAAAAAGGTATTTTTAATGTCAAATATTAATAAAATAAAAATGTATATATTTTTTATATTTTTGTCCTAAATATTCTAATAAATATATATGTATTTGTGTTATTTACTAAATATATATTATATATACAAAATAATAATATTTAATATTTATAAAAAAAGTATATTTTATATAAAATATTTTCAGAAGATAAAATAAAATAAAAATCAGAAAATAAATGTGTTTGCATTATTTTTTAGTATTTTGAATAAAAGTGTATCTATATATTTATTTATGTACAAATACCTATTTAAACAAATAAATGTCTAATAAATTCAAAAATGGTGTAAAAAATATTTTTTATATTTTTAATATTATGAGAGAAAATAAATAAGTCAGAACAAAAAAGAAAAAGTCAAAAAATCATGAAAATAAGCATAATGGGCCAAAGAGGTGTAAAAGTAAAAATAGGGTGCAAATAAGAAAAGATAGAACAAGCCCAGCCCAAAGAACCTTCTTCAACCTCTGGCCAGAACCTTTGTCAAAAAATGTGCGCTTGTACACTGATTCAAACATCTGGATTCCTGGACTTTTAGCACAAACTTTCAACATAAGAAATGTTAAGCATCAAGCCACGATTCTGGACATGTAAAGAACTCATCCTAACTCTCAGAAATGAGAGAGAATTTCCCCATTCCCAAATCTTAACCTAACTTTTTATCAATGTTCAGACCTTAAATTCTCACAGCATATACAAAATAAATGGAAAGTAAAGCTATGTACAGTTTCAGGGGCATGAGTAGAACACTTTTTATTCACAAACCTAGAGCTAACAATGCCTATATTAAGAGATAGAAGTTCATGAATATATCTGTTAAGTTGGAATCGTGTCTGGCAATGGAGGAGCTTTCAGGGCAAGATGATGGTTTGTACAGCTTGCTTGAAGTGTGAGGATGCTATTCCAATACTTGGTATGCTTTGAAACCTTATGTATCAAGCTGCAGAAGTCAACCTGCAAGAGGAAGAAATGAAAATGGCCAAACTGATTAGAGGAGTTACAGTCTACTTCTAATGTTTTGGATAGTTTGGATTGATGGTAAGGAAAGTGTTTGAACTGGTTTTGGCCAAGATGCACGATGGAAATGAGTTGTGGGATTCAAGTTGCAGAATATGCCCTGTTTTGCTACAAAACTGTGATTTTCTGTATATGGATGGATGAAGGGTGGTTTGGTCGTGTTTTAGGTCAGTTAGGGAGTGTGAAATGTGAGGACAAAGTTTTCTTAGGTTGGTCTTTTTCTGAGATGAGAGTTGTGTATGGTTATGCTATGTTTCTTCACACTTAAGCAAGAAAATGTCCACTTGAGTTCTAGGCTGATAGAGGCCCCCCTAATGTGCTGCACCACTTAGTCTTGATTAGTGTAATTAGTCTAATAACTTGTGCCAAAAGGATATGCACTGTACTTGCTTGGATTGCAAATTGACATAAAGTTCCACTTTTGCAAAAATGGCCATTATGCTTTTTCTACTTTGGGACTAAACCTCTATGTAAAGCTTGAACACATAAAATATGGTCTTGGCACAATGAGTTTGCATTAAATTTATGAGTGCAAAAGGGATTTAGGGCCTATAATCAAGAAATGCAAGCTGAGTTCAAAATTGCCTAAGTGTATGGACATGTAATTTGGTCATGAACAAAGTGAGTTTTTCCCCTATTGCCAAATTCGATTCTCCCTAACCATGAGGTTGTTTGATGAGTTCTTGGACATTTTGGAAAGCTTGGAACGTGTACTACAATCCATATTTGAAATGAAAATTGAAATTCCAAGTGGAAGTATGTGAAAAATGGTCTTGAAGTTAGGAAAAAATCCTGCCTAAAATAGGTCAAATTTTCTCTAAGTTAAGAATGGTTTGGTACCCTTGTTCCAAAAATTGTAACTTGAGCTACAAGCTTCTTTTGGGAAAACTTTGTGAATCAAAGTTGTAGATTTTGCAATATGCTACAACTTTCATGTTTTGACTTTTGCTTGAATCCAAATGCATCTTGGTGAGAAAGTGGGGCAAAGTTAGGGAAAAATTAGGGTTTTTCATAACTTAGAAAAATTCTAAGTTATGAAAAATCTTCATTTCAAACCCTAATTTGCAATTCTTGATTTCTTGATGAAAAAGTTTCAAGATTTGGCATGTTTTGATGAAAAATGAATCTTGACACTTGATTTTGACCAAAAAGTCAAAGTTTGACTTTTCAGTATACAGTCAAAATTGATCAATTGACTGGGAAATTCAACTGTCAATCTTGTGTATTTGAGATCTTTTGAACTTGTTGAGTATGTCAAGACAATTCCATGGGGTCCTTGAGTCCATATGTGAGCTTGGTTTGCCATTGGCTAGGTCAAACAGTCAAAAATTGCCTTTGTGCAGTCAAAACCCTAAAAATGACCATTTTGCCCTTTTGGTGATCTGATCAAATTTCTTGTGGAATTGTGATCCAAACTTGATAAAATGGTCCATGTGAGTTCATGATGTTGATGTGGGTCAATTTTCATGAGATTTGACTGTCAATTGGCCACAGTTGACTTTTTCTCCAATACAGCTGATTTCTAGGTCAATTGTCCAATTGACTGGGCAAAGCCTGGAATCAAGGCTTGAAACTTGATGTGGATAAACTTGGGAGTTCAATATGAAGCATGAAAGTCATCTTAGGCATTTTAGGTCAAAACATCTTTGTGCAAACACAAACCCTAATTTGGGTCAACAGTGCAAGGAGAAGTCTTGAGCAGATGAAACCCTAACTGGATCTTGAGTTCCAAGGGCTTTGTGATGAGAAATGTTGAGAAAATGGGAGGGCAAATTTTGGGGTACAACAGTTGCCCCTGTTCAATCTTCTTGAATCCGAAGAGTTAGATTGGCAAGTTTGCCTTTCGCGACTCGAGGGTAAAAGGAGATTGGACACTAGAGTGCCCTTAAATTTGCACTCGTCAAAGCAATGGATGCGGGAATGGGCTTAGAGATGCCATTTGGAGATGGGCTTAAAGATGCCATCTGGAAGGGTGACAGAATCTTGTCGGGGATGGGCTTAAAGATGCCATCTGGAATGAGTATCGGAAAGGTGTCCATGCTTTGGATCATCTCCAAACCGGGGGTCTGAATAAGCAATAGATTGACATCCGTATCTGGAGGCATCCGTAAACTATTTTCAAAAGTTGAGAAGAGTCTGAACAAGCGATAGATTAACATCCGTTGTGGGGAAGAATCCATAAACTGTTTTCAGAAGTCTTGAGAAGAATTTGAACAAGCGATAGGTTAACATCCGTTACTTGGAGAACCCGTGAACTGTTTTCATAAATCTTGAAGTTGAATAAGCAATAGAGTAGCATTCGTTGTTGGGAAGAATCCATAAACTGTTTTCAAAAGTTGCATCTGAACAAGCGATAGATTAACATCCGTTGTTGGGAAGAATCCATAAACTGTTTTCAGAAGTCTTGAGAAGAATCTGAACAAGCGATAGGTTAACATCCGTTACTTGGAGAACCCGTGAACTGTTTTCAGAAATCTTGAAGTTGAATAAGAAATAGAGCAACATCCGTTGTTGGGAAGCGTCCGTAAACTGTTTTCAAAAGTTGCATCTGAACAAGCGATAGATTAACATCCGTTGTTGGGAAGAATCCATAAACTGTTTTCAGAAGTCTTGAGAAGAATCTGAACAAGCGATAGGTTAACATCCGTTACTTGGAGAACCCGTGAACTGTTTTCAGAAATCTTGAAGTTGAATAAGCAATAGAGCAACATCCATTGTTGGGAAGCGTCCATAAACTGTTTTCAAAAGTTGCATCTGAACAAGCGATAGATTAACATCCGTTGTTGGGAAGAATCCATAAACTGTTTTCAGAAGTCTTGAGAAGAATCTGAACAAGCGATAGGTTAACATCTGTTACTTGGAGAACCCGTGAACTGTTTTCAGAAATCTTGAAGTTGAATAAGCAATAGAGCAGCATCCGTTGTTGGGAAGCATCCGTAAACTGTTTTCAAAAGTTGCATCTGAACAAGCGATAGATTAACATCCGTTGTTGGGAAGAATCCGTAAACTGTTTTCAGAAGTCTTGAGAAGAATCTGAACAAGCGATAGGTTAACATCCGTTACTTGGAGAACCCGTGAACTATTTTCAGAAATCTTGAAGTTGAGGATGAACCGGTGTAGGGTTTCCTGATGATGAGCTCGTGTAAAACTCCATCTGGATGAATCTGGAATAAGTCAGAATGTTGCCATGTCTGGGTCACATCTGAACTATTCCTGGAAAGAATCTTGGAAGATAATGATTTTTGTTTGTCGACTGATCTTACCTGAAAAGGTAAAGAGTTAGTTGTATGCAATGTCATGAGGCATGACGCAACGTATGTTATATGATATGAATGTAAATGAATGCGCATGTAAGCTGGAGAGCTGTCTTGCAAAGGATAGATGAATCCGAGATGGCTGGAGATAAAAGCATCTTGACTGCTGCCGGGAAGAATAATTCCTGGTTGTTGCTGGGGAATAAGGAGCTTGGGTTGTATACCAATCTTCTGGGGAATTCCTGTCTTGAGGAGATCTTCACTGGAGAATCTTTGAATATACAATGAGGAACTGAAAACTGAAAGTCTTCAGATTTTCTTGGGGAATACCAGACCTTCAAAACGTCGAGGGTCCTAAGAACCACTCGCGGGGACTTGGAATTTCCTTGGTGACTTGCAGGGTAAGAGAATTTCTGATGATGTCTACTGGGGATTTTTGAACCTGGTAGACTTAAGCTGGGGAGATAATACTGTGAATCTCTAGCCTAGTGAGAAGTAACTCTGAGGGGAGAAGGTTCACTAGTCTGGCTCCACTGGGGATTGATAGCCTGAAGCTTTAGCTCTGCTGGGGATACTGAGACTTAACTCTGAGGGGAATTGAGTTCTGGAGGATTCTCTGGCTGGGGAAATCAATTTTTTTGAGAAAGCTTTTCCTGATGAGGATCCTGAAGCCTGACTCTGTTTAGGGAATTAAGTTCTGACTGAGGAATGTGGATTTCAAATCTGCTCGGGATTTCCTTTGAAAGGGTATCAAGATATCCAACTGCACCTTCAACCTATCAGTAATCCTCTTTCTTGATTCATAATGAAATGATTATGTTCAAATGCATATGCCTATTTAACAAAACATTGGACGTTTCTCAAAATAAAACAATTAGTGCAAGAGAAAAGAAAAAGGAAACGACACAAATTTCTGGGAAAAGTATTTGTATTAACTTTCTATGAGTATATTTGTACAAAGGAGACAATCATCCTAGTAAGAGGATTTCGTCGTAAATATTGAAAGATCTATATAAAAGAAAGATGACTATGTGAAATAATTCCATGGGATTCCATTCCGCTATAGCCTTCATAACTCTGAATATCTGTCCATCCAATGCTTCGTCTGCCGATGACTGGATTGATCAGAAGCCTGGAACTGGTCGATGAAGAGATTGTCTTTGAAGTGATCCGACGAGACATAGTCATACGCTTTAATTCCCTAACTTTTGCCTGAATCGCCCTTTCGGGTTTTCGATCCACCGGGAAACCCCTTTTTGCTCAAGCCGCCCTTTCGGGTTTTCAACTTGCCGGGTGTACAGATTTTTTTGTTTTTATCCCTAATTTTTGCCTGAACCGCCCTTTCGGGTTTTCGGTTCACCGGGATGCCCATTTTTGCCCAAGCCGCCCTTTCGGGTTTTCGACTTGTCGGGTTATTTTATGCGTAGTATCTTTTGACTATGTCTGCGTTCGCAGGGTGCGGCAAATCGTCGCCGTCCATGGTGGTCAGAATCATCGCACCACCAGAAAATATGCTCTTGATCACAAATGGTCCTTCATATGTAGGAGTCCATTTGCCCCTGGGATCACTTTGCGGCAAGATAATCCGCTTGATTACGAGATCTCCGACTTGATACACTTGACGTCTGACTTTTTTATTGAAGGCCTTGATCATCCGTTTTTGATACGTCTGACCATGGCATATAGCAGCGAGTCGCTTCTCGTCGATCAAATTGAGTTGATCAAGTCGGGTCTGAATCCAATCATCTTCATTCAAACCTGTGTCCTTCATAATCCTTAGAGAAGGAATCTGAACTTCCATAGGCAGGACAGCTTCCATGCCATATACCAAAGAAAATGGGGTTGCCCCGGTTGAAGTACGTGCCGTCGTACGGTATCCATGTAGAGCAAACGGTAACATCTCATGCCAGTCTTTGTAAGTGACTGTCATTTTCTGAATGATCTTCTTGATGTTTTTGTTCGCAGCTTCAACAGCACCGTTCATCTTCGGCCGATAGGGAGATGAATTGTGATGATAAATCTTGAACTGTTCGCACAATGCGGTGATCATCGTGTTATTCAGATTTGTACCGTTGTCTGTGATGATCCTGTCTGGAACACCATACCGGCATATGAGATTTTGCTTGATGAAGCGGGCAACCACATTTTTAGTAACAGAGGAGAAGGAAGCCGCTTCGACCCATTTGGTGAAATAGTCAATGGCAACCAGGATGAAACGATGTCCGTTGGAAGCCGTGGGCTTGATTTCTCCAATCATGTCGATGCCCCACATTGCAAATGGCCAAGGAGCAGTCAGAACATTGAGAGGAACCGGAGGGATATGAACTTTGTCAGCATAGACTTGACATTTGGTTCCAGATTGGCACCCACTTGCACCTCCTTTCGGTCTTCCTCGGTCCCTAAGTTGACAGCTTCCAATGACTCTTCGTGAGGTAAGATGGCCCTTTCCTCTTGATGTAGAAGTCTGGCTAGTTCCCCTGGTACTTCACAACCTTCGTCATCTTCATACTCGGCTTGATTGACCAGATCTTCAGAGTTATTGAAGGATATAGCAGAATAGTTACCCATGGAATCCGGAGTGGATGGGTACCTGCATTTGTGAGTGTGGGTGTGTGTAAGGGATAGCCATCCTTAAACAAAAATGCAAAAGGAAAGAAAATGAACACAGCAGTTTATCAAATGAAAAACGTCCAATGAATCATTAAACATGGCATATGGATATGAAAATAATCAAAACCCTTACAAATGGACCTACATGCCCCGGGCAAGGCATGAGGTAAAAAGATAGTGTACGGATTGTCGAAAATAAATATTACAGACCGAATAGGAAATGTTTGACAGATAAATTACTGATGAATAAAAGTGATGGGGACAAAGTCTTTTGCCTCCCAGTTGCATAATCCTCCTTTGATAGTTGGGTAAATCCACTCTTCGATGTCGCTCTCCTTGTCTTCATCCTCCAAAGCGTTGATTCTGTAGGGAGAAATTTTGATTGGCGCCCTTTCAATCTTCGAACGGCGCATAGCTTTCTGGCCCGCGGCAGTGAACCCTAATCCAAATTTGTCTGTTTTATGTGGAATATCAGGCAACTTCCCCCATGCTGAATTCTTCCCCTCCTTTATTGCGGCCTTTGCGTCCTCCAGAGATGCCATCTTGGCCATCTGCTTTGGTACTTCAGCTGCCAACTTTGCTACTGTTATTTCGGGAAGGACTTCTTCGAAATGCTGAAAAGGCGTCTCAATGAACTCCCCCTCTACCTCCACATACCGGAAGGAGTTCAAATGGCTGATCATGTACTCCTATTCGCCATGGACGGTTATGATCTTCCCTTTGACAGGGTACTTCAACATTTGATGCAAGGAAGAGGTGACTGCCCCGGAGTTGTGTATCCAAGTCCTACCCAACAAGCAAGAGTATGACGGACGGATGTCCATCACATAGAAAGTAGATTTAAACACCTCAGTGCCCACCTTGATGGGAATATCAACCTCCCCATGGACCATCCTCTTCGAACCATCGAAAGCTCTGACAACAATATCACTCGGCTTCAGCTCTAACCCTTCACAATCTAGTCGGTCCAAGGCCTTCTTAGGCAGTACATTCAGCGACGAACCGGTGTCGACCAAGACATGTGCGAGAGTAGTTCCTCGGCACTCGACTGAAATGTGCAAAGCATCATTGTGGTTTCTACCTTTAGGAGTTAGGCCAGCATCAGAGAAACCTAATCCATTGTCCGTAGTAAGGCTGGCCACGCAATTTTGGAATTGATCCGCAGAGGTTTCCTGGGGCACATGGGCTGCCTTCAGGAATTTTATCAAAGCTTTAGCGTGCGCTTCTGAGCAAAGTAGTAGTGCCAACATGGAGATCTTTGAGGGGGTTTGCCCCAGTTGTTCTACCACATCGTAATCACTCCTTTTGATTATCTTCAAGATCTCTTCCATTTCTTTCTTGGAGGTTTCCGGGATGACCAAGGGTTGAGCCCTCGTCCTGACGAGCTCATCTTGGGTTCCCTTACCTTTATCAGCAATGGTAGGAGGGACAATACTAGGAACAACAACATCTTCAATCAATGGGGTTCTAGCGGAGAGTTTTATTGGTACAGGGATAACCTTGTCAGCAGATGAGGGTCCAAAGATTTCTCTTGGAGGGGAAATCTCTGGAGAAAATATTCTCCTACTCCGGGTGATTTTTCTCGTGCCCGCAATGTTTCCAATGCTGGCTTCTTCTTCATCCGAAATTTCTTCAGTGATTTCAATTTGTTTAATACCATGGTAGTAGACGTCACCTCCGTAGTTCCATGGTATTGACTTCTCAGAAATGTAGGGGACAGGCCCTGGCATTGTTATCTTCAAAGGAACGGACTTCGTAACTGGTGTAATCTTAACAGGCTTTTTGACGGCCTTGGAAAGATTGGCGTGAATGGTTATGATTGAGACATCTTCAGTATGGGTTGGAATAGCGGAAACTTTTTCAAACAAAATTTGTCGACTGTCCATTAGGCCTTGGATGCCTTTCTTTAGTAACGGACAATCAAACGGCAGAGAGTAACAGCAGTAGCAATCTTCCTTACATCCCGGGAAAATCCCGGCCTTTAACAGATTCAACTTGATGGTTAACAACGGAGTTATCAGATCATTGACATTAGCAACATACAAATCTTCTTCAATGGCATTGACATTTCGGCCGTGCTTCGGCATTGGAGCAGATATCACGTTCGGCTTCTCCGGAGCGTCGAACTCCACTTCCTTCGCCTCTATCAGGTCTTGGATTTTATGCTTGAGTGCCCAACAATCGTTGGTGTCGTGCCCGACACTGTCAGAATGGTAGGCGCATTTAGCATTAGGATGATAATGCGGAGAGGACGTATTCACATTTTTTGGTGCCTCTTTGATAGTGGCGAGATTCAACTTTAACAGATGGGGAAGCACTTACGCTGGAGTCATATTAATGCGGGTGAACTGCCGTTGTGGCCGTTCCACCCGTTGTTGATTTGGTCTGGACTGGTTATAGCGAGGCTGCTCACTTGAAGGGTTTTGGATCATTACGGCCCCCACAGTTGGCCGGCGCTCAGTCTTCCCTGCTCTTCTCTGGGAGTATACAACAGTCGTTTCCTTCTTGAAAGGCTTCTTCTCAACACTTGCAGCGGCACCCTTCTGAATCTTTCCTGACTTGATGCCAGCTTCTATTCTTTCGCCTGTTAAGATCAAATCGGTAAACCCCGCGGAAGAGTTACCAATCAGATGATTGAAAAATGGCCCAGATAGGGTCCCCAGAAACATATCAACAAGTTCACGGTCGGTTAAAGGCGGCTGCACCCTGCCAGCCAAATCCCTCCATTTCTGTGCATATTCGTTGAATCCTTCGCCTGTTCCCAATGACATACCCTGAAGTTGGGTACGCGTAGGAGCAAGGTCAGAATTGTACTGATATTGTTTGTAAAAGGCGACGGCCAAGTCTTCCCAGTTTCGGACACTAGTTCCCTCTAGTTGATAGAACCACTCCAGTTGAAACCCAGAAAGGCTGTCTTGAAAGAAATGGATCCAAAGGTTCTTATCTGCCGTATAAGGTTGGATCTTCCTTACGTAGGACCTGAGATGCATTTTTGGACAGGACAGCCCGTCATACCTCACAAAAACTGGCACTTTGAACTTTGGGGGAATCACAATCCCGGCAACTAAACCCAAGTCTTCGAAATCCAAACCCGGCACCCTCTGTAGTTCCATGGCTGCCAACCTGTCTTCTAAACCTTTGTATTTATCATCAGCCGGAGGGTATTGTTGATCAGAGTAGTCTTCATCCTCTTCGGCCTCCTCTTCTTCCACATCGGACTCGGAAGGTACCGCAGCCCCACCTCCTTTACTGGTTCCCTCCTCAAAAGTAGGAGGAAATTCAAGCACTCTTCTGGCCTCTCCTTCAAACCTTCTCCCTAAAGTAGCCACCCCGAGTCTCTTTTTCTTCTTTTTCACTGGGTCTTTATTCCCAAGCAAGGTCTTTAGATCCTCCTGACCCTTAGCCAAGGTCATCAGGAGTTGCTGAAACTGTGCATTTTGAGCCTGCAAGTCTTTGACTGTTTGCTCGAGATCCATCCTACTGAAATAAACAGCAGAAAAATAAGGAAACCTGGCGTGAGACCTGCTTATGCACATGATGAATGGTATGCTTATGTATGCAATGCATTCAAGGATTTAGAATATTCAAACTTGTTGCAGACAAAAAAGAACGCACGTCATATTAATAAGAAGAAATTTGTTAGTACATAAATGCCCCATGGGCCAAATATTACAAAAACAACTTCTCAAGGTAAAAAGACATTGCGCATCCTCTTTGGTGCGATGTAGGTGTTGAGGGCCTCTTGCTCATGGAGTCGGCGGGTAAGCTCTAGAACCTTCTTCTCACTAGCGTAGAAGCTGGCTTCAAAAGTGTTTCGTTCCTCCTTGAGCTGAATCCAGCTCTTCTGCATTTCCTCCCACGATGTAGGCATGTCAGGATATAGCATGGTGTAGGGAACCTCTCCTTCCTTGACGGGCTCTTTAATCACAGGGAGAACATGAGGATAAGGCATCATTAGACTCTGGGCTCGGGCTCGTATCCATTTGAGATAAGGCTCAAGAGGGATGGAGTTCTTGTGCCCCAGTGTCTTGCTATCAACCTTGTTGGGCATCCTCCAAGCTCTGATGAATCTTTGGCGAAGTCCTTGCGCATCGTCGTCGAAGTCAAAAACTAAGTCAGGAATCAACATGTCGTGAGGGCCATCCCTCCGTGCATATCCAAATTGCCTTAAAGCTAGGCAAGGGTTGTAGGTAATGCCCCCTCTAATGCCAAGTAATGGGACATTAGGGAACTCTCCACAACGATCGACGATGATGACATTTTCTCTGGACCGAGAACACCAATGTACATCAGAGTGAGTAAGAGTCATCAACCATTGGGACCACCTTGAGCCTTGGTCATTCTTCAAGACAGATTGTGGAAGGTGCGAAATAGACCACCTTGCAAGGAGATGAGTACAGCACATGAGAACACCCCTCTTTCTCATTGTTCGTGTGTAAAATGAGTGAAGAATGTCTCCAAGCAATGTTGGTATTGGATTTCTGGATAAGAAGATTTTGACGGCATTGACATCTACCAGCTGATCAGGATTTGGGAACAAAACCAACCCATAGATGAGGAGTGCTACAATTTCTTCAAAGGCTTGTAGGTCCAATGAATTCCAACATTCTTGTGCCTTCTCAAACAAGAATTTTGCTAAGAATCCTTTGACGCCGCTTCTGGTTTCCCAATGCCCCTTGATGTCAGATGGTTGTATATGTAATGCTCGAGCAACATCTTCCGGCTTTGGTTCCTTTTCCGTACCGTTAAAGGGTAGTTGATTAAGGATAGGGATTCTTAGGAGTTGAGAAAACTCCTCCAAAGTGGGCACCAACTGGTAATCGGGGAAAGTGAAGCAGTGATGAAGAGGGTCAAAGAACTGGAATAGCACTTTCAACATGTCCTCTTTAATGTTGGTGTTGACTAAGCTGAGCAGTCTACCATGTCTTTCACTGAAGGGCGAGCTTTCCGGAATCCTTGATGTGAGCTCCTTGAGTTGAGGAGGGATTCTCACAAGGTTGACTTGGATGGTTTTTCTTCGAAGAATTTCCATGACCTACAAAACAAGAACAAAGATGAAGATCTAAACCCTTGAAATGGTTAGTGAATGCATATGATGCTTTATGATGTTTATGATGTATGCACAAACATATGTACAAGCAAATCACACCAAACCCTAGTTTCAGTCTTGCATGAGGTTTCATAGGTAAGTACCCTCTTGAGTGTATTTGGCTTAAAAACCTGTCCTATAAATAGTAACCGGGTTCTAAGGAGCTCAATATCACTGGATTGTTTTCATCGTTCATTGTTTTGGTTTAGCCACTTAACTAGCGACCAAAATATTCCAAGAAAACAACCCTCAATGAGTGTAGTATCGAGTATCTACCAACTTCGGACTGCACCAAAGCCGGTCATCTCACTACCCCTAATAAAAGGCCAAGATGGTCAAGTAAGGTTTTAGGTCATTAGTGCTTAGTGACATCACTCAGCGGCCCCGTACTCTCCTTGATTGAACTCAAGGGTTACCGGTACTCACAAATATGTCGCACTAATATAGCTATTGCTTCGACCGTGTCGGTATACCCCGCACAGTTTCCACAACATATTGCTATCTATGAATGTTTCCCCAAATCCGGGTGTAGGATTGCAAACCCAAACAAGAGAGCCAAGATATAAAGCAATCAAATCAAACAATTAGTCATGCAAGAGGGTGATCTAAGCCCTAAGGTTACTCCACTTTTAAACTTATTCCCCAGCAGAGTCGCCAGCTCTGTGATACGGTGGGAGAACTGACTATGGTTTTGCGTTTGTTTTCGCAAATGTTTCGGTTGAGCAAGAGTCGCCACCGACTTTTTATTTTATGCTAAGGAAAGGTTTAAAAAGCACAGCAAAAACCTTTGAGATATTTTCTTGGGTTCGGGGAGTAGATTATAGAAAGGGAAGGTATTAGCACCCTTTCTATCCATGGTTATCCATGGGCTCTTAGTTACTTGCTTAGATCAACTTGCCTTGGTTTTCAATTGTTCGAAATGGTGCTTTGTGAGTGGTTTTTGAAAATGTTTTGAAAAAAGATGCCTTGTCTAGGATACCCTTGTAACAATTCTTTACTCGAATGTTTTACAAAAGGTGTTTGTCTTTTTGAAAAGATGTTTCAAGGTTTTTTGAAAGTTTGTTTTGAAAGTGTGGTTTGAAAAATAGGTAAGTGTTTTTGTTTTGCAAGTTGACAAGTACTTAAGAGCTATCTACCCTAAAGTTCTCAAAGATTATTGCTATGTTTTAACCCTTTTAACAATTTTGTTCCACCATTGCATTTGGTGGACAATATTGTGTTAGGATGTGAAAGGGACGGGCGCGGGTCATTGTTTAGACCATAATTGCAATGGTGCCAAGTATCTTTGGGCAATTTTTCCTTTAAGGGACTTGATCATTTTTTAGGCAACTTTTGAAAGCGTCATCGAGGGACTATGATCATTGGTATTGTATTTGTTTTTCCCAAAGAGACCTAACATGCAATATGGCCCATTATTGAAGGAAACAAGTGGAATACCCTAGAGGTGCAAGTGTGATTAGTGTTGTCCATTTTCATGCTTGTTTATCTTGGAATTAGGTCAAACTATTTTTTGTTGTTTTTGATTCGCATACAAACCCTAACTCTAACATGGTATATTTAGAAAGCATTAAAGTGTGAAATTTAAAGTCCTAAACTATTACAACACAATATATGGGAAGGAGGGTACAAATGTTCAAATGGGGGGTATTTGACAAGGAATTTAAACCTAGACTATTACATCAATTTGGATTATACAAAATAATTAATGTACAATAATTAAATAAAATAAGAATAAATATGCAAGATGCAAAAATGTTTTTTATATGTATGAAAAAAGGTATTTTTTATATGTCAAATAAACAAAATAAAAAGTATTATTTTTTGGAGTTTTTATGTATTTAGGGCAAAACCCTAATTTATTAAATAAAAGGTATTAATATTTTAATATATACAATATTTAATAATTATGTACAAAAATAAAATAAAAATGAAGTATATTTATAAAAAAGGTATTTTTAATGTCAAATATTAATAAAATAAAAATGTATATATTTTTTATATTTTTGTCCTAAATATTCTAATAAATATATATGTATTTGTGTTATTTACTAAATATATATTATATATACAAAATAATAATATTTAATATTTATAAAAAAAGTATATTTTATATAAAATATTTTCAGAAGATAAAATAAAATAAAAATCAGAAAATAAATGTGTTTGCATTATTTTTTAGTATTTTGAATAAAAGTGTATCTATATATTTATTTATGTACAAATACCTATTTAAACAAATAAATGCCTAATAAATTCAAAAATGGTGTAAAAAATATTTTTTATATTTTTAATATTATGAGAGAAAATAAATAAGTCAGAACAAAAAAGAAAAAGTCAAAAAATCATGAAAATAAGCATAATGGGCCAAAGAGGTGTAAAAGTAAAAATAGGGTGCAAATAAGAAAAGATAGAACAAGCCCAGCCCAAAGGACCTTCTTCAACCTCTGGCCAGAACCTTTGTCAAAAAACGCGCGCTTGTACACTGATTCAAACATCTGGATTCCTGGACTTTTAGCACAAACTTTCAACATAAGAAATATTAAGCATCAAGCCACGATTCTGGACATGTAAAGAACTCATCCTAACTCTCAGAAATGAGAGAGAATTTCCCCATTCCCAAATCTTAACCTAACTTTTTATCAATGTTCAGACCTTAAATTCTCACAGCATATACAAAATAAATGGAAAGTAAAGGTATGTACAGTTTCAGGGGCATGAGTAGAACAATTTTCATTCACAAACCTAGAGCTAACAATGCCTATATTGAGAGATAGAAGTTCATGAATATACCTGTTCAGTTGGAATCGTGTCTGGAAATGGAGGAGCTTTCAGGGCAAGATGATGGTTTGTACAGCTTGCTTGAAGTGTGAGGATGCTATTCCAATACTTGGCATGCTTTGAAACCTTCTGTATCAAGCTGCAGAAGTCAACCTGCAAGAGGAAGAAATGAAAATGGCCAAACTGATTAGAGGAGTTATAGTCTACTTCTAATGCTTTGGATAGTTTGGATTGATGGTAAGGAAAGTGTTTGAACTGGTTTTGGCCAAGATGCACGATGGAAATGAGTTGTGGGATTCAAGTTGCAGAATATGCCCTGTTTTGCTACAAAACTGTGACTTTCTGTATATGGATGGATGAAGGGTGGTTTGTTCGTGTTTTAGGTCAGGTAGGGAGTGTGAAATGTGAGGACAAAGTTTGCTTAGGTTGGTCTTTTTCTGAGATGAGAGTTGTGTATGGTTATGCTATGTTTCTTCACACTTAAGCAAGAAAATGTCCACTTGAGTTCTAGGCTGATAGAGGCCCCCCTAATGTGCTGCACCACTTAGTCTTGATCAGTTCAATTAGTCTAATAACTTGTGCCAAAAGGATATGCATTGTACTTGCTTGGATTGCGAATTGACATAAAGTTCCACTTTTGCAAAAATGACCATTATGCTTTTTCTACTTTGGGACTAAACCTCTATGTAAAGCTTGAACACATAAAATATGGTCTTGGCACAATGAGTTTGCATTAAATTTATGAGTGTAAAAGGGATTTAGGGCCTGTAATCAAGAAATGCAAGCTGAGTTCAAAATTGCCTAAGTGTATGGACATGTAATTTGGTCATGAACAAAGTGAGTTTTTCCCATATTGCGAAATTCGATTCTCCCTAACCATGAGGTTGTTTGATGAGTACTTGGACATTTTGGAAAGCTTGGAATGTGTACTACAATCCATATTTGAAATGCAAATTTAAATTCCAAGTGTAAGTATGTGAAAAATGGTCTTGAAGTTAGGCAAAAATCCTGCCTAAAATAGGTCAAATTTTCTCTAAGTTAAGAATGGTTTGGTACCCTTGTTCCAAAAATTGTAACTTGAGCTACAAGCTTCTTTTGGGAAAACTTTGTGAATCAAAGTTGTAGATTTTGCAATAGTCTACAACTTTCATGTTTTGATTTTTGCTTGAATCCAAATGAATCTTGGTGAGAAAGTGGGGCAAAGTTAGGAAAAAATTAGGGTTTTTCATAACTTAGAAAAATTCTAAGTTATGAAAAATCTTCATTTCAAACCCTAATTTGCAATTCTTGATTTCTTGATGAACAAGTTTCATGATTTGGCATGTTTTGATGAAAAATGAATCTTGACACTTGATTTTGACCAAAAAGTCAAAGTTTGACTTTTCAGTATACAGTCAAAATTGATCAATTGACTGGGAAATTCAACTGTCAATCTTGTGTATTTGGGATATTTTGAACTTGTTGAGTATGTCAAGACAATTCCATGTGGTCCTTGAGTCCATATGTGAGCTTGGTTTGCCATTGGCTAGGTCAAACAGTCAAAAATTGCCTTTGTGCAGTCAAAACCCAAAAAATGACCATTTTGCCCTTTTGGTGATCTGATCAAATTTCTTGTGGAATTGTGATCCAAACTTGATCAAATGGTCCATGTGAGTTCATGATGTTTATGTGGGTCAATTTTCATGAGATTTGACTATCAATTGGCCACAGTTGACTTTTTCTCCAATACAGCTGATTTCTAGGTCAATTGTCCAATTGACTGGGCAAAGCCTGGAATCAAGGCTTGAAACTTGATGTGGATAAACTTGGGAGTCCAATATGAAGCATGAAAGTCATCTTAGGCATTTTAGGTCAAAACATCTTTGTGCAAACACAAACCCTAATTTGGGTCAACAGTGCAAGGAGAAGTCTTGAGCAGATGAAACCCTAACTGGATCTTGAGTTCCAAGGGCTTTGTGATGAGAAATGTTGAGAAAATGGGAGGGAAAATTTTGGGTTACAACACCTTTCCTATTCTTCCTTTTTCTCTAATAAACTAAAACTACACACCACCACCCACTTTGTACTTATTTTAATAAAACAAATAATACACTTAGTTTCTATTTTATTTTACTGATACCTCTATGTTACTACTTATGTCTTGGTTTGGTTACTCAAAAATAATAAAACACAACTTAACCAAATAAGCCCAAATAAATAAATATCGGTCCGAATAAATAAATATCGGACCGAACAAAATAGTTACCAGTCCGAATAAAATAATTACCGGACTAAATAAATAGATTCCGGACCGAACAAAATAGTTACCAGTCTGAATAAATATCGTCGAATATATTAATAATTATACCGATTAAAACATAGTATTATCACGAAATAATTAATAACAGATAATTTGAAAATAATAATATAAATATGATATTTAATAAATCGGGGCGTTACAGTTGGTATAGACGATGTTCCCGCAGTAATTGATGGAGGTATTTCTCCATTATTTGGTTGATTAGCCATTTCACTATTTCTTCTCCTAGTTGCACACTCGTTGGTGGTTAATTTACCACTTCTTAATAACATACAACACTTTGTAAAAGAAAATAAATTATGTAAAGCATTTATGTTAATATAAACGAGCAAAAAAATTAGCAAGGTCCCACTGGGCGTGCCAATTTGTTTACCATGAAAATTGGTAAACAACCGCTGATCTTCCAAAAAGGGTAATTTTTGGTTACTTCCAGGATCGATAAGTTTAATCCTAGGACATATACTAAATTTTGATAAAAATTCTAATTTTAATAAAGAACACATTCGACTAAGAAAGGTAGAGGTTTGAGATAAGTTTAAGTGTAGAAATATGGTAAAAAGTGCAAGTAAAATGCAAGGGAAAATAAACTTTGCAAGTAAGATAAAAGGTTGTAAGAAAGAATGGCAAGGAATGTAAAAAAGTTTGATTATAAAATGTGGTGTTTCAAACGTACATTCTCAGTATTCTTTCTCACGCAGCGGGTACTCGAATAATATTGAGTGACTTGTACAATTAGTTGAACACACGGAAATCTACATAGAATCCCTATATTTATACTAGAACTAGGTAACCGTCGAGGATTTGCCTCGCTCTAAGATGAGGACAAATGTCCTCTGCATGCACTTCGACTTATGTCCTTATGCCATGTTGCTTTCTTCAACTTCCAGATGAACTGCTTTTCCCTCCTTTCTTCAGATTCAAAATCACTTGTTGTTGATACGAGGTTTCCTGGTCGAAGGGCAAAGGCTTCTTGGTCGAACACCCCTTTTAACTTAGAAAATTTATCTAAGTATTTCTTCTCTTCTTAGCATAGCTTCGACACAACTAACATCACGAACTCTTTTGTCAAAACGTCTTTAACTTTAGATTTCTTCAACCTATTCTTGGCTTGTAGGACCAACATGTGTAGGTGTCAAATTCAGGAGCTAACAGTCCCAGCTTTCTCCGAGCAGAATTTGAGAGTGAGGTGAGGGTACCTGCAAGACACCCCAATGACAAAGTAAGTTCCAGAATGAGAAAGCAAGCAAGTGAGTCAGAAGTGTTCAATACCTGACCCTCTTGTAGGAGAGGGTATTTATAGCCCCCAGCGCTGGGCCAAGGTCTCCCCATTGGGCTGGTCAAGCAGGCCCAATGTGGAGATTGTCAGGTCCTACTTGAGTAGTAGGGACCTGCACGTGATCCTCTACCTGGATGACTTCCTCTGTAAGATCAGGAGGATATGGAAGCGATCTTTCTGGGGCCATGAAGATTCCGTGATACTCGGACGCGTTGATAGTCAACCCTACGAGGAGTATGCTCATGAGGTTCTTCTACTCATCGCGGATACTCCCGCTGATTGTGAGGTCGTGTGATAGGACCATTATTGGTTGAGGAGAGGATTGGAGCGTGACCTCGAGGTCCTCCTAGCCGGTGGTGATCTTCCCAAGGGTAACTAGGTTCATCCCCGTGCGGTGAGGTCGTTTCCTCGTGGAGAGTAATTGCTGCCCGGCTCGGTCGAGGGCAGAACTGTCCAACATGATTTTAATGACACAATTGGATTGGATCTCACATGGAGTTGAGCCAAGGGTAGGCCCAGTCCAGAACAATTATTATTATTATTATTATTACTTTGTCCTTTTTTTTTTGTCAATAAAAAAAAGTTGGGAACACTATAATGTAGTTGTTGTACCCCAAAATTTTCCCTCTCATTTTACTCAACATATGTTCATTGAAATCCTCAACTTGCCCAAGGATGCCTAAGGATTGATCAGGAAAATGCTCTCCTAAGACAATGAACCTCAAACTAGGGTTTCTATTCTCATCAAGATGGATGAACTCCAAAAGTCTCAAATATTTTCCATGGTCTTAATATGATCTCAAAATCATTCATGTTAAGTTTCATGCCTTGCACAAGGAGTTTTCTCAGTCAACTGCTCAAATGTCTAAAAATCAATTGTACTAGGTCAAAAGTAAATTGTGGCCCACATACAGTCAAACTTCAAGATTTTTGGTAAACATCAACATTTTTAAGTGGCATCCATCATTTGATCAAGGGTTGATCATGATTCCTCAAGGAATGCCCCAAATTCATCAAAACTCAAAAGTTACTAAATTAGGGTTTCTATAGGAAAAGTCAACCAAACTTTGACCAGGCATAACTTTCTCATACTTTATCAGGAATTTATCATCCAATGCTCATTTTTAAGAGAATAAAATTCCCTACAACTTATCTTCATATCTCAAGTTCAATAAATGCACTCATGAAAAGATATAAATTCAGACATTATAGGTCCTTTTCAAAAGACAACAAAAACACATTTTGGGTCAAAGCTCCTTACATGAACATGGAAGATCCAATTGAGATGAGATCAAAAGGGTTGTTTAGAGTAAATCCTAAGATTTCTAAAAATACCAAGAACACTCTCCTAGGGTCAAAATTGAGGAACATATGCATTGTCAAAGTTGACCATTTTTGGAAAATTGCATGAAGCCAATATTGACCAAAATTGCATTTTTTTTTCCTAATGGGCCTAACTTTTTATGTTTGAAACTCATTCTTAACATGGTCCACGACCCATAAAACCCTCCATGCTTTAATTTCTCATTTATTTAATTTATTTTTATTTTAATCATTAAAAAATCAAAAATTAAATAAATGATACAAATTTGTTTTGAGATTATTTTTCACTTAATGAATGGCCATATATGTTGTCACATAGCAAGAAATCGTGCCATGCCATGGAAAAGGAAGAGAATCTTCAAAATAGGAAACATTGGAATTGTTTTGAAACTCATTCAATTCATTTAATCTAGTCCATATATGTTAACCTAATGTTGATTCACTACTTAAGCAAGTCATTCCAACCCTAAGAGAGGATACACGCGCGCAGCCTGCCGCTGGAGAGAAAGAAAAGTTCCAAAAAATATTCAAGAGAGGAGAAATCTTGTAGAACACAATACAACCAGTTTCAATCGTTACGAAGCATCCTAGCACCCTCCTGGAGATCTCAGCATCTCATTCCATTCGCTCTTGAAGGCCAAAGCACCCAGGATCACCCTTTCCAATACTCCACGAGTTGGTAAAATTCTTAAGCTTCAAACTTTTGAATCATGCAATATAAATCGATTTTTTGCATTGATATGTGTTTATAATATTGTTCTAAATTTTTTTGAATCATTAGTTGTAAGCATGCACGCAGAAATAGCCATATGCCATTTTTAGGGCACGACCTGAAAACGTGCTCGAAGCTCTTGATACAGCCATGATCCATTAAAACCTAGCCCGGATTTGAACTCAGGGGTTGATTTTACAGGGAATATGTCTCTTTGCAGCCTTCAAATCTCATGAAATTGCAGGTTGGCCGTTTTGTTTGGCCGGAGAAGACGATCAGAGTGCAGCTCCGGCGTCGTTGACTCTTCTTTCTTAGGCGAAAACCTAGCGTGGCAGTTTCGTATAACATGATTAGTTCTTGAATTACTGACGCATTTATTTTTTGCTGGTTGGGATTTAATTGCTTGTTTTATATATAATTTTATTGAGTTATCATATTCATGAATAATTAGTTAGCGCAGATGGCAAGGGAGTGAGCATATGAAAGGGAGGACCTGGGTTCGATCCCAGGTCTAGCCATTTTGTTTTTCTGATGTTCATATTATAGATCCAATACATTGCCTCCTAGCGCGCACCACATGTGTCTCCAAATCTCGCCCATTAGATTGTTCCTTGATCAGATCTAGCATCCAGCAAGCACAGAACATGATGGGCCCTCAGAAGGAAGCCCCACTGAATCAGGCATTGGATAATTGGGCCACCAGCCAACTTGGGCCTAACAATTCAGCTTCACACCCCCAGTTTGCTTCATCACTCCAGGCCCAATTTATTTTTCTTCATTATTTGTTTGTTTTAATTGTTTTCTATATTTTTTTTAATTAATCATAAAATCAACCAAAATCACAAAAAAAATAGACTTAGGTTTTTTTTTATTAAAATTAATTCTTGTAAATTAATTTAATTTAATTGATTTCAACTTGTTTTCTTTAATTTAAAAATTAAGTAGAAATTAGGTTAAATCTTAAATATTTTTCATATAAAATACCAAAAAATATTTTTTCTTTAATTAATTAGATTTAGGTTAAGATTTCAAATACTTTTCTCAATAATGAAATACAAAAATATTTTCTCTTTAATCTGTTAGATATTTTAGGACTTAGACTTTATTCTCGTCTTAATTCTTCGCGCGCATTTATTTATTTATTTATTCCAATTATTGTATCTGCTTCGAGTTTGTAATAGCTTTTAATTAGGGTTTATTTTACTACCTTTTATTTACTGTTTACTCCCAAGTTTGGTTATGTAACCCCCTCCCCAAAGCCTTGTAATAGCTAGGTTTTTATTCTCGCACGTTACTTTCCGCTATTAACTGCTTAGACTAATAGGCTTGTATGGAAAGAATAATGATTAAAACGGTAGATAACCCTAAATGCGCAAGATAAAATTAACTGAAAACCAAACACTTGCACATGTTCACTCCTAGGGTATATCCCCCACTTCGGTTGCCTTCAGTAAACAGTCATGAAGTATAGGGAGTTTTAGTGGTTGCCCTCTAGTCACAAAAGATCAAAAATGACCCATTCGAATGTTTCCTCATAAAGATCTTTAAGACTTTAGGGTAACTACTAAGGTTTCATAACCATTGCTTTTGTGACCGTACTTGTCCCTTCAAATTTCCCTTAAAACTCCAACGATAGGACTACCTACTCCTTAATAGTAGGATAGAATTGTCTAAAGGAAACGAGAATGAACAGTCTTTTTTCGAGTAGGTAGAAAATCTTAAGTACTTGCTCAAAACCATAAAACTTTTTCACAAGCACTTTTCAAAACTGTTTTCAAAAAACCACTTCGTCATGCTCTTGAGGACAGATACAAGAGTTATCACGAAGTTAAATAAAACTTTTTTCAAAACAGACACAAGTAATTTCAAAATGAGCAAGTACCTAAGAGCATGTGGAAAACCACAGATAGAAAGGGTGTTAACACCTTCCCTTTCTATAATCTACCCCCGTACTCAGAAACATCTCGAAAAAAGGTTTTTTCTATTCTTTTCCTTTCCTTTGTTGGATGAAATAAAAGTCGGTGGCGACTCTTGCTTACCGCGACATTTGCGAGCAAAAAACGCAAACCAGTAAAAATAGTCGGTTCTTCCACCATATCACAGAACTGGCGACTCTGTTGGGGATATAATAAGTGGGGTATACCTTAGGATCTAGGTCATTTCTAAAAAATTGCTTTCTTGTTTTGCTTTGCCTGCTTTATATTCAAGGGTTTTGTTGGGGTTATGTAGATCCTACACCCGGATCTAGGGACAGCTTTTAGGTAAGTAGCAATAAACTGTGAGGGAACTATACGGGATATACCGACACGGTTGAAGCAGTAGCTACATTGATGTGACACTTTGGTTGGTACCGGTAACCCTTGATTCAATCAAGGAGAGTACAGGGCCGCTGCGTGGTGTCATAAATCATCAACTGACCTTAGAACCTTTAATTGCACAACTTGGCCAGTAGGATGTAACGAGATGGTTGGCTTTGGTGTATTCCCAAGGTCGACAGATACTCGATGCTACACTCATTGAGGTTTGACTCTTGAGTTTTGTTTGGTTACGAGTCAATCTCCTATTGAACTAAGCTTGGGGGAAAGATCGGTGATATTGAGATCCCTTAGAACCCGGTTACTATTTATAGGACAGGTTGAACCAATCCATCTTCAAGAGGGTATGACCTTAAAACTCATGCAGGCCTTAAACCTAAGGACTTGGTGTGACTTGCTTGTTGCTTGCTATACATGTGATTTTTTAGCATAATCATGACATCATAAGCATGGAATATCATACTAACCATTTCAAGGATTTTCTAGGGCTCATCTTTGCTTTGTTTTGCAGGACATGGCATCCGTCCGCAGGAATACTATCCAGATTAACCTTGTGAAAGTGCCTCTCCAACTAAAGGATTTGGCATTAAGGATCCCTGAAAGCTCTCCCTTCATTGAAAAACATGGTCAGTTGCTCAACTTGGTCACTTCAAAACCTGATGAAGAATTGTTAAAAGTGCTATTTCAGTTCTTTGTTCCTTTGCACCACTGCTTCACCTTCCCGGATTACCAACTAGTGCCTACTATGGAGGAATTTTCTCGTTTGCTAGGGGTACCTATTCTTGATCAGTTACCTTTCAATGGTACAGAAGAACATCCAAAACCTGAGGAGATTGCTCGGGCTCTATCCTTACAATGGTCTGACATAGTGACAAATTGGGAAACTAGAGGAAATGTCCAAGGAATCCCGGTTAAATTTCTATTCGAGAAGGCTTACTATTTTTGGGATACCCTGGATTTACAAGCTTTTGAAGAGGTATTAGCACTCCTTATCTACGGGATGGTACTTTTCCCTAATACGGACTAACTCATAGATGTGAATACAATTAAGGTTTTTCTGTCTCATAATCTAGTGCCTACATTACTTGGGGATGTCATGCACTCTCTGTATGCTTGCACTCTAAAGAGAAAGGGGGGCCCTTCTGTGTTGCACTCCTCTATTTGCTAGGTGGTTTATTTCACACCTACCCAGGTCTGTTTTGAAGAATGAGCAGGGTATGAAATGGTCTCATAGGCTGATGTCCCTTACATATTCAGACATTCGTTGGTGTTCACGATCCTTGGAAGATGTTACCATCATCAATCACTGTGGTGAATTCCCTAATGTCCCTCTCTTGGGCATTAAGGAAGGAATCACTTATAACCCTTGTTTGGCATTGCGGCGGTTTGGTAATGCAAGAAGGGATGGTCCTCATGATACGCTTATCCAAGGAATCGCCTTCAACTATGAGACTGATACTCAGGGTTACCGCAAAAGGTTCATGAGAGCTTAGGACATGGTACATAAAATTAATAGCAAGACATTGGGGCATAAGAATTCCATCCCTCTTGAGCCTTATCTCCGATCGGTACGGGCCCACACCCAAAGTCTTATGATGCCTTACCCTGTTGTCCTACCAATGATTGTGGAACCAGCTGCTAAAGGAGACACTCCTTATCTTGTTCATCATCCGGACATGCCAATTGATCATGAAGAGTTACGGAAATCCTGGGTTCAACTTAAAGAGGAGCGGGACACATTTGAAGCTCAATTCTATGCCAACAAAGATCCAGAGTGGAAAGATCCAGAAAGACACCTCTTCTAGCTCAGTAAAAAAGCCCTTCACAGGTAAGAAGGAAGTCAGTGCTATTTATAGCCCAAGAGGTCAGAACAGAGCCGAACACCGTCCAGCGGTAGGTGCTGTAATGATATTTAGGCCCGCGGCTACCCCACAACGCAACAATCAGCAAAGGGTAGAAAGACCGCAAAGGCAGTTTACTCGAATTAACATGACATTGATTGAGGTTCTACCCCATCTGTTGAGGTCCAACTTGGAAACCTTGAAAGAAGCTCCCAAGAATCCTAACACCACATCTCCTCGGTACAATCCAAACGCTTGGTGTGCCTACCATTCTGAGAGTCCTGGCCACGATACAAATGATTGTTGGGCTCTGAGAAATAAAGTACAAGATCTGGTTGAAGCCAAGGAGATTGAGTTTGATTCTCCGGAGAAGCCTAATGTCATAACTACTCCCATGCCTAAGCACAATCGTGGAGTTAATGCCATTGATATTGATCTGTTTGTTACCTCTGTTGATAAAGTTTCTACTCCTCTTATGACTATTAAGAATATTTTGTTGTTGGCCGGTTTATTTATGGGTTGTGGTGAAGGTTGCCACATGTGTTCATCTCTGCCCTCTGGTTGCTATTTGCTGAAAGCAGGTGTTCAACGCCTGATGGACAGCTGAGAGATTTTGTTCGAAAAGACTTTGATTTTGAATGTTCTATTTGAAGATGTTGCCATTATAACCATTTTCGCCAATCCTTCCAAGGTCTCCTCTAAAAGACCTGTTAGGATTACACCTGCTCCAAGAATTGCTCCACTAATAATCACTTTTCCTGGTCCTGTCCCATACTCCTCAGACAAAGTTGTCCCTTGGAATTATGGCGCCAATGTTTACTATCATGGCGTTAAACAAGATTTGAAGACTGAAGAAGCTGATCCCGATGTCAGTAACATTGTCGGAACCAGCAAGATTACTATAAGTGGAAGGGTTTTCTCTCCTGAGATCTCCCTGAAGACTGTCACTAAGCCTGTGGTTATTTCATCTGTTGTTCCTATCGATACTTCCATCACTACTCCCGTTCTTACTCCAATTGTTACTCCTGTCGTTGAGTCATATGTGACTCGAGGCAAAGAAGTTATAGGTGAGCCTTCCTGGACGGAGGCACCTAGAAAGATTGTTGTGGAATCCTCTAAGCAAGAGATATAGGAAATATTAAAAATAATCAAGAATAGTGACTACAATGTGATCGAGCAGTTGGGGTAGACCCCCTCTAAGATATCAATGTTGTCTCTTTTGTTATGTTATGAGGCCCATGCAAAGGCTTTGATTGTATTCCTCAAGACTGCGCATGTGCCGTAAGAAACCTCAACCGATCAATTCAAAGACTATGTGGCCAGCTTGACTGCTGACAATGGGATGGGTTTTTCAGATGCCGACTTGACACCGAAAGGGAGGAAGCATAATGATGCTCTATATGTCTCGACCGAATGCAAATGCACCACTATGGCTCAAGTGCTGGTGGACACTGGATCTTCACTGAATGTTCTGTCTAAGAAGGCTCTCGATCGGCTAGATTGTGAATGCTTGACCCTAAAGCCCAGTAATATTGTGGTGAGGGCTTTTGAAGGGTCGAAGAGAATGGTGCATGGGGAGGTGGACATCACTGTCAAAGTTGGCTCTCATACCTTTGGGTCTACCTTCTACGTGATGGACATTAGGCCTTCATACTCTTATTTGTTGGGTCGTTCTTGGATCCATGAAGTTGGGGTTGTTACTTCTACATTGCACCAGATGCTAAAATATCCGGTGAAGGGGAAGATTGTCACTATGCATGGTGAAGAGGAGTATATGGTGAGCCACATGAACTCCTTCAGGTATGTGGAGATGGACGGGGAACTCATATATACTCCTTGTCAAAACTTTGAAAAGGTTCCCCAGATTTTGGAGTCAATCGAAACTACCACCAGCAACAAACCTCCTCTGAAGATGGCTTCTCTCAAGGACGCCAAAGCAGCAGTTGAAGAAGGTGGGTGTACCAATTGGGGGAAGCTCCCTGATTTTATTCACAAAATTGACAAATTTGGTTTGGGTTTTACTTCAGGAGCTCAAAGGGTTGTTTGGTGCGCTCGGGCTAGAGGACCTCCCCTACACATCAGCAATCGTGGGGTCAATGATATTGAAGACAGTGAAGAAGATTCTGATATTGATAGTTGGATCTACCCGACTACCAACGGTGGACCGAGTAATTGGATGGCCATAGACTTTATACCAGTTTATTTTATTCTGCAGTAATTATCTTACTTGTTTTCCGAGTTTGTAATAAACAATTTAAACTTTATGGCCTTGTGTCTTTCCCGAGGCACAATGGTTCTATCTATGAGGGTTATTATATGTCATTTCATATATCATCAATAAAACATTGGACGTTCCTTGCATACAAATTTTGCGCTCTCTGTTTCTATTTTCTGCTCTTACTTTATCAATACAGATATGCTCTTACACACACTCACATATCAAACTGCATACCCATATCCACCCTGGATCCCATTGATAACAGTTCTGCTATTCCCAGTCATGACTTCGAAAATACGATCAACCAAGCCGAGGACGAAGGTGAGGACGATTGTGAGGTACCCGAAGAACTTGCTAGACTGTTACAGCAGGAGGAGGGGGCTATACAGCCTCATGAAGAGCCAGTTGAGACGATAAACTTGGGCACGAAGGTGGACAGAAAAGAAGTCAAGATCGGCACAAATCTGGAGACTAAGATCAAACAGCGGTTGATACAGATGTTGCACGACTATGTTAAGATCTTCGCATGGTCATATAAAGACATGCCTGGTTGAGACACTGATATTATGGTACATCAGTTGCCAACTAAAGAAGAGTGTCCTCTGGTTAAACATAAGGTCCGCCGTATGCGCCCTGAAATGTCAGAGAAAATCAAGGCAGAGGTCATGAAGCAGTTCAACATTGGGTTCTTGGCTGTCACCTCCTATCCGCAGTGGGTTGCTAACGTTGTTCTGGTACCTAAGAAGGACGGTAAGGTATGGATGTGTGTGGACTATAGAGACCTGAACAGGGCAAGCCCCAAGGATGACTTCCCGCTTCCCCATATTAACATTCTGGTTGACAACATCGCGCAACATAAAATTTTCTCCTTCATGGATGGTTTCTATGGCTACAACCAGATCAAGATGGCTCCTCGAGACATGGAGAAGACAACCTTCGTCACATAGTGGGGCACCTTCTGTTACAAGGTGATGCCTTTTAGGTTGAAGAATGTTGGGGAAACTTATCAGTAAGCCGTGGTTATTTGTTCCATGATATGATTCACCATGAGATCGAGGTTTATGTTGATGACATGATAGCCAGATCCCAAACCGAGGAAGAGCATCTCGGCCATCTACAAAAGTTGTTTGACAGGTTGAAGATGTACAAGTTGAGGTTGAATCCGAACAAGTGCACCTTTGGGGTAAGGTGTGGTAAGCTTCTAGGGTTCATCGCCAGTGACAAAGGTATTCAAGTAGACCCTGCGAAGGTGAAGGCCATACAAGAAATGTCGGCTCCTCGTACTGAGAATGAAGTTAGAGGTTTCTTGGGACGCTTGAATTATATCGCCAGGTTCATTTCACATATGACTTCTACTTATGAGCCTATCTTCAAGCTTCTGAAGAAAGATCAAGTAGTGAAGCGGAATGAAGAATGCCAGACTGCTTTCGAAAGGATCAAATAATACCTTCAAGAACCACCAATTTTGATGCCTCCAGTTGAAGGAAGACCATTGATATTATACTTAACAGTGCTAGACAATTCAATGGGGTGTGTGCTGGGGCAGCATGACGAGTCTAGTCGAAAAGAGCACGCAATATACTACCTTAGCAAAAAATTTACCGACTGTGAGACAAGATACTTACTACTTCAGAAATCATTCTGAGCTTTGGCATGGGCTGCTCGCCGACTAAGACAGTATATGCTGACCCACACCACTCTATTGATATCTAAGATGGATCCAATCAAATATGTCTTCAAGAAACCCGCACTCTCCGGAAGAATAGCAAGATGGCAGATAATCTTAACTGAATACGATATACAATATACAACCCAGAAAGCAATTAATGGAAGTGTATTAGCAGATCATTTGGCTCATCAGACCGTGGATGACTACCAGTCCATGAATTTTGAGTTCCCGGATGAAAATATTATGCCGGTGATTGACTATGAAGAACCTGGACCGGATGAAGGACTTGAGGAAGGATCCCGATGGACTATGGTTTTTGACAGAGCTTCGAACGCACTCGGTAATGGAATTGGCGATGTAATCATATCTTCTGAGGGTTGTCATACTCCTCTCACTTCCCGACTATGTTTCAACTACACTAATAACATGGCAGAGTATGAAGCCTGCATCATGGGTCTCAAAGCCGCTATCGACCTTAGGATCAAGTTCTTAAATGCCTTCGGGGATTCAACCTTGGTGATAAGTCAAATCAAAGGCGAATGGGATACGAAGCATCTGAATCTCATCCCGTACAAAGAGCATGTACTGACGTTGCTCCCACACTTTGAGGACGTAACCTTTGAAAATTTCCCACGAGATGAGAATCATTTAGCGGATGCGCTAGCCACCATGTCTTCTATGTTCAAAGTCAGGTGGGACAACGAAGCTCTCTGAATCCCCATTGAAAGGTTAGATGAACCAGCGCACTGCTGCGAGATTGATACTGAAAAGGTAGCATACAAACCATGGTTTCACGAAGTAAAAAGGTATCTCGAGGCTCAAGAATATCCCGAAGGGGCATCTGTCAACAATAAGAAAATTCTGAGAAGGGTTGCTGCTAGCCACCATCTCTTCTATGTTCAAAGTCAGGTGGCACAACGAAGCTCCCTGAATCACCATTGAAAGGTTAGATGAACCAGCGCACTTCTGCAAGATTGATACTTAAAAGGTAGCAGACAAACCCTGGTTTCACGAAGTAAAAAGGTATCTCGATGCTCGAGAATATCCCAAAGGGGCATCTGTCAATGATAAGAATTTCTGAGAAGGTTTGCTGCGAAATTCTTCCTCAGTAATGGAATCCTCTACAAGCGCAACCATGACTCTACCTTACTGTGGTGTGTAGACAAGAGCGAAGCAGAGAGGATTATGAAATATTTACATGAAGGTACTTTCGTAACCCATTCAAGTGGATATACCATGGCTAAGAAGATCCTACGGGAAGGATACTATTGGTCCACTTTGGAAGCAGATTGTTATCGGCACTCCCGAACCTGTCATAAGTGCCAAATCTATGCTGATAAGGTGCATGTGCCTCCGGTTCCTCTGGACATCTTGACAGCTCCTTGGCCCTTTGCAATGTGGGGCATTGACATGATCGGAGAAATCAGACCTACCGCTTCCAATGGGCATCGCTTCATCCTGGTGGCCATTGATTACTTCACGAAGTGGGTTGAGGTTGCCTCTTTTGCTACTGTAACCAAGAACGTGGTAGCGCGGTTTATCAGGAATAACCTGATCTGTCGGTATGGTGTGCCAGAGAAAATCATCACTGACAATGGTACAAATCTCAATAACACGATGATCACCGAGCTCTGTAAGAAATTCAAGATACAACATCATAACTCTTCTCCCTACCGGCCAAAGATGAATGGAGTTGTTGAAGTGGCTAACAAGAACATCAAGAAGATTATACAGAAGATGGTGGTGACATACAAAGACTGGCATGATATGTTACCATTCGCTCTTCATGGGTACTGTTCCTCAGCACGGACGTCAACAAGGGCAACACCCTACTCTCTGGTATATGACATGGAGGCAGTCCTACCCATTGAGGTCCAGATTCCTTCTTTAAGGATTATGAAGGATGTAGGTTTGAACAAAGACGACTGGATCCAGACTCGACTTTACCAATTAAATTTGATCGATGAGAAGAAACTTACTATTGTCTGTCATGGTCAAATGTATCAAAAACAGATGATCAAGGCTTTCAATAAAAAGGTCAAACACCAAGAGTATCAAGTCAGGGATCTAGCGATCATGTGCATCATACTTCTGCAAGGTGATCCCAGGGGAAAATGGACTCCCACATATGAAGGGCCATTTGTGATCAAAACATTTTCTCGGGTGGAGCCATGACTCTAACCACCATGGACGGTGACGACCTTCCTCACCCTGTCAATGCAGACATAGTGAAAAGATACTACGCATGATAAAAGACCCGCTAGGTTGACTGACCTAGGCAAAAATAAGGGCTTCCCGGCGAACCAAAAGGGTTCGGGAAAAAGTAAGGGATGAAAATGAAAAATCTATACACCCGGCAAGTCGAAAACCTGAAAAGGCGGCTTGGGAAAAAAAGGGTATCCCAGTGGACTGAAAACCCGAAAGGGCAGTCCAGGAAAAAGTTAGGGATGTAAAGCTTATCATTATGTCCCGTTGGATCACCTTACAATCAGACCTCAGTATCAACCATCAAGCTCGAACGGCACCGATCAATCTAATCAGCTTTGGACAAGCAGCTAAGTGATGAGACGCTTGAAGACATACCAGCAATAGCAGACTTAGAACCCAGTGGGATTATTGTACATAGCTGTTTTATTTTTTACACAAATATTGTATAGCTTCCATTTTTACGGCGGCGTTCTCTTACTAGAGCGTCAGCTTCCTTGTACAAAAACGTCTATTATAGGCCAACTTCGAAAACCAATACAAATCATTTTTACAAAAAATTATGTGTTTTTTCTTTTTCTATTTTATTTTGCAAGAATGTCTGTGATACGGCGGCAGAACCGAATGTTTTTACTGGTTTGCGTTTTGCATTTTTTTATTCGCAAAATGTCGCGGTAAGCAAGACTCGTCACCGACTTTTATTTCATCCAACTGGAAAGGAAAAAAGTACAAAAAAAATCCTTTTTTCGAGATATTCTGAGTACGGGGGGTAGATTATAGAAAGGGAAGGTGTTAACACCCTTTCTATCCATGGATTTCCCTGGGCTCTTAGGTACTTGCTCATCTTTTTAAATTGCTTGTGTGTGTGTTTTATTTTAAAAGTTTTTTTTACTTCGTTTTAACCCTTGCTTTTGTCTTCAAGAGTGTTACGAAGTGTTTTTGAAAAGTGTTTGGTGTGAAAAAGTTTGATTTGAGCAAGTACCTACTAGCATCTACCTACTTGAAAAAAAGATCGTTTATATTCTTGTTTCCTTTAGACAGTGCTATCTTACTATTGAGAAATAGGTAGCACCGTCGCTGGAATTTGTAAGTGTCAATTCGAAAGGGACGTACGATCACTAAAGCAATGTTAGGATGTCTTAGTAGTAACCCTAGTGTGTTAAGATCATATTTGAGGCAACATTTCTGAGGCAACCTTTCCGAGGCAACATTTCCGAACGGGACATTTGATCTTTGTTTAGACAAGAGAGCGACCACTAAAACATCCTATACTTAATGATCGTTTACCGAAGGCAACCGAAGTGAGAGTATACCCTAGGAGTGCGCATGTGCGAGTGATTCAATTTCAAGTTATTTTCTTTGCACATTTAGGGTTTTCTAACCATTTTAAAATTAACATACATTCTTGTCATGCAACCTTATTATCATACATCTAGCAGTTAATATTTGTGAAAATTAAAATGCGGAAAATAAAGCTACGCTATTACAAGGCTTCGGGGATTAATTACATAGCCAAAAAAAAACGTAAAACGATAAATAAACGAAAAATTCCTAATTAATCTATTACATCCCATGAGCAATTACATCAATATTGTAAAAATAAGTAAACACGTGTGCTGAATCAAGGACAAGCAAAGTTAGGGTTTTGACCCCGTCTACCCTAATTAAAAGAAAAGATTTATTTTTGTTTGTTTTTGATTATTTTAAGAAAATAAGGTTTTAAATTTAATATGTACAAACCTAATTACTAATTAATTTAATTTAAGAAAATTAATTACATTTGACCTATTTTTATATTTTGGTTGTTTTTAAGAAAAGAAAAATAGAAATTAAATTAAACAAAAACCCTAGTTTCTACTTTATTTTAATTTATTTACAAAGACAAATTAAAGTTATCCTAAAATTAAATAAACTAATTAAATTAATTTTTTGATAAAAAATTAAAACCTAAATCTAATTTGATGAAAAATTGATTTTATAATTTTTTTGGTAAAAAAAGAATTAATTTTTGTGTTAGTAAAATAATTTAAATAAATTAAATAAAGAAAATCTAAAAGAATAAAGAAAGAGTAATGGGCCTGGTAATCAGCAATTTTGGGGGTGCCACTAGCAGCTTTTGGGCCCAAAGTCCATTGACCCACGTTGACTTCCTTGATCCAATGTTTGCACGTTGACTGGGATGCATGGTTGACCCTCACATGATGGCCTTCAGATCTGGCCTTCTGGAGATCTAATGATTGAATCCTGAGAGTACATGGTTGTCTTCATGCATGTGTACGCGCCTGATCATACAAGTAAAAATAATATGAAATACATGGGGGACTGTGATTCGAACCCAGGTCCTATCGCCTTTTCATTCACCTCCACACCAACTGAGCCAAACGCGCTTGTTGTACATCAAATAGCAATTAATCAACATATTAAAAAAAAGCAAAATAAGAATTATAGCACGCGAATTTAAAACGGAGCAATCAGGGCTCGCCACGCCATCATCCCTAACCTTTCTCCGTTGCTAAAAGTATGATGGCTTTTACCTACGGATAGGAAACGTAGGTACAGCCTCTGCAACTTTCAAAATCACCTATACGCATGATAAATGAAACCTGAAGCCATAGACCAATTCGCCTTGGCCTGGTGAGCATCATGGTGCCCTTCTTTTGGGCCAATTTTGCCTGTACAAAAAGATCTCAAAACGAGACAAAAAACCCTAACAATGGCATATCTCTATAGGTTTAGAAAAAATGCAATTAATTATTACCAATAGTTTGCAAATGCTTCCAGGATTCAGAATATATACATGATTCATGCTACAAATGCCTAAACAATGATATTGGATTTCAAAAAAAGAGGGAGGTCGTGAAGCTCTTACCTCGCGTTTCTGGGCACAAAAACGCTTGCTTTTGATTGGTATAGCTTCCTTGTACTCCCAGGAAGCGAATGAGATGGCTTGGGAGTCTTGAAACTGCTTGGAAATATGGAATCAGATCACCACTTTTCTTGAGTTTTTCCAAGTTTGTTCTTCACTCTACACGCTTCAAAACCTTGTTCTTTTGGTCTGCCCTTGTCCACTATATACCAATGATCGAATTAGGTTTACAAATGTGCATCCAATATTTTTCAATTATGGTATTTGATCATGATTTGATTCTCATGAATATCTTTCCAAAATAAGCCAAAAGTCAATCTTTTCATGCACAAACATGCCTTGCACGATTTGATTTTGTTGCTAGCTGTATAAGGGACCTGAAATATGCACCAAATCTCAAGACTTAAATGATTTTGATATTTCCATGATTTATTTTGATTTAATTTGATTTATTTGAAATAAAAAATCAAAATAAATGGTAAAAATAAAATAAAGGCAAGTGGGAAGAGTTAGGGCTCGTGGACCATGTTACAAACTCAAAACAAGTGCAAAAAGTTGGGCCCATTTGACAAAAATTGCAATTTGAGGCACTTTTGACTTTTGGCAATTTTGCAAAAAAGGTCAACTTCACCAATGCATAACTTTCTCAATTTTGACTCTATGAAGGAGTTCTTAGACTTTTTAGAAAGCTTGAGTTGTCCTATAGGCAACCTTTTTGGTCTCATCTCAATTGGGTCTTCCATGCTCATGTATGAAGCTTTGACAAAAAAGGTGTTTTTGTTGACTTTTCAAAATGACCTATAATGTCCAAATTCATAACTTCTTGTGAGTGCATATTTTGAACTTGGTAGATGAAGATTAATTGTATGGAATTGCATCCTCTTAAAAATGAGCTTTGGATGGGTCATTTCCAATAAAGTATGAGAAAGTTATGCTTGGTCAAAGTTGAGTTGACTTTTCCAATAAAACCCTAATTTAGCAACTTTTGGGTTTTGATGAATTGTGAGCAATCCTTGAGGAATCATGATCAACCCTTGATCAAATGATGAACAATACTCCAAAATGAGGATGTTGACCAAAAATATTGAAGTTTGACTGTATGTGGGCCACAGTTGACTTTTGCCATAACATAGTCGATTTTCAGGCCTTTGAGCAATTGACTGAGCAAACTTCCTATGCAAGGCTTGAAACTTGACATGGATGATCTTGAGAACATATTAGGACAATGGTGAGCACTTGGGATCCCTTGGACTCAAGTATCTTGATGCAAAATGAAACCATAATTTGAGGTAGACTGTCTTAGGAGAGGGTTTGTCTGGTCAACCCTTAAACTTCCTTGAGCAATTTGAGGACTTCAATTGAAATGTTTTGAGAAATATGGGAGGGAAAATTTTGGGGTACAACAGATGCCCCTGTTCAATCTTCTTAAACTTGAGGATGTAGATTGGCTTGTCTGCCTTTCGTGATATGAAGGTTAAAGATGATTGAACACTAGAGTGCCCAAGAAATTTGCACTCGCATGAAGTGGTACTTGTCTTGTGATGTCGGGAATGGGCTTATAGATGCCATTTGGAGATTGACGATGGAAGATGGGCTTAAAGATGCCATCCGAAAGAGTGTCGATCTCCTAAGAGATTCCTTAGCGAGAACCTGTATACTTATTGTTGAGGAAGATTTCACTGGGGAATGTTGATCTCTGTCTTGGTAAGAGTTGAATTTTAGGAGCTTCAGTCGTCTGTTATTCTACTGGGGAATCATCTCTTGGTCGAAGAGGTGAAAATGAACTACTATCTGGTCGTGATCTAGGCTTCATAGTGATAAGATCGACTGCTATCTGGCTGTAATCCAGGCTTTACAGTGACTTATTGGGGAGATGAGATTGAACTTGCTATCCGGTCGTAATCCAGGCTTTGCAATTTCTCAATTCTTATCTGGTCGTAATCCAGGCTTCAGAAGATGTTAAGTTGTTATCCGGTTGCATCTGGGCTTCAACTTGAATTTAGGGCACACTAATATTCGGTCGACTTCGGGCTTCTTAGTAATTGTCTAGGTAAATTTCTATTTGGTCGAGATCCAAGCTTCGAAACGTCTTATACCGTTATCTGGTCGTAATCTAAGCTTCACGATGTTTCATACCATTATCTGATCGAATCCAGGCTTCATGGTGTCCTGTACTGCTATCTGGTCGATTCCAGGCTTCACAATACCTTACTTCTTATCTGGTCGAAATCCAGGCTTCAGAAGAAATCAAGTGGTTATCCAGTCGCATTCGGGCTTCCATTTGATTTTAAGGCCTACTAATATTCGGTCGACTCCGGGCTTCATAGTAATTGGCCGGGTAGACTGCTATTTGGTCGAAATCCAAGCTTCGTAGTGTCCCTTACTGTTATCTGGTCGTAATCCAGGCTTCAGTGTCTTTTACCGCTATCTGGTCGTAATCCAGGCTTCACGATGTATTATACCATTATCTGGTTGAATCCAGGCTTCATGGTGTCTGGGGGAATCAAGATACTATCTGGTCGAATCCGGGCTTCATAACTTGCATTAAAGATATACCACTATCTGGTCGACTCCAGGCTTCGTAGTATTCTTGGCTGCTATCTAGTTGTAACCCAGGCTTCACAATGTCTTCTACCATTATCTGGTCGAATCCAGGCTTCATGGTGTCTTATATTACTATCTAGTCGTAATCTAGGCTTCACAATAACTTGTTAAGCTGTTATCCAGTCGATTTACGGGCTTCACGACTTGTGTTTATGATATACTACTATCTGGTCGAATCCAGGCTTCATGGTGTCCTTGTACTGCTATCTGGTCGTAATCCATGCTTCACAATAACTTGCTGGGGATTAAACTATTATTCGGTCGAATTCGGGCTTCATAGCTCCATGATAAACCACTATCTGGTCGATTCCAGGCTTCGCGGTGTTTGATACTGTTATTTGGTCGTCCTCTGGGCTTCACAATATGATGGAGATATCAAGATATTATCTGGTCGGGTCCGGGCTTCATAGCTTGAACTTTGTGAGAATTTGATTGTATCTTTCCCTGAAAGGTAAAGAGTTAGTCGTATGTAATGTCATGATGTATGAAGTGTATTGAGCAATGATGTTCTCAAAATAAATGAGACTGCGTTGTATGATGCTTATGCACATGTCATGATGTATGGACATGCAATGTTTTTATGATATTCTCTAACTGGGGAAAATAAATCTTGGATTGTTGCTGGAGAATATAAGGAGTTTCGTTCGCTGGGGATAACGATCGAAGATGACTTGAGAATAACTTGGCAGAAGAAAAATTCTGCTGGAGAATAAATTGGCGAGAGCATGGCTCTGTGGGGAAGAGATACTTTGTCAGAAGATCTGTTGATCTGGAGAAATAAACTCGGCTGTGGATGAATTACCGTTGCTGGTGATGACAAACTCTGTCGGGGATCGGGTTTCCGTTGGTGGAAGAAATAAACTCCACTGGGGATGGTCTTCTAGTGCTGGTGATAGATAAACTCTGCTTGGGGAGAATTAACACCACTGTCTTCGAGTATTTTCTTACTCTGGGGAGTATATGTACTTTTAGTCATTTTCTCTAGCTGGGTCTATCCCTGTACCTGGTGGGTAGAGCAACTGTAAGGCTTTGACATTTCTTGTTTGCCCCTGTTTCTTGGAATTACGAGTAATCGTCTTTTGTTTCGTATGTAAATATTTATGAGCAACAATTATTTTCAAATGCATATATCAAAAATGAATCATTGGACGTTCTTTCAAAACAAAACAGGAAAAGAAAAACAATTTTTTTTGACATTTATTGTAAAATGAATTGTATTGATTTTGAAGTTGGCCTGTAATAGGCGTTTTTGTACAAGAGGCAGACGTCCTAGTAAGAGAACGCTGCCGAAAGATAGAAATTATACAATTTATGAAAAACAAAGAATAACAGTTATGTGAACAATCCCACTAGGTTCCAACTCTGCTATTGCCCTTATATCCTCGAGCGTCTCATCACTTTGCTACTTGGTTGAAGGTAGATCAGATTGATTAGTGTTGTCCGAGCTTGATAGTTGATACCGAAGTCTGGTTGCAAGATGATCTAATGAGACATAGTGTTACGCTTTGATCCCTAATTTTTGCCTGGACCTCCCTTTCGGGCTTTTAGTCCACCAGGATACCCTTTTTTGCCCAAGCCACCTTTTCAGGTTTTCGACTTGCCGGGTGTACAGATTTTTTCATTTTCATCCCTTATTTTTGCCCGAACCCTTTTGGTTCACCGGGAAACCCTTATTTTTGCCTAGGACAGTCAACCTAACGGGTCTTTGATTATGCGTAGTATTTTTTCACTATGTCTGCATTGACAGGGTGAGGAAGGTCGTCACCATCCATGGTGGTTAGAATCATAGCTCCTCCCGAGAAAATGTTCTTAACCACAAATGGCCCTTCGTACGTAGGGGCCCATTTTCCCCTGGGATCACCTTGCGGTAGTATGATGCGTTTGATCACCAGATCCATGACTTGATATTCCTGTCGTCTGACTTTCTTGTTAAATGCCTTGATCATCCGCTTTTGATACGTCTGACCATGAAAAATAGCAGTAAGTCTCTTTTCATCGATTAAGTTCAGTTTATCAAGCCGGGTCTGAATCCAATCGTCCTCACTCAAGCCTGTATCCTTCATAATTCGAAGAGAGGGTATCTTGACTTCAATGGGTAAGACTGCCTCCATGCCATACACCAAAGAGTAGGGTGTTGCCCCTGTTGACGTCCGTGCTGAGGTGCGGTACCCATGAAGAGCGAATGGTAACATCTCATGCCAGTCTGTGTATGTCACCGTCATCTTCTGCACAATCTTCTTGATGTTCTTATTTGCTGCTTCAACAGCCCCATTCATCTTCGGCCAGTAAGGGGAAGAGTTGTGATGCTGTATCTTAAACTGTTTGCAGAGTTCAGTGATCATTGTGTTGTTGAGATTTGTACCATTGTCCGTAATGATCCTCTCTAGTACACCGTAACGACAGATCAGATTGTGTCGGATGAACCGTGTCACAACATTCTTGGTTACTGTAGCAAAGGAAGCTGCCTCAATCCACTTTGTAAAATAATCAATAGCCACCAGAATGAAACGATGTCCGTTGAATGCAGTAGGTCTGATCTCGCCGATCATGTCGAAGCCCCACATTGCAAAAGGCCAAGGAGCTGTCAAGACATTCAGAGGAACTGGAGGTACATGCACCTTATCAGCATAGACTTGGCACTTATGACAGGTCCGAGAATGCTGATAACAATCGGCTTCCATAGTAGACCAGTAATATCCTGCCCGTAGGATTTTCTTTGCCATGGTATGTCCACTGGAATGAGTTCCGAAAGTACCTTCATGTAACTCTGCCATAATCCTTTCTTCCTCGTTCTTGTCCACACATCGTAGTAAGGTTGAATCATGGTTACGCTTGTAAAGGATACCATTACTGATGAAGAACTTCACAGCGAACCTCCTAAGAAACTTCTTATCATTAACAGATGCACCCTCGGGGTATTCCTGAGCCTCAAGATACCTCTTTACCTCGTGAAACCAGAGTTTATCTGCTACCTCTTCAGTCTCAATGTCACAGCAATGTGCGGGTTCTTCCAACCTCTCAATGGTAATCTGGTGAGCTTCATTGTCCCATCTAACCTTGAACATAGAAAACATGGTAGCTAGCGCGTCCGCTAACTGATTCTCCTCTCTTGGGAAGTGTTCAAAGGTTATCTCCTCAAAGTGCGGAAGCAACGTCAGTACATACTCTTTGTAAGGAATAAGATTTGGGTGCTTCATATCCCACTCGCCTTTGATCTGACTGATCACGAGAGAGGAATCTCTGAATACACTCAAGAACTTAATCCTCAGGTCAATAGATGCTCGAAAGCCCATGATGCACGCTTCATACTCCACCATGTTGTTGGTGCAGTTAAAACATAATCGGGCAGTGAACGGAATATGACAGCCTTCAGGGGATATAATCACAATGCCAATGCCATTACCCAATGCGTTTGAAGCTCCATCAAAATACATAGACCATTGGGATCCCTCCTCAGGTCCTTCATCTGGTCCAGGTTTTTCACAGTCGGTCACCAACATGATGTTTTCATCCTGGAACTCGAAATTCATGGATTGGTAATCATCCACGGCCTGATGCGCCAAATGATACGCCAACACACTCCCCTTGATTTCCTTTTGGGTTGTGTAATGGATGTCATACTCAGTTAAGATCATCTTCCATCTTGCTATTCTTCCGGACAAGGCAGGCTTTTCGAAGATATACTTGATTGGATCCATCTTTGATATCAAAAGGGTAGTGTGAGTCAGCATATATTGTCTCAGCCGGTGAACAGTCCATGCCAAAGCACATCAAGTTTTCTCAAGCAGTGAGTATCGGGTCTCACAGTCGGTAAACTTTTTGATAAGGTAGTAAATAGCATGCTCTTTTCGGCCAGACTCGTCATGCTGCCCCAGCACATACCCCATCGAATTGTCGAGTACTGTCAAGTATAAGATCAAAGGTCTTCCTTCAACTAGAGGCATCAGAATAGGTGGCTCTTAGAGGTATTTCTTGATTCTTTCGAAAGCGGTCTGACATTCATCATTCCATTTTACCACTTGATCTTTCTTCAGCAGATTGAAGATCGACTCACAAGTAGTAGTCAGATGTGAAATGAATCGGGCAATGTAATTCAGACGTCCCAAAAAGCCTCTGACTTCTTTTTCTGTTCGGGGAGCTGGCATCTCCTGTATAGCCTTCACCTTTGCAGGATCCACTTGAATACCTTTATCACTAACTACGAAACCCAACAGCTTACCAGACCTCACCCTAAAGGTGCACTTGTTCGGGTTTAACCTCAACTTATACATCTTCAACCTGTCGAATAGTTTCTGGAGATGGTCAAGGTGTTCTTCCTCAGTCTGGGACCTTGCGATCATATCATCAACGTAAACCTCAATCTCATGGTGAATCATGTCATGGAACAAAGCAACCATAGCATGCTGATAAGTTTCCCCAGCATTCTTCAACCCGAAAGGCATTACCTTGTAACAAAAGGTGCCCCACTGTGTAACGAAAGTTAACTTCTCCATGTCCTCGAGAGCCATCTTAATCTGATTGTACCCAGAAAAGTCATCCATAAAGGAGAAGACCTTATGATGTGTGGTGTTGTCGACCAGAACATCAATGTGAGGAAGTGGAAAATCATCTTTGGGGCTCGCCCTGTTCAGATCCCTATAGTCCACACACATCCGTACCTTACCATCCTTCTTCGGCACCGGAACCATGTTGGCAACCCACTATGGATAAGAAATAATAGCTAGAAATCCAGCGTCAAACTGTTTCATGACCTCAGCTTTGATTTTCTCAGACATCTCGGGGCGCATACGGCGAACCTTCTGCTTTACCGGAGGACAGTCTTCTTTAGTTGGCAAGCGATGTACCACAATGTCAGTGTCTAAACCAGGCATATCTTCATAAGACCAAGCGAAGGTATCAACATAGTCGCGTAGCATCTGTGTCAACCGCTGCTTGACACTAGGCTCTAGATTCACACCTATCTTGACCTCTTTCTTGTCTTCCTCCGTACCCAAATTCACTGATTCCACTGGCTCTTCATGAGGCTGTATGACCCTCTCTTCCTGTAGTAACAGTCTATCAAGTTCCCCAGGCACTTCACAATCATCCTCACCTTCGTCCTCGGCTTGGTTGATCGGATTTTCGAAGTTATAACTGGCAGTAGCAGAGTCGTTACCAATGGGATCCAGAGTGAATGTGGATCTGCATTATGATATGTGAGTGTGTGTAAGACAATAGTTGTTTTGATAAAGTGCAAGATAGAAAAGAAAAACAAGGAGCGCAAAATTTGTAATGCGAGAACACGTCCAATGCTTTATTGATGATATATGAAAATTACAAATAATAAGCCCTCACAAACAAAGCCAATGTGCCTCGGGCAAGGCATCGGGCCGTAAAGTTTCAAATTTTCTATTACAAATCTAAAAAGAAAAGTCAATTACTATGTAATAAAATAAACGGGTATGAAGTCTTTCGCCGTCCAGTTGTTCAATCCACTGTTGGCAGTCGGGTAAATCCAGCTGTCGAACTTTGACCCTTCTTCATCATCTTCAATTGCATTCACTCCCTGATCATGTTTGGGCATAGGAGCAGTTATGACGTTGGGTTTCTCTGAAGCGTCAAACTCAATCTCTTTAGCTTCAATCAAATCTTGCACCTTATTCTTCAAGGCCCAACAGTTATTTGTATCATGACCCAGGTTATCGGAGTGATAGGCACAGTGGGTGTTCGGATTGTATAGTGGAGATGTGGGGCTGGGATTCTTTGGGGCTTCCCTCAGAGTTACCAGGTTGGTCTTCAAAAATTGTGGTATAATTTGAAACAATGTCATATTGAGCCGAGTGTACTGTCTCCGCAGCCTCTCCACTCTTTGTTGATTGTTGCGTTATGGGGCAACGGTGGGTCTTGATATTACTACCGCATTCACTGCTTAACGGTGTTCAGGTCTGCTTTGGCTCCTCGATCCGTAAACTGCACTAGCTTATTTCTTACCGGTGAAAGGCTTCTTTGCTGCACTTAATGATGTATCCTTCTGTATCTTACCACTTCGGATACCAGCTTCTACTCTCTCCCCAGTCAAAATCAATTTAGTAAACCCAGATGAAGAACTGTCGATCAGATGATTGAAAAATGGACCAGACAATGGTCCCCAGAAACATATCAACCAACTCCCTATCAGACAAAGGGGGTTGGACTCTTCCAGCCAGATCTCTGCACTTCTGAGCATAGTCCTTAAAGCCTTCGCTTGCACCCATAGACATACCCTGAAGCTGAGTACGTGTGGGAGCAAGGTCGACGTTATACTAATACTGCTTGTAAAAAGCAGCAGCAAGGTCCTCCCAGTTTCGGACATTAGCTCCTTCCAATTGATAAAACCATTCAAGCTGAGTCCCTGACAGACTATCTTGAAAGAAATGCACCCATAAGTTCCTATCAGCAGTGTAAGGTTGGATTTTTCTGACGTAAGAGCGGAGATGGAGTTTTGGACAAGATACTCCATCGTACTTAGCAAAAACCGGAGCCTTAAACTTGTTAGGGATCACCACTCATGATGCTAGTCCCAAATCCTCGAAATCCAAACCAGGGACCTTCTGAATATCCATAGCACTCAGACGGTCTTCAATTTTTTTGTACCTATCCTCAGTAGGAGGGTACTATTCTTCATCAAAATCAGTGTCATTATTAGAGACCACAGGGCTGAGACCCTTTTCTTCCTCTTGATTCTATCCTCATTTGGATGAATGAGACAGATCAGCTTCTTGTCGCAACCTATTCCCAAATCTGTGACCCATATTCAGAAGAACCACCTTCTTCTTCTTCTTCTTCTTCTCCTTCAGGATGAGAGTCTTAAAGTCTTCTTGCCCTTTAGCTAAGTTCAAGAACATCTCTTGGAATTGGGAATTTTGTGCCTGAAGAGCTTTGATGGCTTAATCGCTAGGTATTTCAGAAGACATTTTGTGCTGAAATAAATAGCGAAGAAGATGAGAAACTTGTAATGGTACCTGTAATGATGTGCATGATAATGGAATGCGTATGAAATGATTTCAAAGACTTTGGGAGATTTAAATTTGTAAACTGAGAAATAAATAAAATTTATTAGATTAAACTTGTAAAAATGTTTAACAATTCCTTTGGAGGCGTTACAAAAGAAATAAACTGAAAATAAATCTAAACTAGAAACAAGCAAAAATCAGAAATCCCATGGTCGTTTTCCCTTCGTGTTGACGTAGTCGTTGATTGTCCTTTCGTTCTCAAGTTACCTTGTGAGCTTCAAGATCTTCCTTTCCTGCTCATGATACTTCTCTCGGTAGGTATCCCTCTCCTCTTTCAACTGAATCCAGGATCTCTTCAATGCCCCAAGATCAGTAGGCATATAGGGATAAAGGACTGTATAAGGAACGCCCTCTTCATTAGTATGCTCCACAACCACCGGCAACACAACTTCATAAGGCATCCCAAGCTTCTGAGCATGAGCTCGGACCCACTGGAGATAGGGTTGCATAGGGAGAGAAGTCTTTGGTCCTAGCTCGTGAGGGTCATACCTATTCACCATGCCCCGAGCTCGTATAAACCTGCGGCGATGCTCATCAATATCTCCTTTGTAGTCAAAGGCAATATCTGTAAGAAGTAGCTCATGAGGATCGTCTCTCCGAGCGCGACCAAACTATCGTAAAGACAAACAAGGACTGTAGGTTATTCCCCCTCTAATTCCAAGAAACGGGACATTAGGGTATTCCCCACATCGATCAATGACAGCGACTCTTTCCATAGCCTTAGAACTCCAAAGAATGTCTGTATGGGAAAGGGACATTATCCTGTAAGACCATCCTAACCCTTCTTCATTCTTCAACACAGACTTGGGGAGGTGCGAAATGAACCACCTCGCCAGTAACGGCATATAACACATGAGGGTCCCTCTTCTATGCATTGTACGAGTGTAAATGGCATGCAAGATATCACCTAGAAGAGTAGGTACAGGATTGCGAGACAGGAAGATCTTAACCGCATTCACATCTATGAAGGAATCTGGATTCGGGAAAAGAACCAAACCATAGATAAGGAGAGCCAAGATGTCTTCAAAATCCTGAAAATCCAAGTTATCTCAGAACAGTTGAGCTTGACCTATCAGAAACTTAGCTAAGAAACCTTCAACCCCTCTTCGTGTCTCCCAATTGGATACTACATCAGCCCTTTTCAAATGTAAAGCTGAAGCAATGTCTTATGGTCTAGGAGTTTCTTCTAAACCTGTGAAGGGCATCTGCTCAAGGATGGATATGCCCAGTAAGTGAGAAAACTCTTACATAGTGGGAACTAGCTGATAATCCTAGAAAGTGAAGCAATGATGCACCGGATCGAAGAACTAGAAAAGCACACTCATCATCTGCTCATCAAACTTTGAGGTAACCAAACTAAGAAGTTGACCATGTCTTCTAATGAATGAAGAAGTATCAGAAACTCTAGAGGCTAAATCTTTGAGTTGAGCAGGTATTTGTACGAAGTTAACTCGGATGGTGTTTCTGCGCATGGAAGCCATAATCTATAAAATAGAACAAAGATAAATCCCCTCGGTCTTTGAAATGGTTAGTATAGTGAAGTATGCATGTTATGTTATGATGCATGATGTCATGATAAAACACACAACAGGTATGGCAGATAACAGACATGGTAAAGGCAAACAAGTCACACAAGAGCCCTTAAGTTTCAGGCTTGCATGGGGTCTAGGTACTACCCTCTTGAAGTTCAGTTGGTTTCAACCTGTCCTAATAATAGTAACCGGGTTCTAGAGGTTCTCAATATCACTGACCATCCTCCATCGGTCATGGTTTCAGCTCACGCAATCTTTTCTTGCGGCCGGAACTAACTCGAGTGTATGGTCTCAATGAGTGTAGTATTGAGTATCAACCAGTTCTCAGCTTTACACCGAGGCCGGCTATCTCACTACTTCCTATGGCCAAGTTAGTCAATTATAGGTTCTAAGGTCAGTTGATGCTTAACGACATACATAGCAGCCCCGTATTTTCCTCGTTTCTCCACAAGGGATACCGGTACCAACCAATGTGCCACACCAATGTAGCTACTGCTTCAACCGTATCGGTCTACACCGTACAATTCCCTCACAGTTTATTGCTACTTACCTAAAAGGTGTTCCCCAGATCCGGGTTAGGATCTATAGTAACTCTGATACAAAACCCTTTAACAGTAAAGCAACCAAATCAAACAAGAGAAGAAATTTATGATGAACTAATCCTAAGGTACACCCCACTTATATTCCCCAGCAGAGTCGCCAGTTCTGTGATACAGTCGCAGAACCGACTATTTTTACTGGTTTGCGTTTTGCGTTTTGCGTTTTTTTATTTGCAAAATGTCGCGGTAAGCAAGAGTCGCCGTCGACTTTTATTTTATCTAACCGGAAAGGAAAAAAGTACAGAAAAATTCTTTTTTCGAGATATTCTGAGTACGGGGGGTAGATTATAGAAAGGGAAGGTGTTAGCACCCTTTCTATCCATGGTTTTCCATGGGCTCTTAGGTACTTGCTCATATTTTAAATTGCTTGTGTGTGTGCTTTGTTTTAAAAGTTTTTTTTACTTCGTTTTAACCGTTGCTTCTGTCTTCAAGAGTGTTACGAAGTGTTTTTGAAAACTTTGTTTGAAAAGTGTTTGGTGTGAAAAAGTTTGATTTGAGCAAGTACCTACTAGTATCTACCTACTCAAAAAAAAGATCGTTTCCATTCTTGTTTCCTTTAGACAGTGCTATCCTACTATTGAGAAATAGGTAGCACCGTTGTTGGAATTTGTAAGGGTCAATTTGAAAGGGACGTACGATCACTAAAGCAATGTTAGGACATCTTAGTAGTAACCCTAGTGTCTTAAGATCATATTCGAGGAAACATTTCTGAGGCAACCTTTCTGAGGCAACATTTCCGAACGGGACATTTGATCTTTGTTTATACAAGAGAGCGACCACTAAAACATCCTATACTTAATGATCGTTTACCGAAGGAAACCAAAGTGAGAGTATACCCTAGGAGTGCGCATGTGCGAGTGATTCAATTTCAAGTTATTTTCTTTGCACATTTAGGGTTTTCTAACCATTTTAAAATTAACATACATTCTTGTCATGCAACCCTATTATCATACATCTAGCAGTTAATATTTGCGAAAATTAAAATGCGGAAAATAAAGCTACACTATTACAAGGCTTCGGGGATTAATTACATAGCCAAAAAACCCGTAAAACAATAAATAAACGAAAAAGTCCTAATTAATCTATTACATCCCATGAGCAATTACATCAATATTGTAAAAATAAGTAAACACGCACGCTCAATCGAGGACGAGCAAAGTTAGGGTTTTGACCCCGTCTACCCTAATTAAAAGAAAAGATTTATTTTTGTTTGTTTTTGATTATTTTAAGAAAATAAGGTTTTAAATTAAATATGTACAAACCTAATTACTAATTAATTTAAATTAAGAAAATTAATTACATTTGACCTATTTTTATATTTTGGTTGTTTTTAAGAAAAGAAAAATAGAAATTAAATTAAACAAAAACCCTAGTTTCTACTTTATTTTAATTTATTTACAAAGACAAATTAAAGTTATCCTAAAATTAAATAAACTAATTAAATTAATTTTTTGATAAAAAATTAAAACCTAAATCTAATTTGATGAAAAATTGATTTTATGATTTTTTTGATAAAAAAAGAATTAATTTTTGTGTTAGTAAAATAATTTAAATAAATTAAATAAAGAAAATCTAAAAGAATAAAGAAAGAGTAATGGGCCTGTTAATCAACAATTTGGGGGGTGCCACTAGCAGCTTTTGTGCCCAAAGTCCATTGACCCATGTTGACTTCCTTGGTCCAATGTTTGCACGTTGACAGGGATGCATGGTTGACCCTCACATGATGGCCTTCAGATCTGGCCTTCTGGAGATCTAATGATTGAATCCTGAGGGTACATGGTGGTCTTCATGCATGTGTACGCGCCTGATCATACAAGTAAAAATAATATGAAATACATGGGGGACCTAGGATTCGAACCCAGGTCCTATGGCCTTTTCATTCACCTTCACACCAACTGAGCCAAACGCGCTTGTTGTACATCAAATAGCAATTAATCAACATATTAAAAAAAAGCAAAATAAGAATTATAGCGCGCGAATTTCAAACAGAGCAATCAGGGCTCGCCACGCCATCATCCCTAACCTTTCTTCGTTGCTAAAAGTCTGATGACTTTTACCTACGGATAGGAAACGTAGGTACAACCTCTGCAACTTTCAAAATCACCTATACGCATGATAAATGAAACCTAAAGCCATAGACCAATTCGCCTTGGCCTGGTGAGCATCATGGTGCCCTTCTTTTGGGCCAATTTTGCCTGTACAAAAAGATCCCAAAACAAGACAAAAAACCCTAACAATGGCATATCTCTATAGGTTTAGAAAAAACGCAATTAATTATTACCAATAGTTTGCAAATTCTTCCAGGATTCGGAATATATACATGATTCATGCTACAAATGCCTAAACAATGATATTGGATTTCAAAAAAAGAGGGAGGTCGTGAAGCTCTTACCTCGCGTTTCTGGGCACAAAAACGCTTGCTTTTGATTGGTATAGCTTCCTTGTACTCCCAGGAAGCGAATGAGATGGCTTGGGAGTCTTGAAACTGCTTGGAAATATGGAATCAGATCACCACTTTTCTTGAGTTTTTCCAAGTTTGTTCTTCACTCTACACGCTTCAAAACCTTGTTCATTTGGTCTGCCTTTGTCCACTATATACCAATGATTGAATTAGGTTTACAAATGTGCCTCCAATCTTTTTCAATTATGGTATTTGATCATGATTTGATTCTCATGAAGATCTTTCCAAAATAAGCCAAAAGTCAATCTTTTCATGCACAAACATGCCTTGCACGATTTGATTTTGTTGCTAGTTGTATAAGGGACCTGAAATATGCACCAAATCTCAAGACTTAAATGATTTTGATATTTCCATGATTTATTTTTGATTTAATATGATTTATTTGAAATAAAAAATCAAAATAAATGGTAAAAATAAAATAAAGGCAAGTAGGAAGAGTTAGGGCTCGTGGACCATGTTACAAACTCAAAACAAGTGCAAAAAGTTGGGCCCATTTGACAAAAATTGCAATTTGAGGCACTTTTGACTTTTGGCAATTTCGCAAAAAAGGTCAACTTCACCAATGCATAACTTTCTCAATTTTGACTCTATGAAGGAGTTTTTAGACTTTTTAGAAAGCTTGAGTTGTCCTATAGGCAACCTTTTTGGTCTCATCTCAATTGGGTCTTCCATGCTCATGTATGAAGCTTTAACAAAAAAAGGTGTTTTTGTTGACTTTTCAAAATGACCTATAATGTCCAAATTCACAACTTCTTGTGAGTGCATATTTTGAACTTGGTAGATGTAGATTTATTGTATGGCATTGCATCCTCTTAAAAATGATCTTTGGATGGGTCATTTCCAATAAAGTATGAGAAAGTTATGCTTGGTCAAAATTGAGTTGACTTTTCCTGCAAAACCCTAATTTAGCAACTTTTGGGTTTTGATGAATTGTGTGCAATCCTTGAGGAATCATGATCAACCCTTGATCAAATGATGAACAATACTTCAAAATGAGGATGTTGACCAAAAATATTGAAGTTTGACTGTATGTGGGCCACAATTGACTTTTGCCCTAGCATAATCGATTTTCAGGCCTTTGAGCAATTGATTGAGCAAACTTCCTCTGTAAGGCTTGAAACTTGACATGGATGATCTTGAGAACATATTAGGACAATGGTGATCACTTGGGATCCCTTGGAATCAAGTATCTTGATGCAAAATGAAACCCTAATTTGAGGTAGACTGTCTTAGGAGAGGGTTTGTCTGGTCAACCCTTAGACTTCCTTGAGCAATTTGAGGACTTCACTTGAAATGTTTTGATAAATATGGGAGGGCAAATTTTGGGGTACAACAACGTCCAATGGTTAATCTTGACATATTCATTTGAATATGATTGTTGTTCACAAATTTTTGCATAAGAAATCGAAGGACAATTGCTCGTGACTTAAGAAACAGGGGCAAAAACAAAAAACTAAAAAATGTCAAACCCGATAGTTACTCTGTCCAACAGGTACAGGGGCATAGATAGCCTTGAAACAGAGTCATCAGTACATGCGACCTCACGACATCCATACTCCCCACAGAGTAAAAGCAATCAAAGCATTGATATCAGCTTTCCCAAAACAGGAAGTAATCTCCCCAGCCAGGTTCTTTAAGAAATCTGATATCTATATCCCCCAGCCGAATTTCATAATCACAAGCGGGTCATAAAAATTTTCTCCGAAGCAGAGTTTATTTCCTTGAATGCGAAAACTCAATCCCCGACAGAGTTTATCCCTCCAGCTACAGAAATCCACTTTCCAACAGAGTATTTCCCTGCAAAGTTATTCTTAAGCGGAGTTCCTCCCCGGCAGAATATCCGCAAACAGAAAGGAATAAATCCTCAGCATAGTCATCTCCGTTCATTATCCCCAGCAGAAGTAGAAGAACCACAGTTCTCTACAACAGTCAGGAATGCTATACTCTCCAGCAGCAGTCAGGGATTTATTTTCCCAGAATCAAATATGTCACAATAGCATCTCATGCTCATACATCATGACATGTGCATACATATCACATACAGCATAATCTCATTTATTTTGAGAATATCATCTCGCCATGCATTTCACGCACCACATATAATTAACCCTATTATCTTTTCAGGAAAGACAATTATCAGCAATAATCCCAGCAGTTATACATGTCACATCTACAGACAACTAATGGAAAATTAGTTCCCGAAACCAAACAGGTCAACTAATCTACATGATCAAATGAAGCAGCCCTATTATCCAGGCTTTCATCTTGAAGTAACCCAACAATCCAGGTTCCTTCCCATAGCCCTACTATCCAGGATTTCATCTTGAAGTAACCCTACTATCCAAGTTCCTTCCCATAAGCCCTACTATCTAGGCTTTCATCTCAAAGTAACCCTACTATCCAGGTTCCTTCCTATAAGCCCTACTATTCAGGCTTTCATCTCGAAGTAACCCTACTATCCAGGTTCCTTCCCATAAGCCCTACTATCCAAGCTTTCATCTTGAAGTAACCCTACTATCCAGGTTCCTTCCCATAGCCCTACTATTCAGGCTTTCATTTCGAAGTAACCCTACTATCCAGGTTCCTTCCCATAAGCCCTACTATCCAGGCTTTCATCTTGAAGTAACCCTACTATCCAGGTTCCTTCCCATAGCCCTACTATCAAGGAATTCATCTCGAAGTAACCCTAATATCCAGGTTCCTTCCCATAAGCCCTACTATCCAAGCTTTCATCTTGAAGTAACCCTACTATCTAAGTTCCTTCCCATAAGACCTATTATTCAGGCTTTCATCTCCAAGTAACCCTACTATCCAGGTTCCTTCCCATAAGCCCTACTATCTAGGCTTTCATCTTGAAGTAACCCTCTTATCCAGGTTCCTTCCCTTAGCCCTACTATCCAGGCTTTCATCTCGAAGTAAACCTACTATCCAGGTTCCTTCCCATAAGCCCTACTATACAGGCTTTCATCTTGAAGTAACCCTATTATCCAGGATCCTTCCCATAGCCCAACTATCCAGGCTTTTATCTCGAAGTAACCCTACTATCCAGGCTTTCATCTTGAAGTAACCCTACTATCCAGGTTCCTTCCCATAAGCCCTACTATCCAGGCTTTCATCTCGAAGTAACCCTACTATCCAGGTTCCTTCCCATAAGCCCTACTATCCAGGCTTTCATCTTGAAGTAACCCTACTATCCAGGTTCCTTCCTATAGCCCTACTATCCAGGCTTTCATCTCGAAGTAACCCTACTATCCAGGTTCCTTCTCATAGCCCTACTATCCAGGCTTTCATCTCGAAGTAACCCTACTATCCAGGTTCCTTCCCATAGCCCTACTATCCAGGATTTCATTTCGAAGCAACCATACTATCCAGGTTCCTTCTCTCTTATCTCCGGACAACAGTTTACAACACTGTAAGACCTGGACCCGACCAGTTACGGTCGATTTCACATTTCCCCAGTTAGTTGTTGTGCAGCCTGGACCCTGACCAGATATGCAGTTTACTTCCACTTCCTCAATCAGAAGTTAATTCCCCAGTAAAGTAATGGACAACTGAAGCTCCTATATTGTATTTCCCAGGACATAAATCAACATTCCCCGACAAAGTTCTCCTCAACGGCAGGTACGGGAATTCTTGCAAAGGAATCTCTTATGAAACCGATATCTTTTATGGATGGCATCTTTAAGCCCATCTCTGACGGTTCTCTATCGACTTCCAAATGGCATTTGTAAGCCTATTCCTGATATCAACAATCAGTATTACTTCATGCGAGTGAAAATTTCTGGGCACTCTAGTGTTCAGTCATCTTCTACCTTCAGATCACGAAGGGCAGACCAACCAATCTACATCCTCAGGTTTAAGAAGATTGAACAGAGGCAGCTGTTATACCCCAAAATTTTCCCTCTCATTTTACTCAACATATGTTCATTGAAATCCTCAACTTGCCCAAGGATGCCTAAGGATTGATCAGGCAAATGCTCTCCTAAGACAATGAACCTCAAACTAGGGTTTCCATTCTCATCAAGATGGATGAAATACAAAGGTATCAAATATTTTCCATGGTCTTAATATGATCTCAAAATCATCCATGTCAATTTTCATGCCTTGCACAAGGAGTTTGCTCAGTCAACTGCTCAAATGCCTGAAAATCCACTATACTAGGTCAAAAGTCAACTGTGGCCCACATACAGTCAAACTTCAAGATTTTTGGTAAACATCAACATTTTGAAGTGACATCCATCATTTGATCAAGGGTTGATCATGATTCCTCAAAGAATTCCCCAAATTCATCAAAACTCAAAAGTTGATAAATTAGGGTTTCTATAGGAAAAGTCAACCAAACTTTGACCAGGCATAACTTTCTCATACTTTATCAGGAATTTCTCATCCAAGGTTCATTTTTAAGAGAATCCAATTCCCTACAACTCATCTTCATCCCTAAAGTTCAAGAAATTCACTCATGAAAATATATAAATTCAGACATTATAGGTCCTTTTCAAAAGACAACAAAAACACCTTTTGGGTCAAAGCTCCTTACATGAACATGGAAGATCCAATTGAGATGAGATCAAAAGGGTTGTTTAGAGGACATCCTAAGATTTCTAAAAAGATCAAGAACACCCTCCTAGGGTTAAAATTAAGGAAGATATGCATTGTCAAAGTTGGCCATTTTTGGAAAATTGCATGAAGCCAATATTGACCAAATTTGCATTTTTTCCAAATGGGCCTAACTTTTTATGTTTGAAACTCATTCCTAACATGGTACACGACCCATAAAACGCTCCATGCTTTATTTGCTCATTTATTTGATTTATTTTGATTTTAATCATTAAAAAATCAAATTAAATTAAATAAATGATACAAATTTGTTTTGAGATTATTTTTCATTTAATGAATGGCCATATATGCTGTCACATAGCAAGAAATCGTTCCATGCCATGGAAAAGGAAGAGAATCTTCAAAATAGGAAACATTGGAATTGTTTTGAAACTCATTCAATTCATTTGATCTAGTCCATATATGTTAACCTAATGTTGATTCACTACTTAAGCAAGTCATTCCAACCCTAATAGAGGATACACACGCGCAGCTTGCCGTTGGAGAGAAAGAAAAGTTCCAAAAAATATTCAAGAGAGGAGCAATCTTATAGCATGTAATATATCCAGTTTCAATCGTTACCAAGCATCCTAGCACCCTCCTGGAGATCTCAGCATCTCATTCCATCTGCTCTTGAAGGCCAAAGCACCCAGGATCACCCTTTCCAATACTCCACGAGTTGGTAACATTCTTAAGCTTCAAACTTTTGAATCATGCAATATAAATTGATTTTTTGCATTGATATGTGTTTATAATATTGTTCTAAAGTTTTTTTAATCATTAGTTGCAAGCATGCACGCAGAAATAGCCATATGCCATTTTTAGGGCACGACCTAAAAACGTGCTTGAAGCTCTTGATACAGCCATGATCCATTAAAACCAAGCACGGATTTGAACTCAGGGGTTGATTTTACAGGGAATAGGTCTCTTTGAAGACTTCAAATCTCATGAAATTGCAGGCTGGCCATTTTGCTTGGCCGGAGAAGACGATCGGAGTGCAGCTCCGGCGTCGTTGACTCTTCTTTCTCAGGCGAAAACCTAGCGTGGCAGCTTCGTATAACATGATTGGTTCTTGAATTATTGACACGTTTATTTTTTGTTGACTGGGATTTAATTGCTTGTTTTATATATAATGTTATTAAGTTATCATATTCATGAATAATTAGTTAGCGCATATGGCAACGGAGTGAGCATATGAAAGGGAGGACCTGGGTTCGATCTCAGGTCCAGCCATTTTGTTTTTCTGATGTTCATATTGCAGATCAAATACATTGCCTCCTAACGCGCACCTCATGCGTCTCCAAATCAAACCCATTAGATTGTCCCTTGATCAGATCTAGTGTCGATCAAGCACAGAACATGATGGACCCTCAGAAGGAAGCCCCACTGAATCAGGCGTTGGACAATTGGGCCATCAGCCAGCTTGGGCCTAAAAATTCAGCTTCACACCCCCAGTTTGCTTCATCACTTCAGGCCCAATTTCTTTTTCTTCATTATTTGTTTGTTTTAATTGTTTTCTATATTTTTTAATTAATCATAAAATCAACCAAAATCACAAAAAAAAAATAGACTTAGGTTTTTTTTAATTAAAATTAATTCTTATAAATTAATTTAATTTAATTGATTTCAACTTGTTTTCTTTAATTTAAAAATTAAGTATAAATTAGGTTAAATCTTAAATCTTTTTCATATAAAATACCAAAAAATATTTTTATTTAATTAATTATATTTAGGTTAAGATTTCAAATATTTTTCTCAATAATAAAATACAAAAATATTTTCTCTTTAATCGGTTAGATTTTTTAGGACTTAGACTTTATTCTGGTCTTAATTCTTCGCGCGCATTTATTTATTTATTCCAATTATTGTATCTGCTTCGAGTTTGTAATAGATTTTAATTAGGGTTTATTTTACTGCCTTTTATTTACTGTTTACTCCCAAGTTTGGTTATGTAACCCCCTCCCCAAAGCCTTGTAATAGCTAGGTTTTTATTCTCGCACGTTACTTTCCGCCATTATTAACTGCTTAGACTAATAGGCTTGTATGGAAAGAATAACGATTCAAACGGTAGATAACCCTAAATGTGCAAGATCAAATTAACTGAAAAATAAACACTTGCACATGCTCACTCCTAGGGTATATCCCCCACTTCGGTTGCCTTCGGTAAACAGTCATGAAGTATAGGGAGTTTTAGTGGTTTCCCTCTAGTCACAAAAGATAAAAAATGACTCATTCGATTGTTTCCTCGGAAAGATATTTAAGACTCTAGGGTAACTACTAAGGTTTCCTAACCATTGCTTTTGTGACCGTACTTGTCCCTCCAAATGTCCCTTAAAACTCCAACGAAAGGGCTACCTACTCCTTAATAGTAGGATAGCATTGTCTAAAGGAAACGAGAATGAACAGTCTTTTTTCGAGTAGGTAGAAAATATTAAGTACTTGCTCAAAACCATAAAACTTTTTCACAAGCACTTTTCAAAACTGTTTTCAAAAAACCACTTCGTCACGCTCTTGAGGACAGATACAAGAGTTATCACGAAGTTAAATAAAACTTTTTGCAAAACACACACAAGAAATTTCAAAATGAGAAAGTACCTAAGAGCCCGTGGAAAACCACGGATATAAAGGGTTCTAACACCCTCCCTTTCTATAATCTACCCCCCGTACTCAGAAACATCTCGAAAAAAGGTTTTTTCTGTTCTTTTTCCTTTCCTTTGTTGGATGAAATAAAAGTCGATGGCGACTTTTGCTTACCGCGACATTTGCGAACAAAAAACGCAAACCAGTAAAAATGGTCAGTTCTGCCACCGTATCACAGTAGTACAAACACTTCACATGGATTGTCAACTTGTACTTATCAATGACCAAAAATCATTTTCACACTTCACATGGATGTTAGAACATAGTTTGATTCTACAACCCTTAATTAGAGTTTTGATGATAACAAACACAAAGAACAAATATGCACTCTAAATTTGTGTTGTTTTGTATGCAGAAGTTCTGACTGAAACATCATCAGAAGTTAAGCTAAAGAAGCTTTCAAGCTGAGGTAATCAGAATGTTCTGAAGAATGATGATCAGAATCTACGTTAAAGTAAAAGATACTCTGACTCTGAGCAGAAGTCTAATATACCATCAGATCTTCACATCTCTGAGTCATCAAAGTTCTGAAGTAAAAGAAACATTGAAGATTCTAGTTCTGAAGCGTTACTTTTCAATTAAGACAATATCATATGCAACGGCTTCATTCAGACAAGAATCTTCTCAATATGGAAACTGCATTAAGTGTCCATCATCACTCTTTATTATGGACAAGATTTCCACGCCAATATAAACAATCTTAAAGGACAAATCGTTTAGGATTTTGACACACGACTGCTCATACATCTTAAACGCTGCAAATATTCATATTCTCTTATACTCTAAAATTGTGTAATATCACAGTAGTGATAAAGTTTTTGTAACGAAAAACAACAGTACACAGTAAATCATTTTCTTTTGATTAAGCTAGTTTTCCTTGAGATAAATCGGGTTGTGGTTGTACTCAAGAAGACTTTAGCAGTTGTCAAAGTAGTATTGTAATCAGTTTTGATTAGTGAATTAAGTCCTCGTTAGAGAGAGGATAAATCACCTTGGTAGGTGGACTGGAGTAGTTTGAGATCAAACAAACCAGGATAAAAATATCGTGTCTACTGCTTTTGATTTTAAGTTTCAATTAAACCCCCCTTTCTTGTGTTTTTCACTTCTTCAATTGGCATCAGAGCGCATGGTTCTGAGTTCATACACTTAACCGTGTAAGTACAAGATCCAAGCTTTAGAAAAACACTATGGTGGGACCAAGCCAAAACATCAGCAATGACTATCATGAGGACAAGGACATAATCAGCGGCAAACCTCCAGTCTTTGATGGAGAAAATTTTGACTACTGGAAAGACAGAATTGAGAGCTTCTTTCTGGATCATGATGCTGATCTATGGGACATGGTAATTGATGGATACACACATCCAGTGGATCAAAGTGGTCAGAAGATATATAGAAAAAGGATGTCTGACCAACAAAAGCGTGATTTCAGAAAACATCATAAAGCCAGAACAATATTTCTCAGTGCCATCTCATACTCAGAATATGAGAAGATCTCAAACAGAGAGACAGCCAAAAATATGTTTGACTCTCTAAGAATGACGCATGAAGGCAACATACAAGTTAAAGAAACTAAGGCCCTTTCGCTCATTCAGAAATACGAAGCATTCAAGATGGAAGACAGTGAATCCATAGAAGCAATGTTCTCAAGATTCTAGATTCTTGTTGTTGGGCTAAAAGTTCTTGACAAAGGATATTCTACTACTGATCAAGTAAAGAAGATCATCAAAAGTCTTCCAAAGCAATGGAGGCCAATGGTCACTGCACTTAAGCTGGCTAAAGATCTCAACAAGATATCTCTGGAAGAACTTGTTAGCTCCCTCGGAAGTCATGAGATAAAGCTATAAGAAGACAAGCCTCGGAAGCAAGGTAAGCCTCTAGCATTAAAATCTAACAAAAAATATTATTCTAAGGTTTTGCAGGCTATGGAAGAAAGTTTCGATGGATCTTCATCAGAAGAAGACAAATTGTCTCTTCTCTCCAGAAGGGTCAATCAGCTGTGGAAGAAGAGACAAAGAAAACTCAGAAACACGAGAAGATCAAAGAATCAGAATGAATCCTCCTCCAGATACAAAAATTCTGAGTCCTCCTCTGGACACAGAAGATCTGAAGCTTCCTCCAGTCATAGAAAGTTAAATAACAAAGACATCATCTGCTATGAGTGCAATGAACAAGGGCACTACAAAAGTGACTGTCCAAGGCTTCAGAAGGAGAAGCCCAAAAATAAGTTCTCCAAGGAGAAGAAGAAAAGCCTCATGGCAACATGGGACGATTCAGACATTTCTGATGCTGACTCAAAGTCATATGATGAAAGAGCCAACATCGCTCTTATGGAAAATGTGACAGAAGACAGCGAAGCCTCTGGTTCAGACTCAGAATCAGACACAGAAGAGAAGGAAATAATCTCAGAGACTCCCAGTAATACTGATATGATCATCAAAGAGTATGATCACAGCTTTTAGAAGTTTCTGGCTAAAAACATAGATAGAAGCAAGATGACTTCAACGATCTATGGGGTTAGCAAGAATGGCAGAAAAGGAATAGGATACCAAGATATCTTTAGCAGCAAGGCTAAAACACCAGTCATGGTACCTGGACTCTGGATGCTCTCGACACATAATGGGAAGAAAGCATATGTTCCAAAGTCTAGAACTTAAACCTGGAGGTTACGTGGGCTTTGGAGGAAACCAAAGAGGGAAGATCATTGGCTCTGGAACAGTAGGTAATGGTAATCTTCCTTCTATTAATAATGTACTTTTAGTTGATGGATTGATGCATAACCTGTTATCTATAAGTCAATTAAGTAATAAAGATTATGATATAATATTTAATCAAAATTCATGCAAAGCTGTTAGTCAGAAAGATGGAACTATCTTATTTAATGGAAAGAGGAAAAACAACATTTATAAGATAAAACTTTCTGAAGTAAAAAGTTAGAATGTAAAATGCCTTCTTTCTATTAATAACGAGCAATGGGTCTGGCACAGAAGATCGGGGCATGTTAGTATGAGAAGAATATCTTAGATTAAAAAACTTAATCTGGTCAGAGGACTTCCTAATCCGAAGTTCAACTCAGATGCTCTGTGTGAAACATGTCAGAAAGGCAAATTTGCAAAACCTACTTTTAAAGCTAAAAATGTTGTTTCCACCTCTAGGCCATTAGAACTTCTGCACATAGACTTATTTGGACCAGTGAAAACTGTGTCTGTCAGTGGCAAGAAGTATGGGTTAGTGATCGTAGATGACTATAGCAGATGGACATGGGTAAAGTTCTTAAGACACAAGTACGAGTCACATTCTGTGTTCGTTGTCTTTTGTAACCAAGTTCAGAATGAAAAGGATCTTAGAATTGTAAAAGTCAGAAGTGATCATGGTGGAGAATTTGAAAATAAAAAATTTGAAACATTTTTTAATGAAAAAGGCATTTCGCATAACTTCTCTTGTCCTAGAACTCCCTTACAAAATGGATTTGTAGAACGAAAGAACAGAACATTGCAAGAAATGGCCAGAACCATGATCAATGAGACTAACATTGCTAAGATCTTCTGGGCAGAAGCAATTAACACAACATGTTATATTCATAATAGAATCTCTATAAGACCTATTCTGGAAAAGACTCAATATGAATTGTGGAAGAACAGAAAGCCCAACATTTCTTATTTCCATCCTTTTGGATGCACTTGCTTTATTCTAAATACTAAAGATCATCTGAACAAGTTTGACTCTAAAGCACAAAAGTGTATTATGTTAGGATACTCTGAACGCTCAAGAGGGTACAGAGTATACAATACAGAAACATAAATTGTTGAAGAGTCAATCAGTGTTAGATTTGATGATAAGCTTGAGCCTCAAAAGTCAAAGCAGAATGAATCTTTTGCAGATATAAAAGTTGAATTCACAGGTGCTGAAGACAACTCATCAAAAGTTCCCAACAGAGACGCTCCAACAACTTCTGAAGGAAATGTTACAAGTTCTCCAGTACCTTCTGTTGATCAACTCCAGAAAAGGTTATCCAGAAGCAGTATAGCTCACCCAAAAGATAAGATCATGGGAAAGAAGGATGATCCAATCAGAACAAGATCGACATTCAAAAACTCTGAAGAATCCCTCATGGGATTGGTCTCACTGATTGAACCAACAACAATTGATGAAGCTCTTCTGGACAATGTCTGGATTCTGAAAATGAAAGAGGAATTAAACCAGTTCACCATAAATGACGTATGGGATCTGGTTCCCAAAACAAAAGGATTCAACGTCATTGGAACAAAGTGGGTGTTCAAAAACAAACTGAATGAGCAAGGAGAAGTCATTAGAAACAAGGAACGACTGGTGACACAAGGTCATAGTCAGCAAGAGGGGATAGACTATACATAAACCTTTACTCCAGTCGCCAGGTTAGAATCTATCAGACTCTTAATCTATTTTGTTGTAAATAATGGCATCACTCTGTATCAGATGGATGTCAAAAGTGCATTCTTAAATGGTTACATAGATGAAGAGGTATATATGCACCAACCCCCTGGGTTTGAAAATTCCAAACACCCAAAATATTTTTTCAAACTAAAGAAGTCACTCTATGGTCTGAAACAAGCTCCCAGAGCTTGGTATGAAAAGCTAAGTAACTTCCTGTTAGAAAAGGAATTCACCAGAGAGAAAGTGGACACAACCTTGTTATGTAAGACATTTAAGAATGATATTTTAGTTTGTCAGATTTACATAGATGATATCATTTTTGGATCCACTAAACCTTCTCTGGGAAGAGAATTTGCTAAGTGCATGCAGGCAGAGTTTAAGATGAGCTTAATGGGGGAACTTAAATTCTTTCTGAGCATTCAGATAAACCAAACTCCAGAAGGAACTTACATTCATCAGAGCAAATATGTCAGAGAACTTTTGAAGAAATTTTACCTCTCAGAATGTAAGCCCTCAAAGACTCCAATGCATCCCACGTGCATTCTGGAAAAGGAAGAGGTAAGTAAAAAGGTAGAACAGAAGATCTACAGAGGTATAATTGGATCTCTCCTCTATCTAACGGCTTAAAGGCCTGATATTTTATTCAGTGTTTGCTTATGTACTAGATTCCAATCAGATCCTAGAGAATCTCACTTAACAGCAGTTAAGCGAATTTTCAAGTATCTGAAAGGTACTACTAATCTGGGTTTGTTTTATAGAAAATCCAATGAATACAGCTTAGTAGGATATTGTGATGCTGACTTCGCTGGAGACAGAGTAGAGCGTAAAAGCACTTCTGGAAGCTTCCAGTTTCTGGGAGACAACCTGATCTCATGGATCAGCAAGAGACAGTCCACAATAGCGTTGTCAACAACAAAAGCTGAATACATAGCAGTTGCTGGATGTAGCACTCAAATGCTCTGGATGAAAAGTTAACTTGAAGACTTCAACATATTTGAGAGTAACATTCCTATCTTCTGTGACAACACTTCTGCCATATGTCTATCCAGAAATCCTATTTTGCATTCTAGGGCTAAGCATATAGAAATAAAACATCACTTTATTAGGGACTATATTCAGAAAGGAATTCTTACTTTAAAATTTATTGACACATACCACCAATGGGCTGATGTGTTTACAAAACCCCTTTCTGAAGATAGATTCAATTTCATTCTGAAATATCTCAGCATGAAATTGTGTCCAGAATAAAATGTTTTATTTGCATATTCTAACCCTTAGAATTTTACTTTTTTCTGTGAACATCTGATCAACTTGTCTTCAGAAGTTAGGAGTACAGTTGCCTCAGAATCTATCTATGAAGATCTGAATCTTTCATTTCAAGGATAGAGGCGTGCAGTTCACACCATCAAACATCTGTCATCCTCTCACAAGCTAGCTTATAAGGCTGAACACATGTTCAAATTCTGAAGGGTCCAAGGCTCTGATTGGATGCATTGAGACACTTGTCATTGATAACTGTTCAATATCTCACTAAATCCCCTAATTTCAGGTTTCATTAATTTAGTATAATCATTACTTATTTTTCTCTTTCTTACTGATTATGTTTTCAAAAGTGCTTATATAAACTTAATTTACTATTTCATTCATTCACGTTTTACCACCTTCAATATTCTCTCTTGCTCTAGTTTTTCAAAAACCCTTTCTATCAGTTTTCCTCAAAAAATCTGTGTGAACAATGGCATCCTCATCAAGTCTCAAGAATCTCAATAGTGCTCCTGGTTCTTTGTCAACTGAACAATATGAGGAGCCCATGAGAACACTACTCACTCCGGTCGACAACCTTGAAGTTCTCTGTGAATTGATCATCAATTTTGAAAGTTTACAAGAAAACGGGTTTGATTTGTATGAAGATGTAACTGCACAGGGTTGGAACAGATACTTTGATCATCTGTTGGGTCAAACTTTTCCCATTCTTGTTAAAGAGTTTTGGATTCGTGCTACTTCATCTAACCACCAGGTCACGTCATATGTTATGGGGAAGAAGATAGTGATTACAGAAAATTTGATTGGGAAACTCATTGGATACATTGGCGGCGGAGTCAGATGCATTGATATGGCTGATAAGTGTTCTGACCTAAAATTTATTGCTAGGGTCATTTTCACTTTTGGACAGCCATCCAGCAAGATCAGAGATTTGAAAGATCATTATAGAATATGGGCTAGAATTATTCTGGCATGTATCAATCACAGGAAGCCTACAAGCTCTCCTGATTATATCAACATTGATCAGCAGTTTCTGATATACTTCATTGCAAAGAAGACCAAAATAAACCTTCCATATTTTCTCTTCAACCATCTCAGAACAAGTGTGAAAGAGACAAGAGAAGAAGAAAGAACTAAGAGGGATTGGATTCCTTTGGGAAGATTGATTTCAGATAATCTAACGAAAAACAGGTTGATAGAACATCTGACAGAGGCTCAAGAAATCAGCACTCTGGAAGCAACTATTGGGAAACCACTGAATGCCAAGAATCTGAAGAAAATGAAGATTATTGAAAGCATTAAGAAGGAACCAACAATTTCTTCTCATGAGTTCATCACCTCTAGGAGAATCTCTCTGAAGGATTTTCCATTATTCTCTAAGATAGATGCCTCTCCAGAGATTATATTCAGATACCTTGAAGCTTGCAAGGAAGATGGGACTATTCCAGAAATCAACATCCAAGACCTGCACAAACCAGCTCCAGAGGTTGTGCTAAAGAAATCCAGAAAGAGGAAGGCAGCAGGAGAATGATCCTCTCAGAGGACACCCAAAGCTGCAAAAAAGAAAGGTAACACATCTTTTGTTTATGTTGTAGAATCAATAGTTGTTCCAACATCTGAAACCATTTTCCCTCAACCAATAGAAAATCCTTCACCTCAACCATTTGAGGATTTTGACATAGAGATTGACCCATCTGTAACTCTTGGAAATTTCTTAAATGAACCTCACTCCCCCAATCCAAATCCATAATAACATCAACCAGAACTTGCAAGAGTTATCTCTGATATTGAACTGTTTGATCAAGACTTTTCCTCACCTATCCCAGAAAATCCAAGCACTCAATCTCAACAACCAGAAAATCCACAACCACACTCTCCTCAACCAGAACATCAAAACCTCAACTCACCCCAACCAGAAAATGAAAACCCCCTCACTCCTCAATCTGACAATCCATCTTCTGAAATACTTGAACCAGAAATTCAACACGCTACCGCAAACCAATCAGAAGACTCCCTTTCAGACTCTGCTACCACTACCCGAATTCCTGGAATAACAGAACCTCTTACGGTTCATTTACCTCTCTCCATTCATGATATCCCAGAAATACCTTCACCATATGAATCTACACCACCAAACACTCCTCACTCACCAATCTTGATTTCTGATTCTTCAACTCCCTCACCAATCAACCTCCCAGCTGATCACCTCAGAACTGTCATTGATCTAGAAGCGTTGGACCATCTAGCTTTCACCTCAAATAAAATTGCCATCCCCAAATCCAAACCAACCTTAACCAAATCAGATGTTGGTCAGAACTTGTTGATTTTTAAAATAGAAATACAGGAATGGGTTACTTCTTTGAAGCAAGCAAGTCAAGAGAATTCCAATTCAGCTGCTTCTGATTCTTTGTGGGATAGATTCAGAAAATGGTTCAACTCTGAATCCCATAAGCTAGAAGAATTGAGCTATGGGATGGCTCACCAGAACTTCAGTGATCAGCTGAAAGCCTTCAAAGATCAAGTTCTAAGCCACTGGGACAAGAAAGAAATTCTCCTGCTGGAAAATGCTCCCGTGAAAGAGCACCAACCTTCAGAAGCCACTGAACCAGATTCTGATAGTCACCCTCTGACTACTGCTCCAAAAAAGGAAATTGCAACAAAAGAAATTGTTCAATCAGAAGAGGCTGCAGAGTGTTCTGAACAACATGCAACCCCTGAAGATACACCAGCTTTGTCTCTAGTCATGCAAACTCTGGAAGAGTTGAAGAAGGAGAATGCTCTAATCCACGCCAAGCTGGATAAGCAAGAAGGCACAAACAAAGAGATCAGGGATATTTTGGACAAACAAGAAGATACTACAAAATAAATCAAAGACATTCTGGGAAAGCAGGAAAAATCAAGCACTCAGATTAAGAGCTTGGTGGAAGGGTTGTTCACACGACTTCCCCTCCTTCTTAGATTTTCTTTAACTTTTTATCTGTATTTTTCATCTCATCCTCTTTGTTTCTGAAAAATGTCATTGCATTATGTTTTAAATATAAATCATCTTTTTTACTCTGATTATATTTCTTTTTTATACTTGACAAAAAGGGGGAGAGCGTAAGATATTTTCAATAACAGTATACCGGGACAAAGTCTCAAACATTCTGAATATCTTAAACTCTATGTTTTCTGAAAAGCTTGAACAGGAACATATTCTAATAAAGACAGAAGGAGATGCATAAAAAGCTCTGACGAGAAGGAACTTCAGGGAAGTAACTCATCTCTATCTGAGTAATCAACTCAGGGGGAGACTCTCTTAAGCTTTTTCTTCTATATTTTTTTATTGAAAATCCTAGTTTTTGTCATCATCAAAAAGGTGGAAATTGTTAGAACATAGTTTGATTCTACAACCCTTAATTAGAGTTTTGATGATAACAAACACAAAGAATAAATATGCACTCTAAATTTGTGTTGTTTTGTATGCAGAAGTTCTAACTGAAACAACATCAGAAGTTAAGCTACAGAAGCTTTCAAGCTGAGGTAATCAGAATATTCTGAAGAATGATGATCAGAATCTGCGTTAAAGTAAAAGATACTCTGACTCTGAGCAGAAGTCTAATATACCATCAGCTTTTCACATCTCTGAGTCATCAAAGTTCCGAAGTAAAAGCAGCATACAAGATTCTAGTTCTGAAGCGTTACTTTTCAATTAAGACAGTATCATATGCAATGGCTTTATTCAGACAAGAATCTTCTCAATATGGAAACTACATTAAGTGTCCATCATCACGCTTTATTTTGGACAAGATTTCCACACTTATATAAACAAGCTTAAAGGACAAATTGTTTACGATTTTGACACACGGCTGCTCATACATCTTAAACGCTGCAAATATTCATATTCTCTTATACTCTCAAATTGTGTAATATCACAGTAGTGATACAGTTTTTGTTACGAAAAACAACAATACACAGTAAATCATTTTATTTTGATTAAGCTAGTTTTCCTTGAGATAAATCGGGTTGTGGTTGTACTCAAGAAGACTTTGGCAGTTGTCAAAGTAGTATTGTAATCAGTTTTGATTAGTGAATTAAGTCCTCGTTGGAGAGAGGCGAAATCACATTGGCGGGGGACTGGAGTAGTTTGAGATTAAACGAACTAGGATAAAAATATCACGTCTACTGCTTTTGATTTTATGTTTCAATTCAATCCCCCTTCTTGTGTTTTTCACTTCTTCAATGGATTGTCAACTTGGACTTATCAATGGCCAAGAACCATTCTCATAAAGTCACATGAATTGCCACATCAACACTCCCACCTCATTCACCCTATAAATAAGATATTTTTTTCTTTCATTTGGGGGAACAATACCATAAATCATTCACTAAATTAAGCCAAAACTCTCTTCTTCTTTTTTTCTCTTCATTTTCTTTCAAGTCATTTCTTCTTTTTATTGAATAGGTAAGCTATTATACTTGTTATTTATTTAATTCTATTGCATTTTTACTCTTTATTTATTTATTTAATACCATAGTTATCACCATTTTGTAAGGAAACTCCATTGATTCAAAATCAAGAATTGAAAAGTGTTCTTGAACCTCCAAAAGCAAAAGTGATTTATTGTTGTTTAATTTTCATTTTTTCTGTAATTTTTTTATTATTTACATATTTTGAGCATGGATCATTGGTCTTGAGATTGAGTAGATAAAATTTCATTATTCATTTATTTAATTTCATGAAAAATTGAGAAAGTTATGACATTTATACTATTTTCATTATAGACTTCATCTTATTCTTCTTTATCTATTTTATTTTTATTTTTATTTGGATCAATTTGGAAAGCATTTGAGCTTTTTTAGTTCATCTAAGCTTGTCGGATATTTGATGAACTTTCATCATTTCCAATCTACCTCTAAATGATCTTTTGATCATTCAAGGTACTTGGGATTGATGATAAGTTTGTCATAACATATCTTCCTTGACTTTGTCTTGATCCCCAAGTTTGTTAATTATACTACATGTATAAGAGAATGAACTTGAAAGTGTCATTTCTCTAACATGTATGTGTACATACATTTTATGCTCTATATGAACTTACACTTATCCAAAATCAGATTATTAACTTTATATTGTACTAACTTTATTTTAAAATCATTTATATTTTCGCACTTTATATTTTCTTCTCTTTACTTTTATGTCATTTATCATCCATAGCATTTTATTTTCTTTACTTTATGCATTTTTTATTGGCTCACTTGACCATTTATCTTCTCTTTACTCACTTTATTTTTTATTTCTAATTTGTAAGTCTTTTGCCTTATTTTCATTTAAAAATCGATACAAAAAATACAAAAAAAAAAGCTATTATATTAGGATTATAATTATTTCTTTTTTGCCCTCTTTAAAAAATACAAAAAATATATATTAGTATAATTTTGTCTTTCTTTATTTTATTTAATTTTTAGTTGTTAATTATTTAGTTATTTAATTGCTATTTATTTAATTTTCCTTTGTCGATCATTTAGTCTTTATATTTTATTTGTCTAACTCTAAAGGAAAAATCGAATTCATTGACTTCATGTCATTAAATATATTTAATACGATTGTGCGAAAACCCCTTTGTACATTTTTTTAGTTTTATTAATCTAAAAACAAATCTCTTCTAAACCCTAATTTTAAAAAAACTCGCACCTCTTTTGAGTCAAAAACTTCGACACTACGTAGTCGCATTTTCAAAATTTCATCCCTACACTCATTTAGCAAGCAAACCAGTTTTAACAAAAAAAAAAACAGATATTTCAAAAAGTTCTTATAGAATACTATAGATACATATGGTGCTAGTACCATCCAACCCCCGAACATTCGATCTCTTTCAAATGTATTGTATTTTTCTTTACTTTTTAGTATTGAACTTATTTTGCATATTTATGGATTTTATTTCGCACTTTTTCTTTTTCTCTTGGGAATAATAAAGCGCGGTGGCGACTCTTGCTTATTTGCGAGTCAAATTTATTAATAGCTTGATCTCCAATTTTTACCGCTACATAGACCATAATACTTCTTCTTTCCAAGTACAACAAAGTCATAAACTTAGTGTCGCGGAAGCTACCTAGAAGATTTGTATAGTTGACTTCAAATAACTTGTATACTCCTTTGCTTTCTTTTCTAAATATAAATTTTCAATTTTATTAGGAGGCTATAGTTAAAGTGAGTTTGAAACAAACAAGACAATGAACAGTTGTTATTATGTTATGGGATTGTTGTTGTTGATGGTTTCCTTTGTTTTTGGAGTAACAACAGCCACAACAGATTCCTTTTGCGGAAATCAAGCTATCAGATTCCCTTTCGGAATCAAAAACCATCAAGCACCATCGCGTGGCTACCCTGGCTTTGATTTGATTTGTTCATCAAACCAAACTATGATTCAACTTCCTCACTCAGTGAAACTCAATGTCGATAACATTGACTACAAACGCCAAACAATTCTACTTTCCGATCCACAAACTTGTCTTTACAAACAGATCAAAAACCTCAATATTTCATCCACTCCGTTCAACTACTTGAAACGTGACTATGATCATTTTGTTGACCATTACTTTTTCAACTGTTCACTTCTGATTAGAAATGAGTTAGATTCCTATTTGGTTCCATGTCTAAGCACTTCAACCTCTCAAACATATGCTATCCCTTCTGATAGACTCATTGATGACCTTCCTCTCTCTTTTTGCACCAAAATGTTTCATGTTTCATTCAAACCTTCTGAATTTGTTCCTTTGATGTGGTCTCAGCCTGATTGTAAACACTGTGAATCAAAAGGAAACAGGTGTGGTTGGAACAATACTACACACTCCAAGAAAATCGACTGTTTCTCCAAAGGTAATTTACCAGTATATTTATTTTGAGGTAATCGCGTCAAAATAGATAAACTAAGTTTTGCTAGTATGGTTTTGTTGCAGGTTCATCAACGGCTTTACTCACCACAGGGTCAATTCTTGGATCTTTGTTTTTCATCTTGTTGACTGGTGCAGTTTACCATATTTATGACATTTACATACTAAAGAAAGCAAAACAAGCAATTATAGAAAGGTTTTTGGAAGACTATAGAGCTCTTAAGCCTACTAGATACTCTTATGTAGAAATTAAGAGAATCACTAATAATTTTGGAGACAAATTAGGAGAAGGAGCCTATGGAAGTGTGTATAAAGGAAGCATTTCAAAAGAGATTAATGTTGCTGTCAAAATACTAAACTTTTCTCAAGGAAATGGGCAGGACTTTCTCAATGAAGTTGGTACAATGGGTAGAATCCACCATGTTAATATTGCTCGATTGATCGGGTTTTGCGCCGATGGGTTTAAAAGAGCTCTTGTTTATGAATTTTTGCCAAATGGTTCATTGCAAAAGTTCATAAATTCACCGGATAATGAGAAAAACTTCCTTGGTTGGAAAAAAATGCACGAAATTGCTTTAGGAATAGCTAAAGGAATTGAGTATCTTCATCAAGGGTGTGATCAACGCATCCTCCATTTTGATATCAAGCCGCAAAACGTGTTACTTGACCATAACTTCATTCCAAAAATAAGTGATTTTGGTCTAGCTAAATTATGTTCTAGGGATCAGAGCATAGTGTCGATGACTACAGCTAGAGGAACTTTGGGCTACATTGCTCCCGAAGTTTTTTCAAGAAACTTTGGAAATGTGTCTTACAAATCAGATGTTTATAGTTATGGAATGATGTTGCTTGAAACAATAGGAGGAAAGAAGATCACGGAGGATTTAGAGAAAAACACTAGTCATGTTCACTATCCAGAATGGATTCATAATCTGTTAGATGACCAAGAGGAAATGAGAATTCATGTTGATGATCAAGAGGATGAAAAAACTGTTAGGAAAATGGCGATTGTGGGACTTTGGTGCATTCAATGGCATGCAATGGATCGACCATCAATGCAAATGGTGGTTCAAATGTTGGAAGGAGATGAAGACAAAACTCCAATACCTCCCAATCCTTTTGCTTCTCAGTCTAGACGACCTAGAAGAAATGGTTCAATTGCAAGACAACTAACACAAGATTTAGATGTAATTGAAGAGTTAGATTAAGCTGCAATTGTGAAATGTATTACTTTATTTTCTTTTGTTATATTTATCCCGTCAAATAGACACTAGTATAAAAACAACACTGCATTAGGCAAATGCTAAGGTGGATGAGGTTCTCATGTAGTTTACCAGAACAATTCTGCATGGATTATTATATAGGCTACAGCGCATTGCACTTGCATTGTTTCATATTTCCACTGACAAATTGAAGCTTTTTGTGGCATTTAAAACATAACACAAATATCTACAAATATTTTGTTTTTACTGTCACAAGACCAAGTTTGCCTGGTTGGTATCACCACAACTAAAGTGAGATTTGATTGTATGTATGTATATTATGCAATCACAACCGAACTCAAAAACACTTAGAAAACATCTGTTTGAATCTTTTGCAACTGCTAGTCATTCATGTTAAAGTAATTACATGCACTGGTATCATCACTAAAACAATGGACTACCAATGTAAAAGAATAACAAATGTACTCCGATACAGACTTACAACTAACAATGGGCCCCCTCAATACATGGGAAAACAAAAAAGAAAATACAAAGGTAATTTACATGCAGGGTATGATGGAATGTTAGTTCTTTTCATAGCTTGTCAGATACATCAGCTGCTAATTCAATCTTCAATATATTAAACAAAGCTCAGTCAACATTCTTGCAATTGCACAATTTTTACTCTGTTCTCAACTTGCATCATGTGAAAAAAAGATGCCACTTCCTTGAAATCCAGTCACAAATAATCAGGACTACAAAAACCTCTAACAAAATCTTGTTAACCTCCAAATCCTAGGTGCCCCTCTCATCATATGGAAAGGGGGGGAAATGAAATAGTCCCGTCAGTAAAATGCAGCAACACCCATAAAATTTTGTCAGTAGATCAAGTTGCTGATGAAGATTTAGAATCAACGGTTCTATTTGCGTGGCACATGCAATCTGGGCATGGAAAGCTATATATGGAGTCACCAGGCCTTTTGAGCTCAATTGCTTTGTAGTTATGAAACACGGAGACCTCGAATTTTATCCCGACACTGATATGGCAACACCGATAATATTTTGAAAAGATGAATAAATTAAACGTAATCACAAAGGTCGGTGCAAGTGTCTGATACCATCTCCCTTTTTGTGAATCAAGTTCAATTTTTAAAGGTTTTCCCATCTCTATGATATTGACAGTTTACTCTTATATGTTGCTCTCGACCAGTCATGGGCATTGTAAAATTTGGCATGTAAGGCCTAAAATCACTAGTCACAGTTGGTCTAGCAGTCACTGGGTGACTCTGTCATTATTGGGGAATATATTGGTCTACTTTACGTCATCGACGGTATTGCTGTCGTGCTGGCTGTAGAAACGATTGTTTCAAGTCGAAATCCCACACTGTATTTGAAGGTTGTTCTCCATTGTTGTTATTTTTGAGATTAACCATTCTCATAACGTATCTCCTAATTAGTCTTCTGACGTTTTCTTTGGTTATCCTACCACTCTTCAATCTCATACACACATTTTTTGAGAAGTTTTATGATTGAAAAACATGCAAATTTTCAAAAAATCAAGAAAAATATAAACTTTTGCACAAAAGGTCCTACCTGGTATGCCAATTTGTTTACTGTGAAATTTGGTAAGCAATCGCTAATCTTCTAAAAGGTTATTTGCAGGATCGACTAAATTGATCCTAGAACATATTGTGCATAAAGTCTCTTGAGTTTTCATATATTTTTTTTGTGTAAAAGTGAAGATTTCAACGATGGCGAAATCTCTAACGTAAAGTAAAAAAGGGTAAAATGTGAATAAAGTAAATGTAAAGGTTTTGACATAAAGTAAAATGTAGTAAAATAATTTAATGTAAATGACTTTGCATTGAAAAAAGATGGTGTTTGAATACATACATTGCACTCGATTACTCTTTTCTCACTTCGCTCAAATACTTTAAGTATATTGAGTTTTTTGCATTAATGTCAACACACGAAATTTAACACTAGAATCCTATTTATACTAAAATATAAATAACTGTATCGAATGGTCCATTCTCTAGAAGATGACATGTCTTCGTTTGCATGTGTTTCGCTCTCAATTTACTTCCACACGTCCTTCAGATGCAGATAAGGCCAAAAAGTAGTTACTTAGCCTCGTTTCACATTTCAACCTCCTTAGTCGAAATTATCTTTAAACTTATTCCAAAAATTACTAAGTCCCAAATATTCCTATGTGTATAGGACCTTCGACACGTTTCCTTGAACGTGTATGTCAAAATGTTCTTTCAACGTGTTTATTGAAGGAACACCCACATAATCAGCTAAATTTCTCCAAGTGTTTCCTCAATCTTTTCATTATATGTCTACGTTTGGGATGCGTCGAAAAGTGAGCTAACAAATTGTCCCTTAAAAATATCGTTTTCGACTAACGAAAGAAAGGGGAAATTTCCGAACGCTTCGACGTTGTAACCATTAATATTCTGACGTCATGGTCTTCATGACTACTTTCCTCAAACGTCATTCTGGGACATGCAATGTTCAGAAAGTTAATCATTACTCCTAATTCAAAGAAAAATATTGCCATTGAAAGATTAACCGCTCGATCAACCTATAAGCAAGAGACGCGCGTCTCACGATTTTTCTCTAAACACCAACCTGAAAACTAAACGGTTCCTCTTTTTCCATTATAAATTCTTCACTTTTTTCATTTCTCTCTTTTTATTCTTTTCAACTTCTTGTATTCTTTAGCTTTCTCTGCATTTTCTTCTCAGCAAACACAAAAAATAAGTACTTCTCTTCAAATTATTCACGAATTTCATCATGGTAGCTTTCAAATCCAAGAACACAAAAGATGCTAAGGGTTCAAAAGAAACTTTGCCACTTGCAAATAGGATTTTAGGTCCACTCGTTATTGGGAATCAAGAGTATGTTCTCGAATCTCCTTTGATAGAAGAAAAGTCATGTATTTACAAATCGCAGATACTAATTCCCTTCACTATTTCTGGAGAGATTCACACACTTATGGGTCCTTTGTTGACCCTAAGGCAAACGCTGAAAAAATAAAAGAGTTTTTCCTGCTTATCATGGCACTAAACCAATTGCTAGCTTGAAAACACCAATAACTATTGTTGATGATCTTAGCGCCAAATCAGAGGTTCAGACAAAAACCTTTAAGGATAAATTTGTCGATGAGTCGAAAAAACCTAAGGCAAAACCTTCAGATGACGCAATGGAGTCTAAAGATAAATCTTTTGTCAAAGAATAAAACGATATCAACTTAGGCTATATGAGTAACACTATTTGAGTGTTTCGCTCTTGCCCATTATTTAAAGACACTGAAAACTATATTTCTTGGCTTGAAAAAGTCGAAAAGGAAAAGACTCAAACCAGGAAAGATATGGGAATCTACAATATGATTCAACTATCGAAAGTAGGGCCAACTTACTGCCAAAAGATGCCAGTTTCTTACTTGTATTTCTAGGAAAGCACTACAAGCACCTTCCAACTTCCCTATGGAATGATCACACCAACACTCTCTGACGTAGCAGCCATCACCAGTCTTCGACAACCTGGAGAAGCTTTTGATCCAAATGAAAGAAATGAGGACACCATCGACTTCAACACTGATCGGTCCAACTTTGGTCATTATATGGACGGTCACCATGACAAGGAGAGTGACGAAGTGTCTAACGAAGAACACATTTCTTACCTATCCCTCTGGTTGTCACGCTACATCTTCTATTGTAAGTCACTGAAAGTGGCGAAGAGATTCATGACTCTAGAAAATCAACTACATGAAGGTCAAAATATCTTCCTAAGCCAACTGATATTAGCATCTCTTTATGAAACTTTAGAAGTTGTTGTCAAATCCTTGAAAACCTATCAACCTAGAACCAATTTTTTATTGGTTGGTCCTTACCAGTTGCTTCAAACATGGCTAAATGCCATATTCAAACCCTCACTTCAAATCGAAAAACCTAATGATGATGACGAATCCATAAGGAATATGAGGGTTCAGGGTACTCGACTGGTCCTGTTAACCCTACTAATAATGGGCATAATTTGCAAGAAGCCTTCACATGGTACGTTATAATGTTCTCCAAGCGCTACAACTTCACTTCATCCATGACCCATTTCGTAAATCGAACCCATAGTCCTGAATGGTTAAGTTTCCTGCCTCCAACTCTAGTCAAGAAGCTAAAACTCTCGCTATATGGGAAGCTTTCCTTGTTCCTAAAAAGATTTCGATCAGACTTGGGAATTCTAAAGACCATGTAAAAATCTTTAGTTATCAACCAAATCTTGTGTCTCAATAATTTGGACTCATCCAACTGCTACCCAGGTGTTTACCGTGGTTTTTGGTAAAGAACCGCTGATCCTCCAAAAAGGAAAGTCCTTTTGGTTACTCGCAGGATCGATCAGATTGATCCCAGAACATATGCTAACTTTTATGTTGGGTTGATGTAAAAGTGGATATCTAGGAAGAACGCACGTTCGACCAGGGATATAGTGTTTGTGGTTTTAGAAAGTAAGAAAGTTAATAGAAGTGCAGGTAAAGATGCAGGAAAAGTAACTTTGTAAAATAAGATCAAAACAATGTAAAAAGACTTTATTAATAAAAAGTGGTGTTTACAACGTACATTCTCAGTTATTCTTTCAAACATAGCGGGTGCTTGAATAATATTGAGTAACTAGCACAATAGGTTGAACACACGAAAAAACTACACAAACTTCCTATTTTTATACTAAAATTACATAACCGTCGAGGGGTGGCTTTGCTCTAAGATGAAGACAAGTGTCTTCTGCATGTCCCTCGACCTCTATCTTCCAGCCACGTCGCTTTCCTTTAACTGTTAGTGAACTGCATTTCCCTCCAATCTTCAAATTCAAATATCCTTCGTCTTTGGTGCTGACACGAGGGTTTGCTTCTTCTAGTCGAAGGTCACAAGACCTTTCCAGTCGAAATATTTTTGGTGATGTCTGGTCGAAGACCAATTTGTAACTCAGATATTTTCTCTAAATTTTCCAATTGTCGAATCATTTTCCAGCTTGGCTTTATTTGTTCTATTTTTGGCCCATAAGGCCAATATATCGTGGGTGTCAAATTCAAGAGCCAACAAATTTCCCCCCAAGAATGTATATTTCGACGTCAAGAGAAATAGTCATTCTTTGATATTCCTATTCGACACTTGTCTCCTTTGTTGTCCACAAAGGCTTAACATGCGCTTTTCGCCTTCCAACAGTTGCCACTCTCAGAACCATCATTACTCTTTTCCCAATACGTCTTTTCAATCATCCGTTACCATGCTACCATGATGACCATTACTCATAGAACCTAGGAAAGCATGTCAAACGTTCCCCATCACCTGCACGGTAACTAATGTATGGCTTGCCACGTGCCCCACTACATCCATAGCATTAAATGGCTTTGACGAGACACACTCCTCTCTGGACACTATAAATAGCCTTGATCCTTCTCTTTTGGAACTTTCACAACACTTAGCATTTTTCATCTCTTCTGCAGAAAAACACCTTACACTGTCATCTTCGATCATTACTAACTTGCAACAATGGCTTTCCTCTCCAACGCACCCAACAACCCCAAACCTAAGAATGTAGCTGTCGTACAGCGTCAACTAGAGATCTTCCCCACAAGCTCTTCTCCTGCTTCGACTGAGGGGCCAAGATTTGTCTCTGAGCCCATGACTAAAGAAAGGCGTGAGGCGTACGATTCCTAGCTCCTCATTCCTATCAGGTACTCTGAAGATATATATGATATGTCTGGCCCTCTTTCTGCATGCATCGAGAATCCTATGAAGAATCGTGCTTTCTTCCCCACTCACCCAAGACTCAAGTCCATAGGTTGTGCGAAGAAACCCATGAACGATCCTAAGGATGCGACTCCAGCTAACCAGCAACACGCTCAGACAAAGGAGGATATTAACCTTCAGTTCATGAACAAAGGGAACATGATCTTTCGATCGTGCCCTAGTCTCTCTTCAGAATATTCAGATTGGCTGAATAAGATGGAGAAGGCACAAACCCCAGTCTGAAAGGAAATGGGGATAATGACTTGGTGATGTTGTCGAAGACAGGATTGTCTTACTGCCCTCTTATGTTAGTATCCTCGTTATACTTCTGGGACAGCGCCCACTTCCCGTTTCTTCTTCCTTGTGGAATGGTGACCCCAACCCTCTTCGATATAGCAGCGATTACCGGTCTTCGACCGACTTGCAATTATTTCGACCCAAAAGATTTATCTGAAGATGCCATTGGGTTTTCAGCTACAAAGCCCACATACACCACATTCATCAACCATTTTCATGATAAATCTTGCAGTATTGTGTCAGAGGTGGAACATATAGCTTTCTTGGCTATGTGGCTATCCCGCTTCGTCTTCTGCACCTAGTCACTTCAAGTGACTAAGAAGATGCTCACGCTTGCAACACAACTTCATCATGGCTACCCCCTCTGTTTGGTTGAATTGATTTTGGCCAATCTATATGAGTCCATCAACAATGGTGTGACTCAACTCAAAGCCATAGGAGATAGGGCAAGCTTGCTCCTTTCTGGCCCCTTTTGGCTTCTTCAACTTTGGCTCAACGCCACCTTCAAATCTTTTCTTCATCAGAAGAATAAGATAAATAAAGAGGCCCCAAAAATTCTGAACATGAGGGTCGAAGGTACCAGGCTTGCTTTGCTGACTCCGACTGACGAGGGTCAGCAATTTCAAAAGGCCTTCACCAGCTTTGTGATGATGTTTGCAGAGCACAAAAATTTTGTTTCGACCATGGCTCCCTTCGCCAGTCGAAAAGTTGGCCCAAAATGGTTTACTAGACCATTTCCTTCGGTTGATGAGGAGGACGAATATGTGGTCATTTGAGAGTCGTTTCTTCGACCCAGAATCATGCCACTGAGATTCAAGAGTTCTAAGAATCAATTAAGTTTGATTGCTTACCAATCGAATCTTGTCTCTCGATAATTTGGACTCATCCAACTGCTACCCAGGTGTTTACCGTGGTTTTTGGTAAAGAACCGCAGATCCTCCAAAAAGGAAAGTCCTTTTGGTTACTCGCAGGATCGATCAGATTGATCCCAAAACATATGCTAATTTTTATGTTGGGTTGATGTAAAAGTGGATATCTAGGAAGAACGCACGTTCGACCAGGGATATAGTGTTTGTGGTTTTAGAAAGTAAGAAAGTTAATAGAAGTGCAGGTAAAGATGCAGGAAAAGTAACTTTGTAAAATAAGATCAAAACAATGTAAAAAGACTTTATTAATAAAAAGTGGTGTTTACAACGTACATTCTCAGTTATTCTTTCAAACATAGCGGGTGCTTGAATAATATTGAGTAACTAGCACAATAGGTTGAACACACGAAAAAACTACACAAACTTCCTATTTTTATACTAAAATTACATAACCGTCGAGGGGTGGCTTTGCTCTAAGATGAAGACAAGTGTCTTCTGCATGTCCCTCGACCTCTATCTTCCAGCCACGTCGCTTTCCTTTAACTGTTGGTGAACTGCATTTCCCTCCAATCTTCAAATTCAAATATCCTTCGTCTTTGGTGCTGACACGAGGGTTTGCTTCTTCTAGTCGAAGGTCACAAGACCTTTCCAGTCGAAATATTTTTGGTGATGTATGGTCGAAGACCAATTTGTAACTCAGATATTTTCTCTAAATTTTCCAACTGTCGAATCATTTTCCAGCTTGGCTTTATTTGTTCTATTTTTGGCCCATAAGGCCAATATATCGTGGGTGTCAAATTCAAGAGCCAACAAATTTCCCCCCAAGAATGTATATTTCGACGTCAAGAGAAATAGTCATTCTTTGATATTCCTATTCGACACTTGTCTCCTTTGTTGTCCACAAAGGCTTAACATGCGCTTTTCGCCTTCCAACAGTTGCCACTCTCAGAACCATCATTACTCTTTTCCCAATACGTCTTTTCAATCATCCGTTACCATGCTACCATGATGACCATTACTCATAGAACCTAGGAAAGCATGTCAAACGTTCCCCATCACCTGCACGGTAACTAATGTATGGCTTGCCACGTGCCCCACTACATCCATAGCATTAAATGGCTTTGACGAGACACACTCCTCTCTGGACACTATAAATAGCCTTGATCCTTCTCTTTTGGAACTTTCACAACACTTAGCATTTTTCATCTCTTCTGCAGAAAAACACCTTACACTGTCATCTTCGTTCATTACTAACTTGCAACAATGGCTTTCCTCTCCAACGCACCCAACAACCCCAAACCTAAGAATGTAGCTGTCGTACAGCGTCAACTAGAGATCTTCCCCACAAGCTCTTCTCCTGCTTCGACTGAGGGGCCAAGATTTGTCTCTAAGCCCATGACTAAAGAAAGGCGTGAGGCGTACGATTCCCAGCTCCTCATTCCTATCAGGTACTCTGAAGATATATATGATATGTCTGGCCCTCTTTCTGCATGCATCAAGAATCCTATGAAGAATCGTGCTTTCTTCCCCACTCACCCAAGACTCAAGTCCATAGGTTGTGCGAAGAAACCCATGAACGATCCTAAGGATGCGACTCCAGCTAACCAGCAACACGCTCAGACAAAGGAGGATATTAACCTTCAGTTCATGAACAAAGGGAACATGATCTTTCGATCGTGCCCTAGTCTCTCTTCAGAATATTCAGATTGGCTGAATAAGATGGAGAAGGCACAAACCCCAGTCTGAAATGAAATGGGGATAATGACTTGGTGATGTTGTCGAAGACAGGATTGTCTTACTGCCCTCTTATGTTAGTATCCTCGTTATACTTCTGGGACAGCACCCACTTCCCGTTTCTTCTTCCTTGTGGAATGGTGACCCCAACCCTCTTCGATATAGCAGCGATTACCGGTCTTCGACCGACTTGCGATTATTTCGACCCAGAAGATTTATCTGAAGATGCCATTGGGTTTTCACCTACAAAGCCCACATACACCACATTCATCAACCATTTTCATGATAAATCTTGCAGTATTGTGTCAGAGGTGGAACATATAGCTTTCTTGGCTATGTGGCTATCCCGCTTCGTCTTCTGCACCTAGTCACTTCAAGTGACTAAGAAGATGCTCACGCTTGCAACACAACTTCATCATGGCTACCCCCTCTGTTTGGTTGAATTGATTTTGGCCAATCTATATGAGTCCATCAACAATGGTGTGACTCAACTCAAAGCCATAGGAGATAGGGCAAGCTTGCTCCTTTCTGGCCCCTTTTGGCTTCTTCAACTTTGGCTCAACGCCACCTTCAAATCTTTTCTTCCTCAGAAGAATAAGATAAATAAAGAGGCCCCAAAAAATCAGAACATGAGGGTCGAAGGTACCAGGCTTGCTTTGCTGACTCCGACTGACGAGGGTCAGCAATTTCAAAAGGCCTTCACCAGCTTTGTGATGATGTTTGCAGAGCACCAAAATTTTGTTTCGACCATGGCTCCCTTCGCCAGTCAAAAAGTTGGCCCAAAATGGTTTACTAGACCATTTCCTTCGGTTGATGAGGAGGACGAATATGTGGTCATTTGAGAGTCGTTTCTTCGACCCAGAATCATGCCACTGAGATTCAAGAGTTCGAAGAATCAATTAAGTTTGATTGCTTACCAATCGAATCTTGTCTCTCGATAATTTGGACTCATCCAACTGCTACCCAGGTGTTTACCGTGGTTTTTGGTAAAGAACCGCTGATCCTCCAAAAAGGAAAGTCCTTTTGGTTACTCGCAGGATCGATCAGATTGATCCCAAAACATATGCTAACTTTTATGTTGGGTTGATGTAAAAGTGGATATCTAGGAAGAACGCACGTTCGACCAGGGATATAGTGTTTGTGGTTTTAGAAAGTAAGAAAGTTAATAGAAGTGCAGGTAAAGATGCAGGAAAAGTAACTTTGTAAAATAAGATCAAAACAATGTAAAAAGACTTTATTAATAAAAAGTGGTGTTTACAACGTACATTCTCAGTTATTCTTTCAAACATAGCGGGTGCTTGAATAATATTGAGTAACTAGCACAATAGGTTGAACACACGAAAAAACTACACAAACTTCCTATTTTTATACTAAAATTACATAACCGTCGAGGGGTGGCTTTGCTCTAAGATGAAGACAAGTGTCTTCTGCATGTCCCTCGACCTCTATCTTCCAGCCACGTCGCTTTCCTTTAACTGTTGGTGAACTGCATTTCCCTCCAATCTTCAAATTCAAATATCCTTCGTCTTTGGTGCTGACACGAGGGTTTGCTTCTTCTAGTCGAAGGTCACAAGACCTTTCCAGTCGAAATATTTTTGGTGATGTCTGGTCGAAGACCAATTTGTAACTCAAATATTTTCTCTAAATTTTCCAACTGTCGAATCATTTTCCGGCTTGGCTTTATTTGTTCTATTTTTGGCCCATAAGGCCAATATATCGTGGGTGTCAAATTCAAGAGCCAACAAATTTCCCCCCAAGAATGTATATTTCGACGTCAAGAGAAATAGTCATTCTTTGATATTCCTATTCGACACTTGTCTCCTTTGTTGTCCACAAAGGCTTAACATGCGCTTTTCGCCTTCCAACAGTTGCCACTCTCAGAACCATCATTACTCTTTTCCCAATACGTCTTTTCAATCATCCGTTACCATGCTGCCATGATGACCGTTACTCATAGAACCTAGGAAAGCATGTCAAACGTTCCCCATCACCTGCACGGTAACTAATGTATGGCTTGCCACGTGCCCCACTACATCCATAGCATTAAATGGCTTTGACGAGACACACTCCTCTCTGGACACTATAAATAGCCTTGAGCCTTCTCTTTTGGAACTTTCACAACACTTAGCATTTTTCATCTCCTCTGCAGAAAAACACCTTACACTGTCATCTTCGTTCATTACTAACTTGCAACAATGGCTTTCCTCTCCAACGCACCCAACAACCCCAAACCTAAGAATGTAGCTGTCGTACAGCATCAACTAAAGATCTTCCCCACAAGCTCTTCTCCTGCTTCGACTGAGGGGCCAAGATTTGTCTCTGAGCCCATGACTAAAGAAAGGCGTGAGGCGTACGATTCCCAGCTCCTCATTCCTATCAGGTACTCTGAAGATATATATGATATGTCTGGCCCTCTTTTTGCATGCATCGAGAATCCTATGAAGAATCGTGCTTTCTTCCCCACTCACCCAAGACTCAAGTCCATAGGTTGTGCGAAGAAACCCATGAACGATCCTAAGGATGCGACTCCAGCTAACCAACAACACGCTCAGACAAAGGAGGACATTAACCTTCAGTTCATGAACAAAGGGAACATGATCTTTCGATCGTGCCCTAGTCTCTCTTTAGAATATTCAGATTGGCTGAATAAGATGGAGAAGGCACAAACCCCAGTCTGAAAGGAAATGGGGATAATGACTTGGTGATGTTGTCGAAGACAGGATTGTCTTACTGCCCTCTTATGTTAGTATCCTCGTTATACTTCTGGGACAGCGTCCACTTCCCGTTTCTTCTTCCTTGTGGAATGGTGACCCCAACCCTCTTCGACATAGCAGCGATTACCGGTCTTCGTCCGACTTGCGATTATTTCGACCCAGAAGATTTATCTGAAGATGCCATTGGGTTTTCAGCTACAAAGCCCACATACACCACATTCATCAACCATTTTCATGATAAATCTTGCAGTATTGTGTCAGAGGTTGAACATATAGCTTTCTTGGCTATGTGGCTATCCCGCTTCGTCTTCTGCACCTAGTCACTTCAAGTGACTAAGAAGATGCTCACGCTTGCAACACAACTTCATCATGGCTACCCCCTCTGTTTGGTTGAATTGATTTTGGCCAATCTATATGAGTCCGTCAACAATGGTGTGACTCAACTCAAAGCCATAGGAGATAGGGCAAGCTTGCTCCTTTCTGGCCCCTTTTGGCTTCTTCAACTTTGGCTCAACGCCACCTTCAAATCTTTTCTTCCTCAGAAGAATAAGATAAATAAAGAGGCCCCAAAAATTCTGAACATGAGGGTCGAAGGTACCGGGCTTGCTTTGCTGACTCCGACTGACGAGGGTCAGCAATTTCAAAAGGCCTTCACCAGCTTTGTGATGATGTTTTCAGAGCACAAAAATTTTGTTTCGACCATGGCTCCCTTCGCCAGTCGAAAAGTTGGCCCAGAATGGTTTACTAGACCATTTCCTTCAGTTGATGAGGAGGACGAATATGTGGTCATTTGAGAGTCGTTTCTTCGACCCAGAATCATGCCACTGAGATTCAAGAGTTCGAAGAATCAATTAAGTTTGATTTCTTACCAATCGAATCTTGTCTCTCGATAATTCGGTATTGTCCCGTCACTCCCATCACCCATCTACTCCCGAGAGAAACTGCTATTATTTTATAACGCAGATTACTCAGAGGATGTTGCTACCAAACACATTGGTAGGTATGTTTGTCAGACTGTACTAACTCTGTTCGACTTCAATCTTAATTTTATATGTTCGCCCAATTTCGAAGGGTGGTGGAGGCAATATTATAATGAGGAATTCTTCGATGAGAAGGATTTCTCCCACCACCTTCGCGAGGCGTTTAAACTGGTCCTTGACAAGATCAAGAAAGGTAATATTTTCTCTCTCTTTGCCTCTTTGTCTTAGATTTAATCATTCGACGCCCAATTTATATTTGTTTCTTGTATAGCTGTCAAGAGGACCAGCACAAAGAAGGCTGTTGAAAGCACCAAAGGGGGAGACCCTTCTGTTAACCCTTCTTCAAAGGTATTCACTTTCTGCTATACCTTTATCCTTTACTATCTTCTGGTATAGATGCTGATTTTATTGAGTTATCTTTATGGGTATTTAGAAAACCACCCCCAAGAAACGGAAGGTTCAGGAGATCGAGATCTCTAGTGACGAAGAAGATGAGTCTCCTCATGTTCCTCTGAAGAGACAAAAATTAAAGAAACCAGCTCCTGCACCTAAGCCTCGTCCTAAGAAAAAAATTAATATTAAAGCTACCAAATTGAGGCCTCCTCTTGTAGTCATCAGAGAGCCCACTAAGCAAGAGGTGGCTGCAGGCTGAATAATCCCAGTGAGAGAGACAATTCCATCCCTGGTGCCGAAGTTCCTATTCAGGTATTTGTTTCGACAGACATCTTCTTACTTCCTAAACTAACTCCTTTTTCTATAAGAATTATGATAATAAAACTTCTTAATCTTCAGGATATTGCCGAAACTTCTAAATAGGTTCCCACTCCTGTTGAAGGATTTGCCACTCTGTTAAATAGTGAGGGAGATCCTACTTATAGGCCTTCTTCAGCAAAAGGCTCTTTTATGAGCTCAGCTGGTGAGGTGAACCAAACTTCTGAGCCTCAACATGAGACCATAGAGGAAGAAAATGAAGAAGGCCCTATTAGAGAACATGAAGAAATTAGGGCTCCACTAGATGATGTACAGGAAGGTGAAGAAGAGGAGGCTACCGATGTTGTAGTTGTAATAGAGAGGGAAGGTATAATGGAGGGGGAGAATCAAGATGAAAGAATTCCAGAGGCTGATGGAAGAGAAGACTCTATTGAAGGGGCCCAAAATCTTACAAACACTGAAGTTGCCCATATTCCAGCACAGGTAGCAAATGTGGTTACTGCTATTAATGAAGGTGCCCCTTCGACAAGGTCTCAAACCAAAGAAGATTTGGCCTTAATGAAACAGCAAAATCCTCTGGGTTATTTGACTTCCATTCTTGAAGGGCGAGAAAGTTCTTCTGATCACAGTATTTCGAATGCGTCCGGAAAGTCTACCTCGACATCCCCTCTTGATGAGGCACTTCAGAAGGTTAAGGCGCAAATTTTTAAAAGAGATTTAATGCTAACCTTGGAGGGAGAACCTACTGCTCCTTCTTTCCTGAAGACCACTTTGAGGGTTGTTGATCTCCTCATTGCTTCTCTAGATGTGGCTAGCGTTATTTTGGATTTAACTTCCATCATTGACCAAGTGTCAGCAGACTATAATCGTCGAAGGACTCTTACTCGCGAGATTGAAGAGGCCAACAGTCATGTGGATTCTACCTGGCATGCTGCTACAGAATCAACCTCCAAAGTAAAAGAATTGTCGAAGGCTCAAGAGGCTAGGCAGAAAGAAGCTGAAGAGATTGATCAAGACACAACCAAAATGAGGGCGCATATCAAAGAACTGGAGGCTAAAATTGCCGCCAATGATAAAAGGAAAGAAGAACTTCTCGCCGTTAATACTGAGTCTGAAAGCCAAGAGGAACTTGCTGAAGGGTTAAAACATGATGATCGGGCCCAAACACTCGATGCTAAACTTGAAACCCTCCATCAGTCGAAGGCTCTGTGCGAACGACGTCTGGAATTATAAAGGATCAAATACCTTCAGATCAAGGCTATTCTCCCCTTTTAAATCCCTATTCTATATTTGTATAATCACCCATTGTAATGACAATAAGGCCATTTTGGATATTTTTAATGAAATTTAAATTTCCATTTTGGCATTTTCCTTATTCGACTGTGACTATACATTGGCTATTTTAACCTCTTGAAGCATAGGTCTATACTTTTTCAAGTATTTACCGTTTACTCTCAGAAGCCTTTGATCTTCATTTAACTCCTCGATCTCATAGGCTCCACCAGAGAATGTTTGGATAATTTTGAAAGGTCCTTCCCACTTAGGGTACCATTTTCCCATATTTCTATCTTTTCGATCCATTGGAAGAATTACCTTCCATACTAGATCCTAAGGCAGAAATGTCTTAGGTTTTACTTTTCGATTATAGGATTTCTCAACCCGTTTCTTCTGTAATCTCAAGAGGTCTAAAGCTTTCAACCTTTCTTCGTCCAAATCAACTAATTCGTCTAACATCATATTCCAATAAACTTCAGAAGGGATATCCTGATGTCTCTGAACCCTCGTTGACTGTAGACAAATTTCCACTGGCAATACTGCATCATGAACATAAGTTAGGCGAAATGGTGTTGTTCCTGTAGCCTCTTTAGGAGAGGTTCGACAAGCCCATAAAACTTAATCTAACGTCTTATGCCAGTTTCTTGGTTTCTTTCCCACGTGTTTCTTTATTAAACTGATAACTACCTTGTTTGCGGCTTCGACTTGGCCATTAGCTTGTGCATAGTAAGGTGTAGACGTTAACAGTTTAAATCCCATTTCTGTAGCAAATTCTTGCATTTTTCGACCAGTGAAGACTGATCCTTGATCTGTCGTTATTGTCTCAGGGGTTCCAAATCTATATATAATGTACTTTTGAATAAATTCAATGACACTCTCTTGGTCTACATTGACTAAAGGAATTGCTTCAATCCATTTAGTAAAATAATCAATGCCCACCAATATGTATTTCTGGCTTTTAGAGTACGCTGGTTGAATCTCTCCAATAAGATCTAAAGTCCATCCTCTAAAAGGCCAAGGTTTCACAATCGAGCGAAGTTCGCTTGCCGGTACGTGCTGGATGCCTGTGTGCACTTGACATTCTTGACATCCTTTTGCAAACTCAACACAATCTTTTAACATAGTGGGCCAATACAGCCCTTGTCGAAACAACAACCATTTCATCTTATGGCCTACTTGGTGTGCTCTGCATGCCCCGACATGTGTGGTAGAAGAGCTATATATGCTTCTGTTTCACTTAGACATTTCAGTAGCACACCTTCAGGTGTTTTCTTGAATAATTCATTTCCCATTAGTATATAGCTCAGTGCCCTATACTTTATTTTTCGCTCTGTCGAAGCCATCAGATTCTGTAAATAATCTACTATAGACTTTCTCCAATCTTGTTCTGTTAGATTGTCTATGAACGAAATCTCAAAGTTTTCGTGATCAGTGTATCCCAACGTTGTGGTTTCCAAATCTATTGGAGACAACTTAGTGGATGCTACTCTTCCTCTAACTTTGATTGCTTGTTGTAGTTTTTCTTTTGAAACTTTATACGCGGAAGCGATTTGTGCTAAATCATTAGCCACTTGATTTTCCAATCTGGGTATATGTCGAATGTTAACCACTTCGAAGTTCTTCAAAAAATGCATGGCTATTACGAAATACATGATAAGATTTTCTCTTATGCATTTGTATTCTTTCGTAACTTGTTTTAGGACTAACTCTGAGTCTCCCATTATTTCGACCCGAGTTTCCCCCAATTCCAACAAGATTTCAAGGCCTACGATTAAAGCTTCGTATTCAGCCTCATTATTTGAACAATCTCCTTCGATCTTGTACTTAAATGTTGTTGGAATTTTGTTTGGAGAAATAATTAGAACCCCTACTCCAGTTTCGTCTTTATGACTAGAACTGTCAAAGTATAAATTCCAAGGTTCAATCTCCAAATAATTCAGTGATTCTTCTTTTATTGAGTGGTCGACTATAAAGTCTGCTACCACTTGACCTTTCACAGCCTTGAGAGGCATAAAGGTTAATGAATATTCAGCTAATTCAAGTTCCCATTTGCCAATTCTACTATGCAAAATAGGTTTCGACAACATATACTTGAAAACATCAAAATGAGACGAAACGTAAACATTAACTGGTTTAATATATTGCTTGAGTTTTGTACATGAGAAGTAAAGACATAAAAATTGTTTTTCAACTTTGTTATATCTAGTTTCCGCATCATTTAAAACTCTACTGAGGTAGTAGATGGGTCTTTCGACACCATTCTCATCCTCTTGAGCTAACATGCTCCCTAAAGTTTTATCAGATGAAGCTATGTACAATCTCATAATTCTATTTCTACAAGGAGGTACCAGAATAGGTGGCTTGGTGAGGTACTCTTTGATTTTGTCAAAGGCCTCTTGTTGTTCTTTCCCCCATTCAAATCCTCCTTTGCCGAGTCGAAGTAGTGGTGAGAAGGCTTGCGTTTTCCCACTGAGGTTGGATATAAATCTCTTTAGGAAATTTTTCTTCCCAAGTAGAGACTGCAATTCCTTCTTGTTAGTTGGCGCTTTGGCTTCCAAAATAGCTTTGGTTTTGTTATGGTTTATCTCGATTCCCTTTTTATAGACCACAATGTCTAAGAAGTCCCGTGCTTTGACACCAAAAGCGCACTTCAGAGGATTCATTTTTCAGACCATAGCGTCTCATCCTATCAAAGGATTGTCGAAGATGGTCCATATGAGTCTTCCCTGAAACAGATTTGACAACAATATCATCAATATAAATCTGCATAAAAGTCTCGATAAAATCATGGAAGATAGAATTCATTGATCTTTGATATGTTGCCCCTGGATTTTTTAGGCCAAAAGGCATCACTACTCATTCGTAAGTGCCTAAGGCCCCAGGGCAACAAAATGTTGTTTTTGACACATCCTCTTCAACAATAAAAATTTGATTATATCCAGAGTATCTGTCAAGCCTACTCATGCACTCGAAACCAGCGGCAGAATCGACAAGCATTTCCGCCACAAGCATTGGATATTCATCTTTGGGTGTTGCAGCATTCAAATCTCTGAAATCAATGCACACCCTTAAGGTACAATTTTATTTATGACGTGTACTATATTTGCCATCCATTCGACATACCTGGTCGTTCGAATGAACTTGCATCTCAGCAGTCTTTCGACTTTTGTTTTGATTTTCGACAGAATCTCCAGCGCAAAGCGCCTTGGAGTTTGCTTGACAGGCTTCTTTCTAGGTTTTATTGGCAATTGTAATTCCACCAAACTTCTATCGAGACCAGGAATTTTGTCATAATCCCATGCAAAGTAATCTTTGAACTCTTTTAACAATTGGATCATTTCGACCCTGAGTCCTGGATCTATCTTTGCGCTGATATACGTTGGCTTTTTTATAGGACCCTCTCCTAGGTTTACTTATTCTAAGGGGTCTTGTGCTAGCATTCTAAAACTATTCACCAACTGATCTTTTTTGAAACCTAGAGGTTCATCATCATAGATGGCATCTAACCTCTGATTTCGTACTTCTTTTTCTTCCAAGTCAGGAGGTTCTGGGTCGAAATCCTTCCCAGTGCCTTCTTGAGAAGATACCTATTCATTGGATTCAAGAGCCATATACTTGACTTCATCCTCTAAGGCCGCTAACATTCTATTTTCGGCTACATATGCCGAAATCTTTTGTAGAGCTTATGACTCAATCATCATCACCAAACTCACTTCCCCAGCCTGTTGGTCGTATATCATCAACTCCTCCATATTCGATGTTTGATAAATCCTATCTATCCCACTGAAAACCATAGTCAGGGTGTAGATAAAAAGAGCATAAAGCATTGGGTTCTGAAGTCGGGTCGAATTCAGGAGGGCTGCATGGCCCTATATGAGCCAAATTCCTGTCGAAGCTATTCTTTCCAATGTTGTTAACTTTGCCCAGGTAGTAACTTTGATTCGCCTCGATGTTTTCCACGATACCATCAGGATGCCATATCGTAATATTCTGATGCATCGAAGATGGCACTGCACCTATTCCATGTATCCACTCTCGACCGAAGAGCAGATTATAATTTGGTTTTGCTGAAATCACCATAAACATGGTAGGTCGAAGAATTGAGCCCACCTTGAGATCCAGTTGTATAACTCCCATGGTGGTTCCAATACCCCCTTCATAATTTGAGAGGACCATGTTGTGGGGCTTAATATCAGCATCCCCTTTTCCTAGTTTTCCCAGCATAGATTGTGGAATTATGTTTATGATCGCCCCACAATCAACCAGTATTTTGTTTATAGTCACTTCCCCTATCTTTGCTCTGATAAATAGGGGCTTGAGGTGATTTTTCATCGCCTCAGTTGGTGGCTCAAAGAAAGCGTTCTGCTTCTCCGCGCAACCATTATTCATTACATAGTAACACATTGGCCTATGTCTGGCCATTTCTTGTTCGACCATCAAGTCGGTTTCCTAAACTTCGACCTGACGGTTGTATTCCCTAGGCAGCACCGATATGACGTTTACCATAATGTCTAAAGTATCGTCAGAGTCAGAGTCACCTTCGTCATTTAACCCATATTGTTCTGGCCACACCAGAGGTTTCCTCTCCAGAGGTTTCGTTTGCTTTCCTTTTCTTTGCACGTTGGTGCTAGATTCCGGGCGAGGCTCTGCTACAGCCTCTTTCTCAGCCTTTCGCCGTCTTTGGAATCTTCGCCATTATGAACGAGACATGGGGTAATTCCCCTTGTAGTTGCTCGATATGTGAGTCATTTTATTTGATGTAGTGGCATGGTACTCTTTTCTGTAATCCAAAGAAGATCCCCTTGGCACGTCGAACGTTTGCCACTTTTCTTCATTGGGCCTTTTTCTGCCCACTGTGTTGAGCCAAGTATCTACAGGTACATTAGTTGGAGGCCGAAAAGTTGGTGGCCTCCTTACCTGGTTCATGGATCCTTTTTGATGTCCCCTCCTAGGATCAAATCTGACTTCTGGTTCCATTTTTGGTTGAGCATTGGTGCCTCATTTTGCTTTCACAACTCTCATACCTTGTATGTGCTTTGCAGCTTTCTTGTCGAAGATAGAACTGCATCTGGGATACAACATCACTTCAGACTTTTTCTTCTGGCATCGATGTAAAAAGTCTGCCAGATCTTCGTTTTCTTTTAGAAATTCCGTTTTGTTCACTTCCTCCTATCGAATGGCCTCTTCTGAAGCCTTGGCTTCAGATACCTCGACCGTGTTTACCTCCATATTGCTCTTTGCAACGAGATTCAGTTTCTGCATCTTGGCCTCCAAGTTCTCTATCGGACCTTTAACGGCAGCCAAGTTAGAACTTGTAGTGGTTCTCTTGTTGGAGCTTTCAGCAACTCCTTTGTTTCTGTTTGGGCCTTCAGTAACCCTTTTGCTTGAGCCTTCAACAACTCCTTTATTCAGGTTTAGGCCTTCAGTGGCCTTTTTGCTTGAGCCTTCAGCAGCTCCTTTATTCAGGTTTAGGCTTTCAGTGGCCTTCCTCACCCATTCGATAGTTTTCCTAGATATGTTTCCAGTAAAACTTCCAAATATGGGCTTGTTAACGAAGTCTTCAAAAACTTCAACCATATGGATGCCAACTGGTTCAGCATAATGTGCATCCATTTGTAGCGGGTTCACGTCAATTTTCATTGCAGGCTTATAAGCTAACTTGAGCCTTCCTTCTTTGAGTGCTTGTTGAACAAGATCCCTGAAAAGAAAACATTGTGAGATTTTATGGCCTAGAAAATTGTGATATTTACAAAAACCTCTTTTCTTTCTTTGTTCTAAAGGAGGCATTTTTGCCCCTGGGGGCACTATCATTTGGCCATCTTTGACTAATAAATCAAATATTTCATCACATTTAGTGATATCAAAGCAATATGTTTTCTTTGGGAATTTGTCACTGTTCCTTTCGGGCTAAACAAGATTCTTCCCATTTTAGGGCACTAGCAATTTACAAGAGTATGGCGACCCTTATTTTAATTCTACTAAATCTATCTCGCCTTCTTCGACATCTATAGGATCACTAGATGTCTCTGGACCATTATCATCCATTTCGACATAGGCTACTCTTTCTCTTCGATGAGTTTTGGTCGCTTTAGCCTTTTCGGCTTTAAGGCGTTCTACTTGTCAAACTCTATCGGCCAACTGGGCCATGTCTCTCAAGTATTGGGTATCTAACTTTTTCCTAATGGAATAATCCAGGCCCCCTGCTGCCATTTCGACCAATTCATGTTCAGGCACTTGGGCAAAGCACCTTGCTTTAAGCAGTCGAAACCTATTTAGATACTCATCTATTGGCTCAATGAATCTCCTTTTCACACTAGCCAGTTCTTTTAGACTTATTTTGGTTTGTCCTATGTAAAATTGTTCATGAAACAACCTTTCCAATTGATTCCAATTATGGATCGAATTGGCTGGAGAGTAGTGAACCAAGTAAAAGTGTTTTTGTTAGAGAACTTGGGAAATATTTAATCCTAAGGTTTTCGTTGTTTGCTATTTCCTCGGCTTCTATCAAATATCTTGCCACATGTTCGACAGTAGATTCTGTCGTATCCCCTGAAAATTTGGTAAACTTGGGGACTTTTCCCCTAGGGGGTAAGTTTGTTTGAAGAATATATTCTGACAATGGGGGTGTGAAGTTTGGTCTGTGAAAACCAACGTTCATCCCATTCTGAATCATAATCCTTTCGATCATGGCAGTCAGATTGTTATCTATTCCATAATTTTGGTGTCGAACTTGCTGTATCAATTCATCAGCATTTTGGTTCCTATTTACCATAATCACTCCTTGATCGACTTCTCTAGGGATTGGTGGGGGATTTCGAGGTATTTCGACCCTAGGTTGTTCTATTTCTACTCTGGGGATCTGTGGATTTTGATTAACGGTTAAATCCTCTTCCAAGATTACCCCTTGGTTTACTCTTAGTGGTATTCTTTGGGGTTGTCGAATAGTTTGGGGTACCCCAAAAAATTCAGCCATACGCGTCATTTGCGCTACCATTTGTTGATTCGACATGGTAGTATTTTGAATTAGGGGGTTCAGCACTGTACTTAGAGTTTGTGCCAACATTTGCACCATATCATGGTTGCTTTCATCCATCTGTTACCTCAAAATTGATATGGAAGCATTTGTGAGGCTTGATATTGCATGTGATGGTCCTTCTAAAAGTTGGTTTCTACCCAAATTTGCCATACTGGCTCCAGATCCATGTAATGTTAATGACGTACTCACCAAAGGTTCTGAACAAGTAGACGCAACGTTCATAAGGCTAGCCATTTTAGTGGTTGGCATGTCATATGGTTGTTCTCGACCCATCCAGGCTGTCGAAAATCCTGGGGGAACGTACGGTCGAGATCCTGGATTTGCCCTTGGTGGGGGTGTTCCAAATGGACCTCTAGTACCTACATACGAAAGTAAGGGTCCTGTTTGATTCGTGGTTAATGTTGGTACTTATTGTACCCCAAAATTTGCCCTCTCATTTATCAAGATTTTGCTCACAAGACTTCTTGGACTCAGGACAAGATCAGGGTTTGCTCAGATCAAGCAACTTCCTTTGCATCCATTACTAAGAATGTTGTTGCTCGCTTCATCAAGCAGAATCTTATTTGCGGGTACGGTATCCCAGAAAGGATCATCACTGATAACGGTACAAACCTTAACAATACTATGATCACTGCCTTATGCGAGCAGTTCAAGATTCAACATCACAATTCATCCCCTTATCGGCCAAAGATGAATGGTGCAGTCGAAGCTGCTAATAAAAACATTAAAAAGATCATACAGAAAATGACAGTCACCTACAAGGACTGGCATGAGATGCTACTGTTTGCTCTCCACGGGTACCGTAACACGGCTCGCACATCAACTGGGGAAACACCATATTCTTTGGTTTATGGCATGGAGGCAGTCTTGCCTATCGAGGTTCAAATCCCCTCTTTAAGAATCATGAAAGATGCAGGTTTGAGTGAAGACGATTGGATCCATACCCGACTTGATCAACTAAACTTAATTGATGAATGGAGACTTACTGCTGTTTGCCACGGTCAGACGTATCAAAAACGGATGATCAAGGCTTTCAACAAGAAAGTCAGACGCCAAGTATATTAAGTTGGAGATCTAGTGATCAAGCGCATCATCTTGCCACAAAGTGATCCCAGGGGCAAATGGACCTCTACCTATGAAGGATCATTTGTAATCAAGAACATCTTTTCTGGTGGGGCAATGATCTTAACCACCATGGACGGCGACGACATGCTCCACCCTGCGAATGCAGGCATAGTCAAAAGATACTACGCATAAGAGACCCGCTAGGTTGACACACCTAGGAAAAACAAGGGCATCCCGACGAACCAAAAGGTTCGGGCAAAAATTAGGGATAAAATAAAAAAATCTGTACACCCGGCAAATTGAAAACCCGAAAGGGCGACTTGGGCAAAAAAGGGTTTCCCGGTGGATCAAAAACCCGAAAGGGCCATCCAGGCAAAATTTAGGGAATTAAAGAGTATGACTATGTCTCGTAGGATCACTTTAAGGACAATCTCTTCACGGACACACTCGGAGCTTCTGATCAATTCAATCATCTTCGGACGAAGCAACAAATGGACAAGATACTCGGAGATACGAAGGCTATAGCAGAATGGGAACCCCATGGGATTATCACATATAACTATCTTTCTTTGTATAAAATTTTCTTACTTTTATGACATCATTCTCTTACTAGGATGTCTGTCTCCTTTGTACAAAATACTTATTCAAAGTAAATACAAAGATATCTCTTTCAAAGTACAGAAAACTATTTGCCTTTTTCTTTACACTTGTGTTTTTATTTGCAAAAACGTCCAATGATTCATTAATGAACATATGCATTTGAACATAATTACTGTTTACAAATAAACAAAGTGGAAAAGAACAATTAATGACAGGTTGAAAGAATAGGAAAATGTCTTTAGGCTATTCCACGAGCAATCCCTACAGTACATCATTAAGATCCCCAACGGAGCTGAAATTTCAAACTATCAATCCCCAGCAAAAACCATTCAGTTTCTCCAAACTCCCCAGCAAGTTGTCTTGAAGCCCAAAAATCAACCGGATAACAGTTAACTTCTGCTTCTCCTTAACCTAGAATAATTCCCCAGTAGAGTGGCAGACGACCGAAACTCATAAACTTTTTCCAAACAGGAATAAGCTTTTTCCCCACAGAGTTTTCATTGCTCCCCAACAGAATGGAGATTCTCCTTATTAATTCCCAGCAGAAGTCATCAAATTTCTATGGATTCCCCAAAAAAATTACTCAAGCAGTATATGGCATTGCTCCCAACAAATTTTTTGTCAATACTCCAACTTCAAGACATGAAGAATCCACATATCCTCAACAATCAAGGATTTATTTTCCCCAGCAATACAGCAAATCAGCTTACATACGCATACATTACATCCATATGTCATAAACATTGATAAAACGCATATATTGCATCATACATTTCATGCAACATAAATTTGTGTTTCAGCTAACGTTTTACCCCTTTTCAGGATAAGATTAACAACTATCATTAACAATGTTCAAAGATTCTAGGTACAATACAGATACGCTCCAGACACGGTTGCCATTATGTCACTTATTCAAATTCAACTTCAAGATACAGTTCAGATACGCTGCAGACACGGTTGCCATTCTGTCACTTATTCAGATTCAACTTTCAGATACAGTTCAGATACGCTCCAGATACGGAAGCCATTCTATTACTCATTCAGAATTTAACTTTTAGATACAGTTTAGATACGCTTCAGACACAGAAGCCATTCTATTTTCTCGTTCAGATCCAACTTCAAGATACAGTCCGGATACGCTCCAAACACGGATGCTATTCTGTTACTCATTCAGATTCAGTCTCCAGATACAGCTCAGATACGTTCCAGATATGGACACCATTCTGATTCTTATTCTTATGACTTACAATGTACAATTCAACAAACATTCTTGGATGGCATCTACAAGCCCATCTCCAACAAGATTCTATCACCTCTCCAAATGGCATCTTTAATCCCATTCCCTCAACTACACCTTATCAAGTGCAAATTTATGGGCACTCTAGTGTCCAATCATCTTTTACCTTCGAGTCACGAATGACAAAGCTCGCCAATCTAACTCTTCAGGTTCAAGAAGATTGAACAGGGGCAGCTGTTTTACCCCAAAATTCTCCCTCTCATTTATCAAGATTTTGCTCACAAGACTTCTTGGACTCAGGACAAGATCAGGATTTGCTCAGCTCAAAACATCTCATCTTGCACTGATAATCCAAAATTAGGGTTTGAGTTTGCACTAGGATTTTTGGACCACGAATGCTTCATGTGACTTTCATACATCATCTTGGACCCCTAAGATTTCTCATGTTAAGTTTCAAGCCTTGAAACACATTTTTGAATCAGTCAATTGGTCAGTTGACCTAAAAAATCAGCTGTATTGGGGAAAAAGTCAATTATGGCCAATTTACAATCAAACTTCATAAGTTTTGATCCACATCATCATTTTAGACTCACATGTACCATTTGATCAAGTTTGGATCACAACTCCTCAAGAAATTTGATCAAATCATCAAAAGGGCAAAATGGTCAAAATTAGGGTTTTTGACTGAGAAAGGGAAATTTCTGATTTTTAACCTAGCCAATGACCAATTGAGTTCAAACATGATTTAAAGGGCCCAATAGCATCATCTTGACCTAATTACATGGTTCAAAAGATCTCAAGTTCATTGGATTGACAAATGAATTTTGCAGTCAACTGATCAAAAGTCAACTGTGCACTGAAAAGTCAAACTTTGACTTTTTGGTCAAAATCAAGTGCCAAGGGTCATAATTCATTAAGATATGTAAAAATATGAAACTTGTTCACCAAGAAACTCAAAATTGAAAATTAGGGTTTTAATTTGAAAAATTGCATAACTTAGAATTTTTCTAAGTATACAAATTTTCTTATTTTTCCCCAACTTTTCACCACTTTTTCACCATGATTCATTTTGATTCAAAGAAAACTTCCAACATGAAAGTTTTAGCCCTCCATGAAATCTACAACTTTACTTCACAAAATATTCCCAAAAGATGCTTGGATCTCAAGTTATGAATTTGTGAATATGGGTCCATGAAATTCTTAACTTAGTGAAATTTTGTCCTAATTTAGGTAGGTTTTGGACCCAACTTCATGGACATTTTTCACCTAGTTCCAAGAGGAATCTCAAAATTCATTTCAAATATGGATTATAGAACAAATTGCAAGCTTTTCAAAATGTCTAAAAACTCTCCAAGATCATTTTTGAGTAGAGAGAATCAAAGAAGGGAAGTTGGCATTTTCTCACTTTTGTTCAAGCCATTTTTACATAGCATCAAGTTGCAAATCACACCTATGTTGGTTATATCTTGCTTTACAGGTCCTAATCTTGTTGTACACTCCATAATTAAATGCAAACTCAGAATCTAAAGCCTTAATCTTTGCTTTTGAAGCTTTTTACAAGAGATATTTCCATTTTGGGCAAAAAGTTCACAATGCCATTTTCATAAAGAGAAGCTTTTGCGACTTTGTCAATCTTGAGCATTGAACCTGTCTTTTTGATACAAACAACTTACACTGCTCTCAAGCAATTAGTACAAGTTCATTTCAGGCCTCAAGCAAGCAAGGACAAGCATGTGAGATTGGTCACTTCACTTTACTTAAAATGCAAGAAAAGTTGCAAAAAGGTCCAAAGCTTGTACAACTAGTAAGGGCTGACTTTGTATAATTCCTATACAAATATACAAACTTATTGCAAGGCATAGCACGCTGGGATTGAAGCTGAAACTATCTGAAACTCAAAAACACCAAATTTCTGCCCAAACACACAGTTTCTGCAAAACCATAGCCAACTCTCATTTGGCTCGTGCGTTTTGTGTTTAAACAATTCAAGCATCTCATAAACATCCTACCAAAGCAATCCAAGCCATCACCCTGGTTCTGTAACCCCTGTTTCAGCATCCACCATTTTCACTTTGGAAGCTTGCAGCTTGACTTGTCCAGAGAGTTTCAGCCATCCTCAGAGCAAGCTAAGCATTGGAATAGGTTCAGGGGAGTTCAAGGAAGCTTAAACAATCACCAGGCCTCCATTAAAGTCCCTACATTGTCCTACACAAATCCAGCTGAAGGAGGTAATTTCTTAAACTCTATCTCTCTGAATAGGCAACTTTAAGCCACGATTTGTGAAGAAAAAATGTAGCCCTTATCATAACGAAACTGTACATATCCATACTTTTCATTTATATTACTTGTGCTGAGAGAATTTGAAGATTGAAAATTCTGAAAAAGTTAGGTCACGAATTAGGGGTTCCAAAATTCTCTCTGATCTTTAAGAGTTAGGTTACATAATTTATATGGTTGGGATCGTGAGCTCAAATGCCACATGTTTCATGTTATGAGTTTTTGTTTTTGTGCAAGCATAAGAGAGATACATATTTGAACATGAAACGCGTGCAAGGAAGCTAGCTAGAGGACAGGGATGAAGTTCTGGGCTTTTTGGTGCCTTGGGCCTTTTTGTTTTTGCTATTCACACCCCCTGACTTGTTATTTGCACCCCCTGGCTAATTTATTATATTTTTTCATATTTTTTCATATTTTTATATTTATTGCTTTCATTAATTTTTTTTAATGATAAAAAATACCAAAAAATGATTTATTTATTTTCACACTTTTATTTTATTTTATTTTTATTATTTTCTCACATGAAAAATATTTTATTTTGATAAATAGAATTTATTTTCTTAAATAACTTGTAAATATATTTAAAAAATACTTGATATTTTTATTATACTATTTATACTCATAAATACTGATTTTTGTACATATTTAATTTTAATATTTATATATAATATTATTTATTATTTTCTTATACAAAAAATGTACAAAATAATAAATAAAGAGCATTTATTTTCTTTTAATTAAAAACTAGGGTTTACCCCTTTCAAAAAGAATTAATATATTTTTTCCTCCCTTTTTTAGGGTTTAAATTAATTATTTTTCTTCTCATACAAAAAACAAAACATAAAACATTTTTCTAACATAAACATTGCATTGCATTTTAAATATTTGCCTTATTTATTTAATTCGCACAATATTCGATTTAGTTGTAATAATATATTTAGGTTTATATTTGTGCAAAATCCTCATTCAAAACTTGTATCCCCCTTCCCATAATAATTGTTGTAATAGCTTAGTTTATTTTACGCAATTTATCGCTTTATATACTATGATTAGTAAATTAGGGCTTGCATGACAAGAACAAAAACAAAGAAAAATAGAAAACCCTAAATACAAGACAAAAGCATGAAAATGATACACTTTGCATACAAGCACCCTTAGGGTTTCTCCCACTTGGTTGCCTAAATTAAAATGGCCATGTTACGCATGCGAAGTATCTTGACAAAACAAAACAAATATAAGATCATAGTCCCTCGATGATGCTATTCAAAGGTTACCTAAACAAAATGATCCTGGTCCCTCAAAAATGCTAAGATACTTGGCAACATTGTTATCATGGTCATACGATGACCCACGTCCGTCCCGTTTACATCCAAAGATAGGATTGCTTACCAAATCAATGGTAAGTCAACAATGTCAAAGGAATAAAAATGCACAAGAAAGACATTTGAGTAGGTAGATAACTTCTACTTGCTTGCCCAATTTCAAAACAATCCTTGTTATTTTCAAACACACACACATTTTAAAACGTCTTACAAAAACATTGAAAACATTTTCAAAAGACAAACATCTTCGTATACATTCTTACGAACGAGAATCATTACAAAGATTGCCTAAACGAATGGACTCTTTTTCAAAATACTTTCAAAACCACACCAAACATCATTTCAAACAAAAACAAAGCAAGTGATCTAAACAAGTAACTAAGAGCTCATGAAAAACCATGGATGAAAAAGGTGCTAGCACCTTCCCTTTTCATAATCTACCCCCCGAACTCAAGAAAACATCTCAAAGGTCTTTCCTGTGCTTTTTTACCTTTCCTTTTGGATAAAAGAAAAGTCGGTGGCGACTCTTACTAACCGTAACATTTGCAAACACAAACGCAAAACCTCAAGTCAGTTCTCCCACCGCATCACAGAACTGGCGACTCTGCTAGGGATAAATTTAAAAGTGGGGTTACCTTAGGGTTTAGATCATATTTATTTGCTTACACTGTTTGACTTGTTTGTTTTACAATTATGGTTCTTTGTTTGGGTTTGAATCCTCTACCTGGATTTGGGAAACATTATAGGTAAATAGCAATACATTGTGGAAACTGTGCAGGGTATACCGACATGGTCTAAGCAATAGCTATATTAGTGTGACATATTTGTGGGTACCGGTAGCCTTTGAGTCAATCAAAGAGAATACGAGGCCACTGAGTGATGTCATAAAGCACTAATGAACTTCTAGAACCTTTACTTGACCAACCTGGCCTTTTAGGATGTAGTGAGATGACCAGCTTTGGTGCAGTCCGAAGTTGGTAGATACTCGATACTACACTCATTGAGGGTTGGTTTCTTGGAATACTTAGGTCGCCAGTGAAGAGGCTTGAACTGAAACAATGAACAAAGAAACAATCCTGTGATATTGAGCTCCTTAGAACCCGGTTACTATTATTAGGACAGGTTGAGCCAACTAAACTTCAAGAGGGTATTTACCTATGAAACCCCATGCAAGCCTAAACTAAGAACTTGTTTGATTTTCTTGTACATATATACTTGTGCATAACATCATGGACATCATGAACATCATATACATTCACTAACCATTTCAAGGATTTTGGAGATTCATCTTTGTTCTTGTTTTGTAGGTTATGGATTCACTTCGCAGGAAAACTATCCAAATTAACCTTGTAAGAATTCCTCCACAACTCAAGGAGCTAGCTTCAAGGATCCTTGAGAACTCTCCATTCACCGAGAGACATGGTCGTCTACTCAACTTGGTCACTTCCAACACAGAGGAGGATATGATGAAGGTTCTCTTCCCATTCTTTGATCCTTTGCATCATTGCTTCACATTTCCTGACTATCAGCTTGTGCCTACTTTGGAAGAATTTTCTCAACTCTTGAGGATTCCTATTCTCAATAAACTACCCTTAAACGGTATGGAAAGAGATCCAAATCCAGAAGAGATTGCTCAAGCCCTGCACTTGCACTCATCTGATGTCACAACTCATTGGGAAACTAGAAGTGGTGTCAAAGGCTTCTTGGAAACGTTTCTGTTTGATATGGATCAAAGCTGTTGGAATTCCCTAGACTTGCAAGCTTTTGAGGAGATTGTAGCTCTTCTCATCTATGGGATGGTCTTGTTCCCTAATCCTGACCAACTCATAGATGTGAGCGCTGTCAAAATCTTCATGTCTCGCAACCCGGTGCCTATATTGCTTGGGGATATCCTACACTCTTTTCACACTCGTACAATGAGGAAAAGAGGTGTTCTTATGTGTTGTACTCCTCTCCTGGCAAGATGGTTTACTTCTCATCTTCCCCAATCAGTCTTGAAGAATGAGCAAGGTTTGAGGTGGTCACAAAGATTAATGACACTTAACCATTCAGATATTCATTGGTGTTCTCGATCCAAAGAGAATGTTATTATTGTTGACCATTGTGGGGAATTCCCTAATGTACCTCTACTTGGCGTTAGGGGAGGCATCACCTACAACCCATGCTTAGCTCTAAGACAGTTTGGTTATGCCCGAAGGGATGGCCCACATGACATGCTGATTCAAGGATTGGTTTTCGACTACGACAACGAAGATCAAGGACTTCGTCAGAGATTCATCCGAGCTTGGAGGATGCCAAACAAGGTGGATAGAAAGACTTTGGCACACAAGAATTCCATCCCTCTTGAGCCTTACCTCAAGTGGGTATGAACTCGTGCTCAAAGTCTTATGATGCCTTATCCCTCCATTCTCCCAGTGATTATAGAGCCTGTTAAGGAAGGAGAAGTTCCATACACTATCCTACATCCCGACATGCCGACATCACTCGAAGACCTACAAAGGGATTGGATACAACTCAAGGGAGAGCGCGATACTTTCGAAGCCCAATTCTACGCAAGAGAGAAGAAGGTTTTGGAACTCACTCGGCTACTTCATGAAGAGCAGACTCTCAATACCTACATTGCACCAAAGAGGATGCGAAATGTCTTTTTACCTTAGAATTTTGTATTATTTTACCCAAGGGGCATTGATGTACTCAAATTCTATTTTATTAATATGACGTGTGTTTCTTTTTTGTTTAAAACAAATTTGAATTTATAAATCCTTGAAAGCATTGCATGAATACATATCATTCATCATAAACATAAGCAGGTCTTTGCAACAAGTTTCCTCAACTCTCTACTGTTTATTTCAGTAAGATGGATCTCGAACAAACGGTCAAAGATCTGCAAGCTCAGAATACGCAGTTTCAATAGTTACTCATGACCTTAGCCAAGGGGCAAGAGGAGCTGAAGACTCTGCTAGAGAAAGAGAAAGAGAAAGAGAAAAAGAAGAAGAAGCCAACTGGTGTGGTAATCATGGGCAGAAGATTTCAGGGACAAGCTAGAAGGATCTTAGATTTTCCAACAACATCTGATGAAGGGGAAAGAAAAGGAAAAGAAACAGCAGTACCATCAGATTCTGAAGAAGAGGAAGAGGAGGACTACTCTGAACAACAATACCCTCTGACTGATGACAAGTACAAACACCTTGAAGAGCGATTAAGCGCTATGGAAATCCAGAGAGTACCAGGGCTAGATTTTGAAGAGTTAGGGCTGGTGTCAGGAATTGTGATCTCACCAAAGTTTAAAGTGCCATTATTTGCCAAGTATGATGGGGTGTCTTGTCCTAAAATGCACCTCAGGTCATATGTCAGAAAGATTCAGCCACACTCTGCCGACAAAGACTTGTGGGTCCACTTTTTCCAAGACAGTTTGTCAGGAACACAACTTGATTGGTTCTACCAATTAGAAAGGGCAGACGTCCACAATTGGGAAGACTTAGCAGCAGCTTTCTATAAACAATATTAATACAACACCGACTTGGTGCCTACCCATACTCAGCTTCAGAGTATGGCCATGGTATCCAATGAGGGCTTCAAAGATTACGCGCAAAAGTGGAGAGATCTAGTCGGAAGGGTGCAACCCCCTCTATCTGAGAGGGAGTTAGTGGACATGTTCTTGGGAACTCTATCAGGACCTTTCTTCAATCATCTGATTGAGAGTTCTTCTGCAAGGTTTACTGAATTAATGTTAACCGGCGAAAGAGTGGAAGCTGGTATAAGAAGTGGGAAGATTCAGAAGGACGCGTTTGCCTCTACAGCTGTGAAAAATCCCTTCACTAGAAGGAAGGAAGTATCTGTTGTCTATTCACAGAAGAATCAGGGAAGAATTGAGCGCCGACCAATAGTGGGGGCCGTTATGATTCTAAAGCCTGCATCAGACCAGCCAAGAAATAACCAGCAAAAGGTGGAAAGGCCAGTCCGACAATTCACCAAGATTAACATGACTCCAGCCCAAGTTCTACCACATCTTCTGAAGTTGAGTCTGGCCACTCTAAAAGAGGCCCCAAAGAATCCCAATACTACATCTCCATATTACCATCCCAACGCCAGATGCGCGTACCATTCTGAAAGTCCAGGGCACGACACTAACAACTGTTGGGCTTTGAAGAACAAAATTCAAGACCTGATAGATGCGAAGGAAGTTGAGTTTGAAGCGCCTGAGAAACCAAATGTTATTTCCGCTCTAATGCCTAGGCATGGTCATAATGCCAACGCTATTGAAGAAGATTTGTTTGTTGCTACCGTGGATGAATTGTTGACTCCGCTCCCGATTATTAAGTTGAATTTGTTGAAAGCTGGTATGTTCCCAGGTTGTGACAAAGACGGCCATGTTTATCTGTCCTCATCATTTGACTATCCTCTGTTGAAAAAAGGTATCCAACGACTGATGGATAACCAAGAAATTTTGTTTGAGAATACTCCTATTTCACCCGTTCCAGTTAAAGAAGTTTCAATTATAACCATCTACGCCAATCCTTCCAGGGCCCCTAAAAGACCCGTTAGGATTACACCTGCTCCAAAGACTACTCCACTTAAGATTACAATGCCCGAGCCGGCCCCTTACAAATCAGATAAAACAGTACCATGGAATTATGGTGGAGAAATCTATTACCATGGTATTAAACAGGATGAACTGACTGCCGAAAAAGAAAGCTCCGAAGAGGACAATTCCGACATTAGAAATATTGCCGGAACTAGCAAGATTACCCGCAGTGGTAGGATCTTCTCTCTAGAGATTGCTCCTCCAAGGGCAGTCTTTGGACCCGCGGCTATTCCGAAGATTACCTCTACACCAGTGATTATACCTGCAAGCGTACCTACCGACAAAGATAATACAATCCCTATCCCTACTTCCACTGCTGAGAATAAAGGAAAGAACATTCAAGAGGAGCCTGTCCGGACGAAGGCTCAATCAATAGCTATTCCTGAAACACCCAAGAAGGAGATGGAAGAAATCCTGAGGATAATTAAGAAGAGTGATTATGATGTGGTTGAACAGTTGGGGAAAACCCCTTCCAAGATCTCTATGCTAGCCCTGCAACTGTGCTCTGAAGCACATGCCAAAGCTCTGGTAAAATTTCTGAAGATAGCTCATGTGCCACAGGAGACGTCTCCTGACCAGTTCCAGGACTGTCTGGCCAATTTGACAGCTGATAATGGCCTTGGTTTCTCTGATGCTGACTTGACACCCAGAGGGAGAAAACACAACGAGGCATTACATGTATCACTGGAGTGTAGAGGAACAACCCTAGACCATGTCTTGGTGGACACATGATCATCTTTGAACGTCTTGCCGAAAAAAGCCCTTGACAGATTGGATTGCGAGGGGATGACTTTAAAACCCAGTAATATAGTGGTGAGAGCTTTTGATGGTTCAAAGAGGATGGTCCACGGGGAGGTGGACATCCTAATAAAGGTGGGAACTCAGATTTTCATATCAACCTTCTATGTGATGGACACCCGTCCTTCTTATTCCTGTCTGTTAGGATACCCCTGGATCCACAATGCCGGTGCCGTCACCTCGACCTTGCATCAGATGCTAAAATACCTGGTCCAAGGAAAGATCATAACTGTCCACGGGGAAGAGGAGTACATGATTAGTCATCTGAATTCTTTCCGATACGTGGAGTTGGATAGCGAATTCATTGAAACCCCTTTCCAACATTTTGAAGAAGTCTCTCCAGAAGTAGCGGCAACCGAGGCGGTATCCTCGATTCCTAAGATCACAAGACCTCCACCTCGGATGCCATCTCTAAAGGATGCAAAGGCAGTAATGGAAGAGGGGGGATGCACCATCTGGGGGCAGCTTCCAGACATTTCGTACAAATCAGACAAGTTTGGCTTGGGGTTTACTTCGACTGCTCAGAAGGCTGTGCGTCGTGCCCGTGTTGGGGGGCCACCTGTAAAGATTAGCAACCAAGGGGTCAATGCAATAGAAGACAATGAAGAGGATGGAAGACTGGAAGATTGGATATTTCCTACTGTCAGCGGAGGACTTCGCAACTGGGAAGCCAAAGACTTTGTCCCCATAACTTTTATCTCTCAATAATTTATCTTTTACATTTCTGTTGGACTTGTAATAATTCACAAACAATTCGAACTTTAAAAACCTTGTGTCTTACCCGAGGCACAATGGTCCATCTGTAAGGGTTTTTATTTCATCTTCATATGACATTCAATGAATCATGGACGCTTTTTCACATATAAACCTTTTATGCTCATTGTCTTTCTTTTACATTTTTATTGTTTTAAGAGGGCTATATCCTTACACACACCCACACTCATAAATGCAGGTACCCTTCCATTCCGGATCCCATGGGTAACGATACTGCTTTAGCCTTCAGTGACTCTGAAGATCCGATCTACCAAGCCGAATACGAAGGTGAGAAAGATTGTGAGGTGCCAGGGGAATTGGCCAGCCTATTACAAAAAGAGGAAAGAGCTATTCAGCCTCATAAGGAGTTGTTGGATACAATCAACTTGGGCACTGAGGAAGATAAAAAGGAAATCAAAGTGGGTTCCAATCTAGAGCCGAGTGTCAAGGAGCGCCTAATTCAGCTATTGCATGATTATGTTGAGATCTTTGCCTGGTCAGACGAAGACATGTCGGGACTCGATACAGACACCGTGGTACATCGTCTACCCACAAGAGAAGACTGTCCACCAGTGAAACAAAAAGTCTGCCGCATGAGACCTGACATGTCAGAGAAGATCAAAGCAGAAGTTATGAAACAGTTCAATGCTGGATTTCTGGCTGTTACTTCTTATCCACAATGGGTGGCCAACATTGTTCCCGTTCCTAAAAAGGACGGCAAAGTGAGAATGTGCGTAGATTATAGAGATTTAAACAGGGCCAGCCCTAAAGATGATTTTCCACTTCCACACATCGACATCCTGGTTGACAATACATCCCAACACAAAGTATTTTCTTTCATGGACGGATTCTCAGGCTATAACCAGATCCAAATGGCACCTGAGGACATGGAGAAAACTACATTTGTCACACAGTGGGGTACGTTCTGCTACAAAGTGATGCCATTCGGACTGAAGAATGTCGGGGCAACCTATCAACACGCCATGGTAGCCTTGTTTCATGACATGATACATCATGAGATAGAGGTCTACGTAGATGACATGATAGCCCGATCACAAACTAAAGAAGAACACCTTGATCACTTGCAAAAGCTGTTTGTCTGACTGAAGGAGTACAAATTAAGGTTAAACCTGAACAAGTGCACATTCGGAGTCCGGTCTGGTAAACTCTTAGGTTTCATTGTTAGCAACAAAGGCATCGAGGTTGATCCTGCCAAGGTTAAAGTGATACAAGAAATGCCTTCTCCCGCACTGAGAAGGAAGTCAGAGGTTTTTTCGGACGCCTAAACTATATTACCAGATTCATTTCTCCCCTAACGTCTACTTGTGAACCAATCTTCAAGCTGTTGAAGAAAGATCAAGTAGTCAGATGGAATGATGAATGTCAGATTGCTTTCGATAAAATCAAGGAGTATTTACGAGATCCTCCTGTCTTGATGCTTCCAGTCGATGGAAGACCACTGATCATGTATCTGACCGTTTTAGAGAACTCAATGGGGTGCGTACTGGGGCAGCATGACGAGTTTGGCCGAAAAGAGCATGCTATTTATTACCTGAGCAAAAAGTTTACCGATTGTGAAACCAGATATTCACTGCTCGAGAAAACTTGATGCGCTCTGGTATGGGCTGCTCGCCGGCTAAGACAGTACATGTCGACTCATACCACTTTGCTGATATCTAAGATGGATCCGATAAAGTACATCTTTGAGAAGCCTGCTCTGTCTGGAAGAATAGCTAGATGGCAGATGATCCTAACAGAATATGACATACAGTACACTACCCAAAAAGCTATAAAGGGCAATGTTCTAGCTGATCATCTTGCTCATCAAGCTGTAGAGGATTATCAGTCCATGAAGTTTGACTTCCCTGACGAAGACATCATGACTGTGGACAACTGTGAAGAGATCACACCATATGACGAACCTGGACAAGGATCCCGATGGACCCTGTTCTTTGATGGGGCATCCAATGCACTTGGTAACGGTATCAACGTCGTACTCATATCTCCGAAAGGATGCCATACTCCTTTTACTGCCAGACTTTACTTCAACTGTACGAACAACATGGCAGAATACGAAGCATGCATCTTTGGTCTCAAGGCTGCCATAGACTTGGGAATCAAATCTTTAAATGTGTTTGGGGATTCAGCTTTGGTCATCAGTCAGATCAAAGGAGAATGAGACACTAAGCATCCAAACCTTATCCCTTACAAAGAACATGTTTTGACATCGTTACCATATTTCGAGCAGATTACCTTCGAGCATTTCCCGCGAGAAGAGAATCAGCTAGAAGATGCTCTTGCCACAATGTCATCTATGTTTAAACTTAATTGGGATAACGAGGCTCCCCAAATCACCATTGAACGAATGGACGAACCAGCACACTGTCATGAGATTAATACCGAAGAAGTAGTGGACCAGTTGTGGTTTCATCAAGTCAAAAGGTATCTCGAGGCTCAAGAATATCCAAAAGGAGATTCAATCAATGACAAAAAGTTCCTAAGGAGATTCTCCGCTAAGTTCTTCTTGAGTAATGTCATCCTGTACAAATGTAATCATGATTCTATTCTGCTCTGTTGTGTGGACAAGATTGAAGCTGAAAAGATCATGGCTGAATTGCATGAAGGTACCTTTGGCACTTACTCTAGCGGGCATACAATGGCGAAGAAAATCCTACGGGCAGGCTATTATTGGTCTACCATGGAAGCTGACTGCTATCAACACTCCCGGACCTGTCATAAGTGTCAAATCTATGCAGACAAGGTGCACGTGCCCCCGGTTCCTCTAAATGTCTTAACAACCCCTTGGCCCTTCGTTATGTGGGTAATCAATATGATTGGGTAGATCAAGCCTACAGCCTCCAATGGACACCGTTTCATTCTAGTGGCCATTAACTATTTCACCAAGTGGGTCGAAGCAGCTTCCTTCGCATCCGTTACTAAGAATGTTGTTGCTCGCTTCATCAAGCAGAATCTTATTTGCCGGTACGGTATCCCAGAAAGGATCATCACTGATAACGGTACAAATCTTAACAATAATATGATCACCGCCTTATGCGAGCAGTTCAAGATTCAACATCACTATTTATCCCCCTATCGGACAAAGATGAATGGTGCAGTCGAAGCTGCTAATAAAAACATTAAAAAGATCATACAGAAAATGACAGTCACCTACAAGGACTGGCATGAGATGCTACCGTTTACACTCCACGGGTACCATACCACGGCTCGTACATCAACTGGGGCAACACACTATTCTTTGGTTTATGGCATGGAGGTTGTCTTGCCTATCGAGGTTCAAATCCCCTCTTTAAGAATCATGAAAGATGCAGGTTTGAGTGAAGACGATTGGATCCAGACCCGACTTGATCAACTGAACTTAATTTATTAAAGGAGACTTACTTCTATTTGCCATGGTCAGACGTATCAAAAACGAATGATCAAGGCTTTCAACAAGAAAGTCAGACGCCAAGTATATCAAGTTGGAGATCTAGTGATCAAGTGCATCATCTTGCCACAAAGTGATCCCAGGGGAAAATGGACTCCTACCTATGAAGGACCATTTGTAATCAAGAACATCTTTTCTGGTGGGGCAATGATCTTAACCACCATGGACGGCGACGACCTGCCACACCCTGCGAACGCATACATAGTCAAAAGATACTACGCATAAGAGACCCGCTAGGTTGACACACCTAGGCAAAATAAGGGCATCCCGGCAAACCAAAAGGTCCGGGAAAAAATTAGGGATAAAATATAAAATTTTTTACACCCGGCAAGTTGAAAACCCGAAAGGGCGACTTGGGCAAAAAAGGGTTTCCCGGTGGATCAAAAACCCGAAAGGGAGGTCCAGGAAAAATTTAGGGAATTAAAGCGTATGACTATGTCTCGTCGGATCAATTTAAGGACAATCTCTCCATGGAAAAACTCGAAGCTTCTGATCAATTCAATCATCTTCGGACAAAGCAACAAATGGACAAGATACTCGGAGATACGAAGGCTATAGCATAATGGAAACCCCATGGGATTATCACATATAGCTATCTTTCTTTGTATAAATTTTTCTTACTTTTATGACACCATTCTCTTACTAGGATGTCTGTCTCCTTTGTACAAAATACTTATTCAAAGTAAATACAAAGATATCTCTTTCAAAGTACAGAAAACTATTTGCCTTTTTCTTTACACTTATGTTTTTATTTGCAAAAACGTCCAATGATTCATTAATGAGCATATGCATTTGAATATAATTACTGTTTACAAATAAATAAAGTGGAAAAGAACAATTACTGACAGGTTGAAAGAATAGGAGAACGTCTTTAGGCTATTCCACGGACAATCCCTACAGTACATCATTAAGATCCCCAGCGGAGCTGAAATTTCAAACTATCAATCCCCAGCGGAAACCATTCAGTTTCTCCAAACTCCCCAACAAGTTGTCTTGAAGCCCAAAAATCAACCGGATAACAGTTAACTTCTGCTTCTCCTTAACCTAGGATAATTCCCCAGTAGAGTGGAAGACGACTGAAACTCATAAACTTTTTCCAAACAGGAATAAGCTTTTTCCCCACAGAGTTTTCATTGCTCCCCAACAGAATGAAGATTCCCCTTATTAATTCCCAGCAGAAGTCATCAAATTTCTATGGATTCCCCAAACAAATTACTCAAGCAATATATGGCATTTCTCGCAACAGAATTTTTGTCAATACTCCAACTTCAAGACATGAAGAATCCACATATCCTCAGCAATCAAGGATTTATTTTCCTCAGCAATACAGCAAATCAGCTTACATACGCATACATTACATCCATATGTCATAAACATTGATAAAACGCATATATTGCATCATACATTTCATGCAACATAAATTTGTGTTTCAGCTAATGTTTTACCCCTTTTCATGATAAGATTAACAACTATCATTAACAATGTTCAAAGATTCTAGATACAGTACAAATACGCTTCATACACGGTTGCCATTCTGTCACTTATTCAGATTCAACTTCAAGATACAGTTCAGATACGCTCCAGACACGGTTGCCATTTTGTCACTTATTCAGATTCAGCTTTCAGATACAGTTCAGATACGCTCCAGATACGGAAGCCATTCTGTTACTCATTCAGAATTCAACTTTCGGATACAGTTTAGATACGCTCCAGACACGGAAGCCATTCTATTTACTCGTTCAGATCCAACTTTAAGATACAGTCCGGATACGCTCCAAACACGGATGCTATTCTGTTACTCATTCAGATTCAGTCTCCAGATACAGCTCAGATATGTTCCAGATACAGACACCATTCTGATACTTATTCTTCTGACTTACAATGTACAATTCAACAAACATTCTTGGATGGCATCTACAAGCCCATCTCCAACAATATTCTATCACCTCTCCAAATGCCATCTTTAAGCCCATTCCCTCAACTACACCTTATCAAGTGCAAATTTATGGGCACTCTAGTGTCCAATCATCTTTTACCTTCGAGTCACGAACGACAAAGCTCGCAAATCTAACTCTTAAGGTTCAAGAAGATTGAACAGGGGCAGCTGTTTTACCCCAAAGTTTTCCCTCTCATTTATCAAAGTTTTTCTCACAAGACTTCTTGGACTCAAGACAAGATTAAGGTTTACTTAGCTCAGGACATCTCATCTTACATTGATAACCCCAAATTAGGGTTTGAGTTTGCACAATGATTTTTGGACCACCAATGCTTCATGTGACTTTCATACATCATATTGGACCCCTAAGATTGCTCATGTTAAGTTTCAAGCCTTGAAACACATTTTTGAATCAGTCAATTGGACAGTTGACCTAAAAAATCAGCTGTATTGGGGAAAAAGTCAATTATGGCCAATTTACAATCAAACTTCATAATTTTTTATTCAAGTCAACATTTTAGACTCACATGTACCATTTGATCAAGTTTGGATCACAACTCCTCAAGAAATTTGATCAAATCATCAAAAGGGCAAAATGGTCAAAATTAGGGTTTTTGACTGAGAAAGGGCAATTTCTGATTTTTAACCTAGCCAATGACCAATTGAGTTCAAACATGATTTCAAGGGTCTAATGGCATCATCTTAACCTAATTACATGGTTCAAAAGATCTCAAGTTCATTGGATTGACAGATGAATTTTGCAGTCAACTGATCAAAAGTCAACTGTGCACTGAAAAGTCAAACTTTGACTTTTTTGTCAAAATCAAGTGCCAAGGGTCATAATTCATCAAGATATGTCAAAATATGATACTTGTTCACCAAGAAACTCAAAATTGAAAATTAGGGTTTTAATTTGAAAATTTTCATAACTTAGAATTTTTCCAAGTATAAAAATTTTCTTATTTTTTCCCAACTTTTCACCACTTTTTCACCATGATGCATTTTGATTCAAAGAAAACTTCCAACATGAAATTTGTAGCCCTCCATGAAATCTAAAACTTTTATTCACAAAATTTTCCTAAAAGATGCTTGGATCTCAAGTTATGAATTTGTGAATATGGGTCCATGAACATCTTAACTTAGTGAAATTTTGCCCTAATTTAGGCAGGTTTTGGACCCAACTTCATGGACATTTTTCACCTAGTTCCAAGAGGAATATCAAAATGCATTTCAAATATGGATTATATAGCACATTTCCAGCTTTCCAAAATGTCCATGAACTTTCCAAGATCATTTTTGAGTAGGGAGAATCGAAGAAGGGAAGTTGGCATTTTCTCACTTTTGTTCAAGCCATTTTTACATAGCATCAAGTTGCAAATTACACCTATGCTGGTTATATCTTGCTTTACAGGTCCTAAGCTAGTTGTACACTCCATAATTAAATTCAAACTCAGAAGCTAAAGCCTTTATCTTTGCTTTTGAAGCTTTGTACAAGAGATATTTCTATTTTGGGCAAAAAGTTCACAATGCCGTTTTCATAAAGAGAAGCTTTTGCAACTTTGTCAATCTTGAGCATTGAACCTGTCTCTTTGATACAAACAACTTTCACAACTCTCAAGAAATTGGTACAAGTTCATTTCAGGCCTCAAGCAAGCAAGGACAAGCATGTGAGATTGGTCACTTCACTTTACTTAAAATGCAAGAAAAGTTGCAAAAAGGTCCAAAGCTTGTACAGCTAGTAAGGACTGACTTTGTATCATTCCTATACAAATATAAAAACTTATTGCAAGACATAGCACGCTGGGATTGAACCTGAAACTCTTTGAAACTCAAAAACACCAAATTTCTGCCCAAACACACAGTTTCTGCAAAACCATAACCAACTCTCATTTGGCTCGTGCGTTTTGTGTTTAAACAATTCAAGCATCTCATAAACATCCTACCAAAGCAATCCAAGCTATCACCCTGGTTCTGTAACCCCTGTTTCAGCATCCACCATTTTCACTTTGGAAGCTTGCAGCTTGACTTGTCCAGATAGTTTCAGCCATCCTCAGAGCAAGCTAAGCATTGGAATAGGTTCAGGGGAGTTCAAGGAAGCTTAAACAATCATTAGGCCTCCATTAAAGTCCCTACATTTTCCTACACAAATCCAACTGAAGGAGGTAATTTCTTAAATTCTATCTCTCTGAATAGGCAACTTTAAGCCACGATTTGTGAAGAAAAAATGCAGCCCTTATCATAACGAAACTGTACATATCCATACTTTTCATTTATATTACTTGTGCTGAGAGAATTTGAAGATTGAAAATTCTAAAAAAGTTAGGTCACGAATTAGGGGTTCCAAAATTCTCTCTGATCTTTAAGAGTTAGGTTACATAATTTATATGTTTGGAATCGTGAGCTCAAATGCCACATGTTTCATGTTATGAGTTTTTGTTTTTGTGCAAGCATAAGAGAGATACAGATTTGAACATGAAACGCGTGCAAGGAAGCTGGCTAGAGGACAAAGATGAAGTTCTGGGCTTTTTGGTGCCTTGGGCCTTTTTGTTTTTGCTATTCACACCCCCTGACTTGTTATTTGCACCCCCTGGCTAATTTGTTATATTTTTTCATATTTTTTCATATTTTTATATTTATTGCTTTCATTTATTTTTCTTAATGATAAAAAATACCAAAAAATGATTTATTTATTTTCACACTTTTATTTTATTTTATTTTTATTATTTTCTCACATGAAAAATATTTTATTTTGATAAATAGAATTTATTTTCTTAAATAACTTGTAAATATATTTAAAAAATACTTAATATTTTTATTATACTATTTATACTCATAAATACTGATTTTTGTACATATTTAATTTTAATATTTATATATAATATTATTTATTACTTTCTTATACAAAAAATGTACAAAATAATAAATAAAGAGCATTTATTTTCTTTTAATTAAAAACTAGGGTTTACCCCTTTCAAAAAGAATTAATATATTTTTTCCTCCCTTTTTTAGGGTTTAAATTAATTATTTTTCTTCTCATACAAAAAACAAAACATAAAACATTTTTCTAACATAAACATTGCATTGCATTTTAAATATTTGCCTTATTTATTTAATTCGCACAATATTCGATTTGGTTGTAATAATATATTTAGGTTTATATTTGTCCAAAATCCCCATTCAAAACTTGTATCCCCTTCCCATAATAATTGTTGTAATAGCTTAGTTTATTTTACGCAATTTATCGCTTTATATACTATGATTAGTAAATTAGGGCTTGCATGACAAGAACAAAAACAAAGCAAAATAGAAAACCCTAAATACAAGACAAAAGCATGAAAATGATACACTTTGCACACAAGCACCCTTAGGGTTTCTCCCACTTGGTTCCCTAAATTAAAATGGCCATGTTACGCATGCGAAGTATCTTGACAAAACAAAACAAATATAAGATCATAGTCCCTCGATGATGCTATTCAAAGGTTGCCTAAACAAAATGATCTTGGTCCCTCAAAAATGCTAAGATACTTGGCAACATTGCTATCATGGTCATACGATGACCCACGCCCGTCCCGTTTACATCCAAAGATAGGGTTGCTTACCAAATCAATGGTAAGTCAACAATGTCAAAGGAATAAAAATGCACAAGAAAGACATTTGAGTAGGTAGATAGCTTCTAGTTGCTTGCCCAATTTCAAAATAATCCTTGCTATTTTCAAACACACACACATTTCAAAACGTCTTACAAAAACATTGAAATTTTTTTCAAAAGACAAACATCTTTGTATACATTCTTACGAACGAGAATCATTACAAAGATTGCCTAAACGAATGGCCTCTTTTTCAAAATACTTTCAAAACCACACCAAACACCATTTCAAACAAAAACAAAGCAAGTGATCTAAACAATAAACTAAGAGCCCATGGAAAACCTGTATGAAAAGGGTGCTAGCACCTTCCCTTTTCATAATCTACCCCCCGAACTCAAGAAAACATATCAAAGGTCTTTCTTGTTCTATTTTACCTTTCCTTTTGGATAAAAGAAAAGTCGGTGGTGACTCTTGCTAACTGCAACATTTGCGAACACAAACGCAAAACCTCAAGTCAGTTCTCCCACCGCATCATAGTACTGAACCAACAGAAGTTGAGATATTTTCTCCAACTGTAGTTATAACCGTTGTTCCAGTAGTATTTGGTGGAGGTATTTCTCCATGATTTGGCTCATTAGCCATTCTACTTTCGTTGTTTCTCTTCCTAACCGTACACTCGTTGGTTATTCTACCACTTCTTAATAACATGCAACACTGTATGCGTATGAAAGGAAAGCAATTACATGAACAAAATAGATGATAAAAATTAGCAACGTCCCATTGGGCGTGCCAATTTGTTTACCGTGGTTTTTGGTAAACAACCGCTGATCCTCCAAAAAGGAAAGTCCTTTTGGTTACTCGCGGGATTGATCAGATTGATCCCAAAACATATGCTAACTTTTATGCTGGTTTGATGTAAAAGTGGATATCTAGGAAGAACGCACGTTCGACCAGGGATATAGGGTTTGTGGTTTTGGAAAGTAAGAAAGTTAATAGAAGTGCAGGTAAAGATGCAGGAAAAGTAACTTTGCAAAATAAGATCAAAGCAATGGAAAAATACTTTATTAATAAAAAGTGGTGTTTACAACGTACATTCTCAGTTATTCTTTCAAACATAGCGGGTACTTGAATAATATTGAGTAACTAGCACAATAGGTTGAACACACGAAAAAACTACACCGACTTCCTATTTTTATACTAAAATTACATAACCGTCGAGGGGTGGCTTTGCTCTAAGATGAAGACAAGTGTCTTCTGCCTGTCCCTCGACCTCTATCTTCCTGCCACGTCGCTTTCCTTTAACTGCTAGCGAACTGCATTTCCCTCCAATCTTCAAATTCAAATATCCTTCGTCTTTGGTGCTGACACGAGACCTTTCCAGTCGAAAGCTTGTTGGTGATGTCTGGTCGAAGACCAATTTGTAACTCAGATATTTTCTCTAAATTTTCCAATTGTCGAAGCATTTTCCAGCTTGGTTTTATTTGTTCTATTTTTGGCCCATAAGTCCAATATATCGTGGGTGTCGAATTCAAGAGCCAACAAATTTCCCCCCAAGAATGTCTATTTTGACGTCAAGAGAAATAGTCATTCTTTGATATTCCTATTCGACACCTGTCTCCTTTGTTGTCCACAAAGGCTTAACATGCACTTTTCGCCTTCCAAGAGCTGCCACTCTCAAAACCATCATTACTCTTTTCCCAAGACGTCTTTTCAATTAGCTGTTACCATGCTGCCATGATGACCATTACTCCTAGAACCTAGGCAAGCATGTCAAACGTTCCCCATCACCTGCACGGTAACTACTTTATGGCTTGCCACGTGCCCCACTACGTCCATAGCATTAAATGGCTTTGACGATACACACTCCTCTCTGGACACTATAAATAGCCTTGAGCCTTCTCTTTTGGAACTTTCACAACACTTAGCATTTTTCATCTCCTCTGCAGAAAAACACCTTACACTGTCATCTTCGTTCATTACTAACTTGCAACAATGGCTTTCCTATCCAACACACCCAACAACCCCAAACCTAAGAATGTAGCTGTCGTACAGTGTCAACCAGAGGTCTTCCCCACAAGCTCTTCTCCTACTTCGACTGAGGGGCCAAGATTTGTCTCTGAACCCATGACTAATGAAAGGCGTGAGGCGTATGATTCCCAACTCCTCATTCCTATCAGGTACTCCGAAGATATATATGCCATGTCTGGCCCTCTGTTTGCATGCATCGAGAATCCTATGAAGAATCGTGCTTTCTTCCCCACTCACCCAAAACTAAAGCCCATAGGTTGTGCAAAGAAACCCAAGAACGATCCTGAGAATGCGACTCCAGCTAACCAGCAACACGCTCAGACAAAGGAGGACATTAACCTTCAGTTCATGAACAAAGGGAACATGATCTTTCGATCGTTCCCTAGTCTCTCTTCAGAATATTTAGATTGGCTGAATAAGATGGAGAAGGCACAAACCCAGTCTGGAAGGAAATGGGGATTTATGACTTGGTGATGCTGTCAAAGACAGGATTGTCTTACTGCCCTCTTATGTTAGTGTCCTCGCTATACTTCTGGGACAACGCCCACTTCACGTTTCATCTTCCTTGTGGAATGGTGACCCCAACCCTCTTCGACATAGCAGCGATTACCGGTCTTCGAACGACTTGCGATTATTTCGACCCAGAAGATTTATCTAAAGATGCCATTGGGTTTTCAGCTACAAAGCCCACATACACCACATTCATCAACCATTTTCATGATAAATCTTGCAGTACTGTGTCAGAGGTGGAACATATAGCTTTCTTGGCTATGTGGCTATCCCGCTTCGTCTTCTGCACCAAGTCACTTCAAGTGACTAAGAAGATGCTCACGCTTGCAACACAGCTTCATCATGGCTACCCCCTCTGTTTGGTTGAATTGATTTTGGCCAATCTATATGAGTCCATCAGCAATGGTGTGACTCAACTCAAAGCCATAGGAGATAGGGCAAGCTTGCTCCTTTCTGGCCCCTTTTGGCTTCTTCAACTTTGGCTCAACGCCACCTTCGAATCTTTTCTTCCTCAGAAGAATAAGATAAATAAAGAGGCCCCAAAAATTCTGAACATGAGGGTTGAAGGTACCAGGCTTGCTTTGCTGACTCCGACTAACGAGGGTCAGCAATTTCAAAATGCCTTCACCAGCTTTGTGATGATGTTTGCAGAGCGCAAAAATTTTGTTTCGACCATGGCTCCCTTCGCCAGTCGAAAAGTTGGTCCAGAATGGTTTACTAGACCATTTCCTTCGGCTGATGAGGAGGACTTAGAGGACGAATATATGGTCATTTGGGAGTAGTTTCTTCGACCCAAAATCATGCCACTGAGATTCAAGAGTTCGAAGAATCAATTAAGTTTGATTGCTTACCAATCAAATCTTGTCTCTCGATATTTTGGTATTGTCCAGTCACTCCCATCACCCATCTACTCTCGAGAGAAACTGCTATTATTTTATAACGCAGATTACTCAAAGGATGCTGCTACCAAGCACATTGGTAGGTACGTTTGTCGGACCGTACTAACTCTGTTCGAATTCAATCTCAATTTTATGTGTTCGCCCAATTTTGAAGGGTGGTGGAGGAAATATTATAATGAGGAATTCTTCGATGAGAAGGATTTTCCCACCACCTTCGCGAGGCGTTTAAACTGGTCCTTGACAAGATCAAGAAAGGTAATATTTTCTCTCTCTTTGCCTCTTTGTCTTAGATTTAATCATTCGACGCCAAATTTATATTTGTTTCTTGTATAGCTGTCAAGAGGACCAGTACAAAGAAGGCTGTTGAAAGCACCAAAGGGGGAGACCCTTCTGTTAACCCTTTTCCAAAGGTATTCACTTTCTGCTATACCTTTATCCTTTACTATCTTCTGGTATAAATGCTGATTTCATTGACTTATCTTTATGGGTATTTAGAAAACCACCCCCAAGAAACGGAAGGTTCAGGAGATCGAGATCTCTAGTGACGAAGAAGAGGAGTCTCCTCATGTTCCTCTGAAGAGACAAAAATTAAAGAAACCAGCTCCTGCACTTGAGCCTCGTCCCAAGACAAAAATTAAGATTACAGCTACCAAATCGAGGCCTCCTCCTGTAGTCATCAGAGAGCCCACTAAGCAAGAGGTGGCCGCAGGCTGAATAATCCCAGTGAGAGCGACAATTCCAGCCCTGGTGCCGAAGTTCCTATTCAGGTATTTTCTTCGACATACATTTTCTTACTTCTTGAACTAACCCCCTTTTCTATAAGAATTATGAGAATAAAACTTCTTAATCTTCAGGATACTGCCGACACTTCTAAACAGGTTCCCACTCTTGTCGAAGGATTTGCCACTCTGTTAAATAGTGAGGGAGATCCTACTTATAGGCCTTCTTCAGCAAAAGGCTCTTTTCTGAGCTCAGTTGGTGAGGTGAACCAAACTTCTGAGCCTCAACATGAGACCATAGAGGAAGCAAATGAAGAAGGCCTATAAGAGAACATGAAGAAATTAGGGCTCCACTAGATGATGTACAGGAAGGTGAAGAAGAGGAGGCTACCGATGCTGTAGTTGTAATAGAGAGGGAAGGTATGCTGGAGAGGGAGAATCAATATGAAAGAATTCCAGAGGCCGATAGCAGAGAAGACTCTACTGAAGGGCCCCAAAATCTTACAAACACTGAAGCTGCCCATATTCCAGCACATGTAGCAAATGTGGTTACTGCTATTAATGAAGGTGACTCTTCGACAAGGTCTCGAACCAAAGAAGATTTGGCCTTACTGAAACAGCAAAATCCTCTGGGTTATTTAACTTCCATTCTTGAAGGGCGAGAAAGATCTTCTGATCACAGTATTTCGAATGCGTCCGGAAAGTCTACCTCGACATCCCCTCTTGATGAGGCACTTCAGAAGGTTAAGGCGCAAATTTTCAAAAGAGATTTAATGCTAACCTTGGAGGGAGAACCTACTGCTCCTTCTTTCCTGAAGACCACTTTGAGGGTTGTTGATATCCTCATTGCTTCTCCAGATGTGGCTAGCGTTATTTTGGATTTAACTTCCATCATTGACCAAGTGTCAGCAGACTATAATCGTCGAAGGACTCTTACTCGCGAGATTGAAGAGGCCAACGGTCATATGGCTGCTACCTGGAATGCTGCTACAGAATCAGCCTCCAAAGTAAAAGAACTGTCGAAGGCTCAAGAGGCTAGGTAGAAAGAAGTTGAAGAGATTGATCAAGACACAACCAAAATGAGGGCGCAGATCAAAGAACTGAAGGCTAAAATTGCCGCCAATGATAAAAGGAAAGAAGAACTTCTCGCCGTTAATGCTGAGTCTGAAAGCCAAGAGGAACTCGCTGAAGGGTTAAAACATGCTGATCGGGCCCAAACACACGATGCTAAACTTGAAACCCTCCATCAGTCGAAGGCTCTATGCGAACGACATTTGGAATTATAAAGGATCAAATACCTTCATATCAAGGCTATTCTCCCCTTTTAAATCCCAGTTCTATATTTGTATAATCACCCATTATAATGACAATAAGGCCATTTTGGCTATTTTTAATGAAATTTAAATTTCCATTTTGGCATTTTCCTTATTCGACTGTGACTATACATTGGCTATTTTAACCTCTTGAAGCATAGGTATATACTTTTTCAAGTATTTACCGTTTACTCTCAGAAGCCTTTGATCTTCATTTAACTCCTCGATCTCATAGGCTCCACCAGAGAATGTTTGGATAATTTTGAAAGGTCCTTCCCACTTAGGGGACCATTTTCCCATATTTCTATCTTTTTGATCCATTGGAAGAGTTACCTTCCATACTAGATCCTCAGGCAGAAATCTCTTAGGTTTTACTTTTCGATTATAGGATTTCTCAACCCGTTTCTTCTGTAATCTCAAGAGGTCTAAAGCTTTCAACCTTTCTTCGTCCAAATTAACTAATTCGCCTAACATCATATTCCAATAAACTTCAGAATGGATATCCTGATGTCTCTAAACCCTCGTTGACTGTAGACAAATTTCCACTGGCAATACTGCATCATGACCATAAGTTAGGTGAAATGGTGTTGTTCCTGTAGCCTCTTTAGGAGAGGTTCGACAAGCCCATAAAACTTAATCTAACGTCTTGTGCCAGTTTCTTGGTTTCTTTCCCACATGTTTCTTTATTAAACTGATAAATACCTTGTTTGCAGCTTCGACTTAGCCATTAGCTTGTGCATAGTAAGGTGTAGACGTTAACAGTTTGAATCCCATTTCTGTAGAAAATTATTGCATTTTTCGACCAGTGAAGACTGATCCTTGATTTGTCGTTATTGTCTTAGGGGTTCCGAATCTATATATAATGTACTTTTGAATAAATTCAATGACACTCTCTTGGTCTACATTGACTAAAGGAATTGCTTCGATCCATTTAGTAAAATAATCAATGCCCACCAATATGTATTTTTGGCTTTTAGAGGACGCTGGTCGAATCTCTCCAATAAGATCTAAAGCCCATCTTCTAAAAGGCCAAGGTTTCACAATCGAGTGAAGTTCGCTTGTCGGTACGTGTTGGATGCCTGTGTGCACTTGACATTCTTGACATCCTTTTGCAAACTCAACACAATCTTTTAACATAGTGGGCCAATACAGCCCTTGTCGAAACAATAGCCATTTCATCTTATGGCCTACTTGGTGTGCTCCGCATGCCCCGGCGTGTGTGGTAGAAAGAGTTATATATGCTTCTGTTTCACTTAGGCATTTCAGTAGCACACCTTCAGGTGTTTTATTGAATAATTCATTTCCCATTAGTATATAGCTCAGTTCCCTATACTTTATTTTTTGCTCTGTCGAAGCCATCAGATTCTGTAAATAATCTACTATAGGCTTTCTCCAATCTTGTTTTGTTAGATTGTCTATGAACGAAATCTCAAAGTTTTCGTGATCAGTGTATCCAAAACGTTGTGGTTTTCAAATCTATTGGAGATAACTTAGTGGATGCTACTCTTCCTCTAACTTCGATTGCTTGTTGTGATACGGTGGGAGAACTGACTTGAGGTTTGTGTTTGTTTTCGCAAATGTTTCGGTTTAGCAAGAGTCGCCACCGACTTTTTATTTTATCCTAAGGAAAGGTTAAAAAGCACAGTAAAAAACCTTTGAGATGTTTTCTTGGGTTCGGGGAGTAGATTATAGAAAGGGAAGGTATTAGCACCCTTTCTATCCATGGTTATCCATGGGCTCTTAGTTACTTTCTTAGATCACTTGCCTTGCATTTTCAATTGTTTGAAATGGTGCTTTCAATTGTTTGAAATGGTGCTTTGTGTGTGATTTTGAAAGAGGTTTTGAAAAGAGGCCATTGGTTGTGGCAACCTTTGTAATGATCCATGTTTGAATGTATACAAAGGTGTATTTGTCTTTTGAAAAGTTTTCAATGTTTTTGAAAGTTGTTTTGAAAGTTGTGTTGTGAAGTGTGTTTTGAAAGTAGGCAAGGATTTGTTTTGCAAGATTGATCAAGTAACTAAGAGTTGTCTACCTCTAAATATACTCAAAGATTTTTTTCTATGTTTTAACCCTTTTAACAGTATTGTTCCACCATTGTATTTGGTGGACAATCTTGCGTTAGGATGTTAACGGGACAGGCGCGGGTCATCGTTTAGACCATGAATGCAATAGTGCCAAGTGTCTTTGGCAATTATTCTTTAAGGGACTTGATCATTTTTTAGGCAACTTGAAAGTGTCATCGAGGGACTATGATCATTTGATTTATTTTGTTTTGCCAAAGAAACTCAACATGCAAGCATGACCCATTTTTGAAGGCATCAAGTGGAGTAACCCTAAGGGTGCAAGTGTGATTGGTGTTGTCCATTTTCATGCTTTTTGTCTTTGAATTAGGCCAAGCTATTTGTTATTTGATTTTTGCATACAAACCCTAGTTCTATCATGGCATAATTAGAAAGCTTTTAAATGCGGAATTTTAAAGTTCTAGATTATTACAACATGATTATGGGAATGGGGGTACAAATGTTTAAATGGGGGATATTTAGCAAGAATTTTAAATCTAAACTATTACATCCATATTGAATTAGACAAATAATAAATTGTACAATATTTAAACAAATATAAATGCAAAATGTATTATGTACAAAAAATGAGATTTTTTTATGTATGTAGAAGTTTTCATGTTTGAAATATAAACAAAATAGAAAAAAAATCATTTTGCAGTATTTTTGTGGTTTTAGGGCAAAACCCTAATTTTAAATAAATAGTAATTATTTACTAATTATATACAATATTTATATATTTATTTATACAAAAAATAAATAAAAGAGAAGTATATTGTAAAAAGTATTTTTGATGTCAAATATTAATAAAAATAAAAAGGTATTATTTTTATATTTTTTATCCTAAATATTCACTACAAGAAAATTAGTGTTTAACGACACAAAAATTGCGACAGTTATGTGATAACTGTCGTAATTGACATATAGAGACAGTGTTTACGACAGTTGACACCAACCGTCCCTAATATTTATTTTGCGACGGTATATTTAACCATCATAATATTATTATTACGACGGTAAAACAACCGTCGGCCCCCATTTAACACTTTTAACATTGATTTTTCACCAACAACTAGTCACGACGGTAAAATTAACCGTCCTAAAAGGCATATCACGACGGTAAAGCACCCGTCGCACCCTTAAACCTTTCACGACGGTAAAATTATCTGTCCTAAAATTCATTTCACGACGGTAAAACAACCGTCGCACCCAAAACCTTTAAAAATTCTCATGGGCACGACGGTAAAACACCCGTCGCCGTAAAAAAGTTAAAAAGCTCTTAAAATACATAAAACATCAATTCACTTTCTACTCCGTAAACATTATAAATATCACTAAATAAAGCTTATTACCACCGTGAGCCACCCTAACCACTCATATTTACTAAGATCTAGGAATATCCCATCCAAGTGAGGTAACTCACATGGACTTTTATGGAGTTTTTTGATAAGTAGATTTTGGTTTTTCTTTTTATATTTTTAAAAGACCAGTGTTTCATTTTTCCCATTTTAAAAAACTTTTTTACCTTGCATTTTATTTGCTAGTATATTCTCTAGCAATCCAAGTTCCAAATCATAAATTGCTATTTTTCACTTATCCCTACCGCAAACAAGGAACCCGAAACCCAAACTCTCATTCCGCCACAGACCACTCTCAACTATCTTCAGTTCCCCCAAAATTTTCAAACCTCTTTCGCTTCCTCATCTCACAACCACCACCAATTTCTCAGTTTCGTCAATTTTCGATTTTCATACCTTCGAAATGGAGAATCTTAACTTAGCCCTTGTTTCTTCCCCTAAACCTCTTCTTCTGGGACATTCCTCCTCAAAAAACGTCTTCACAAGAAGAAAGCCTTTCGCTTTTGGGACTTTTCGCGTTTCTGCTAACTCTTCATCCTCTCATGTCACCAGGGCTGCTTCTAAATCTCACCAAAATCTAAAATCTGGTAATCTTATGAATATGATTTTTGCTTACCAGAAATAGGGTTATTAGGTTATGATGTACTTGAATGAAATGTATGTAATTATATTGAAATTAAAGTTGAATCGACATAGTTATAATGAAAATTTCCATGCAAATTGAATGTATTTCAATGTTTTGCACTCATGTCTGAAGAGGCATTCATAAGTAATACATGCTCGGAATTCAGTGCAGGGGAAGGTCATTGTGCATACTTTTGCTAGCATTTCTTCTTCAAATAGTCAGGAAACAACATCAGTGAGAAGGCTTATGAGGTAACTCTATCTATCTATCTGTTGATGTGTTTATCTGAATTTCATGTGTTTGATAGTGCGCATCGATGATTGTTATATATCTTCAATGTAACTTCTTTGATTTCCTCAGGATGGAAGAACAATGGTGGAGAGTAAGACAGCAGACCTGAGATCTCAAGGACTTCGTTGAATCCTTAAAGTTGGTATTGTGTTTACAAGATATTGTCTCTTTTAAATATTGTGTGATACTTCAAGGACTTGTTGAATCCTAAATTGATCATGTTGAATTGTTGTTTTGGTGGTAGTTGAAGACAAAGGAAAAATAAAAGCTTGAAGTTTGGTATTTTATTTGAAGGAAGGTTTCATCACAACATTTGGACCACCATTCATTTAATGGAAAGAAATATTTTTGATATTCCAATGTCAATATTCATAGGCAATCCCAAGATTCATATATACTTTTTTTTGTAGTTAATGTTTGTGTTTGAATTTCAAATTGCTAAACAGTAATACCTTTCTTGAGTATGTGGAATTAAAGTTCCTTTCTTCTGTTACCTTTTCCAAACCTACTACCTTAGGCAAACACAACTAAAAGCAACTACTCATATAATGAAATTGGTCTATATTGTAGTTATAATTTTTCAAAAGAAAATATTTTCTAGTGCTTTTGATTTTGATATTGGTTTGATTTTGTTGATTGATTACTTCATCCTAAATCTTAAGGATTACAACTCTATGGTCAAACAATGTTGATGTGATTTTTTTCCATTCTAAATGGTTGATCAAATTGAGTCATGTTCGCCTAATACGTTGGTACAATGTCGAATATGTCACGATGAAGATGAAGACTTAAACATGGATACACCTTGTTCTTGTTCTGGTACATTGCAGTATGCTCATAGAATATGTGTGCAAAGATGGTGCAATGAGAAAGGTGATACTACTTGTGAGATTTTCCAACAGGTCTGCACTTTGTTTCTATTGTCTTACTCAACATATAAGTTATTCAAATTTGTACGAAAAAAATGCTTAATTATGTTCCCCTCTATTTTGTTGATTGTGTTGTTGAATGCAGCAATTTAAAGGCTACACTGCTCCTCAAGCTCCTTTGTTTCACTATAGGTATTTAATTATTTATTCTTTAGTTAATTTCCTTTTCTACGGATCAAATGATGATAGAAGATTGTTAATTATCTTTCAGGGGCAACTGGGAAATTCCAAGAGTTGGTTTCAATAATCATCAGTTCATAGCATTGTTTCCTGCTAATCATGAATTTCTAGACTTTAATTTTGAATATTCAGCTCCCTCTACAAGGAGCCGCGTGTTCATTCGCATTGTTGCCATCATTGTAATTTCCATTTGCTCCCGTTACCTCTATGTTTTACTAAATTTGGAATCTTTGTATATTCAAGCTATTCAAGTTTACTACTGTGCATACTTTTGCTAGCATTTCTTCTTCAAATAGTCAGGAAACAACATCAGTGAGAAGGCTTATGAGGTAACTCTATCTATCTATCTGTTGATGTGTTTATCTGAATTTCATGTGTTTGATAGTGCGCATCGATGATTGTTATATATCTTCAATGTAACTTCTTTGATTTCCTCAGGATGGAAGAACAATGGTGGAGAGTAAGACAGCAGACCTGAGATCTCAAATCAGGCGAAAAGGTGACACAAACCAAGCTTCAAGTATAAGGAATCCATGGCAGCAATCAGATCAGACACAGTCTCATTCTAATCATGAAACACAACTTAAGCAATCCCGAGACGTAAGGTGCCAACTGTGTAATCATGTATAATGGTTGCAGTCTCGTTAGTTGTTATAGTGTAGGCATAGATGATAGAACATCTTATAATGATTTTGGAATTGTTAATACATTTTAACTTAGTAGAATCTGTTCTTAGTCCCTCTCATGTGATGAATTTAAATTTAGTTCACATATGGAACATACATATTCTACTATCCAAGTTCTGTTAAATTCTTATGTAACCAAACAAGCTACATTTTCTTTTGTTTTGATTTCAGGTGGCATTGGCAACAGCAGCAAAAGCAAAATTACTTCTTCGTGAGCTAAAAACCGTTAAAGCGGATTTAGCATTTGCTAAAGCGCGCTGTGCTCAACTTGAAGAAGAAAATAAATTACTCAGGGAACGAGAAGGAAGCGATAAGGGACTTATCCGTGATGATGATGATCTGGTATTAATCAGTTTGTTGTTTACCTATTTGAATTTGCATTTAGAAGCCAAAGAAATTTGAAAGTGCCATGTTATTATGTAATGTAGCATTAGCCTCTCTCTTTTGAAGCAACTATGCTACATTATAAGGTAGAAGCATGCATAAAATTAACATCATGTATATGCATAATGCATTATTATTACTACTACATTTTGAACTTGAGGTCTGGTACTAAATTTGTGATCTACTCAGATCTGCAGCAAAATGATCACACTTTTTGTTTATAGGGTTATAGGCTCATAATTTGTGGGCACTGTTGCAGCTATTTACCTGAGGAGATGAGGAAGCCTTCTACCTTCAAATGTAATTCTCTTAACAGTTTTCTTGCTTCTGGTTCTATGCAATGTCAATCAATGTTATTAAGATTGATTATAATGTGGGCACCATGATTTTCTTAGTTTAGTGCCTTCATTGAAATAACTAACACAAAACCACATTTGAGCATACTCATTGTTACTTACATATACAATACTTCCTATATACGACACATTTATATGGGTGTCTTTTCATTCATTATTACTAGTACCATGTATTATAATGGAAGCACTATTTATGTTGGTTAAATTAAGTCTGCTGATCAAAACTCAAAATCATGTTTGTCACTTTCAACTGCTAGATGATAATTTCTACATGACATGTTAATAAATTTGGCCGATGGATAGTTGATGTACTGTTGCTGCTTTTGGCAGGGATGCTGCAGAATCCTGAGTACCGTCAACGACTTGAAGAAATGATGTAAGTTCTTTATATTGTACTAGTATCTTCCAAGCCTTTTTTTGTCCACCGATATTTTCTTGCTCCATGTATCTAGGTGATTTTATTTGTAAACATAAAGGTTTGTTTGCTTTTAAGGAACATTTTCTGTATTCACTCTTAATTACAAAAATGTTGTCTTGTCTTACCTCTGTTTTCTATTTTCAAAGTTTCTTATAGGAAGCAATGAAAACAATAGAATTTTCACTGTTTCATATGCAAACCTTTGAAAACACAAAATTAAGTGAAAAGGTGGTGCTTTGGTTTGGTAAATGAAATAAAATAAAAAGGCCCTAAGCTTTTGGTGAAGTGCTTACTTACATTGCTTTGCCTGACGATTATACAAAAACTAGTTTTCTGGTGAATGGAAACATTCACTAAGGAAAGTTAGTTTTCCTCTTTCTGAAGTCATCATTTCTTTCATTTGTCAGTGAAGTACAAGTGGCTATTAGCCCCCCATTCCGTTAAATCTATTAGTTAAGTCTGAGCAGTGTTGTCGATGGCGGAGAGCCAAATCCCGCCATACCGGCCGCTCTGCGGCGCCATTGTAGCGGATTATGGCAAAAAAACCTGCAATATCAGCCGATACTTACCATTACGTCGAGCCTAAAAACCGCCATGTATATCCATCATAGCGCCCATGGCGCTGCTATTTGTTAACACTGAATCTGACTCCCTATTCTTTACCTAACAGAACCTAACATTTGGAATTAGGATAAATGCCAGTCCTGGAGGAAATTAAATGACCATTCTTCTGCTTTTGTACAATAACATTTTGTTTGAGTTTACTTATGACTGGATTCATGGTCACTACGTTGATTTTAGACCTGAAGTTGCAGAGAAATGTAAATCTTATTTGTTATTTCTCACTAAAGTGTCATTCTATGTGCTGCAGTTATATAAATCAATGTATTTTCTAGTAATATATTGGTAAACTGTATTCTCTGGCCACTAGGGATTCACACATCCTTTCTTTTTCTCCTATATATTTGGTTTCAGAAACAACATGGGTGGAGGCATTGAATGGGACAGTCGAATGATGGACACCTTAAAGAATTTTGACCTTAATAGTCCTGTTGTTAAACAACAATTTGGTATGTCTCACATTTTACAAGAGATGTCTTTTTTGAGAGATGGATCAATTCTTTAATTCTTTCTACATTCTCCTTTCCTGTTTTCTAACATTTTATATTATCACTTTCATCAGATAAAATTGGGCTTTCTCCCGAAGAAGTCATTTCAAAGATTATGGCCAATCCTGATGTTGCCATGGCATTTCAAAATCCTATAGTTCAAGCAGCTATCATGGATGTAAGTTCTACTTTAAGTACCACTTCATTAATATTTCATATCAAATCTCTGAGTGCTTCTTGTTTTGGTTGCAGTGTTCACAGAATCCAATGAGTATTGCTAAATATCAAAATGATAAGGAGGTATTATGATACCTTCAATTTGTCTTTCTTGGAAGCATTTTTAGCCTCTTGTACATTGAATTTTACATTTCCGTCTTTCTCTTTACGTTTCAGGTCATGGATGTCTTCTATAAAATATCTGAACTCTTCCCTGGAGTTTCAGGCCCCCCTTGATTTCAATTTGTTTGTTGGTCAAGATAAAATATTTGCCAAGTTATTCACGCCTTTCCGGATGACTGATGAGGATTTGTATTAGCTAGCTGTGTCTCACCATAAGGAGTTTGTGCTCATGATGGAAACATACTGCTTTGAATTATAACAAATTGTGAAGTGTGTCCATATAAATTTGCTGGAATTAAAATTTTCCTGATAAATATTTATTTATTGCAGCTTTTGTAGATGTGTCTCCAGAAGAAACTGTGCAGAAGAATGCTTTTGAAAGATTTAAAGATGTTGATGAATCAAGTTCATTCAAGGAAGCCCGTGCTCTAGCTGAAGTGAGTTTACAATTCTAGTTTTTTCTAAATATGTTTAGTGATTTGTATTACCCTTAACATGTAATAACAATGGATATTATTGAAGGCTTCTCAAAATGGAGCTCCTTTTAACCAAGGTTTTGGCAATTCACCCGGTTCTCTATCTGCACGTAAGTAAGGAGTCAGTTGAAATTGAAAATATTTACATATCTGCTTTATTGCTGAAACCCTGTGTAGTGTAATACATCTATTCAAGCGATTTCAAGGAAATATAATGGCACAATGTAGATCGGGCCTGTTAAATAGATGATTGTTCATGTTATTATAGTCGTGCATATTGATTTAATATATTTGTCATCATCGATTTTACGTAGGATTATGTAAACTTACCATTGTCCTTGTACTTTTGATGATTTGATCTTCTATATAAAAGCCTTTCTTGTCAATATCATTTACTTTTGACCCTGTGGTAGGATCTAAGTTGGGAGAATTCTCTCCTATTCTATCATATTTCTTAATAAAAAAAGTGTTCTTTCTTTGGAACTCAATTCTTGGGTTTCTAACACATTGCATACTGATTTCCAGTCCCTGGGTTAAAACAGCGTCATAAATCATAAAGGAAATGCAAGAAGAAATTAATGCACTTAAAGAAAAGAATTCAAAAATTGATGAATTAACACAGGCAATCATATTCTTAACGCAAAGGGACAAGGCGAGGACAAAGAAAATTGAACTCTTAATGCAAATGCAGAATTTTAGTGGAAGACAGGTATATTATTTTGACGCATTTAAAGTTAAATTTTATGAGTATTATTTTAAAGATTATTATTTTAATACATTTTTTTAGGGATTGGAATCACCCGCTGATGGTAGACGTTCATCTGAGTCTAGCTACCGTATTGGAGATAATGGAACTTCAGGGGGGACAAATTAGACTTTGCTATGATCGAGATAATTAGATTGTGAACTTTCTCATGTATTTTTGGCATAATGATACTTATTATTATAAGATTAGGAATTAATATATTTTGGGTTTTTTGTACTACTTGACATGATTATGGAACTCGCATTTTACATGATTATGGAACACACATTTTTTTGGATATTATAATGCTTATTTGATGTTAAATATTTTTTATTGAAATTATTTTTACTATATTACAAAGTGATAGAAAATAAAACAAAAAATAATACTATAAATAAATATATTAAAGAAGAAATAATTTAAAGAAAAAAATAACACAAAAAAAAACTATATTTAAATTTTTTTACATAGATAATAATTTAAATAAAAAATATATATAATAGAAAAATAAAAAAAAATCAAGACATAAACAAAAGTCATGGCGACAGTACCGAACCGTCGTAATCAACAATTAAAAATAATCAACAAAAGTCATGACGGTATCGAACCGTCGCCATAAACAATTTAATCAATTTCAAAAGATATTCACGACAGTATCGAACCGTCGCCATCAATAATTAAAAGAAACTCAAAAGATAGTCACGACGGTATCAACCCGTCGTAAACTTGAACGACAGTTTTTGTAACCGTCGCGAAATAGGTTGGAGACACACACTTCTGCGACGGTAAAGCAACCGTCGTGGAAAGCAAATTGCGACGGTTTTAACCGTCGTAATCTACAAAAATACCTGTCGCAATCTGCCAATTTTCTTGTAGTGATTTAATAAAATATGTATAAGTATTTATATTATATATTAAATATACTAAATATATACAAAATGAAATATTAATTATTTACAAAAAAGTATATTTTTAGAAAATGTTTTCAAAATGTAAACAAAAAATAATAACTAAAAAAATATATTTTTGTATTATTGTTTAATATTTTGGATAAAAAGAAATATATTTGTTTATATATATATGCTTAAATAAAACAAACAAATGCCAAATAAATGCAAAAATGGGTGAAAAAATATTTTTAATTTTTTTTTATGTTTTGACAAAAAATAATAAGTCAGAAGAAAAAAAATAAAAAGTCAAAAATGAATAAAATATCATACAATGGGCCAGGGGGTGTAAATGGAAAATGAGGGTGCAAACAGCAAGCTGACTCAGGCCCAGCCCAAGCCAGCTTTGTCTTCAACCTTCAGCAACATTCAAACAGAAAAACGCGCGTTTCTTCTTGCCCAACACATATCCTGATTCCTTGACTTTTAACAAAAACTCACAACACAAACATTATAGAGCATGGAGAGACGAATTCATACATATAAAAAACTTAACCTAACTCTCAGAAACGAGGGAGAATTTCTCCATCCCCAATTTCTGACCTAAGTTTTCTTCCATGTTCAGGTCCAAAATTCTCACAACACACACAATATAAATGAAAAGTAACTACATGGATGGCTTCAGGGCTATGAGTAGAACATGTTTTCTTCACAAACTTAAGCCTAACTATGCCTGGATAGAGAGATAGAAGTTCAAATTTTTACCTGTTCAGCTTGAGTCGTGTACAGCAATGGAGGTATCTTCAATGGAGTTTGAACTTTGGTACAACTTTCCTGAAGCCCAAGGATGCTTCCCCTATGCTTAGCTTGCTTTGAATCTCTCTGAATCAAGCTATGGAAGTCAACCTGCAAAATTGAAAAGTGAAAATGGAAAACTTGGCTATGGATGTTACAGCTTGTATCTAAGGCCTGGGATAGCTTCAATGGATGGTAGGGAGTGTATTGGAACTTGTTTGGGCCAAAATGCATGAGTGAATGATGATGGCCAAGTCAAACTACAGGAATGCCATGTTTCTTGCAGAAAAATGGTGTTTTGATGAATGAGAAGGTTTGAGCTGTGGTTGATTCGTGTTTTAGGTCAGTTAGGTAATGTGAAAAGTGTTTGCAAAGTTTTCTTTGGCTGGTTCTTACAGGAATGAGAGCCTGGAGTGAGTTTGCAAGTTTTCTTCTAATGTAAGCAAAAAAATGCAAGTTGGGTTATAGGCCTGTATCAAGTCCTTGAACATGCTGCATACTTTGTTCTTGATCAGTGGGATTTGCCTACCAACTCTTGCCTCAGAGATTTTGCTTGTACCTCTTGGATTGTGAATTTGACATAAAGCACTTCTTTATCAAAATGGCAAATATGCTTTTTCCATTTAAAGGTTAATTCTTTGTGTAATGACTTAATGCATAAAACAATGCTTGAACACAATGGTTTGGCATTTAATTATTGAGTGTGAAGAGAATTAGAGGCCTGTAAGCTAGCATAAACCATGCTGAGTTGAAAATGCCAATGTTATGAACATGTATTTGGCCATGAACAAAGTGACTTTTGCCCATCTTTGCAAATTCGATTCTCCCTAACCACAAGGGTGTTTGAGAAGTTCTTGGACAATTTGGAAAGCTTGGAATATGTAATACAACCCATCTTTATAATGAAAATTTAAATTCCAAGTGGAAGCATGTGAAAAATGGCCATGAAGTTGGACAAAAATCCTGCCTATAATAGGTCAAAAATTTTCTAAGTTAAGAATGTTTTGCACCCTTGTTCCAAAAATCATAACTTGAGATAAAAGCTTCTTTTGAGGAAACTTTGTGAATAAAAGTTGTAGATTTTGCGATGGACTACAACTTTCATGTTTTGAGTTTTGTTTGAATCCATTTGCATCTTGGTGAAAAAATGGGACAAAGTTAGTAAAAAATAAGGAAGTTTCATAACTTAGAAAAATTCCAAGTTATGAAAATTTCTCATTCTAAACCCTAATTTTCCATTTTGGGTTTCTTGATGAACAAGTTTCATAATTTGACATGTCTTGATGAAAAATGAATCTTGGCACTTGATTTTGACCAAAAAGTCAAAGTTTGACTTTTCAGCATACAGTCAAATTTGATCAGTTGACTGGAAAATTCATCTATCAATCCTGTGCAATTGGGATCTTTTGAACTTGTTGAATAGATCCAGACAATGCCATTGAGTTCTTGAGTCCATATGTGAGCTTGGTTTGCCATTGGTTAGGTCAAACATTCAAAAATTGCCTTTGTGCAGTCAAAACCCTAAAAATGACCATTTTGCCCTTTTGGTGATCTGATCAAATTTCTTGTGGAATTTTGATCCAAACTTGATCAAATGGTCCATATGAGTTCATTATGTTGATGTGGGTCAAATTCCATGAAGTTTGACTGTCAATTGGCCATAGTTGACTTTTTCCCCAATACAGCTGATTTCTAGGTCAACTGTCCAATTGACTGGGCAAAGATTGGAATCAAGGCTTGAAACTTGGTATGGATAAAATTGTGAGTCCAACATGAAGCATGAAAGTCACTTTGGGCATTTTAGGTCAAAACATCTTTGTGCAAACTCAAACCCTAAATTGGGTCAACAGTGCAAGGAGGAGTCTTGAGCAGAGCAAACCCTAACTTGATCTTGAGCTCCAAGAGTCTTGTGGTGAGAAAATGTTGATGAAATGGGAGGGAAAATTTTGGGGTACAACAGTTGCCCCTGTTTAATCTTCTTGCACCTGAAGAGTTAGATTGGCAAGTTTGCCTTTCGCGTCTCGAAGGTAAAAGGAGATTGGACACTAGAGTGCCCTTAAATTTGCATTCGTCAAAACAATGGATGCGGGAATGGGCTTAGAGATGCCATTTGGAGATGGGCTTAAAGATGACATCTGGAGGGGTGACAGAATCTTGTCGGGGGTGGGCTTAAAGATGCCATCTGAAATGTTTGTTGAACTGTAGATCAGAAAAATGGGGGTCAAAATGGTATCCGTGTTTGGGATGCATTTGAACTATATCTGGAGACTGAGTTTGTATGAGCAAAAGAATGGCCTCCGTGTCTGGGGCGTATCTGAGCTGTAACTGCGTTTGAAGGTAGAATGAATATCAGAATGACTGCCGTGTCTGGAGTGTATCTTTATTGTATCTGGGTAACAGAGAAATATCTGTATGGAGCAACTGCGTGCTGGGGACAAATTTTGAATGAGTGACAGAATGGAAACCATGTTTGGAGCGTATCTGGACCGTATCTGAAGTTGAGATTTGTATGAGTAGTAGAATGACTTCCGTGTCTGGAGTGTATCTGAAACTGTAACTGGGATTGAGATCCGTATGAGTAACAAAATGACTTCCATATCTGTAGTGTATCTGAAACTGTAACCGAGATCTAAATGACCGACAAAATGACTTCCATGGCGAATGCACTGGATAGGATCAAACTGCTGTTGTAAGGGTCAGAATGGTATCCGTGCTTGGAATGCATTGAACCTTGAGGTGGATAAGTGAATCTGAATGAGAGATAGAATGGTTGTCGTGTCTGGAGCGTATCTAGTCTGTATCTGATTGTTGTAGTCTGAATGAGTAGTAGAATGACCACCGTGTCTGGGGTGTATCTGTACTGTATCTGACTTGAAATTCTGAATGAGTAATAGAATGACCGCCGCGTCTGGGGTGTATCTGTACTGTATCTGAATAATTGTTAATGATAGCCTTTTAATCTTATCCTGAAGGGCACAAAATGTTAGCTGAACACAAAGTTATGCTGCATGGAATGTATGATGCAATATATGCTATATCAATGTTTATGATATGAATGTAAATGAATACGCATGTAAGCTGAAGAGCTGTCTTACTGAGGATAGATGAATCCTGGATAAACTGGAGATAATAGAATCTTGACTGCTGTCGGGGAAAGTGAATCCTTGACTGCTGCAGGGGATTGCAAGAATTTTTGATTGCTGAGGATGAGACATCCTTGTTGACTACTGACTGCTTGGGGAACAAGATCTTCAATTGTTGAGGGATTTTAGGACCACTGCTGGGGATTGGAACTCCTTGGTGACTTGCGGGGTAAGAGAATTCTGATGATCTCTACTGGGGAGTTCAGAACCTGGTAGACTTATGTTGGGGACGTAAGACTGAGAATCTTCAGTCTGGTGGGAAGTATCTCTGTGGGGAGAAGGTTCACTAGTCTGGTTCCGCTGGGGATTGATAGTTGGAAGTTTTAGTTCCGCTGGGAATAGGATTTTCAGATTCTTAAGGCTCCACTGGGGATACTGAAATTTAACTCTGAGGGGAAATGAGTTCTGGGAGGCTCTCTGGCTGGGGAAATCATTTTTTGAGAAAGCTCTTGCTCTGCTGAAGATCCTAAAGTTTAACTCTGTTTGGGGAATTAAGTTCTGGATTCTGACTTTGTTGAGGAATTTGGAGTTTAACTCTGCTAGGGATTCCTTCCGAAAGGGCATCAAGATATCTACCTGTACCCTCAACCTATCAGCAATCATCTTTCCTGATTTGTAAGGAAAATGATTATGTTCAAATGCATATGCCTATTTAACAAAACATTGGACGTTTCTTAAACAAACATAAGTGCAAAAGAGAAAAAGGAAGTCAAAGCAAATTTCTGTATTTGGAAAAGTATTTGTATTAACTTTCTATAAGTATCTTTTTACAAAGGAGACAGGCATCCTAGTAAGAGGATGTCGTCGTAAAATTGAAAATTGTATACAAAAAGAAAGATGGCTATGTGAAACAATTCCACGGGATTCCCATTCTGCTATAGCCTTCACAACTCTGAATATCTGTCCATTCACTGCTTCGTCCGCCGATGACTGGATTGATCAGAAGCTTGAGCTGGTTGATGAAGAGATTGTCCTTAAAGTGATTCGACGAGACATAGTCATACGCTTTAATTCCCTAACTTTTTCCTGAATCGCCCTTTTGGGTTTTCGATCCACTGGGAAACCCCTTTTTGCCCAAGCCGCCCTTTCGGGTTTTCAACTTGCCGGGTGTACAGATTTTTTGTTTTATCCCTAATTTTTTCCTGAACCGCCCTTTCGGGTTTTCGGTTCACCGGGATGCCCATTTTTGCCCAAGCCGCCCTTTCGGGTTTTCAACTTGTCGGGTGATTTTATGCGTAGTATCTTTTGACTATGTCTGCGTTCGCAGGGTATGGAAAATCGTCACCGTCCATGGTGGTCAGAATCATTGCACCACCAGAAAATATGCTCTTGATCACAAATGGTCCTTCGTAAGTAGGAGTCCATTTTCCCCTGGGATCACTTTGCGATAAGATAATCCGCTTGATTACGAGATCTCCGACTTGATATACTCGACGTCTGACTTTCTTGTTGAAAGCCTTGATCATCCGCTTTTGATACGTTTGACCATGGTAAACAGCAGCGAGTTGCTTCTCGTCGATCAAATTGAGTTGATCAAGTCGGGTCTGAATCCAATCGTCTTCATTCAAACCAGCGTCCTTCATAATCCTTAAAGAAGGAATCTGAACTTCCATGGGTACGACAACTTTCATGCCATATACCAAAGAAAATGGGGTTGCCCAGGTTAAAGTACGTGCCGTGGTACGGTATCCGTGTAGAGCAAATGGTAACATCTCATGCCAGTCTTTGTAGGTGACTGTCATTTTCTGAATGATCTTCTTAATGTTTTTGTTCGCAGCTTCAACAACATCGTTCATCTTCGGCCGATAGGGAGATGAATTGTGATGATAAATCTTGAACTGTTCGCATAGAGTGGTGATCATAGTATTATTCAGATTTGTACCGTTGTCTGTGATGATCCTGTCGGGGACACCGTACCGGCATATGAGGTTCTGTTTGATGAAGCGGGCAACCACATTTTTTGTAACAGAGGCGAAAGAAGCGGCTTCGACCCATTTGGTGAAATAGTCAATAGCAACCAGGATGAAACGATGCCCATTGGACGCTGTGGGCTTGATCTCTCCAATCATGTCAATGCCCCACATTGCGAATGGCCAAGGAGCTGTCAGAACGTTGAGAGGAACATGAGGAATATGAATCTTGTCAGCGTAGACTTGACATTTGTGGGAAGTACGGGAATGTTGATGGCAGTCAGCTTCCATAGTAGACCAGTAATAGCCTGCCCTTAGAATCTTTTTAGCCATTGTATGCCCGCTCAAGTGGGTGCCAAACGTACCGCTGTGTATCTCAGTCATGATTAACTCTGCTTCAGCTTTGTCTACACATCAAAGTAAAACACAATCATGGTTGCGCTTGTAAAGGATGCCATTGCTCAGGAAGAACTTGGAAGCAAATTTCCTTAGTAACTTTTTGTCATTTACAGAAGCTCCTTCGGGATATTCTCTGGTCTGGAGATACCTTTTGATTTCGTGAAACCAAGGTTGTTCCACTACTTCTTCGGTATTAATCTCATGACAATTCGCAGGTTCATCCATTCGCTCGATGGTGATTTGGGGAGCCTCATTATCCCAGTTGAGTTTAAACATGGAAGACATCGTTGCCAGAGCATCTGCTAGCTGATTCTCTTCTCACGGGAAATGCTCGAAGGTGATTTGCTCGAAATGAGGCAACAATGTCAGGACATGTTCTTTGTATGGGATAAGATTAGGATGTTTGGTATCCCACTCTCCTTTGATTTAACTGATAACCAAAGCCGAGTCCCCAAATACGATCAAAGATTTGATCCCCAGGTCAATAGCAGCCTTGAGACCAAAAATGCAAGCTTCATATTCAGCCATGTTGTTGGTACAGCTGAAGCAAAGTCGGGCCGTGAAGGGTGTGTGACAACCTTCCGGGGAAATGAGTACCGCACCGATACCGTTTCCAAGTGCATTTGAAGCACCATCAAAGTACAGGGTCCATCGGGATCCTTTTTCAGGTCCGTCATACGGTCCGTTACCTTCAATGTTGTCCAAATTCATGATATCCTCATCCGAGAAGTCGAATCTCATGGATTGATAATCTTCGATAGCTTGATGAGCTAGATGGTCAGCTAGTACACTCCCTTTTATAGCTTTTTGGGTGGTGTACTGGATGTCATACTCAGTTAGGATCATTTGCCATCTAGTGATTCTTCCAGATAAAGCAGGCTTCTCGAAGATATACTTGATAGGATCCATTTTGGAAATCAACAGAGTGGTATGAGTCAACATATACTGCCTTAGTCGGCGAGCAGCCCATACCAAAGCGCAGTAAGTTTTCTCGAGCAGTGAGTAGCGAGTCTCACAGTCGGTAAACTTTTTGCTAAGGTAATAAATGGCATGCTCTTTTCAACCAGACTCATCATGCTGGCCCAATACGCACCCCATTGAGTTGTCCAAAACGGTCAGATACATGATCAGCGGCCTTCCTTCGACGGGTGGCATCAGAATGGGAGGTTCTAGCAAATACTCATTGATCTTATCAAAAGCAGCTTGGCAATCGTCGTTCCATTCGACTACCTGATCTTTCTTCAATAGTTTGAAAATTGGCTCGCAGGTAGACGTCGGATGAGAGATGAATCTGGCAATATAGTTCAAGCGCCCCAAGAACCCTCTAACCTCCTTTTCAGTACGGGGGGTATGCATTTCTTGTATTGCTTTCACTTTCGCTAGATCGACTTCAATGCCCTTGTTGCTGACAATAAACCCTAGAAGTTTACCAGACCTAACTCCAAAAGTACACTTACTTGGATTCAGCCTGAGTTTGTACTCCTTCAACCTGGAAAATAGCTTTTGCAGATGTTCAAGGTGTTCCTCCTCTGTTTGTGATCGAGCTATCATATCGTCTACGTAAACTTCGATCTCATGATGTATCATATCATGAAACAAAGCTACCATGGCGCGTTGATAAGTTGCCCCTGCGTTCTTCAGTCCGAACGACATCACCTTGTAGCAGAAGGTACCCCACTGTGTAACAAAGGTTGTTTTCTCCATGTCCTCGGGGGCCATTTTAATCTGGTTGTAGCCCGAGAAGCCATCCATGAAGGAAAACACTTTGTGCTGAGCTGTGTTGTCAATCAAAATGTCGATATGCGGTAGCGGAAAATCATCTTTAGGGCTAGCCCTATTCAAATCCCGGTAGTCCACACACATTCTGACCTTGCCATCTTTTTTAGGAACTGGCACGATGTTAGCAACCCATTGTGGATAGGATGTAACGGCCAGAAAGCCAGCGTTGAACTGCTTCATTACTTATGCTTTAATCTTCTCAGACATGTCGGGCCTCATTCGGCGGACTTTTTTCTTGATCGGTGGACAATCCTCTCTTGTAGGGAGACGGTGAACCACAATATCTGTGTCTAAACCCGACATGTCTTCATAAGACCAGGCGAAGATTTCAACATATTCATTCAACAGCTGTATCAAATGCTCCTTGACACTTGGTTCCAGATTGGCACCCACTTGTACTTCCTTCCAGTCTTCCTCTGTTCCTAAGTTGACAGTTTCCACCAACTCTTCATGAGGCAAGATGGCCTTTTCTTCTTGTTGGAGAAGTCTGGCTAGCTCTCCTGGTACTTCACAATCTTCATCATCTTCATACTCAACCTGATTGACCAAATCTTCAGAGTTATTGAAGGACATAGCAGAATAGTCACCCATAGAATCCAGAGTGGATGGGTACCTGCATTTGTGAGTGTGGGTGTGTGTAAGGGATAACCATCCTTAAACAAACAAAAATGCAAAAGGAAAGAAGATGAACACAACAGTTTGTAAATGAAAAACGTCCAATGATTCGTTAAACATGGCATATGAATATGAAGAGAATCAAAACCCTTACAAATGGACCTACATGCCCCGGGCAAGGTATGAGGTGAAAAAGTAGTGTGCAGATTGTTCAAAAGTAATTATTACAGACCAATAGGAAATGTTTGAAAGATAAGTTACTGATTAATGAAAGTAATGGGGACGAAGTCTTTCGCCTCCCAGTTGTGTAGTCCCCCTTCGATGGTTGGGAAGATCCAGTCTTCAATGTTACCCTCTTTGTCTTCGTCTTCCAAAGCATGGATTCCATGAGGAGAAATCTTGATGGGTGTCCTTTCGATTTTTGAGCGACGCATAGCTTTCTGCCCCGCATCGGTAAATCCCAACCCAAACTTGTCTGTTTTGTGAGGAAAGTCAGGTAACTGACCCCATGTTGAACTCTTCCCCTCCTTCATTGCAGCCTTCTCATCTTTCAGAGATGCTATCCTGGCCACCTGCTTGGGTACCTCAACTACTGCCTTTGCTACAGCAACCTCGGGAGCAATTTCCTCGAAGTGTTAGAATGGCGTCTCAATGAATTCGCCCTCCACTTCCACATACCTGAAGGAGTTCAGGTGACTGATCATGTACTCCTCTTCACCGTGTACAGTTATGATTTTTCCTTTGACATGGTATTTCAGCATTTGATGTAGGGAGGAAGTGACTGCGCCAGCATTATGTATCCATGGTCTCCCTAGCAAGCAAGAGTATGACGGACGGATGTCCATCACATAGAAAGTTGAGTGGAATACTTCAGTGCCCACCTTGATGGGAATGTCGACCTCCCCATGCACCATTCTTTTAGACCCGTCAAAGGCCCTGACAATGATATTACTTGGTTTCAGCTCCAAGCCTTCACAATCCAATCGATCCAGAGCTTTCTTAGGCAGTACGTTCAAAGAAGAACCAGTGTCGACCAAAACATGGGCCAGAGTAGTTCCTCGGCATTCAACTGATACATGCAATGCGTCATTGTGCTTTCTTCCTTTCGGAGTCAGGTCAACATCAAAGAAACCCAGGCCGTTGTCTGCGGTAAGGCTGGCTACACAATCCTGGAATTGATCGGCTGAGGTTTCCTGGGGAACATGGGCCGTCTTCAGAAATCTTACCAATGCTTTGGCATGAGCCTCCGAACAAAGCAGTAAAGCTAGCATGGAGATCTTCGAGGGGGTTTGCCCCAATTTCTCTACAACGTCATAATCACTCTTCTTAATTATTTTCAGAATCTCCTCCATTTCTTTCTTAGAGGTTTCGGGGATGACCAATGGCTGAGCCCTCGTCCTGACGAGCTCATCTTGGATCCCTTTCCCCTTATCAGCAGAAGTAGGAGGGACACTCACGGGAGTAACAACTTCTTCAATCAGCGGAGCTCTTGCATAAAGTTTTATCGGTGCAGGAGTAACTTTGGCAGCAGCTGAGGGTCCAAAGATTGCCTTTGGAGGGGCAATCTCTGGAGAGAAAACTCTCCCACTTCGGGTAATCTTGCTCGTACCGGCAATGTTTCCAATGTCGGCATTTTCTTCTTCAGAGCTTTCTTCAGTTATCTCAACTTGTTTAACACCATGGTAGTAGATTTCTCCACCGTAATTCCATGGTATTGATTTGTCATATTTGTAGGGGACAGGCCCAGGCATGGTTATTTTCAGAGGAACAAACTTCGTAGCGGATGTAATCTTAACAGGCTTTTTAGGGACCTTGGAAAGATTGGTGGAAATGGTGATTATTGAAACGTCTTTGATAGGAGTTGGAGTAGCATGAACCTTTTCGAAAAGAATTTGTTGACTGTCCATCAGGCCTTGGATGCCTATCTTCAGCAATGGACAGTCGATTGGTAGAGAGGAACAATAATAGCAATCTTCTTTACATCCTGGGAAAATCCCATCCCTCAACAGATTCAACTTGATCGTCATCATTGGAGTCATCAGGTCATCAATAGCAGAAACATACAGATCTTCTTCAATAGCATGGACATTGCGACCATGCTTTGGCATCGGAGCGGATATTACATTTGGTTTCTCCGGAGCATCGAACTCAACCTCTTTTGCATCTATCAAGTCTTGAATTTTATTCTTTAGCACCCAACAATTGTTGGTGTCATGTCCGGCGCTATCAGAATGGTAGGCACATTTGGAATTGGCATGATAGTATGGAGATGTGGTGTTAGTGTTTTTCGGTGCCTCCTTTAAACCAGTCAGATTCAGCTTCAACAAATGGGGCAGAACTTGTGCAGGTGTCATATTGATGCGGGTGAACTGCCGGTCTGGCCGCTCTACCCGTTGCTGATTTGGTCTGGATTGATTGTCACGAGGCTGATCATTTGAAGAATTTTGGATCATCACGGCCCCTACAGTCGGCCGGCGCTCAGTTCTCCCCGATCCCTTCTGAGAGTACACAACAGCCGCTTCCTTCTTAGCTGGAAATGACTTCTTAGCAGTTGTAGATGCAGAGGCATCCCTTTGAATCTTCCCATTCTTAATACTAGCTTCCACCCGTTCTCCAGTTAGAATCAATTCAGTAAACCCTGCGGAAGAGCTCCCGATCAAATGGTTGAATAATGGGCCAGATAGGGTCCCCAAGAACATATCAACTAGTTCCCTATCAGAAAGAGGTGGCTGCACTCTTCCGGCAAAGTCGCGCCATTTCTGGGCATATTCTTTGAATCCCTCATTTGAGGCCATTCCCATACTTTGTAGCTGAGCACGGGTTGGCGCCAAGTCAGAGTTATATTGATACCGGCGATAAAAGGCAGCTGCCAAATCCTCCCAACTATGTACCTCTGACCTCTCAAGCTTGTAAAACCAATCTAGTTGTGTACCAGACAGGCTATCCTGGAAGAAGTGTACCCAAAGATTTATGTCGGATGTATGAGGTTGAATTCTTCTGACATACGACCTTAGGTGCATCTTTGGGCAAGACAGCCCGTCATATTTTGCAAAAATTGGCACCTTAAACTTTGGAGGGATCACAATTCCAGCAATCAACCCCAATTCTTCAAAATCTAACCCAGGAACCCTTTGCAGCTCCATAGCTGCCAGTCTATCCTCTAGGTTTTTGTATTTGTCGTCCGCTGGCGGGTATTGTTGCTCTGAGTAGTCTTCATCTTCCTCAACCTCTTCTTCCTCAGCTTCGGACTCAGAAGGTAGTGCAACTCCCTTTCCCTTACTGGTTTCCTCCTCAGATGCGGAGGGAAATTCAAGAACTCTTCTAGCTTCATTCTCAAACCTTCTTCCTAGTGTAGCTACCCCGACTCTTTTCTTCTTCTTTTTCACTTTTTCTTGCTCTTTGTTCCCAAGTAGTGCTTTTAGATCCTCCTGACCCTTTGCCAAGTTCATTAGGAGTTGTTGAAACTGTGAGTTTTGTGACTGCAGATCTTTGACCGTCTGTTCGAGATCCATCCTACTGAAATAAACAACAGAGAGATAAGGAAACCTGGTGTGGAGACCTTCTTATGCATATGATGAATGATATGTTTATTCATGCAATGCATTCAAGGATTTTAGAAATTCAACATTGTTGCAAACAAAAAGAACACACGTCATATTAATAAGAAGAAATTTTGTCAGTACATAAATGCCCCATGGGCCAAATATTACAAAAGCTTCCTAAGGTAAAAAGACGTTGCGCATCCTCTTTGGTGCGATGTAAGTATTGAGGGTCTCCTCCTCGTGAAGTCGGCGGGTAAGCTCTAAAACCTTCTTCTCACTGGCGTAGAAGCTGGCTTCAAAAGTATTCCGTTCCTCCTTGAGTTGGATCCAACTCTTCTGCATCTCCTCCCATGATGTTGGCATGTCAGGATATAGGATGGTGTAGGGAACCTCTCCTCCCTTAACAGGCTCTTTAATCAAAGGGAGAATATGAGGGTAAGGCATCATAAGACTCTGGGCTCGGGTCCTTACCCACTTGAGATAAGGCTCAAGAGGGATGAAGTTCTTGTGCCCCAGTGTCTTGCTATCTACCTTGTTAGGAATCCTCCAAGCTCTGATGAATCTTTGGCGAAGTCCTTGTGCATCGTTGTCGAAGTCAAAAACTAGGTCAGGAATCAGCATGTCATGAGGGCCATCCCTCCGTGCATATCCAAATTGTCTCAAAGCTAGACAAGGGTTGTAGGTAATGCCTCCTCTAATGCCAAGTAATGGAACATTAGGGAACTCACCATAACTATCGACGATGATGACATTTTCTCTGGACCAAGAACACCAATGTACATCAGAGTGTGTGAGGGTCATCAATCGTTGTGACCACCTTAAGCCTTGGTCATTCTTCAAAACAGATTGTGGAAGGTGCGAAATAAACCACCTTGCAAGGAGAGGAGTACAACACATGAGAACACCTCTCTTTCTCATTGTTCGTGTGTAAAATGAGTGGAGGATGTCCCCAAGCAATGTAGGTCTGGGATTCCTGGACAGGAAAATCTTGACAGCGTTGACATCTATAAGTTGTTCAGGATTTGGGAACAAGACCAACCCATAAATGAGGAGTGCCACAATCTCTTCAAAGGCTTGCAGATCCAAAGAATTCCAACACTCTTATGCCTTCTCAAACAAGAATTTTGCCAAGAAGCCTTTGACACCACTTCTAGTCTCCCAATGCCCCTTGATGTCAGATGGTTGCAAGTGTAGTGCTTGAGCAACATCTTCTGGCTTTGGTTCTTTTTCCGTACCGTTGTAGGGTAGTTGATTAAGAATAGGAATTCTCAGGAGTTGAGAAAATTCCTCCAAAGTAGGCACCAATTGGTAGTAAGGGAATGTGAAACAGTGGTGAAGGGGTCAAAGAACTGGAACAACACTTTCACCATGTCTTCTTCAATGTTGGTGTTGACTAGGCTGAGCAGTCTACCATGTCTTTCACTGAATAGAGAGCTTTCTGGAATTCTGGATGTGAGCTCCTTGAGTTGAGGAGGGATTCTCACAAGGTTGACTTGGATAGTTTTCCTGCGAAGAATTTCCATGACCTACAAAACAAGAACAAAGATAAAGATCCAAACCCTTGAAATGGTTAGTGGATGCATATGATGCTTTATGATGTTCATGATGTATGCTCAAACATATGTACAAGCAAGTCACACAAAACCCTAGTTTCAGGCTTGCATGGGGTTTCATAGGTAAGTACCCTCTTGAGTGAAGTTGGCTTAAAAAACCTGTCCTATAAATAGTAACCGGGTTCTAAGGAGCTCAATATCATTTAATTGTTTCCCATGTTCATTGTTTTGGTTTAGCCACTTAACTAGCGACCAAAATATTCCAAGAAAACAACCCTCAATGAGTGTAGTATCGAGTATCTACCAACTTCGGACTGCACCAAAGCTGGTCATCTCACTACCCCTAATAAAAGGCCAAGATGGTCAAGTAAGGTTCTAGGTCATCAGTGCTTAGTGACATCACTCAGCGGCCCCGTACTCTCCTTGATTGAACTCAAGGGTTACCGGTACTCACAAATATGTCTCACTAATAAAGCTATTGCTTCAACCGTGTCGGTATACCCCGCACAGTTTCCACAATGTATTGCTATCTATGAATGTTTCCCCAAATCCGGGTGTAGGATTTCAAGCCCAAACAAGAGAACCAAAATATAAAGCAATCAAAGCAAACAATTAGTCATGCAAAAGGGTGATCTAAGCCCTATGGTCACTCCACTTTTAGAATTCCCCAGCACAGTCGCCAGTTCTGTGATACGGTGGGAGAACTGACTTGAGGTTTGCGTTTGTTTTTGCAAATGTTTCGGTTTAGCAAGAGTCACCACCGAATTTTTATTTTATCCTAAGGAAAGGTTAAAAAGCACAGTAAAAAACCTTTGAGATGTTTTCTTGGGTTCGGGGAGTAGATTATAGAAATGGAAGGTATTAGCACCCTTTCTATCCATGGTTATCCATGGGCTCTTAGTTACTTGCTTAGATCACTTGCCTTGCATTTTCAATTGTTTGAAATAGTGCTTTCAATTGTTTGAAATGGTGCTTTGTGTGTGATTTTGAAAGTGGTTTTGAAAAGAGGCCATTGGTTGTGGCAACCTTTGTAATGATCCATGTTTGAATGTATACAAAGGTGTATTTGTCTTTTGAAAAGTTTTCAACGTTTTTGAAAGTTGTTTTGAAAGTTGTGTTGTGAAGTGTGTTTTGAAAGTAGGCAAGGATTTGTTTTGCAAGATTGATCAAGTAACTAAGAGTTGTCTACCCCTAAATTTACTCAAAGATTTTTTTCTATGTTTTAACCCTTTTAACAGTATTGTTCCACCATTGTATTTGGTGGACAATCTTGCGTTAGGATGTTAACGGGATAGGCGCGGGTCATCGTTTAGACCATGAATGCAATAGTGCCAAGTGTCTTTGGCAATTTTTCTTTAAGGGACTTGATCATTTTTTAGGCAACTTGAAAGCGTCATCGAGGGACTATGATCATTTGATTTGTTTTGTTTTGCCAAAGAAACTCAACATGCAAGCATGACCCATTTTTGAAGGCAACAAGTGGAGTAACCCTAAGGGTGCAAGTGTGATTGGTGTTGTCTATTTTCATGCTTTTTGTCTTTGAATTAGGCCAAACTATTTGTTATTTGATTTTTGCATACAAACCCTAGGTCTATCATGGCATAATTAGAAAGCTTTTAAATGCGGAATTTTAAAGTTCTAGATTATTACAACATGATTATGGGGATGGGGGTACAAATGTTTAAATGGGGGATATTTAGCAAGAATTTTAAATCTAAACTATTACATCCATATTGAATTAGACAAATAATAAATTGTACAATATTTAAACAAATATAAATGCAAAATGTATTATGCACAAAAAATGAGATTTTTTTATGTATGTAGAAGTTTTCATGTTTGAAATATAAACAAAATAAAAAAAAATCATTTTGGAGTATTTTTGTGGTTTTAGGGCAAAACCCAAATTTTTAATAAATAGTAATTATTTACTAATTATATACAATATTTATATATTTATTTATACAAAAAATAAATAAAAGAGAAGTATATTGTAAAAAGTATTTTTGATGTCAAATATTAATAAAAATAAAAAGGTATTATTTTTATATTTTTTATCCTAAATATTTAATAAAATATGTATAAGTATTTATATTATATATTAAATATACTAAATATATACAAAATGAAATATTAATTATTTACAAAAAAGTATATTTTTAGAAAATGTTTTCAAAATGTAAACAAAAAATAATAACTAAAAAAATATATTTTTGTATTATTGTTTAATATTTTGGATAAAAAGAAATATATTTGTTTATATATATGCTTAAATAAAACAAACAAATGCCAAATAAATGCAAAAATGGGTGAAAAAATATTTTTATTTTTTTTTATGTTTTGACAAAAAATAATAAGTCAGAAGAAAAAAATAAAAAGTAAAAAATGAATAAAATATCATACAATGGGCCAGGGGGGTGTAAATGGAAAATGAGGGTGCAAACAGCAAGCTGACTCAGGCCCAGCCCAAGCCAGCTTTGTCTTCAACCTTCAGCAACATTCAAACAGAAAAACGCGCGTTTCTTCGTGCCCAACACAGATCCTGATTCCTTGACTTTTAACAAAAACTCACAACACAAACATTATAGAGCATGGAGAGACGAATTCATACATATAAAAAACTTAACCTAACTCTCAGAAACGAGGGAGAATTTCTCCATCCCCAATTTCTGACCTAAGTTTTCTTCCATGTTCAGGTCCAAAATTCTCACAGCACACATAATATAAATGAAAAGTAACTACATGGATGGATTCAGGGCTATGAGTAGAACATGTTTTCTTCACAAACTTAAGCCTAACTATGCCTGGATAGAGAGATAGAAGTTCAAATTTTTACCTGTTCAGCTTGAGTCGTGTACAGCAATGGAGGTATCTTCAATGGAGTTTGAACTTTGGTACAACTTTCCTGAAGCCCAAGGATGCTTCCCCTATGCTTAGCTTGCTTTGAATCTCTCTGAATCAAGCTATGGAAGTCAACCTGCAAAATTGAAAAGTGAAAATGGCAAACTTGGCTATGGATGTTACAGCTTGTATCTAAGGCCTGGGATAACTTCAATGGATGGTAGGGAGTGTATTGGAACTTGTTTGGGCCAAAACGCACGAGTGAATGATGCTGGCCAAGTCAAACTACAGGAATGCCATGTTTCTTGCAGAAAAATGGTGTTTTGATGAATGAGAAGGTTTGAGCTGTGGTTGATTCGTGTTTTAGGTCAGTTAGGTAATGTGAAAAGTGTTTGCAAAGTTTTCTTTGGCTGGTTCTTACAGGAATGAGAGCCTGGAGTGAGTTTGCAAGTTTTCTTCTAATGTAAGCAAAAAAATGCAAGTTGGGTTATAGGCCTGTATCAAGTCCTTGAGCATGCTGCATACTTTGTTCTTGATCAGTGGGATTTGCCTACCAACTCTTGCCTCAGAGATTTTACTTGTACCTCTTGGATTGTGAATTTGACATAAAGCACTTCTTTATCAAAATGGCAAATATGCTTTTTCCATTTAAAGGTTAATTCTTTGTGTAATGACTTAATGCATAAAACAATGCTTGAACACAATGGTTTGGCATTTAATTATTGAGTGTGAAGAGGATTAAAGGCCTGTAAGCTAGCATAAACCATACTGAGTTGAAAATGCCAATGTTATGAACATGTATTTGGCCATGAACAAAGTGACTTTTGCCCATCTTTGCAAATTCGGTTCTCCCTAACCACAAGGGTGTTTGAGAAGTTCTTGGACAATTTGGAAAGCTTGGAATGTGTACTACAACCCATCTTTGTAATGAAAATTGAAATTCCAAGTGGAAGCATGTGAAAAATGGCCATGAAGTTGGACAAAAATCCTTCCTAGAATAGGTCAAAATTTTTCTAAGTTAAAAATGTTTTACACCCTTGTTCCAAAAATCATAACTTGAGCTACAAGCTTCTTTTGAGGAGACTTTGTGAATAAAAGTTGTAGATTTTGCAATGGACTACAACTTTCATGTTTTGAGTTTTTTTTGAATCCATTTGCATCTTGGTGAAAAAATGGGACAAAGTTAGGAAAAAATAAGGAAATTTCATAACTTAGAAAAATTCTAAGTTATGAAATTTTCTCATTCTAAACCCTAATTTGCAATTTTGGGTTTCTTGATGAACAAGTTTCATAATTTGACATGTCTTGATGAAAAATGAATCTTGGCACTTGATTTTGACCAAAAAGTCAAAGTTTGACTTTTCAGCATACAGTCAAATTTGATCAGTTGACTGGAAAATTCATCTGTCAATCCTGTGCAATTCGGATCTTTTGAACTTGTTGAATAGATCCAGACAATTCCATTGAGTTCTTGAGTCGATATGTGAGCTTGGTTTGCCATTGGTTAGGTCAAACAGTCAAAAATTGCCTTTGTGCAGTTAAAACCCTAAAAATGACCATTTTGCCCTTTTGGTGATCTGATCAAATTTCTTGTGGAATTGTGATCCAAACTTGATCAAATGGTCCATATGAGTTCATTATGTTGATGTGGGTCAAATTCCATGAAGTTTGACTGTCAATTGGCCACAATTGACTTTTTCCCCAATACAGCTGTTTTCTAGGTCAACTGTCCAATTGACTGGGCAAAGATTGGAATCAAGGCTTGAAACTTGGTATGGATAAACTTGTGAGTCCAACATGAAGCATGAAAGTCACTTTGGGCATTTTAGGTCAAAACATCTTTGTTCAAACTCAAACCTTAAATTGGGTCAACAGTGCAAGGAGGAGTCTTGAGCAGAGCAAACCCTAACTTGATCTTGAGCTCCAAGAGTCTTGTGGTGAGAAAATGTTGATGAAATGGGAGGGAAAATTTTGGGGTACAAAACTTGTTGTAGTTTTTCTTTTGAAACTTTATACCCGTAAGCGATCTGTGCTAAATCATTAGCCACTTGATTTTCCAATCTGGGTATATGTCGAATGTTAACCACTTAGAAGTTCTTCAACAAACGCCTGGCTATTACAAAATACATGATAAGATTTTCTCTTATGCATTTTTATTCTTTCGTAACTTGTTTTAGGACTAACTATGAGTCTCCCATTATTTCGACTCGAGTTGCCCCCAATTCCAATAAGATTTCAAGGCCTACGATTAAAGCTTCGTATTCAGCCTCATTATTTGAACAATCTCCTTTGATCTTGTACTTAAATGTTGTTGGAATTTTGTTTGGATAAATAATTAGAACCCCTACTCCAGTTTCGTCTTTATGACTAGAACCGTCAAAGTATAAATTCCAAGGTTCAATCTCCAAATAATTCAGTGATTCTTCTTTTATTGAGTGGTCGACTATAAAGTCCGCTACCACTTGACCTTTCACATCCTTGAGAGGCATAAAGGTTAATAAATATTTAGCTAATGCAAGTGCCCATTTTCCAATTCTACTGTGCAAAATAGGTTTCGACAACATATACTTGAAAACATCAAAATGAGACGAAACGTAAACATTAACTGGTTTAATATATTGCTTGAGTTTTGTACATGAGAAGTAAAGACATAAACATAGTTTTTCAACTTTGTTATATCTAGTTTCCGCATCATTTAAAACTCTACTGAGGTAGTAGATGGATCTTTCGACACCATTCTCATCCTCTTGAGCTAACATGCTCCCTAAAGTTTTATCAGATGCAGCTATGTACAATCTCATACTTCTATTTCTACAAGGAGGTACCAGAGTATGTGGTTTTGTGAGGTACTCTTTGATTTTGTCGAAGGCCTCTTGTTGTTCTTGCCCCCATTAAAATACTCCTTTGTTGAGTCGAAGTAGTGGTGAGAAGACTTGCGTTTTCCCACTGAGGTTGGATATAAATCTCCTTAGGAAATTTATCTTCCCAAGTAGAGACTGCAATTCCTTCTTGTTAGTTGGAGCTTTGGCTTCCAAAATAGCTTTGGTCTTGTTCTGGTTTATCTTGATTCCCTTTTTATGGACCACAAAGCCTAAGAAGTCGCCTGCTTTGACACCAAAAGCGCACTTCAGAGGATTCATTTTCAGACCATATCGTCTCATCCTCTCAAAGGATTGTCGAAGATGGGCCATGTGAGTCTTCCCTGAAACAGATTTGACAACAATATCATCAATATAAATCTGCATAAAAGTCTCGATAAAATCATGGAAGATAGAATTCATTGCTTTTTGATATGTTTCCCCTGCATTTTTTAGGCCAAAAGGCATCACTACCCATTCGTAAGTGCCTAAGGCCCTAGGGTAACAAAATGCTGTTTTTGACACATCCTCTTCAGCAATAAAAATTTGATTATATCCAGAGTATTCGTCAAGCATACTCATGTACTCGAAACCAGCGGCAAAATAGACAAGCATTTCTGCCACAGGCATTGGATATTCATCTTTGGGTGTTGCAGCATTCATATCTCTGAAATCAATGCACACGCTTAAGGTACCATTTTTCTTTATGACGGGTACTATATTTGCAATCCATTCGACATACCTTGTCGTTCGGATGAACTTGCATCTCAGCAGCCTTTCGACTTCTATTTTGATTTTCGACAGAATCTCCGGTGCAAAGCGCCTTGGCGTTTGCTTGACAGGCTTCTTTCCAGGTTTTATTGGCAATTGTAGTTCCACCAAACTTCTATCGAGACCAAGCAATTCGTCATAATCCCATGCAAAGCAATCTTTTAACTCTTTTAATAATTGGATCATTTCGACCCAGAGTCCTGGATCTATCTTTGCGCTGATATATGTTGGATTTTTTACAGGACCTTCGTCTAGGTTTACTTCTTCTAAGGGGTCTTGTTCTAGCATTCTAACACTATTCGCCAACGCATCTTTTTCGAAACCTAGAGGTTCATCATCATAGATGGCGTCTAACCTCTGATTTCGTACTTCTTTTTCTTCCAAGTCAGGAGGTTCTGGGTCGAAATCCTTCCCAGGGCCTTCTTGAGAAGATACTTGTTCATTGGCTTCAAGAGCCATATACTTGACTTCAGCCTCTAAGGCCGCTATCATTCTATTTTCGGCTACATATGTCGAAATATTTTGTAGAGCTTGTGACTCAGTCATCATCACCAAACTCATTTCCCCAGCCTGTTGGCCGTATGTCATCAACTCCTCCATAGTCGATGTTTGATAAATCCTCTCTATCCCACTGAAAACCATAGTCAGAGTGTAGAAAAAGAGAGCAGAAAGCATTGGGTGCTGGAGTCAGAACGAATTCAGGAGGGTAGCATGGCCTTATATGAGCCAAATTCCTATCGAAGTTATTCTTTCCAATGTTGTTAACTTCTCCCAGGTAGTAACTTTGTTCGCCTCGATGTTTTCCACGATACCATCAGGACGCCATATTGTAACCCTCTGATGCATCGAAGATGGCACTGCACCTATTCCATGTATCCACTCTCGACCCAAGAGCATATTATAATTTGGTTTTGCTGAAATCACCATAAACATGGTAGGTCGAAGAATTGAGCCTACCTTGAGATCCAGTTGTATAACTCCCATGGTGGTTCCAATACCCCCTTCATAATTTGAGAGGACCATGTTGTGGGGCTTAATATCAGCATCCCCTTTTCCTAGTTTTCCCAGCATAGATTATGAAATTATGCTTATGGTCGCCCCACAATCAACCAGGATTTTGTTTATAGTCACTTCCCCTATCTTTGCTCTGATAAATAGGGGCTTGAGGTGATTTTTCATCGCCTCAGTTGGTGGCTCAAAGAAAGCATTTTGCTCCTCCACGCAACCATTATTCTTACATAGTAACACATTGGCCTATGTCTGGCCATTTCTTGTTCGACCATCAAGTCAGTTTCCTAAACTTCGACCTCACGGTTGTATTCCCTAGGCAGCACCGATATGATGTTTACCATAATGTCTAAAGTATCGTCAGAGTCAGAGTCACCTTCGTCATTTGACCCACATTGTTTTGGCCATACCACATGTTTCCTCTCCAGAGGTTTCCTTTGCTTTCCTTTTCTTTGCACGTTGGTGCTAGATTCTGGGCAAGGCTTTGCTGCAGCCTCTTTCTTGGCCTTTCTCCGTCTTTGGAATCTTCGCCATTGTGAACGAGACATGGGGTTCTTCCCCTTGTAGTTGCTCGATATGTGAGTCATTTTATTTAATCTAGTGGCATGGTACTCTTTTCCGTAATCCAAAGAAGAGCCCCTTGGCACATCGAACGTTCGCCACTTTTCTTCATTGGGCCTTTTTCTGCCCACTGTGTTGAGCCAAGTATCTACAGGTACATTAGTTGGAGGCTGAAAAGTTGGTGGCCTCCTTACCTGGTTCATGGATCCTTTTTGATGTCCCCTCCTGGGATCGAATCTGACTTCTGGATCCATTTTTGGTTGAGCATTGGTGCCCTATTTTTCTTTCACAACTCTCATACCTTGTATGTGCTCTGCAGATTTCTTGTCGAAGATAGAAATGCATCTGGGACACAACATCACTTCAGACTTTTTCTTCTAGCATCGATGTAAAAAGTCTGCCAAATCTTCGTTTTCTTTTAGAAATGCCGTTTTGTTCACTTCCTCCTGTCGAATGGCCTCTTCTGAAGCCTTGGCTTCAGAAACCTCGATCATGTTTACCTCCATGTTGCTCTTCGCAACGAGATTCAGTTTCTGCATCTTGGCCTCCAAGTTCTCTATCAAACCTTTAACGGCAGCCAAGTAAGAACCTGTAGTGGTTCTCTTGTTGGAGCTTTCAGCAACTCCTTTGTTTCTGTTTGGACCTTTAGTAACCCTTTTGCTTGAGCCTTCAACAGCTCCTTTATTCAGGTTTAGGCCTTCGGTGGCCTTTTTGCTTAAGCCTTCAGCAGCTCCTTTGTTCAGGTTTAGGCTTTCAGTGGCCTTCCTCACCCCTTCGATAGTTTTCCTTGATATGTTTCCAGTAAAACTGCAAAATACGGGCTTGTTAACAAAGTCTTCAGAAACTTCAACCATATGGATGCCAACTAGTTCAGCATAATGTGCATCCATTTGTAGCGGGTTCGCGTCAATTTTCATTGCAGGCTTATAAGAGAACTTGAGCCTTCCTTCTTTGAGTGCTTGTTGAACAAGATCCCTGAAAAGAAAACATTGTGAGGTTTTATGGCCTAGAAAATTGTGATATTTACAAAAACCTATTTTCTTTCTTTGTTCTAAAGGAGGTATTTTTGCCCCTGGGGGCACTATCATTTGGCCATCTTTGACTAATAAATCAAATATTTCATCACATTTAGTGATATCAAGGCTATATGTTTTCTTTGGGAATTTGTCACTGTTCCTTTCAGGCTCAACATGATTCTTCCCATTTGAGGGCGCTAGCAATTTACAAGAGTATGGCGGCCCTTGTTTTAATTCTGCTAAATCTATCTCACCTTCTTCGACATCTATAGGATCACTAGATGTCTATGGATCGTCATCATCCATTTCGACATAGGCTACTCTTTCTCTTAGATGAGTTTTGGTCGCTTTAGCCTTTTTGGCTTTAAAGCATTCTACTTGTCAAACTCTATCGGCCAACTGGGCCATGTCTCTCAAGTATTGGGTATCTAACTTTTTCCTAATGGAATAATCCAAGCCCCCTGCTGCCATTTCGACTAATTCATGTTCAGGCACTTGGGTAAGGCACCTGACTTTAAGCAGTCAAAACCTATTTAGATACTCATCTATTGGCTCAGTGAATCTCCTCTTCACACTAGCCAGTTCTTTTAGACTTATTTTGGTCTGTCCCATGTAAAATTGTTCATGAAACAACCTTTCCAATTGATTCCAATTATGGATCGAATTAGCTGGGAGAGTAGTGAACCAAGTAAAAGCATTTTTTGTTAGAGAAATTGGGAAATATTTAATCCTAAGGTTTTCGTTGTTTTCTATTTCCCCGACTTCTATCAAATATCTCGCCACATGTTCGACAGTAGATTCTGTCGTATCCCCTGAAAATTTGGTAAACTTGGGGACTTTTCCCCTAGGGGGTAAGTTTGTTTGAAGAATATATTCTGACAATGGGGGTGTGAAGTTTGGTCTGTGAAAACCAACGTTCATCCCATTCTGAATCATAATCCTTTCGATCATGGCAGTCAGATTATTATCTATTCCATAATTTTGGTGTCGAACTTGCTGTATCAATTCATCAGCATTTTGGTTCCTATTCACCATAATCACTCCTTGATCGACTTCTCTAGGGATTGGTGGAGGATTTCTAGGTATTTCGACCCTAGGTTGTTCTATTTCTACTCTGGGGATCTGTGGATTTTGATTAACGGTTAAAACCTCTTCCAAGATTAACCCTTGGTTTACTCTTAGTGGTATTCTTTAGGGTTGTCGAATAGTTTGGGGTACCCCAAAAAATTCAGCCATACGTGTCATTTGCGTTGCCATTTGTTGATTCGACAGGGTAGTATTTTGAATTAGGGGGTTCAACACTGTACTTAGAGTTTGTGCCAGCATTTGCACCATATCATGGTTGCTTTCATCCATCTGTTGCCTCTAAATTGCTGTGGAAGCATTTGTGAGGCTTGATATTGCATGTGATGGTCCTCCTAAAAGTTGGTTTCTACCCAAATTTGCCATACTGGCTCCAGATCCCTGTAATGGTGATGACGTACTCAAGAAAGGTTCTGAACAAGTAGACGCAACGTTCATAAGGCTAGCCATTTCAGTGGTTGGCATGTCATATAGTTGTTCTCGACCCATCCAGGTTGTCGAAAATCCGGGGGGAACGTACGGTCGAGATACTGGATTTTCCTTTGGTGGGGGTGTTCCTAATGGACCTCTAGTACCTACATACGAAAGTAAGGGACCTGTTTGATTCGTGGTTAACGTTGGTACTGAACCAACAAAAGTTGAGATATTTTCTCCAACTGTAGTTATAACCGCTGTTCTAGTAGTATTTGGTGGATGTATTTCTCCATGATTTAACTCATTAGCCATTCTACTTTCGCTGTTTCTCTTCCAAATAGTACACTCGTTGGTTATTCTACCAATTCTTAATAACATGCAACATTGTATACGTATGAAAGGAAAGCAATAACATGAACAAAATAGATGATAAAAATTAGCAACGTCCCACTGGGCGTGCCAATTTGTTTACCGTGGTTTTTGGTAAACAACCGCTGATCCTCAAAAAAGGAAAGTCCTTTTGGTTACTCACGGGATCGATCAGATTGATCCCATAACATATGCTAACTTTAATGATGGTTTGATGTAAAAGTGGATATCTAGGAAGAACGCACGTTCGACCAGGGATATAGTGTTTGTGATTTTGGAAAGTAAGAAAGTTAATAGAAGTGCAGGTAAAGATGCAGAAAAAGTAACTTTGCAAAATAAGATCAAAGCAATGTAAAAAGACTTTATTAATAAAAAGTGGTGTTTCCAATGTACATTCTCAGTTATTCTTTCACACACAGCGGGTACTTGAATAATATTGAGTAACTAGCACAATAGGTTGAACACACGAAAAAACTACACAGACTTTCTATTTTTATACTAAAATTACGTAACCGTCGAGGGGTGGCTTTGCTCTAAGATGAATACAAGTGTCTTCTACATGTCCCTCGACCTCTATCTTCCTGCCACGTCGCTTTCCTTTAACTGCTGGCGAACTGCATTTCCCTCCAATCTTCAAATTCAAATATCCTTCGTCTTTTGTGCTAACACGAGGTTTGCTTCTTCTAGTCAAAGGTCACAAGACCTTTCCATTCTAAAGCTTGTTGGTTATGTCTGGTCGAAGACCACTTTGTAACTCAGATATTTTCTCTAAATTTTCCAATTGTTGAAGCATTTTCCATCTTGGCTTTATTTGTTCTATTTTTGGCCCATAAGGCCAATATATCGTGGGTGTCGAATTCAAGAGCCAACACCAGGTCATTCTTCAATAAAAAGAATGATCTTTGTCTTCATAACATCAACTTTTTTTAAAATCAGTATGCCAAATGTTTGAGTCGACATGTTGCTGATACTGTTAAGCTAACCCCAATTTTGTTTCGACCATATTTCCATTGCACTCAAAACTTTGATGCTTTGCGGTAGGTCTATTATGCTAGAGAGTTATTTGATGTTCCTACCTTGTCGTAACATCTAACAATTTCTTTTTCTTCCATATAGGAGATATTCAAGAAATGTAAGGATAAACACATAAAGAAGATCCAAGCCTTTAAATGCTACTTTAAAACTGTGAATAGGACAAATGATCTTAGGCGACCATCCTTGATGTCCCTGTCACTTTAAAAGAAAAACTTACGAAGAAACTCTCTGATTTAAAAATCCCTTCATATGTGAAAGACAAAATCAGGTATGATTTTGCTTTTAAGTTTTATCCACCTAAGTTGCCACCTTTGCCAAGTTCTTATTTGGCTTTGCCATTTCAACCTCCATTTCCATGGTGGTTCATTTGTGGATCACGTCTAAAAGTGTTACAAAATGAACTTCTGAAACCGGTTAAAAGGGTGGTTCCAACTAAGCATGACTTACACAACTTCCAAGGCCACCTTCATGTTGACATAAAACATGTCAAGATATTTTCTCTAATACGTAAAGGTGAGGCATGGGAAGGATCTCTCGACCGACTATTCTCAAAGTTTCCTCATGTCCTTCACTATTAACACTTTTTCTTGTTTTTTTCATTTTGTAGTAGTCGAACAAAAGAAGCAAATCAAAGATGCACCAATGAAGCTACAACTACTTCCCAAAATAAGGTTTAAGAAGACAAAGAACCAGCCAAGGGAGAAGAAGCGAAGGTTTTCTTTCATACTGCACTTAACTTTTTCATACATGTCAAATTCCCTTGTTTTAACATCTTCTTCATTGTATCAGGATAGCCAAAAACCTCTCACTACTCCTTCAAAATGTAATAAAGTCGACATCATTAAGGAAACTACAGAGTAAGAAGATGTCGAGGATTTATCCCTTGAAACTTCCAAACCCAAAAAGAAAAAGAAGACGAAGACCTTAGGGACGACCTCTCAGAAGAATCCCATTACTCTAAAGGTTTCCCATAACATTAAAATGAAGAAGGTGAAACCTACTTCTCCAAAAGCTGTCGTAGATAACCTGGAGACGGAAAAGAACACCACTTATGATCATATTGAAAGAAATATTTCTAGCCTTTTCGAAGACGCACCTAAGGTAATTCATTTTTCCTCGTCTTTCTTTTTTATATGCATTTATTTTCCTAATGCTCAATAAATTTCTTTTCCTTTTTGCAGAGAGATCCTTCTGGCACCATCATATCCAACATTAAATATACTATTCCAGGAACTACCAGTTCTCCCTCCGTCCACCTAAAGTCGAACAAAGGTTCTACGGGAGAAGTTAATCAACCTTACAAAATTGATCAAGAACTTCCTCAGCCAGCTGTTAAATGTCAACATTCTCAGTATTCTCTTGCTGATAATGATGGCGGAGAATCAGAACATGAGAAGATGGACATCTTAGAAGAGGAAGTTCATATTTAAGAAGAAATCCCTAAAGATTATTCTCCCTAAATTTCTAAAAACATGGCGAATAAGCTCAAGGAGATGAAGACATGTTTGATTCCTCTAAAGAAAAACACGATGAAGATGGGCCAAAAAATGATAATGTTCAACAAGAAACTCCGACTAACGCCAATAAACCTTTTGGAAGGACTTCAACTTTTTAAACTCCTCCAAAAAATGCCACTACCTCTCTATCACAAGAAGAGTTAGATAATCTCAACAAGAACAAACCTTTTTAAACTACTCCCAAAAATTGCGACCCTCACTGCAAACATTTTCGTGACTGGACATGGCTAGAGCACAATATGACTTGCCTTAAGGCCTTTGCACCTTTTTGATATTTTGCAACTTACTATAAATTTTTGATTTGTTTTATAACTCTTTACTAAACCCTACGGCATTTCGACTTCTAACTCTTACTTTGGCATTTGTAATGATTTTAGTCATTTTGACACTCTACTTTGAACACATTTTGGAATTGCATTTGAATGAATGTTATTCCATTGCAATTTTGATTTCATGTAGTATAGGTTTGTATTTTTTAAAATACTTACCATTTACTATCAGGATTCGATGATCATAGGTTAACTCTTCAATTTTATAGGCATTATTTGAGAACACTTGGATAATCTGAAATAGGCCTTCCCAATTAGGGGACCATTTTCATAAAGTTTTATCTTTATGATCTATAGGAAAAATAACTTTCCAAACATAGTCTCTAATCAAGAATGTCTTGATTTTAACCTTTTTATTATAGGCTTTAGCTACTCTCTCTTTTTCCTTCTCAACACCTCTAGAGCACTTAATATTTCTTCATCTAAATCAACTAGTTCGTCTAACATCATATTCCAATAATGTTCAGACGGGATTTCATTTTGTCTCTGAACTCTAGTTGATTGTAGATATATTTTGACAGTTGGGACATCATCATGTCCATAAGTTAGTCGGAAAGGCATGGTGTTTGTTTCTTCTTTAGAAGAGGTTTGACAAGCCCATAAAATTTGGTCTAATGTTTTATGCCAGTTCTTTGGATTCTTACCCACATGTTTTTTATTAATCCAATTACAATTTTATTTTCCGCTTTGACTTCCTGGACATAATAAGGTATAGATGTTAATAACTTGATTCCCATTTCAAAAGCAAACTCCTGCATCTTTTGACCAGTAAACACTAACCCCTAATCAGTCGTAATGGTCTCCAGGATTCTAAACCTATAAATAATGTCTTTGGATGAAATATATAATTGTCTCTTGGTAGACATTGACCAAAGGTATTGCTTCTATCCACTTAGTAGAGTAATGAATACCAACCAAGATATATCTCTAGTTGTTAGATGATGCATGTTGAATTTCGCCAACCAAATCTAAAGCCCGTCCTCTAAATGGCCAAGGTTTCACAATGGCATGCAATTCACTTGTAGTAACATGTTGAATTCCTGCATGTATTTGAATTTCATCGCATACTTTGGAAAACTCGATACAATCCTTAATATTATGGGAGAATAAATCCCTTGTTGTAATAATAACCATTTCATTTTATGCCCAGCTTTATTAGTAACACAAGCATCGCTATAGACATTTAATACGACTAAGTATGTCTAATTCTCACAAAGACACTTATGCAAGACTCTTTCATGTGTCTTTTTAAACAATATGTTCCCTATAATAACATAACTCAGGGAATGATATCTGATCTTTCGATCATGTTGGGTTTTCTAGATAATTGACTATTGGCTTTCACCAATTAGCATCCATCAAACTATCAATGGAAAATATCTCAAAGTTCTCAGAGTCTACATATCCAAACTTTGTCATAGCCAGATCTAAAGAAGATAGTATCATTGTCATCAATCTTCCTCAAACTTTGATCAAGTCTTCCTACTTTCCTTTCAAAACTCTGTACCTTGAAGCAATCTGAGCTAAGTCATTTGCCTCTTGATTTTCAAGTTGAGGAACATTTTAAATATTCACAAACTCAAACTGTTTTAACAGTCGATTTACAATCACAAAGTACATTATCAAATTCTCTTTGACACATTTGTACTATTTAGTAATTTACTTACCAACTAACTCAAAATATCCTCTTATTTCGAATTTTCTTTCCCCCAATTCCAACAAAATTTCAAGGCCATCTATTAAAGCCTCATATTCGGCTTCATTGTTTGAACAAAAATCATCTATTTTGTACTTAAATTTTGTTGTAATTTTATTGGGAGAAATAATAAATACCCCCAATGCTTGTTCCATATTTATGGCTAGAACCATCAAAGTATAACTTCTAAGGTTCAAGTTCCAGATAATTATGAGGGTTTTCGACCATTGCAGGGTCGACAAGAAGTCTGCTACTACTCGCCCTTTCACTGCCTTGAAGGTGTTGCACCCCAAAATTTTCCCTCATAAACTTCTTTCATCTGGCTTAGGCTGTCGCATTCGCACTTTTTCATTAGGTCAATAATATAGCCTACATTTTGCATTTCAGAAGAGCACCCGAGGTTCAAAAGATTAATAGCTATGAAACTAGGGTTTACGACTGTTTTGAGGTGTATGTGATTGAATAAGATTTATTATTATGTTTCTTCTTGGTGTATAAGGCCGTGGAATTAGGGTTTCAGTTCATGCTCATTTTTTGGACTTCTTCTCCATCAAGATACAAGGCTATTATCTTTTGATGAACAACTGGTTGCAGGTTTTTCTTGTCAAGAATTCAAGAGTGGGACCTAGCATACATAGTCTTTGAATCAAGACATCTCCTCATATAAGTGTGCTTATCATTTGATCAGGCTTAATGACTATGACATGGAATTCATCCACTCTATAGTTAACCAATTCCGTTTTTTTTAATCATGGTTCAAAGGATCAATGGTTGTGAAGCTAGGGTTTTTTTTTGGTTCGAGGTGTTTATCAAACAAGACTGATTCTTCTGGTTCTTTTTTGTACATTAAATTGTGAATTTAGGGCTTTGATTCATGGTTATTATGGATCTCTTCCTTATCAAGCTACAAGGATATCTTCCTCAAGGTAAGAGACAAATCCATTTTCATCATAGCGTATCTCAAGAAAATTGTAGTTCTTATGCGTGGTAATTAAGCGTGTTAACTCATCAACTGGGGTTCATTGGATTTACATGTTAAGGCTATCTTGGTAGTTATTTCTCCCATGTCTCAAGTTCCATATTCATCTTCAAAGGATTCCTCGAGGGATTATTGTTCTCTCGAGTTGTTATTACTTGTAATCCAAGTTAAAGTTTAATGGGGATTTGAGGATTTGATTATAGAAGTATCCATTCAAGTTTCTTAAGGTGCAAGTGTCATAAGTATTTCCTGTAATGCAAGGTATAAGTAAATGAAAATGTTATAAGGCATGGTCTCAAGAATAGTTAAGGTTCTTAAGCACATGTTTGTCAAGAGTTAATTCATGCTAGTATTGGAAGGAAGTTCATGTGGATTTCTTCACAAGTTAACTTGGACTTATGGTTTCAATTGAGTTTGAGGTGCATTAATCAAGCAAGTAAATTGGAAGATCCATCCATGGTTGATCTCTTGAAATTCAAGCTACCAAGGAGAAATAATACAACATTTCAAATGTTATTCAAGGCATGAGATCACTTTCAATTTCAAGTGGAAGATTCAAGATCCAATTGATTCTATTCAAAATTTCCAGCAAAGTTCTTCCTCCAATTTCAATTCAAAGTTCCATTAACCATTTCAAAACCTCTTCATTCCATATTCAAAAAAAATTACAACAAGTTCGTTGATTTACAAATTTATCAAGTCCTTTCAATTTCAAATATCATACACCATTTTTGTTCAAATTACATTCAAAACCTGTATAAATTCCATACGTGTCCATTGCATAGTTCAATTACAAGATATATTCAAATCCATTCAAAGCTACAAGAAAATTTAAACCTAACAAAGTCTATCCTGATTTCAATCATTCTCCATGTTCCAGCGTTTGACTAAGCTTCATGCCGAATGTCTTGCAATCTTCCCTTTCAGCCATGCCTTGCTAGTGGGCTTCAAGTCCAAGTTTATTTTAAGGACCAATCTTAAATTGCATAAAGATAGTTCATCATGGATTACACCAACGTGTCTGAATCTTCTAAATCATTCTCTCCCTTATGCCATAAAAGAACCAACTTGTTGCATTCTTCAAATAATTTCCTGCATATTATCCAAAACAAAAACGAAAGTTCATCAGAAATCCGGAGTAAAAGCTACACCATAAATCGCTCTGCATTATGCTTCAGTTGACGAATTGCTTACAGTTTTAAAAAAGTTTGGGGTTCGATTAAAACAAGGATTAAAAGATAATATGCTGCGAGTCCAGTTCAAACAGAATGTAATCAAACATGTACATACATATACAGTCCACAACTTCTAAGTTCATTCAATAATCAATGCAACTCTACAATGCAAGTTCAATCCAGAAAATAATCATTAGCACTCGTACATCCACGGTGCGAATCACAGACTGTTGTACCCCAAAATTTGCCCTCCCATATTTCTCAATACATGTCAAGTAAGGTCCCCAAATTGCTCAAGGAAGTCCAAGAGTTGACCAGACAAACCCTCTCCTAAGGCAGACTACCCCAAATTAGGGTTTCATTTTGCATCAAGATGTTTGAGTCCAAAGTATCCCAAATTCTCACCATTATCCAAATATGTTCTCAAGATTATCCATGTCAAGTTTCAAGCCTTGCAGAGGAAGTTTGCTCAATCAATTGCTCAAAGGCCTGAAAATCGACTGTGTTAGGGAAAAAGTCAACTGTGGCCCACATACAGTCAAACTTCAAGATTTTTGGTCAACATCCTCATTTTGAAGTATTATTCATCATTTGATCAAGGTTTTATCATGATTCCTCAAGGATTGCTCACAATTCATCAAAACCCAAAAGTTGCTAAATTTGGGTTTTACAAGAAAAGTCAACTCAACTTTGACCAAGCATAACTTTCTCATACTTTATCAAAAATGACCCATCCAAAGCTCATTTTGAAGAGGATGTAATTAATTACAATTCATCTTCATCTCCCAAGTTCAAAATATGCACTGACAACAAGATATAAATTTGGACATTATAGGTCATTTTGGAAAGTCAACAAAAACACCTTTTAGATCAAAGCTTAATACATGAACATGGAAGACTCATTTTATATGAGACAAAAAGGGTTTCTTAGAGGACATCTTGATCTTTCTAAAAAGTCCAAGAACATATCTCTAGGATCAAAATTGAAAGAGTTATGCATGGGTAAAGTTGACCCTTTTTGCAAAATTGCCAAAAGTCAAATATGGCCAAAATTGCATTTTTTGCTAAATGGGCCCAACTTTTTATGCTTGCACTGAGTTTGTAATGTGACCCACGACTCATGAGCCATTCCACTTGTCATTCTTTTATTTTTGTCATTTATTTTGATTTTATTTCATATAAATCAAATCAAATAAAATAAAATCAAAATAAAATAGTAAAAATACCAAAAGCTAATCAAATCTTGAGATTTTGTGCATGTTTAGGATCATTACACAGCTGGAAGTAAGATCAAATTGTGCAAGACTCATATGGACACAAAAAGATTGCATTTTGCTTGATTTGGAAAGATTTTGTACAAGAATCAAATCATGAATCAATATTCATAATGGCAGAAGATTTGAAACAAATGCCAACCCTAATTCATTCTTGGATACATAAGGGACAATGGCAGATCAAAAAGAAGGAGGTGTGAGGCGTGCAAAACAGAAAACAAAGTTGCAAAAATTCAAGAAAAGTTGTAAATCAATTTCCAGGTTGTAGGCCTTCTCAAGCAATTCTAACTATCCCAATCGTTTGCTGGATATCCCTAGATCGTATTGCAGCCATTAGCAAGCCTTCCCACGTTCAGAATCGTGCTGTAAGTATCACACGGTTTCCATATTTTCTTGAAATCGAATACAATCATTCTGGCATTTTTAACATTATTTATTAGCATATTCTTAATCCTTGAGTTATTTTCAAGCTAATGGTTACATTTAATTGCGTTTTTGCTGACTGAACATGAAAGTGCCATGGCTAGGGTTAATGCTTTGTTTTTAGGGGTTTTGCATACAGGAACAATTGGCCATTAATAATGGTACCATGATGCTCGTGAGGTTGCAACAAGTTTACTGATACCATTGGTTGACATTTATCAGGCCTGTATGAAATTTTGGAGAAGCACAAGGTTATACCTACGCCCAGTGTCCGTAGGTAAAAGTAGTTTATCTAAAACGATAGAGGCAACGAGGAAGATGATGGCGTGGCATGTTGTGAATGGGCCATTTGAATTTCGCGCATTTCAGAATTTGTTTTTTTGGTTTTGTCATATAATATCTGTTTGGTATTATTTGTACAAATAACGTGGCCAACTTATATGGTAAGCATGCAGCGTGATAGTGCTCAAGGACCTGGGTTCGATCCCCAGGTCCCCATATTGCTTCATATTATTTTTCCTTGCATAATCAGGTACACGAGTATCCCATGTAACTACCATGCGTCATCAGCATTCAACCATCACATCCCCAGCATGCCAGATCCAAGGCTTCCCACGTGAGGGTCCACCATGCGCTGGAGTCAAGTGTACGCACATAATCTGGCATAGTCAATGGGGCCAGAACTTGTTGGGCCAAGCAATTGACATCAACGCCCCCTCCTTTTGCTAACATCAGGCCCATCTTTTTTCTTTCTCCTCTATTTTATTTCATTTATTTAAATTAATTAGTTTAATTATTTTCTAACACAAATAAATTCTTTTTTTTTATTCAAAAAATCATAAAATCAAATTTTCACAAATTTAGAATTAGGTTTTATTTTTATCAAATTTAATTTTATATTAGTTTAATTTAATTTAGGATAATTCTAATTTTTTGTATTTAATTAAAATCAATTAGAAAAAATTAGGATTTTCTTTTGATTTAATTTTTATTTCTTTTCTCAAAACAAAAATACAAAAATAAGTTAATTTAATTATTTTTCTTAAATTTAAATTAATTAGTAATTAGGTTTTTATTTATTCAATTAAACCTTATTTTCTCAAAATAGCACAAAACCATAAAAAATGATTTTCTTCTTGTAAATTACAATTAGGTAGTTGGGGTCAAAACCCTAAATCTCTCGTTGTCGATTCATCGCACGCGTTTATTATTTTTGAAATATTAATGTAATTGCTCAAGGTATGTAATAGTTTAATTAGGATTTTCATTATTTATCGTTTTACGGGTTTTTTGGCTATGTAATTAATCCCTACCCCGAAGCCTTGTAATAGCGTAGGTTTTATTTCTCGCATTTTAATTCTCGCGAATATTAACTGTTAGATGTATGTTAATAGGATTGTATGACAAGATTGAATGTTAATTTAAAATGGCTAGCAAACCCTAATGTGCAAAGATAATAACTTGAAATCAAATCACTCGCACATGCGCACTCCTAGGGTATACTTTCACTTTGGTTGCCTTCGGTAAACAGTCATTGAGTATAGGGTGTCTTAGTGGTTGCCCTCTTGTCTAACAAAGATCAAAATTCCCGTTCGGAAATATTGCCTCGGAAATGTTGCCTCAAATATAATCTTAAGACACTAGGGTTATTACTAAGACGTCCTAACATTGCTTTAGTGATCGCACGTCCCTTACGAATTGACCCTTGCAATTCCAACGACGGTGCTACCTATTTCTCAATAATAGGATAGCGTTGTCTAAAGGAAACAAGAACAGAAATAATCTTTTTTCGAGTAGGTAGATGCTAGTAGGTACTTGCTCAAAACAAACTTTTCAAACTTACACTTTTTGAACAAGTTTTCAAAAACAACTTCGTAACACTCTTGAGGGCAGAAACAAGGGTTAAAACGAAGTAAAACAAAACTTTTCAAAACAAACACAAGCAAGCAATTTTAAAAGATGATCAAGTACCTAAGAGCCCATGGAAAACCATGGAGAAAAAGGGTGCTAACACATTCCCTTTCTATAATCTACCCCCCGTACTCAAAATCTCGAAAAAAGGAATTTTTCTATGCTTTTTTCCTTTCCAGTTGGATAAAATAAAAGTCGGTGGCAACTCTTGCTTACCGCGATATTTTGCGAATAAAGACGCAAAACGCAAACCAACAATTTGAAAATAGTCGGTTCTGCCACCGTATCACAGAACTGGCGACTCTGCTGGGGAATAATAAGTGGGGTACACCTTAGGATTTAGTTCATCATAAATTTCTTCTCTTGTTTGTTTTGGTTGCTTTACTTTTAAGGGTTTTTTGTTTGGGAGTTACTATAGATCCTAACCCGAATCTGGGGATACCTTTTAGGTAAGTAGCAATAAACTGTGAGGGAACTATACGGCATAAACCGATACGGTTGAAGCAGTAGCTACGTTGATGTGGCACATTGGTTGGTACCGGTATCCCTTGTGGAGAAACGAGGAGAATATGGGGCCGCTATGTGTGTCGTTAAGCATCAACTGACCTTAGAACCTTTAATTGAACAACTTGGCCATTAAAAAGTAGTGAGATGGTCGGCCTCGGTATAAAGTTGAGAACTGGTTGATACTCGATGCTACACTCATTGAGACCATACTCTCGAGATAGTTCCGGCCGCAAGAAAAGATTGCGTGAGCTGAAACCATGACCGATGGAGGATGGTGAGTGATATTGAGAACCTCTAGAACCCGGTTACTTTTGCTAGGACAGGTTGAAACCACCTGAACTTCAAGAGGGTAATACCTTTGACTCCATGCAAGCCTTAAACTTAAGGGCTTTTATGTGACTTGTTTGCCTTTACCATACCTACTATCTGCTATACCTGTTGTTTTCATCATGACATCATGCATCATAACATAGCATGCATACTTCATTACACTAACCATTTCAAAGACCAAGGGGGTTTATTTTTGTTTTGTTTTTCATATTATGGCTTCCGTGCGCAGAAATACCATCCGAGTTAACTTTGTGCAAATACCTGCTCAACTTAAAGATTTAACCTCAAGAGTTTCTGAGGCTTCTACGTTCATTAAGAGACATGGTCAGATTCTTAGCCTGGTCACCTCAAAGTTTGATGAGCAAATGATGAGTGTGCTTTTCCAGTTCTTCGATCCTATGCATCATTGCTTCACCTTTCCAGATTACTAGCTGGTTCCCACTTTGGAAGAGTTCTCTCACTTATTAGGCATATCCATCCTTGAGCAGGTGCCCTTCACAGGTATGGAAGAGACTCCTAGACCAGAAGAAATTTCCTCAGCTCTGCATCTGAAACGGGCTGATGTAGTATCCAATTGGGAAACACGAAGCGGGGTCGAAGGGTTCTTAGCCAAATTTCTAATAGACCAGGCTCAGCTATTCTGAGATAATTTGGACTTTAAGGCTTTTGAGGATGTCTTGGCTCTCCTTATCTATGGTTTGGTTCTCTTCCCGAATCCGGATTCCTGTCAAGATTTTCCTTTCTCGCAATCCTGTGCCTACTCTACTGGGTGATATCTTGCATGCCCTCTATACTCGTACCGTGCAAAGAAGAGGGACTCTTATGTGTTGTATGCCGTTGCTGTCGAGGTGGTTTATTTCGCACCTCCCTAAGTCTGTGCTGAAGAACGAAGAAGGTTTGGGTTGGTCCTACAGAATAATGTCACTTTCCCATACAAACATTCTTTGGTGTTCCAGGGCTATGGAAGACACTGTTGTCATTTGATCGTTGTGGGGGATACCCTAATGTCCCTTTGCTTGGAATCAGATGGGGTATAACCTATAATCCTTGTTTAGCTTTGCGACAATTTGGTCGTGCTCGGAGAGATGGTACCCATGAGATACTTCTTGAGAATATTGCATTTGACTACAAGGAAGACGTTGACGAGCACCGCCGGAGGTTTATACGAGCTTGGGGTATGGTGAACAGATCTGACCCCCAAGAGTTGGGACCAAGGACTTCCCTTCCTATGTAGCCTTACCTCCAATGGGTCCGAGCTCGTGCCCAGAAGCTTGGGATGCCTTATGAAGCCGTATTTCCAGTGATTATGGAGCCCACTAATGAAGAAGGCGTTCCTTACACAATTCTTTATCTTTACATGCCCACTGATCCTGAGGCATTGCAAAGGTCTTGGATTCAGCTGAAAGAGGAAAGGGATACTTACCGGGAGAAGTATCATGAGCAAGAAAGGAAGATTTTGAAGCTCACCAGGCAGCTCGAGGAAGAAAAAGTTATCAATGACTACGTCAGCACAAAGAGGAAGCATCCGTGGGATTTTTTATTTTTGCTTTTCTAGTTTTAGATTTGTTTTTCATTTACTTCTTTGTAACGCCTCAAAGGAATTGTTGAACCTTTTACAAGTTATTCTAATAAAGTTTATTTATTTTTTACTTGCAAATTAAAATCTCCCAAAGTCTTTAAAATCATTACATACGCATCCCATTATCATGCACATCATTACAGGTACCATTACAGGTTTCTCATCTCCTTCCATGTTTATTTCAGCTGAAATGTCTTCTGATCAAGCCATCAAAGATCTTCAGGCACATAAAGCCCAATTCCAAGAGATGTTCTTGAGCTGGGCTAAAGGGCAAGAGGATTTGAAGACTCTCATTCTGAAAGAGAAGAAGAAGAAGAAGAAGAAAAAGAAGAAGGTCGTTCTTCTGAGTATGGGTAAAAGGTTTGGGGATAGGTTGAAACAGCAAGCTGATCTGTCCTTTTCATCCAAGGAAGGGGAGAACCAAGAAGAAGAAAAGGGCCCCAGTCCTGCAATCTCTGATAATGATACTGATTTTGATGATGAGCAATATCCTCCTGCAGAGGATAAGTACAAGCAGCTAGAAGACCGTCTGAGTGCTATGGAGATTTAGAAGATCCCTGGTTTGGACTTCAGAGAACTGGGACTGGTGTCAGGAGTGGTGATCCTTCATAAGTTCAAAGCTTTGGTTTTTGCCAAGTACGATGGAGTATCCTGTCCAAAACTCCATCTCCGCTCGTATGTCAGGAAAATCCAACCCCACATTGCTGATAGAAATTTGTGGGTGCATTTCTTTCAAGATAGTCTATCAGGGACTCAACTTGAATGGTTTTATCAATTGGAAGGAGCCAATGTTCGAAACTGGGAAGACCTTGATGTTGCTTTTTACAGACAATATCAGTATAACGGCGACCTTGCTCCCACTCGTACTCAACTCCAGGGGATGTCTATGGGTGCAAGTGAAGGTTTTAAGGACTATGCTCAAAAGTGGAGAGACTTGGCTGGAAGAGTCCAACCCCCTTTGTCTTATAGGGAGTTGGTTGACATGTTTCTGGGGACGCTATCTGGTCCATTTTTCAATCATCTGATCGGCAGTTCGTCATATGGGTTTACTGAGTTGATTTTGACTAGAGAGAGTAGAAGCTGGTATCCGAAGTGGTAAAATACAAAAGGATACTTCATCAAGTGCAGTGAAGAAGCCTTTCACCGGTAAGAAAGAAGCTAGTGCAGTCTACGGCCCGAGGGGCCAAAGCAGGCCTGAACACCGTCAAGCAGTAAATGCGGTAGTAATATCAAGACCCACAGTTGCTCCATAATGCAACATTCAACGAAGGGCAGAAAGACCACAAAGGCAGTACACTCGACTCAATATGACCTTGTCCCAAATTCTACCACAATTATTGAAGACCAATCTGGTAACTCTAAGGGAAGCCTCGAAGAACCCCAACACCACTTCTCCCCACTATAACCCGAATGCCCGCTGCGCCTATCACTCTGAAAGTCTAGGTCATGATAAAAACAACTGTTGGTCCTTGAAAAACAAAGTGCAAGACTTGATCAAAGCCAAAGAGATTGAGTTTGACGCTCTGGAGAAGCCCAACGTCATAACTGCTCCCATGCCCAAACATGGTCATGGAGTAAATGATGTGGACAATGATTTATTTGTGACCTCTGTGGAAGAAATTTCTACTCCTTTGATGACAGTTAAGAAGAATTTGTTTTTGGCCGATTTATTTCCGGGTTGTGGTGAAGGTTGCCACATGTGTTCAATGTTGCCTGCTGGTTGCCATTTATTGAAATCAGGTGTTCAGCGCCTGATGGATAAAAAAGAGATCCTGTTCGAAAAGACTTTGATTCTGTTAGTTGCAATTCAAGATGTTGCCATCATAACCATTTCCGCCAATCCTTCCAAGGTTTCCTTGAGAAAACCTGTTAGGATTACATCCGTCCCAAGAATTACTCCATTAATAATTACTGTCCCTGGTCCAATCCCATACACTTCAGATAAGGTTGTCCCTTGGCACTATGGTGCTGATGTGTATTACCATGGAGTTAAAAAAGACTTGAAAAGTGAGGAAGCTGTTGTTAATGTCAGCAATATTGTCGGTGCCAACAAAGTCACCAGGAGCAGAAGACTCTTTTCTACCGAGATTTCCCCTTCGGTTGTCCATAAACCTGTTGTTATTCCATCTACTGGTGCATCAACTACTGTTCCAGTTCTTACGCCAGTTATCACTCCTGTCGCCGAGCCATCTGAGACTCGGGGAAAAGAAATCATAGGTGAGCCTGCCCGGACGGAGGCACCTAAGAAGATCATTGTAGAAACCTCTAAGCAGGAGATAGAAGAAATTCTGAAGATTATCAAGAAGAGCTATTACAACATAGTCGAGCAGCTGGGGCATACACCATCAAAAATCTCCATGTTGTCCTTATTATTATGTTCTGAAGCCCATGCAAAGGCTCTAATTGCATTCCTCAAGACTGCGCATGTGCCACAAGAAACTTCAGCCGACCAATTCAAAGATTGCGTAGCTAGCCTAACTGCTGACAATGGGTTGGGTTTCTCAGATGCAGATCTGACTGCTAAAGGAAGGAATCATAATGATGCTCTTCATGTCTCGATTGAGTGCAGGGGCACCACTATGGCTCATGTGCTAGTTGACACCGAGTCTTCGTTGAATGTTCTGCCAAAGAAAGCGTTGGACCGTTTGGACTGTGAGGGTTTAAATTTTAAACCAAGTAACATTATGGTCAGGGCTTTAGACGGGTCAAAATGGATGGTGCACAGGGAAGTGGACATCCCTGTTAAAGTCGGCTCTCAGAACTTTGGGTCCACTTTCTACGTGATGGATATTAGACCATCATATTCTTGCTTGCTGGGTCGTCCTTGAATTTATAAGGCTGGGGCAGTGACTTCAACGCTCCATCAAATGCTGAAATATCCGGTAAAGGGGAAGATTGTCACGGTACAAGGTGAAGAGGAGTATATGGTGAGTCATCTCAATTCCTTTCGCTACGTGGAGATGGATGGGGAATTCATCGAAACTCCTTGTCAGAACTTTGAAGAGGTCCCTCAGACTTTAGCATCAACTGAAGTTGCTACTAACAAACCTCCGATGAAGATGGCTTCCCTCAAAGATGTCAGGGCTATAATTGAAGAAGGTGAGTGTACCAATTGGGGTCAGCTCCCTGATTTCACGCACAAAACTGACAAATTTCGTTTGGGCTTTACTACAGGGGCTCAAAGGGCTGTTAGGCGCGCACGGATTGGAAGACCTCCTCTGCATATCAGCAATCAGGGAGTTAATGCGGTTGAAGACGGTGAAGAAGATTCAGACATCGACAACTGGATCTACCCTACAACCAATGGTGGATTGAACAACCGGACGACGAAGGACTTCAAATCCTGTTTCTTTTATTCCACAGTAATTGACTTTTGTTTTAAGAGTTGTAATAAACAGTTTGAAACTTTATGGCCTGGTGCCTTGCCCGAGGCACTTTGGCCTTGCTTGTGAGGGCTTATTATTTGTCATTTTCATATATCATTAATAAAGCATTGGACATTTCTTGCATTACAAATTTTGCGCTCCTTGTTTTTCTTTTCTGTCTCTCACTCTATTAAAACAGCTATTCTCTTACACACACTCACGTATCATAATGCAGATCCATATCCACTATGGATCCCATTGATAACAACTCTGCTACTTCCAGTTATGACTTCGAAAATCCGATCAACCAAGCTGAGGACGAAGGTGAGGATGATTGTGAGGTTCCTAGAGAGCTTGCTAGACTGTTACTGCAGGAAGAAAGGGCCATACAACCTCATGAAGAGCTAGTTGAATCAGTGAATTTGGGTACAGAGGAAGACAAGAAAGAGGTCAAGTTAGGTGCGAACCTGGAGCCTAGTGTCAAGCAGAGGTTGATACAGATGCTACGTGACTATGTTGAGATCTTCGCTTGGTCCTATGAAGATATACCTGGTTTGGACACTGATATTATGGTACACCGCCTGCCGACTAAAGAAGATTGTCCTCCGGTAAAGCAGAAGGTTCGTCGTATGGGCCCTGAGATGTCTGAAAAAATCAAAGACGAGGTCATGGAACAGTTCGATGTGGGATTTTTAGTTGTCACTTCTTATCCGCAGTGGGTTGCCAACGTTGTTCTGGTGCCTAAGAAAGATGGTAAGGTGCGGATGTGTGTGGACTATAGAGATCTGAACAGGGCGAGTCCCAAATATGACTTCCCACTTCCTCATATCGATGTTCTGGTCAACAACACTGCACAACATAAGATCTTCTCCTTCATGGATGGTTTTTCTGGTTACAATCAGATCAAGATGGCTCCCGGGGACATGGAGAAGACAACCTTCATTACACAGTGGGGTACCTTCTGTTACATGGTAATGCCTTTCGGGTTGAAGAATGCTGGGGCAACTTATCAGCGCGCCATGGTCGCTTTGTTCCACGACATGATTCACCATGAGATCGAGGTTTATGTTGATGACATGATCGCAAGGTCCCAGACTGAAGAATAGCACCTTGACCATCTCCAGAAATTGTTTGATAGGTTAAATACGTACAGGCTGAGGTTGAACCCAAATAAGTGCACCTTCGGGGTAAGGTCTGGTAAGCTGCTAGGTTTTGTTGTCAGTGATAAGGGTATTCAGGTGGATCCTGCCACGGTAAAAGCCATACAGGAGATGCCGACTCCACACACGAAAAAGAAAGTTAGAGGTTTTTTGGGACGTCTGAATTACATTGCCAGGTTCATTTTACACCTAACCGCTACTTGTGAGCCATTCTTCAAGCTGCTGAAGAAAGATCAAGTGGTAAAATGGAACGATGAGTGTCAAACGACTTTCAAAAGAATCAAGGAATATCTTCAAGAGCCACCTATTCTGATACCTCCAGTTGAAGGAATACCTTTAATCTTATACTTGACAGTACTGGATAGTTCAATGGGGTGCGTGCTAGGGCAGCATGACGAGTCCGGCCGAAAAGAGCATGTTATTTACTACCTTAGAAAAAAGTTTACCGACTGTGAGACCCGATACTCATTGCTCGAGAAAACTTGCTGCACTTTGGCATGGGCTGCTCGCCGGCTGAGACAATATATGCTGACTCACACCACCTTATTGATATCAAAGATGGATCCAATCAAGTATATCTTCAAAAAGCCTGCCTTATCCGGAAGAATAGCAAGATGGCAGATGATCTTAACCGAGTATGACATCTAATACACAACCCAAAAAGCAATCAAGGGGAGTGTATTGGCAGATCATTTGGCGCATTAGGCCGTGGATGACTACCAGTCCATGAATTTCGAGTTCCCGAATGAGAACATCATGTTGGTGACCGACTGTGAAGAATCTGGACCGGATGAAGGACCTGAGGAAGGATCTCGATGGTCTATGTATTTTGATGGAGGATCAAATGCGTTAGGTGATGGCATTAGCGTTGTGATCATATCTCCTGAGGGCTGTCATACTCCATTCACCACCCGATTATGTTTTAACTACACCAATAATATGGCGGAGTATGAAGCATGTATCCTGGGTCTTCGAGCTACTATTGCCCTGAGGATTAAGTTCTTGAGTGTATTCAGAGATTCTGCTCTAGTAATCAGTCAGATCAAAGGCGAGTGGGATACGAAGCACCAAAATATTATTCCTCACAAAGAGTATGTACTGACATTTCTCCCACATTTTGAGGAGATAACCTTTGAACACTTCCCAAGAGAGGAGAATCAGTTAGCGGACGCGCTACCTACCATGTCTTCTATGTTCAAATTCAGGTGGGACAATGAAGCTCCCCAGATTACCATTGAGAGGTTGGACAAACCCGCACATTGCTGTGACATTGAGACTGAAGAGGTAGCGGATAAACCCTGGTTTCACGAGGTAAAGAGGTATCTTGAGGCCCAAGAATACCCCGAGGGTGCATCTATTAATGATAAGAATTTCTTGAGAAGGTTCTCCGTGAAGTTCTTCGTTAGCAATGGTATCCTTTACAAGCGTAACCATGATTTAACCTTACTGCGATGTGTGGATAAAAGTGAGGCGGAAAGGATCATGGTGGAGTTACATGAAGGTACCTTCGGAACTCATTCCAGTGGACATATCATGGCAAAGAAGATCCTACGGGTTGGATATTATTGGTCCACTATGGAAGCCGATTGTTATCAGCATTCTCGAACCTGTCATAAGTGCCAAGTCTAGAATGATAAGGTGCATGTACCTCCAGTTCCTCTGAATGTCCTGACAGCTCCTTGGCCCTTTGCAATGTGGGGCATCGACATGATTGGCGATATCAGACCTACTACGTCTAACGGGCATCGCTTTATTCTGGTAGCAATTGATTATTTCACAAAGTGGGTTGAGGCAACTTCCTTTGCTACAGTAACCAAGAACGTCGTGGCGCGGTTTATCCGACACAATATGATCTGTCGATACGGTGTACAAGGGAGGATCATTATGGACAATGGTACAAATCTCAATAATACAATGATCACCGAGCTTTGCAAACAGTTCAAGATACAACATCATAACTCTTCTCCCTACCGGCCGAAGATGAACGGGGCTGTTGAAGCAGCTAACAAGAACATCAAGAAGATTATACAGAATATGACGATGACCTACAAAGACTGGCACGAGATGTTACCATTCGCTCTTCATGGGTACCATACCTCAGCAAGGACATCGACGGGGGCAACAACCTACTCTCTGGTGTATGGCATGGATGCGGTCCTACACATCGAAGTCCAGATACCCTCTCTCCGGATTATGAAGGATGCGGGTTTGAACGAAGACGACTAGATCCAAACCCAGCTTGATCAGCTGAATTTAATTGATGAAAAGAGGCTTACTACTATTTGTCATGGCCAGACGTATCAAAAGCGAATGATCAAGGCTTTTAACAAGAAAGTCATGCGTCAAGAATATCAAGTCGGGGATCTGTTGATCAAACGCATCATTTTGCCGCAAGGTGATCCCAGGGGCAAATGGACCCCCACATACGAAGGGCCATTTGTGGTTAAGAACATTTTCTTGAGAGGAGCTATGATTCTAACCACCATGGATGGTGACGACCTTCCTCACCCCGTTAATGCAAACATAGTGAAAAGATACTACGCATAATCAAAGATCCGCTAGGTTGACTGGCCTAGGCAAAAATAAGGGCTTACCGGCGAACCAAAAGGGTTTGGGCAAAAGTAAGGGATGAAAATAAAAAAAATTGTACACCCGGCAAGTCGAAAACCTGAAAAGGAGGCTTGGGCAAAAAAGGGTATCCCGGTGGACTGAAAACCCGAAAGGGCGGTCCAGGCAAAAATTAGGGATTGAAGCGTAACACTATGTCTCATTGGATCATCTTGCAACCATACTTTGGTATCGACTATCAAGCTCGGACGGTGCCAACCAATCTGATCTACCTTCAACCAAGTAGCAAAGGGATGAGACGTTTGAAGATATAAAGGCAATAGAAGAGTTGGAACCCGATGGGATTGTTTCACATAGCTGTTTTTCTTTCTTTTACACAAATTGTATAATTTCTATTCTTCAGCGGCGTTCTATTACTAGGACGTCAGCCTCTTTGTATAAAATGCCTATTATGGGCCAACTTCAAAATCAATACAATTCGCTTCCACAAGAAATTCCAAATTGTTTTTCTTTTTCTGTTTTGTTTTGCAAGAACGTCCAATGATACATTTTTGATATATGCATTTGAGAATAATTGCTGCTTATAAATATTTACCTAAGAAACAAAAAAATAATTACTCGTAATTCCAGGAATAGGGGCAAACAAGAAATGTCCAAACCTTACAGTTGCTCCACCCACCAGGTATAAGGATAGAGCCAGCTTGAGAATATAACCAAAGATACATACACTCCCCGCAGAGTAGGAAGTATCTGAAGACAGTGGTGTTAGCTCTACCCAGCTGAGGTTCATAATCGCGAATGAGTCAGAAAAATTCTCCCCAAGCAGAGTTTATCTATCACCAGCAATAGAAGATTACCATCTGCTGAGTTTATTTCTCCCACAGGAAGAAATTCAATCCCCGACAGAGTTCTTTATCACCAGTAACGGTAATTCATTCCCAGCGGAGTGGTTTCTCCAAATCGGCGGATCGTCCAATAGAGTATCTCTCTTCCCCGCAGAGTCAGTCTCCCAGAAGGTTATTCTCAAACAGAGTTTCTCCCAGAGGAATGTTCTCAAGCAGAACAGACGCAACTATCCATCTAATCATCTTCGGTCACTATCCCCAGCGAGAACGAAGAACTCAACTCCTTATACTCTCCAACAGCAGTCCAAGAGTTATTCTCTCCAGCCGGAGAATATCACAAGAACATTGCATATCCATATATCATGGCATGCGCATCTGCATCATACAACACAATCTCATTTATTTTGAGAACATCATTACTAAATACATTTCATACATCATGAAATTACATATGACTAACTATTTACCTTTCAGGGAAAGATACAATCAAGTTCTCGCAAGTTTTCTCTGGTTCAGTCAAATCAATACTAAGATTTCTATTCCAGTTTAAGCTATGAAGCTCGGAAATCGACGGGATAATATCTTGATTTCTCCAAAATACTAGGAAGCCTAGAATCGACAAGATAGCGGTATATCTTAAATACAAGCTAGGAATCCCGGAAATCGACCGGAAAATAGCTAAACCCTCAGCAAGTTATTGTGAAGCCTGGAAATCGACCAGATAGCAATACAAGATACCATGAAGCCTGGAATCGACTAGATAATGGTATAAGACGCTGTGAAGACTGGATTACGACTAGATAACGACAAAGGATATTGAAGCCTGGGACACGGCAAGATAACAGTATAAAGTAATGTGAAGCTTGGAATTCGACCAAATAGCAGTTCACTCGGCCAATTACTATGAAGCCCGAAAATCGACCGGATATTAGTATGCCATAAATTCAAGTTGAAGCCCGAATACGACCAGATAACCACTTGATTCCTTCTGAAGCCTGAAGCACGACCATATAAGAATTGAGAAATTGCAAAGCCTGGAGTACAACCAGATAGCAAGCCTAATCTCATCTCCCTAGTAAATCACTATAAAGCCTGAAGCACGACCAGATAGCAGTCAGTGTTATTTTCCTCAGCAAATCACTGTAAAGCCTGGAGCACGACCAGATATCAATTCATTTTCACCTCCTCGACTAAGAGATGATTCTCCAGTAGAGTAACGGAAAACTGAAACTCCTAAAATTCTACTTCCCCCAAGACAGAGACCAGCATTCCCCAGCGTAATCCTCCTCAATAACAGGTGTACGGGCTATCGCAAAGAAATCTCTTATGCAATCGAAACTCCTTCGGATGACATATTTAATCCCATCTTCCATCATTGACTTCCAAATGGAATCTATAATCCCATTCCTGATATCTCTAAACAAGTACCACTTCGTGCGAGTGCAAATTTCTGGGCACTCTAGTGTTCAATCATCTTCCACCTTCAATTTACGAAAGGCAGACAAGCCAATCTACACCCTCAGGTTTAAGAAGATTGAACAGGGGAAGCTGTTGTACCCCAAAATTTTCCCTCCAATATTTCTCAATACATGTCAAGTAAGGTCCCCAAATTGCTCAAGGAAGTCCAAGAGTTGACCAGACAAACCCTCTCATAAGGCAGTCTACCGCAAATTAGGGTTTCATTTTGCATCAAGATGTTTGAGTATAAAAGATCCCAAATGCTCACCATTATCCTAATATGTTATCAAGATCATCCATGTCAAGTTTCAAGCCTTGCAGAGGAATTTTGCTCAGTCAATTGCTCAAAGGCCTGAAAATCGACTGTGCTAGGGCAAAAGTCAACGGTGGCCCACATACAGTCAAACTTCAAGATTTTTGGTCAACATCATCATTTTGAAGTATTATTCATCATTTGATCAAGGGTTGATCATGATTCCTCAAGGATTGCTCATAATTCATCAAAACCCAAAAGTTGCTAAATTAGGGTTTTGTAAGAAAAGTCAACTCAACTTTGACCAAGCATAACTTTCTCATACTTTATCAAAAATGACCCATCCAAAGATTATTTTGAAGAGGATGTAATTACCTACAATTAATCTTCACCCCCTAAGTTCAAAATATGCACTCACAAGAAGATATAAATTTGGACATTATAGGTCATTTTGGAAAGTCAACAAAAACACCTTTTGGGTCAAAGCTTAATACATGAACATGGAAGACTCATTTGAGATGAGACCAAAAGGGTTGCTTAGAGGACATCTTGAGCTTTATAAAAATCCCCAGAACATATCTCTAGGGTCAAAATTGAAAGAGTTATGCATGGGTAAAATTGACCCTTTTTGGAAAATTGCCAAAAGTCAAATATGGCCAAAATTGCATTTTTTGCTAAATGGGCCCAACTTTTTATGCTTGCACTGAGTTTGTAATGTGACCCACGACCCATGAGCCCTTCCACTTGTCATTATTTTTTTTGTCATTTATTTTGATTTTATTTTATTTAAATCAAATAAAATCAAATAAAATCAAAATAAAATAGTAAAAATACCAAAAGCTAATCAAATCTTGAGATTTTGTGCATGTTTAGGATCATTACACAGCTGGAAGTAAGATCAAATCGTGCAAGACTCATATGGACACAAAAAGATTTCATTTTGCTTGATTTGGAAAGATTATGTACAAGAATCAAATCATGAATCAATATTCATAATGGGAGAAGAGTTGAAACAAATGCCAACCCTAATTCATTCTTGGATACATAAGGGACAATTGAAGATCAAAAAGAAGGAGGTGGGAGGCGTGCAAAACAGAAAACAAAGTTGCAAAAATTCAAGAAAAGTTGTAAATCAATTTCCAAGTTTCAGGCCTTCTCAAGCAATTCTAACCATCCCAATTGTTTGCTGGATATCCCTGGATCATATTGCAGCCATTAGCAAGCCTTCCCACGTTCAGAATTGCGCTGTAAGTATCACACGGTTTCCATATTTTCTTGAAATTGAATACAATCATTCTGGAATTTTTAACATGATTTATTAGCATATTCTTAATACTTGAGTTATTTGCAAGCTAATGGTTACATTTAATTGCGTTTTTGCTGACTGAACATGAAAGTTCCATGGCTAGGGTTCATGCTTTGTTTTTAGGGGTTTTGCATACATGAACAATTGGCCATTAATAATGGTACCATGATGCTCGTGAGGTTGCAACGAGTTGATTGGTACCATTGGTTGTCATTTATCAGGCCTGTATGAAATTTTGGAGAAGCATAGGGTTGTACCTACACCCAGTGTCCGTAGGTAAAAGTAGTTTGTCTAAAACGACAGAGGCACCGAGGAAGATGATGGCGTGGCATGTTGTGAATGGGCCATTTGAATTTCGCGCGTTTCAGAATTTGTTTTTTTGGTTTTATCATATAATATTTGTTTGGTATTATTTGTACAATTAACGTGGCCAGCTCAAATGGTAAGCATGCAGCGTGATAGTGCTCAAGGACCTAGGTTCGATCCCCAGGTCCCCATATTGCTTCATATTATTTTTCCTTGCATAATCAGGTACACGAGTCTCCCATGTGACTACCATGCGTCATCAGCATTCAACAATCAGATCCCCAGCATGCCAGATCCAAGGCTTCCCACGTGAGGGTCCACCATGCGCTGGAGTCAAATGTACGCACAGAATCTGGCAAAGTCAATGGGGCCAGAACTTGTTGAGCCAAGCAATTTCCATCAACACCCCTCCTTTTGCTAACATCAGGCCTATCTTTTTTCTTTCTCCTCTATTTTATTTCATTTATTTAAATTAATTAGTTTAATTATTTTCTAACACAAATAAATTCTTTTTTTATTCAAAAAATCATAAAATCAAATTTTCACAAATTTAGAATTAAGTTTTATTTTTATCAAATTTAATTTTATATTAGTTTAATTTAATTTAGGATAATTCTAATTTTTTGTATATAATTAAAATCAATTAGAAAAAATTTGGATTTGCTTTTGATTTAATTTTTATTTCTTTTCTCAAAACAAAAATACAAAAATAAGTCAATTTAATTATTTTTCTTAAATTTAAATTAATTAGTAATGAGGTTTTTATTTATTCAATTAAACCTTATTTTCTCAAAATAGCACAAAACCATAAAAAATGATTTTCTTCTTGTAAATTACAATTAGGTAGTTGGGGTCAAAACCCTAAATCTCTCGTTGTCGATTCATCGCACGCGTTTATTATTTTTGAAATATTAATGTAACTGCTCACGGTATGTAATAGTTTAATTAGGATTTTCATTATTTATCATTTTACGGGTTTTTGGCTATGTAATTAATCCCTACCCCGAAGCCTTGTAATTGTGTAGGTTTTATTTCTTGCATTTTAATTCTCGCGAATATTAACTGTTAGATGTATGTTAATAGGATTGTATGACAAGATTGCATGTTAATTTAAAATGGCTAGCAAACCCTAATGTGCAAAGATAATAACTTGAAATCAAATCACTCGCACATGCGCACTCCTAGGGTATACTTTCACTTCGGTTTCCTTCGGTAAACGGTCATTGAGTATAGGGTGTCTTAGTGGTTTCCCTCTTATCTAACAAAGATCAAAAGTCCCGTTCAGAAATGTTTCCTTGGAACTTTTGCCTCGAATATGATCTTAAGACACTAGGGTTATTACTAAGACGTCCTAACATTTCTTTAGTGATCGCACGTCCCTTACGAATTGACCCTTGCAATTCCAACGACGGTGCTACCTATTTCTCAATAATAGGATATCGTTGTCTAAAGGAAACAAGAACAAAAATAATCTTTTTTCGAGTAGGTAGATGCTAGTAGGTACTTTCTCAAAACAAACTTTTCACACTTACACTTTTCGAACAAGTTTTCAAAAACAACTTCGTAACACTCTTGAGGACAGAAACAAGGGTTAAAATAAAGTAAAACAAAACTTTTCAAAACAAACACACGCAAGCAATTTTAAAAGATGAGCAAGTACCTATAAGCCCATGGAAAACCATGGATAAAAAGGTTGCTAACACCTTCCCTTTCTATAATATACCCCCCGTACTCAAAATCTCGAAAAAAGGAATTTTTCTGTACTTTTTTCCTTTCCAGTTGGATAAAATAAAAGTCGGTGGTGACTCTTGCTTACCGTGATATTTTGTGAATAAAAACGTAAAACACAAACCATCATTTTCAAAACAGTAGGTTCTGCCACCGTATCACACAGACAAACTCTAATTGAAAACTACCTCAGATCAGTACTAGGCTTGCCATTGGAACATATTGTTGCCCTCATGCTATCATTTCATAGTTGTAACTTGTTATGCCCTGCAACATCACCGAATATCAGCCCTGCACTCAAGCAAACTAAACTAATTCCCTTGCTCAAAATCAGAAGCAAAAACTCAGAACATAAAATATAAAAGAGGATGGAAGATGAATTCAAGAAACTGCGGAAACAAAAAATCAAGAAATAATGAAAACAACACTCTAGCCCAACAACAAAATAGAGGCAGCAAACAGAAAACCACTTCACAACAAAAACCACTCCATCAAAAGCCTACTAACAACCAGTCTTGTTGCCTTATTCAGAAGTAGGAAAATAAAAAGAATGGAAAAGGAAACGTGTCCTGCATTTGTATAGCCAGAAGATAAAAAGATAAAATAAAACTCAGCTTCGAAACCGACTGTCAGTTCACAAAACTGCATTCCTCAGAATAAAACCAAAATTTTAGCTCAAGAGCATTTGACAAACTTCCAGTAAATCTCCTAATTGTTTTCTAACTTCCCCTAAACGAACAACTAACTAACTGCTACTAACTAAAAGTTTCTATCCTAACAGAACTAACAATTCAACAAATCATCTTCTAACCAAATCTAACCGCACTAACAGATTTCAACAAAACTTCCTAATAGAAAACAAAACTAACTCTCAATTTCTAACTGACAGAATTGTTGCAACTAACCTATAACTGTCAAAACATATCCAAGACTTTTTTCTCTGTAACTAACTCTAACAACCTTTTTTCACAAAATTAACTAACTAACTATCACCTCTAACTAACTCTAACCAACTTCTAACCATACTAACTGCAACCAAATAGAATTCAGGAAGAACTATAAAAAAGGATATAAAAGAATGTAACAGAATGGAGAGAGAGGGAGATAGGAGGCATTCATAACAAAAAGTGAGGGAAGAAAATCAGGGACTGACCTTGCTATCTTCACCTTGCTCAACCACCTCCAAATTCTCTAAACGCACAACTTCATCTTCACCATCATTTTTTCACTTCATCAGAAGAATCACTACAAAGAGCTCATAAGTTCTCTCTGCACTCTCTCCAATCATCATCATCATCACGTATCAAACTCTCACCTTGAACCCCACACCTTCACCTTCTTCTACTACCTTCTTCTCTAAGTTCTACACCATCTTCTCTCTTTACCTCCTTCTCCATCACCACCAAGAAAACCATAAAAAATGCTCTCTCTCTGATTCAATCCACCAAACCTTTCTCTGCAATTATCATCCTCAACTTGCAGAATTCTATGCATCTTCATCTATTCATCATTCTTATGGAGAATCACAAGATCATCTTCATCCATTCTTCTATCACTAGGAGAATCACAACAACAAAATATCAGAAATATCTCATCTCTCTACCATCAATTCTTGTACTTGATTCCGTGTCTCCAACCACCTTCAATCTTCACCGTAACCTTCCTCTGCGATAAATCCTTCACACATCTCTTCAACATCGTCACCAAGTCCATTACACGAAAATGTTCTCCTCTTCGATCTTCAACCATTTTCATCACCAATGCAATTTCTGAGATGCTTCAACATAGTAGCTTCAATACACATCATCGACGCGACAAAAAAAGTGTGAATGTGAAAGGAAGAATAAGTCATCGGAATCGAACGCAGAAATAGGTAGAAGAAGAAGAAGATTGACTGGAGAATAGGTGAAACATACCTGAGGAATCTGAAGCCTGAATCTCTAGATTTCTTTTCATCTTCGTCATGCTTGAAGACACACCAGACGAATTCTGGAGGAGATTTAAGTGGGGACGTTTGATTCAGTGATGAAGAAGAAAGGGTGAAACGCGAACGGTGTTGAGACTGATCCGCGAAGAGATGAGGTAAAGAAGATGCGTTTCACGGAGACCTGCTGCGGCGAAATGGATCGAAGAAGATTGATCTGCGACGACGAAATAGAGAGGAATGTTCAAAGAATTGGGATCGCCATAAATTCAAGCCTAAACTTATCTCCGTACGCTGTGTTTTGATACTCTTCCATCTTTCCCATTTTGTTTTTTTAGTTTGTTATATAAAATTCTAAATATACTAATTGTACATATGTTGAAGCAAAAATTGAATCAGACGTGGATTTGGGTGTAACATGGACTGGACTCCTTAGGCCCATATGTTAAATTTTTGTATCCATGGAAATTGATACAACAAAAAACTACTTATGGACTCTATCTGATTGGGCTTTTGGAACTTGCTGAACACTAACCCTGACTTCAGTATAACACCATATGAGTTTACTCTTTCAATATTTCCTTTTGAATAATTTTGTGAATTATTTAGATTTGCTTGAACTTTTTTCTTTTATATGATAAAAATAATAAAATCAATAAAAACTTGTAGATTTTTTTAATTTTAGTTTTAGGAGATTAAATTTCGATTATCCGATTATATTTGAGATTGGTAATTCACCTTTGTTTGTTAAGATCTGAGTCTTGTGAAGGTTTATTGTGTGATATGTGGATATGCTCGAGATTTCGATTGTGATTTATTTTCACATCGATGATGCTTCGACACTTATTCCAAGTGTTTGATTTATGACTCTTTTCTTTAATTGGTGAAGATTTCATGAAGATCGTCGGGTTTCTTTGTTTTGATACGCTTCACTACGAATTGATATTCGTTTGGTATTTTCTCTTGTTTATCTCATTTCGTAATTTATTGATTTCTAGATACCATGAGAAGTAGGAAATAAAGAGTGTGCGCTCGAAGTCGCTGTTTAAAAGACCTGTAGCAGGAATTCCACACTTTATTTGTTGTATGTGTTGTGCTTGTGTTTGTTTCCTTAGTTGTTGATCGATGAGTCACTCAATTTAGAAATTGAGATCACGACTTCGCTCTCAGTGCATGCTCCCTATAAGATTTTATCGCTTTCCTTTATTTCTTGTTGATCGATGAGTCACTCAATTTAGAAATTGAGCTCACGACTTTGCTCTCATTGCATGTTCCTCATAGGATAGTTTTGTTATACTTTCTTTGGTATGCTAGCCAAGGTAGGATCTCTCTAGCTGTGCTCTCTTGAGCTTATTGGCTTGCTTGCTTGATTTCGTCTTTGTGTGCATATTTTGAGATGATATACCCTCGACATGTTCCCTTAGGAGCTCTCGATTCAACTATAGATGATGATTCGAGATAGACATAATTTTAGGTGATAGACCCTTGCTATGCTCCTTTAGGACTTCTCGATTCATCTATAGAAGATGAGTTGAGATAGAAATTAGGATTGTTATCCGAGCATGTCCATATAGGTTAAAGATTTCCCTTCAAAATCAACCATAGGACCACTATTGTATGATAACATTAGGGATAGATCTAGGTTAGTCTCTCTTAGATGTTTTCTTTTCCTTTGCATCCTTTCATTTAAAACAAAAACTTTATTTTTCTTAACAAATGCATAAAACATCTAACAATTTTTAAATCCTTTTTTAAGGTAAAAATATCAACCAATGTAAACTCTTTTGCTCCTTCGGGATTTCCTTTCAAACATTTTTCAAAAGAACATGTTAATTCACTTCTGTGCTGGCGCATAAATCTCCAAAGGTCGAGTTACGGCAGAAGGCGAAATTAATATTTTTCATTAATATTTTCCTTAAAAGGGATACATAGGCATTGGGGTAAGGCCCGAGCGAGCACAACTTTTATTCCCTACGTTATTTTCTCTTTTCTTTTGCATGTATTCCCCGTACAGCTTAGATATAGATTCTTACACACCCATAAGATAGACAACAAGAGTGGATACTGTAGAGTACTACGGGCGTGTGGGGTGCTAATACCTTCCCCTCATGTAACAGACTCCCTTACCCGATCTCTCGGTCGTTTAATTGTGATTTCACCCTTCTCAGGTTTACTCGATGTTTACCTTTCCCTTCCCGTGGGATAAAAAACATTTGATGGCTACTCCATTGATTTCATTATCAGTTGATTATTCAGCCGGTTGTTTCAGCTGGCGACTTCGCTGGGGATAGATTGACCTATTGATGGTCCATCCCGGAGTCGATCCTAGCTCTTTATTTCTTCTCTTTGGGTGTTTATTTTTATGCTTTCAGTTTATTCATTTGTACATGTTTATCTGAGCATATGTTTGCATTACATCTTTATTGTTTTCCATATACTACTGTTGTGTTGGTTTCCGTGTTTCTTTGTTGGATGGGTGTTACTATGAGGTAAAAGGCCCAATACCCCGACCAAGTGACAAACAATAGAAACACTAGGAATATAATGGAATATGACGGATAAGGGATGTAGATTTCCCTAGATGGTTGTGTCTTCCATGCTCAAATGAGGTTTTAATGAGTTGATATCATTATCACGTAGGTGTACAATGATAGTACTCTCAAGCGAACCCGTGATTTTGAGTTACCTTTTCTTACCCTGACCTAGTTTTCACCCGTGAGTGGGGAGGGACTTGATTATTATAGGTACAGGTGGTGACTATGTTCTGATGGTGACCGTTGTTCTGTTGATGACTATGTGGGTCTCAGATTTATTTTTTGAGTTGCCAGATTCAGTATTCAGGATGATCTTCTTTGGTTATGTTTTGGACCTATGACCCCGATATATTCAACGTGTTTAGAAACTATACAATAGTTGTTCAGCAGATTTATACATCCGTTATCCAGAGGGTTGTACAGATGTTATTCGATTGAACAATTGTTATCCATGTTGTGCTCAACTTTTGAACCTATGTCATTGCACCTTGCATCATAGCATGTTTATTTTACACAAAAAAATAAATGTGAAAGATTGTATGCATAAAAAGGATATTTGAACATGTAATTGCATCCGCTCATTCACCTCATGCACCCTCATGCATCTTCGTGCATCCATAGCAGGTATTCAGAATGGGGAATCCTTATTCAGACTCGGTATTTTCTTTTCAGAACAGCAAATCTTGACTTCTCACCGCTTTGTTATCTGAAAAATCCATGGAATGACTTTATGGGGGATTAGATGAGATGACGAATTGAAAAATCAGATGAGGCTATTTATCATGGACATGAAGGAAATGGTCCATGGTCAGAAATCTTTAAGGGGAAAAAATAACCAGTTGAAGACTTGGTTGAGTCGGGTATGGAAGTTCTTAAGACAGTGTCAGCAGGGAAGTGGTAATGTATATGTTATTACAATAAAAACTGTCATTCATCCCCAGCCCATGGGACATTTTTCAAATCGAGAGATACATTGTAGGTCTCATCCAGAACTTCATGTTCCCGGATTTTCTTGCTAGCAGCTAGTTTCTGGTCTCCAAGTGAACCCTTGGGGTAAAACTTACCAACAGAGATAGAAAAAGCTTGAGAAGCAGGTTAATACAATCTTTATACCTTGTATCTAGTTACTTCCTCGTGTATTGGAAGCTCAGTTGATTAAGCTTTGTGCTTTGGGTCATCCCCTCACAAATTTATCCCCTAATTTCGATGCAAAAGCTAGATGTGTCTCCCATTCTGGGGCACTTGGTTATGATATTGAATACTGCAAGGGGTTGAAGTATGAAGTCTGGTACTTGTCGGGCTTATTTTCCAAGGTTCAATTCATGTTTGGAAAACCGTTTCAGGCTCTTTTTCCTCAACTGAATGCTTCTTATGTGTAAGTAGAAGATGGGGTGATGCTTCTGTGACAAAGAAGTATAAGATATCGAGATCTTGGACATCCGCTGCCGTGTAGAAAGAAAATACCTCAAAGGTCGAATTCTACATTCAGAGTTTATCTTCTTCTGTGTAGTAGAATATTCTTTGTTACAGTTACTGAATTTTTCTTCTCTGTAGTAGAAGACATAGACTCTTTTGTGAAGTTGGAGATTCTCCATAATTTGGTTGCTAAAACTTCTCTCTTGTGAAGTAGGAGATGAAGTTTACTTTCTTCTGTATAGTAGAATATCCTTTAGTATGGTTTTTAGATGTTGCTTCTATATAATAAAAGACGGTGCTTCTTTTGTGTAGTAGGAGACGCTCTGGAATTCAGTGGCGGGATTTCTCTTCTGTGTAGTAGAAGATGGTTGGCATTTCTTCTCTATGGTAGAAGATACTTTGTGATGCAGTTTATGCAAGTTCGCTTGATAAAGCATTCATCACATATGGTGAAGGAATTCGATGTGATTACCATATCCGGGCACTTGGCCATTCAACCGAAGGTTATAAACCATTCAGAGATGAAGTGCAAGACTCGCTTGATGCACATGCTATCAATTTCGGGCCAGCCAGTCAGATTTGAAGTCTCCCTTGACTCTGAATATCAAGACTACCAAGCGCATATTTTGAAGCAATAAGTCCATACAGAGACTAGTCTCCTCAACATGGCAATTTCAAATTACATTTGAATTCTCATTTGTAATCTTCCTTGTTTTGGTTCATTACTTTCTGGCGTGCAAAATTTGCTTATTCCTGAATACTAACCATAATGCATTGGATATGTTTGTCTTGAATAAATCCATTCGAATTCACTCATTAATGTTTTTCTTTTCTTCTTGATACTTAACTCTTGTTAAACAAAGCAAAATACCTCTGAAGAGGATAATGAATAATATATCAAAAATTTCAAACGATGTGCTTTTGAATAAAAACCCTACTGACGATGTACAAGCATTGTTTCAAATCCATAAACACCAGATATATAAGGGAGTGAAAACCTCGTTAACCCCTTTGAGCCTTGAAGTAGGAGTTTATTTTCTGTTCAGAAAAAACCCCATTTTTAAACCTGGGGCAGAGTAAATTCCAGTTAATTCGGTCGAGCGTTCAGAACTCATCAGGAGTTCGCATCTAAGAATACGACAACAGTTATCCATTAAAGGATGAGGAAAGTCAAAACCGCAATGGTTAATCCTAATCTACCAGAAGTGTGCATCAAAAAAGGATGATACCATAATGGTTATCTCTCGCACATCAAGAGGTCAACAGACGATGATACCATGCTGGTTATCCCTCATCTACCAAAGATTGAGGTAGTCACAATCACTTCCAACAAATAGAAAATGACGCGAAGTCACACGACATGTTCAAAAAAGAAGAATGATTGAAAATAGAAAAGAAAGAGACAAAAAGCCCTGCTAAGTCGAAACTTGGAAAACAAGTCGCTTAGGCAAAAGTTAGGGTATCCCGCTGGACTTCAAAGTCAAATTCAAAAGGAATTTGTCCAGGAAAAATTTAGGGAAAGCGAAAAAGCGCAAAATGCGAAGGAGGGATTACCAAATAAAAATCCTTCGCAAAGAATAAATCCATGTCATCAAACACCAAGAACGAAAGAGGTGAGTGACTACCATGTCCAAAAAACCTCATTTGACTCCTTAACCATTGTAAACTCCTTTTGGAGATGAGTGCACGTATTGGTTTAACTGAATTTAGGATTGGAGAACATCATGAAGGGGGTGGGCACCAAATAATTTTGAGCCTTAAATCCTTTTTTTCTAAAAACCATGAACCAAGCCTTGTTATAACCCTGAAAAGTCCTAACTGAAGCATGGGTTAATTTGAAAGCAAACTGTAATGAGAATACGGTAATTTGACTCCTATGAGGCTTGCTAAAACTTTTGAGTTGGTATCACACCATCTTTTTAATTTCTTTCGTACAAAATTTTTGATGTTTCAACATCTTTTCAATACAAGTTTTTAAACTTCAAGATAAACATAATATTTGAATTAGAATTATCGTTCTTAGAATAAACATCCTTTGCATATGAACAAATGCTTAAACATCAAGTAAGCTTGCATAATGAGCATCAAATGAAAGTTTGATTATCTCAAGGGAAAAATTACTTCAGGATACCGTTGAAAGGTAAATCATTTTTGAAGATGATCTTAATCTGGGGAAAACTTTTATTGACTCCGTTGAGTGAAAGAATACCAGTTTGAGAAATGGTCTGAAACAGATTGCAAAAGTTGATTTCCCAGAGTCTCTGTCGAGTAGTGGTGCATTACTTTCAGTTAATCCTAAGGGACATATTGCTTCAAGTATTCACTTGAGAATGAAGCAGTTCAAGTTGAGAAGTATGGTTGTGAAGTAGACTACTTTCAAGACATAAGCTAACCACCCTAAGGTTGTGTTGTCTTCGAAAATCTTCAAGTTTCTAATCCCTCTGTGAGCATGAGGTAAAGGAAATGGTTTTTCGAGACTCTATTGAGTAGGGGAAAGCATGTTGAATATACTCCGTCGAGTAGGTGTTCAGCCAATATGAGGCATTCGAGTCAGGATTTTATCCCTCAAAGTACAGTCAAACTGGGGAAATTATGTTGAGATTTGAAAAATCTCTCTGAGAATTTTTTGATTAGAGGAGAATCTTTTCAGAATCTACAGATGCAGGGGCATTCACTTAAGTATGGTTGAAGCCATCTCCAACTTTGGTTAGCCAGGATCCGTGTTCCAAAATTCATAACACTAAGGCTGATTATCTTGCTGATACGAATCTCATAAAGTCCTCTCGAGGCAATTTTATTCAAAAGGCCCTACAAACTGGGGAAAGGCATTACGCAGGGGAATTTTCTCCTCTTCAAGGGTTGATCAGATCAATCCCGTGTGCAGGCTAAATATTTTGTGTATTTGAAAAGCATGTTCGGAAGTCAAGATCGTTATCCTCAGCTCATTAGAGACTTAAGTACATTTATTGATGTTCCTTCGTTATAAGTTGAGGTTATTATCTCCAATTGAAGTGTGGATTTTTATCCTCAGTAGGATATGAGCAGTAACGCAAAGATCATTTGGGTTTGTTTACCCGTACAAGTTCGTGATGGAAATGTTGTTTCCTAGGAGAGTTCCTTTCCCCAATAAAAGGTCCATTGATATTTTACAAAGGTTTGTCTGCTAAAGGGTTTCTCTTTAGAGATCCTTATTCCCCAGCCAAGCATTCCTCATTTCTCCGCAGGAGGAGAATGGTTCTTCTCTCTAGAAATTTAGAATATGTTTAAAGTAAAGATGTTTTCTTTTCAGTGGACTGCAATTTTTTTTTTGCAGCATATTCTCCAAATTCCACTTTTCAGTGGCATTCCTCCTTGGAGTCGACAATATGAAGTTGTAATCTTGCATCATAGTTTTTACCCAATGGTTGGTAGTCTAGATTGTTTATTCTTCAGTGAAGTTTACCATTCTAAACAGGGGCATATTGCCACGATTTCTATTTTGCAAGTGTTGTTGGTCTTTTATGACAAGAAGCATACCAACAGATGAATTAAGAAGGGTTGGTATGCGACCAACATCAGGATTTCTATAGAATGGGATCCAACTTCCCCGGTGAATGTGCACTTCTGCTCAAGACAGAATCATTCATCCCCAGTAAAGGCGTACTTTCACCTAGACAAAATTCTTTATATCCAGTGAAAATTCTTTATCTCCAGTGAAAGTATATCCATGTGTAATCCCCACTGAAGTCAACACTCTTGATAAGAGTTTGTTTAAGATTTTGTCCCTTCCAAAGGGCTTATCTTCTAAGAAGTGAATTTCAATAGGTCTTGTATAATCTTCTTATTCAACATAGTCTACTTTTCTTCGACAAATCTGGGAAAGATCATTTCATTGGACTGGATACCTTTGTTATATCCTCTTGAAGTTGATACCCTATGTCTTCGTGGTTGGTATTTATCTCCCTAGTAAGGTTGTTTTTCACCGTCTCCATGAAGTTTATATCTTTTCTCCCCAGGGAATTTTTGCCTAAGTCGGGTTTTCTTGAAGAGATGTTTGATTAACATGTTTGTTATGCCCTGTGGAGCAAGTCTCATATTTTTCTGGAGCAGTATGCATAGACGAATGTCATTTAGAATTCTTTGATCCCCAATGATATAATATTGCTGAAATATTTTCTCGGTCGAGTTCTTAACCTCAAGCTCATGATTCAAAGATGCTTTCCTCTTCTCAAGATTGTTACCTCTAGCGATATTATCCCCCGTGTGGCCTGGGTAGAATTCTTTTATTCTGCAATTACCCATTCGAAGTCACTTTTATTAAGGACTTACCTCAAAAGGTCCCAGTTCCCAGCAAAATTCTCTTTATCTTTGGAAAGAAATGTTGGATCTTTTACCCAGGAGGTTGGGAGTTGGATCGGAGTTCAAAATTTACTTTGAACTACAATTTATTTTTGCAGTATTTCCCCAATAAAGACGTACTATGGCCCGAGTATTCCTTCTTCTCAGTGCAGTCTGTTTCTTTCCAGGTTTTCTTGGAAGAATCGTTTATTCACCAACCAGAGATTCTTTGTATACTTCCCTTAAAGTCAATATTCTAAGGTTTCCCTAGTGAGGTTCACACTCGTTCTCCCCATGAAGTATGCGTTCTCCTCTTCAGTGAAGTGTGTACCCCCTCTCTCCAATCTGGCCTACCTATATCAGAGTTCTTAAAGAGACTCGTGTTCGCCTATGGGAGATTCTAATTTAATATCCTTATGAGGATGACCATCATCCGCAATGAAGTAATTTCTGCTCACCAGTACAGAACTTCTTGCCGGCTTGAATCTTGCAGAGATGGCTATACCCAATGCAATGAATATTGTTGATTTTACTATCTAAGGTTTTCGGCCCCCCAATGTATAAGGTAGTCTTTGTCCCCAATCGAAGCCGAATTTCGAGGACCTACAAGAGTAACTTATCTATCATTCTCCAGTGGAGCGAATTATTCTTTCCCTAGTGGAGAGAATTCTTCTTTCCCTAGTGGAGCAAGTGTCTTGTGTCCCCAGTGTGGTGTGCAAAGGAGTTCCAGTCATAACTCTTTCAGCCCCGATGATAGACGTTTTTTTTGAGATATAACCAGTGGAGTTTTTGTCCTAGGATGTTTGTTTCTTCCCCAAGTGGATATTTTTTACCCCTCGGCGGTGCTATTGCCTGTGTGGTCTGAGTAGAATTCTTTTTATTTAAGAATTTCCATACTCCCCAGTAGAAACTGTCTTCGTCAAGAAATTCTATGCGAGAAAGTTTCCATCCCCAACGAAGCTCTCCTCTTTTTAATAGAAGATAAAGATTTTGTTCCTCAGGAAGTTGGGAGTTTGATAAGAATTCAAGATTTTCTCTGAAAATGCAATTTATTTTTGCAGTATTACTCTCCAAGAAGTTACTTCCCCAATGTTATCGATCATTAGAGGTTAGTGATTCCGAATTTCGGTTCCCCGTTGAAGTTTAGATTACCTCTTCTCTACAGAAGATCAAATGTGCGAGAATAATCGTTCGGAAGTTCATTGTCTTCCCAGCAGCCAATTATCGATATTCTTTTCCCAGTGCATTGCTAAACATGCATCATTACATTGCATCTACCAAAACGCATAGCATTTCCATTATATGGAGCATTACGCTATAATTTTTTTTCAAACATGCATAAGTATAAGCCAATTATGTTCACCTATGGTAACCAGATTGTTATGCACTCGGATTTGAATTATCTCCATGGCAAGCCTATGGTGACTCTATTTTGTTTCCCCAGCGGAGGCTGTTTGATTTACAACTAGTCGGGTTTTTGGTATCTTCCATTTCCCTAGTAAGTTGTGGGTCTCTCTTGCCCTTTCAAGCCTTTGGTTATTTTACCTGTGTTTGCCTTTACCTTCAGAGTGTGAGTAAGAGTCAATGTATAGCCTTTTTACTTCTCAAGTGTTTGAGTATCCATAATTGGTGTGTGGTGATTCAGATAATCGCCACTATTGAAGCATTACACCCCGCCTTTGGCCTGAAGGATTTTGTATCTCTTGCGTGTTCGCAACTCTTAAAGCCTGGTATATGTTGGTAATCCCTATTTAGAGTCCCTACAATTGGTCTCTCTTTTCTAGTCACAAGTTCGTCTTCGCCCGACATTCTCTTTTCTTTGACCAGTTCGCCTTCAATCGATGTTCTTTCTCCAGGAGTCTATTTCCGATTAGTCTTCCTTCTTTGATATCTTTGGTTGAAATTGTTGTGTTAGATTTCATCCTTCCTTGATATCTCTGGTCAAGATCACTTTGTTAGATCTCTTCCATCTCCGATATCTTCGGTCAAGTTCGTTGTGTTAGGTCTCTTCCTTATTTGATATCTTTGATCGAAATTGTTGTGTTAGATTTCTTCCTTCCTTGATATATCTGGTCGAGGTCACTTTGTTAGATCTCTTCCATCTTCGATATCTTCGGTCGAGTCCTTTGTGTTAGGTCTCTTCCTTCTTTGACATCTTTGGCTAAAATCGCTGTGTTAGATTTCTTCCTTCCTTGATATATTCGGTCAAGGTCACTTTGTTAGATCTCTTCCATCTCCGATATCTTCGATCAAGTCCACTGTGTTAGGTCTCTTCCTTCTTTGATATCTTTGGTTGAAATCATTGTGTTAGATTTCATCCTTCCTTGATATATCCTGTCGAGATCACTTTGTTAGATCTCTTCTATCTCCGATATCTTCAGTCGAGTCCGCTGTGTTAGGTCTCTTCCTTCTTTGATATCTTTGGTCGAAATTGTTGTGTTAGATTTCTTCCTTCCTTGATATATCTGGTCGAGGTCACTTTGTTAGATCTCTTCCATCTCTGATATCTTCGGTCGAGTCCGCTGTGTTAGGTATCTTTCTTCTTTGATATCTTTGGTTGAAATCGCTGTGTTACATTTCATCCTTCCTTGATATATCCGGTCGAGATCACTTTGTTAGATCTCTTCCATCTCTGATATCTTCGGTCGAGTCCGTTGTGTTAGGTCTCCTCCTTCTTTGATATCTTTGGTTGAAGTCGTTGTGTTATATTTCTTCCTTCCTCGATATATCTCTGGTCGAGATCTCTTTGTTAGATCTCTTCCATATCCGATATCTTCGGTCGAGTCTGTTGTGTTAGGTCTCTTCCTGCTTTGATATCTTTGGTTGAAGTTGTTGTGTTAGACTTCTTCCTTCCTTGATATATCTGGTCGATATCGTTGTGTTAGATCTCTCCCATCTTTGATATCTTCGATCGAGTCCGATGTGTTAGGTTTCTTCCTGCTTTGATATATTTGGTTGAAATCGTTCTGCTAGATTTCTTCCTTCCTTGACATATCTGGTCGAGATCGCTGTGTTAGATCTCTTCCATTTTCGATATCTTCGGTCGAGTTCAATGTGTTAGGTCTCTTCCTTCTTTGATATCTTCCATATGTCTGCTACCGACTCGGGCGTATATATTTGATATCTTTCTCTTATGTGTTCGCTACTAACCCCGAACATGTACTTTTGATATCTTTCTCTTATGTGTTCGCTACCAACCCCGAACATGTATTTTCGGTATTTTTCTTGTCATTTGTCCGCTACTAACTCTGGACAGATATTCCTTGATAACCAATTTCTCTTCTTTGTGTCTAATGCTGGCTTGGCATACATTTATCCCCGATAACCCCTTTTACCCAAAAAGCCAAAAAATAGAAAAATGTAGAAAACAAAAAATAATATAATAATACCTGCTTGGCTTTGGAACGCAAATTTTCGGGTTCTTTCAGTATTTAACCTTCTTCCACCTTGAAAGTTCGAAAGGCTGACACCAATCTCACCTTCAGGTTGAAGGCGATTAAATAAGAGCAGTTCTTGCACCCCAAAATTTTCCCTCCTAAATTTCCTTCATCTGGCTTAGGTTGTTGCATTCACATTTTTCATTAGGTCACTAATAAAGCCAACATTTTGCATTTCGGAAGAGCACCTGAGGTTCAAAAGATTAGTAGATATGAAACTAGGGTTTATGACTATTTTGAGGTGTATGTGATTGAATAAGATTGATTATTATGTTTCTTCTTGGTTTACAAGGCTGTGGAATTAGGGTTCCGGTTCATTCTCATTTTTTGGACTTATTCTCCATCAAGATACAAGGCTATTATCTTCTGGTGAACAACTGGTTGCAGGTTTTTCTTGTCTAGAATTCAAGATCAGGACCTAGCATACATAGTCTTTGAATCAAGACGTCTCCTCATATAAGTGTTCTTATCATTTGATCAGGTTTAATGACTATGACATGGCATTCATCCACTCTACAGTTAACCAATTCAGGTTTTGTTGAATCATGGTTCAAAGGATTAATGGTTGTGAAGCTAGGGTTTTCTTTTAGTTCGAGGTGTTTATCAAACAAGACTGATTCTTCTGGTTCTTTTTTGTACATTGAATTGTGAATTTAGGGTTTTAATTCATGGTTATTGTGGATCTCTTCCTTATCAAGCTACAAGGATTTCTTCCTCAAGGTAAGAGACAAAGCCATTTTCATCACAACGCATCTCAATAAAATTGTAGTTCTTATGTGTGGCAATTAAGCGTGTTAACTCATCAATTGAGGTTCATTGGATTTACATGTTAAGGCTATCTTGGTAGTTATTCCTACCATGTCTCAAGTTCCATATTCATCTTCAAAGGATTCCTCGAGGGATTATTGTTCTCTCGAGTTGTTATTACTTGTAATGCAAGTTAAAGTTTAATGGGGAATTGAGGATTTGATTATGGAAGTATCCATTCAAGTTTCTTAAGGTGCAAGTGTCATAAGTATTTCCTGTAATGCAAGGTATAAGTAAATGCAAATGTTATAAGGCATGGTCTCAAGATTAGTTAAGGTTCTCAAGCACATGTTTGTCAAGAGTTGATTCATGCTAGTATTGGAAGGAAGTTCATGTGGATTTCTTCACAAGTTAACGTGGACTTATGGTTTCAATTGAGTTTGAGGTGCATTAATCAAGCATGTAAATTGTAAGATCCATCCATGGTTGATCTCTTGAAATTCAAGCTACCAAGGCGAAATAATACAACATTTCAAACGTTATTCAAGGCATGAGATCACTTTCAATTTCAAGTGGAAGATTCAAGTTCCAATTGATTCTATTCAAAATTTTCAGCAAAGTTCTTCATCCAATTTCAATTCAAAGTTCCATTAACCATTTCAAAACCTCTTCGTTCCATATTCAACAAAAATTCCAACAAGTTCGTTCATTTAAAAATTTATCAATTCCTTTCAATTTCAAATATCATACACCATTTTTTTTTCAAATTACATTCAAAACTTGTACAAATTCCATACGTGCCCATTGCATAGTTCAATTACAAGATATATTTAAATCCATTCAAAGCTACAAGAAAATTTAAACCTAACAAAGTTTATCCTGATTTCAATCATTCTCCATGTTCCAACGTTTGACTAAGCTTAATGCCGAATGTCTTGCAATCTTCCCTTTCAGCCATGCCTTGCTAGTGGGCTTCAAGTCAACGTTTCTTTTAAGGACCAATCTCATATTGCATAAAGATAGTTCATCATGGATTACACCAACGTGTCCGAATCTTCTAAATAATTCTCTCCGTTATGCCCTAAAAGAACCAACCTGCTGCATTCTTCAAATAATCGATTGCATATTATCCAAAACAAAAACGAAAGTTCATTAGAAATCTAGAGTAAAAGCTACACCATAAACCGCTCTGCATTATACTTCAGGGGACGGCTTGCTTACAGTTTTAAAATAACTTGGGGTTCGATTAAAACAGGGATTAGAAGATAATGTGCTGCGAGTCCAGTTCAAACAGAATGTAATCAAACATGTATATACATATACAGTCCACAACTTCTAAGTTCATTCAACAATCAATGTAACCCTGCAATGCAAGTTTAGTCCAGAAAATAATCATTAGCACTCGTACATCCACGGTGCGAATCACAAAAAGACGCTAATTGCAAACCAACCTCAGATTAGTACTAGGCTTGCCATTGGAACATACTGTTGCCCTCATGTTATCATTTCATAGTTGGAACTTGTTATGCCCTGCAACATCACCGAATATCAGCCCTGCACTCAAGCAAACTAAACTAATTCCCTTGCTCAAAGTCAAAAGTAAAAACTCAGAAAAGAAAATATAAAAGAGTATGGAAGATGAATTCAAGAAACAGCGAAAACAAAAAATCAGGAAATAATGAAAACAACACTCTAGCCCAACAACAAAATAGAGGCAGCAAATAGAAAACCACTTCACAACAAAAACCACTCCATCAAAAGCCTACTAACAACCAGTCTTGTTGCCTTATTCAGAAGGAGGAAAATAAAAAGAATGGAAAAGGAAATGTGTCCTGCATTTATATAGCCAGAAGATAAAAACAGAAAATAAAACTCAGCTTCGAAACCGACTGTCAGTTCACAAAACTGCATCCCTCAGAATAAAACCAAAATTTCAGTTCAAGAGCATTTGACAAACTTCCAGTAAACCTCCTAATTATTTTCTAACTTCTCCTAAACGAACAGCTAACTAACTGCTACTAACTAACAATTTCTATCCTAACATAACTAACAATTCAAAAAATCTTAATCTAACCACACTAATAGATTTCAACAAAACTTCCTAACAGAAAACAAAACTAACTCTCAATTTCTAACTGAAAGAATTGTTGCAACTAACTTATAACTGTCAAAACAGATCAAAGAATTTTTTCTCTGTAACTAACTCTAACAACCTTCTTTCACAAATTAACTAACTAACCCTCACCCCTAACTAAATCTAACCAACTTCTAACCATACTGTGATATGGTGGCAGAATCGACTGTTTATACTCGTTTTGCATTTTGTATTCACAAATGTTGCGGTAAGCAAGAGTCGCCACTGACTTTTCTTTTATCCAACAAAGGAATGGGTGAAAAGAATAGAAAAATACCTTTTTCGAGATTTTCTGAGTAAGGGGGGTAGCTTATGGAAAGAGAAGGTGTTAGCACCCTTTCCATCAGTGGTTTTCTACGGGCTCTTAGGTACTTGCTCATTTTGAAAATTGTTTTCGTGTTTGTGTGTTTTGAAAAAGTTTTGTTTGCTTTATGATAACTCTTGTATCAGTCCGCAAGAGTGTGATAAAGCATTTTTGAAAAAGAGTTTTGAAAGTGTGGTGTGAAAATGAATTAGATTTGAGCAAGTACTTAACAACTATCTACCTACTCGAAAAGGGTGTTCTTTTCCTCCTTTCCTTTAGATAGTGCTATCCTACTATTAGTGAGTAGGTAGCCCTATCGTTGGATGTTGAGGGACTCTCGAAGAGACGTTTATGGTCATTGAAGGCAACATGTAGAGATACCTTAGCAGTTCGAAGGGACTGTCATCATAGATTCATAGGAAACATTGAGGGACAAGATCATTTCTCGTAGGAAACTCGAGGGACATTAAGGGACTATGATCTTTATGATGACTTTAATTGAGGGTCTTTTCTAAGGGTATCCCTATGTTCGAGGTACATGACCATTTCCGAAGACAACCAAAGTGGGAAATACCCTAGGGGCGAGACTGTGCAATAGTGTGCTTTTTTCCAGGTATCTTTATCTTGATGTTAGTGATCTAAGATTGATTGGTTAGTTCTTGTCATACACGCCTAATTTACTAGCAGTATATATACAAACATATAATATAGTGCGGAAATTAAAACCTACAACTATTACAAGACTTCGGGGCAATTACAATTATATCTGATTGAAATGTAAAGTGCGGAAATTAAAAATCCTAATTAGGCTATTACATACCGGGCACAGTTACATAATTAAAAAAATAATAATCGTACAAAAAATAACAACGCGCAAAAATTAAAATGGGAATAAGTTTGAAACCCTAAAGATCTAATTGCTCATTAAAAATATTTTTGGTATTTATGAAAAAAAATTAGATTTAACCTAAGTTCTAATTAATTTTAAATCAAAGAAAACTAGTTAAAATCAATTAAATTAAATTAATTTGCAAGAATTAATTTTAACTAGAAAACCTAAACCTATTTTTTGTGATTTTTTGTTGATTTTATGATAAAAAATGAATTTAAAAAAATGTAAACTAATTAAAAAAAAGAAACTAAAGAGAATTAAAAAAAGAAATGGGCCTAGAGTGAGAAACCAAATTGGGGGGTGCTGGCTGGAATTTTGTTAGGGCCCAGATCTGTTGGCCCACCACTGCGTGAGATCCCATGTTGCCCTTCCCTGAGGGCTTACCGTGGGCGTCTGGATCTGGAACATTTGATATGGTCTTGATGAGATCCTATGGTATGGAGATAGTAGCACATGGTAGACAAGCTGGGAATCGGAGTACTAGATCTGCATGCACAAATCAGAAAAATAATATGCAGGAGGCAAAGGTTGAACCTTTGACCTCCCACACACATAATTCCTTAACACCCTTTGTTCTTGCCACTGGACCATGCTGTTCATTCGTTAATATAATCAAAACAAAATAATATAATATTAAATCAACATTCTTGCTGAGTTGTCAACGCGTGCATCTCTAGTGGGATCCTGGAGTTTAAATGAACCAATCAAGGGATGTTGTACAACCACACCAGCGCAGGGAGGGTCAAACCACCCCTCACGATGTTTGACCACCATCGTCTCCAGCGCCTTCAAAACCCTAACCTGTAAAATAGGACGTTTCCGATCAAAAAATTTGACCTACCCCCCTAAATCATAGGCTGTGAATCCAGTGGTGGTGTCCGTTTGGTCTGAAAGTCCATGTACAGGGAATACGAAGCTCATCTGAAGCTTTTCCCTAACAATGGAAAAGCTTCATCCCTGTGTCAAACTAACCATGCGATGGCTCTAAACATTCATAATCATCAGTGCAAACATGGATATGAACATATAAACGATTTATATCAGAGTATGCAATATTTTTGAATTCAAGAAAAATACCAATTCGGTGATGTGTGGTTTGGGTGTTTAGGAGTGTTACAAGCTTGGATATTGGCAGGGATGGACTACTGGGACCTTCAGGAGTGTGATGGAGTGGTTGAACATGATGGAGGATGGCTGGATCATACAATATAAGTTGCCCCTTCTCTTTCAATATTTTGAAATTTTTTAGGGTTATTTTAGAGGCAGTTACGCATGTGTATTGGACCTGAATAGTTTGTACATATATATGGGACCAAATTAGGGTAACAAATATGGAAGAATATCCATGCTTTGATGAGAAAAAATCTTCTTTCAATTATGTGATTTTTTTGGCTTTTTTAGAACAAATCCAATCTTTCTTTTCTCCACGAGCTTCCCTTGATATGCCAACATATTTTGTCCATTATTTGATGAGAAAAAGATTCCAAATCATAACTTCCATTATTTCTTTTATTTACTTATTTAATTTTGCATTTTAATGGATAAAATATCAAAATAAATAGTATAAATAATAAAATAATGTATGAATGAGCTCATAGGTCGTGGGCTATGTTAGAAATAAGTTTCAAGCATGAGAAGATGGGCCCATTTGGAAAAAATTCAAGTTTGGTCATTATTGGCTTCATGCATTTTTTCCAAAAATTTGTCACCTTTAGCAATGCATATCTCTCTCATTTTTAACCCTAAGAGGGTGTTCTTGGATTTTTTAGAGAGCTTAGGATGTCCTATAAACAACCCTTTTGGTTTCATTTCAATTGGATCTTCCATGTTCATGTAAGGAACTTTAACCCAAAAGGTGTTTTTGTTGACTTTTTAAAAGGACCTATAATGTCTGAGCTTGTATCTTTTAACTGGGGAATTTCTTGAACTTGGGGGATGAAGAGAAGTTTTAGGGAATTGGATTATCTTCAAAATGAGCTTTGGTGTAAAAATTTATAATAAAGTATGAGAAAGTTATGCCTGGTCAAATTTGGTTGACTTTTCCTATAAAAACCCTAATTTATCATTTTTTTATTACTTTTGATGAGTTATGGGCATTTCTTGAGGAATCATGACCAACCCTTGATCAAATGATGGACATCACTTCAAATGTTGATGTTGACCAAAAATCTTGAATTTTGACTTTATAAAGGCCACAGTTGACTTTTGACCTAATACAGTTGATTTTCAGGCATTTGAGCAGTTGACTGAGCAAACTTGTTGTGCAAGGCATTAAATTTGGCATGGAGGATCTTGAGGACATAATTGGGGAATGGAAAACATTTGGGACCCTTGGAGCTCAACCATCTTGATGAAAATTGAAACCCTAGTTAGAGGTTTATTGTCTTAGGAGGAGAATTTGTCTGGTCAATTCTTAGTCAACCTGGGGCAAGTTGGGGACCTCAATGGGCATGTGTTGAGTAAAATGAGAGGGAAAATTTTGGGGTACAACACATACTAACTGCAACTAAATAGAATTCAGGAAGAACTACAAAAAGGGATATAACAGAATGTAACAGAATGGAGAGAATGGGAGATAGAAGGCATTCATAACAAAAAATGAGGAAAGAAAATCAGGGATTGACCTTGATATCTTCACCTTGCTCAACCACCTCCAAATTCTCTGAACGCACTACTTCATCTTCACCATCATTTTTTCACTTCATCAGAAGAATCACTACAAAGAGCTCAGAAGTTCTCTATACACTCTCTCCAATCATCATCATCATCATCACGCATCAAACTCTCACCTTCAACCCTCCACCTTCACCTTCTTCTACTACCTACTTCTTTCAGTTCTACACCATCTTCTCTCTCTGCCTCCTTCTCCATCACCACCAAGAAATCCATAGAAAATTGCCCTCTCTCTGATTCAATCCACCAAACTTTTCTCTTCATCCATTCTTCTATCGCTAGGAGAATCACAACAACAAAATATCAGAAATATCTCATCTCTCTACCATCAATTATTCTACTTGCTTCCGCATCTCTAACCCCCTTCAATCTTCACTATAACCTTCCTCTGCAACAAATCCTTCACGCAGCTCTTCAACATCATCGCCGAGTCCATTACACGACAACGTTCTCCTTTTCTATCTTCAACCGTTTTCATCACCAACGAAATTTCTGAGCTGCTTCAACATAGTAGCTTCAATACACAGCATCGACGCGACAAAAATAAAGTGTGAATGCGAAAGGAATAATAAGTCATCGGAATCAAGCATAGAAATAGGTAGAAGAAGAAGAAGATTGACCAGAGAATAGGCGAAACATACTTTAAGAATCTGAAGCATGAATATCTGGATTTCTTTTCGTCTTCGTCATGCTTGAAGACACACCAGACAAATTCCGGATGAGATTGAAGTGGGGACGTTTGATTCAGTGATGAAGAAGAAAGGGTGAAACACGAACGGTGTTGAGACGGATTCACAAAGAGATGAGGTAAAGAAGATGCGTTTCACGGAGACCTGTTATGGAGAAATGGATCAGAGAAGATTGATCCGCCGTGGCGAAATGGAGAGGAATGTTCAAAGAATTGGGACCGTCACAAATTTAAGCCTAAATTTCTCTCTGTACGCTGCGTTTTGATACTCTTCCATCTTTCCCATTTTGTTTTTTCAGTTTGTTTTATAAAATTCTGAATATACTAATTGTACATATGCTGAAGAAAAAATTGAATCAGATGTGGATTTAGGTGTAACATGGACCGGACTCCTTAGGCCCATATGTTAAATTTTTGTATCCATGGAAACTGACACAACAAAAAAAATAACTTATGGACACTATTTGATTGGGTTTTTGGAACATGCTAAACACTACCCCTGACTACAGTATAACACCCTATGAGTTTACTCTTTCAATATTTCCTTTTGAATAATTTTTTGAATTATTTATATTTTCTTGAACTTTTTTCTTTTATAAGATAAAAACAATAAAAACTTGTATATTTTTTTTATTATTTTAGTTTTAGGAGATTAAATTCTGATTATCCGATTATATTTGAGATTGATAATTCACCTTTGTTTGTTGAGATATGAGTCTTGTGCAGGTTTATTGTGTGATATGCGGATATGCTCGAGATTTTTATTGTAATTTATTTTCACATCGGTGATGCTTCGACACTTATTCTGAGCGTTTGATTTCTGACTCTTTTCTTTAATTGGTGAAGCTTCCGTGAAGATTGTTGGGTTTCTTTGTTTTGATACGCTTCGCTACGGATTAATATTTGTTTGGTATTTTCTCTTGTTTATCTCATTTCTCACTTTATTTCTTTCTAGATACCATGAGAAGTAGGAAATAAAGAGCGTGCGCTCGAAGTCGTTGTTTAAAAGAACTGTAGCAGGCATTCCGCACTTCATTTGTTGTATGTGTTGTGCTTGTGTTTGTTTCCTTAGTTGTTGATCGATGAGTCACTCAATTTAGATATTGAGATCACGATTTCGCTCTCAGTGCATGCTTCCTATAGGATTTTATCGCTTTCCTTTATTTCTTATTGATCGATGAGTCACTCAATTTAGAAATTGAGATCACAACTTCACTCTCATTGCATGTTCCCCATAGGATAGTTTTTGTTAGACTTTATTTGGTATGCTATCCAAGGTAGGATCTCTCTAGTTGTACTCTTCTGAGCTAGCTCTCTTGAGCTTATTGGCTTGCTTGCTTGATTTCGTCTTTGTACGCATGTTATGGGATTATATACCCTCAGCATGTTCCCTTTGGAGCTCTCGATTCAACTATAGATGATGATTCGAGATAAACATAGTTTTAGGTGATAAACCCTTGCTATGATCCATTAGGACTTCTCGATTCATCTATAGATGATGAGTTGAGATAGACATTAGGATTTTTATCCAAGCATGTCCACATAGATTAGAGATTTCCCTTCAAAACTCAACCAAATGACCACCATTGTATGATAACATTAAGGATAAATCTACGTTAGTCTCCCTTAGATGTTTTATTTTCCTTTGCATCCTTGCATTTAAAACAAAAACTTTTATTTTTCTTAGCAAATGCATAAAACATCTGTGATACGGTGGGAGAACTGACTTGGGTGTTTTGTATTTTATCGCAAATGTTGCGGTTAGCAAGAGTCGCCACCGACTTTTCTTTTATCCAAAAGGAAAGGCTGAAAAGAACAAGAAAAACCTTTGAGATTATTTCTTGAGTTCAGGGGGTAGATTATGAAAAGGGAAGGTGTTAGCACCCTTTTCATCCATCGTTATCTATGGGATTTTAGTTTTTTTCTAGGTCACTTGCTTTTGTTTGAAAAATGTGCTCTGTGTGGTTTTTAAAGTATTTTGAAAAGGCGCCATCGTTTAGGAAAACTTTGTAATAGTTCTCGTTCGTAAGAACGTATACAAAGTGTTGATCTTTTGAAAATGTTTCAAGTTTGAAAGATGTTTTGAAAGTGTTTTTGAAAGTGTTGGTGTTTGTTTTTAAAATAAGCTTATGTGTTTGATTTGAAATTGAGCAAGCAATTAGGAACAATCTACCTACTCAAAAGTCTTAGTTCATTTTTTCCTTTCCTTTGATATTTCTATCTTACCATTGATTTGGTAAGAAGCCTCATCTTTGGATCTAAAGGGACGGGCATGGGACATCGTATAACCATGATAGCAATGTTGTTAAATATCTTAGCAATTTCTCTTTGAGGGACTAAGATCATTTTGAAAAGGAAACTTTGATAGCGTCATCGAGGGACTATGATCTTGTATTTTTAGATTGCTTTTGCTAAGATACGTCACATGCGTATTATGACCATTTATTCTTCAAGTCAACAAAGTGGATTTATCCTAAGGGTGTAAGTGTGCAAATGTGTTGATTTACATGCTTGTTTATCTTGGATTAGGGTTTGCTAACTTGTTGGTTTTAATCTTTCCACTCAAACCCTAATTTACTAGCATTTATATAAAGCAATAAATTGTGAAAAATAAAAAATACTAAGCTATTACATCATTAGGAGAGGGGGTGTACAAATTTACAAATGGGGATTGCAAGAATTTAAATATAATTAACTATTACAATCATATTGAATAATGTACAAGAATTGAAATAATAATGTACAAGCATGAATAAATGGGAAAGAATATGAATTTGTTTGGATTTTTGTTAAGAAAGGTTTTGTTTGTTTTAACCTAAATAAACTAGAATAAAATATTTAATCTAAAGAAATAAGAAAATTTAATTAAGTTAATTAGAAAAGAAAAGTATTTTTTTTAGGTTTTTATAAAAAAAAAGGTTTTGAATATTAAACTATTATTAATTAAATAAAAGGAACTAGGGCTTCTAAATTAATCTTAATTAAAAAACTAATAAAACCTAAGTCTATTATTACTTAAATAATTAAAAGAGAAATTAATTTGTTAAAGAAAATGTTTTTTTAGTCTTTTTAGTCTTGAGAGAAATAAAATATAAACATATTATTACTTAAATAATAAATAAAATATTTTTGGGATTTTTTATTAATAAAAATAAATATTATGATAATATTAATAATAATAAAAATAAAAAGATAAATAAAAATAAAAAAGGGTAAGTCACGGGGTGAAAAAATTAATTTGTGGTGTTTTCAAGTAAAAAAAACAGTTTTTGACTAAACCTGGTGTTGTACTCCAAAATTTGCCCTTATCAAGAATTTTCTCACAAGATCTCCTTTGGCTCAAGATTGCACTAGGGTTAATCAGCCCAAGACACCTCCTTAAGCACTAATGACCAAAATTAGGGTTTGAGATTGCACAAGGATATTTGAACTTCCAATGCCCCATATGACTTTCATGGATCATTATGGACCCCCAAGATTGCTCATGTCAATTTTCAAGCTCTGGATCACACTTTTGCTTAGTCAATTGAGCAGTTGACCTAAAAATCTGTTGTATTAGGGAAAAAGTTAATTGTGGCCAATTTACAGTCAAACTTCATAATTTTTTATCCACATCAACATTTTAAACTCATATGTATCATTTGATCAAGTTTGGACCACAATTCCTCAAGAAGTTTGGACCACAATTCCTCAAGAAGTTTGATCAAATCTTCAAAAGGGCAAAATGGTCAAAATTAGGGTTTTGGCTGGGAAAGGGAAATTTCTGATTTTTGACCTAGCAAATGATCAATTGGTTTAAGACATGATCTCAAGAGTCCAATTGCATAATTTTGACCTTATGACATGGCTCAAAACATTGCTCAAGTCTAATGGATTGATAGATAAATTTTCAGTCAACTGATCAAAAGTCAACTGTATACTGAAAAGTCAAACTTTGACTTTTTGGTCAAAATCAAATGAAAAAGATCACAATTAATCAAAGCATGTAAAAATATGAAACTTATTCATCAAGAAATCAAAAATTCAAGATTTCATTTTGAAAAGTTAAAATTTCTAAACTTAGAAATTTTTCTAAGTGTTGGAAATTTCTTATTTTTTCACAACTTTGAGCAAAATTTTCACCATGATGCAAGAGGATTATGAAGAAACTTTCAACATGGGCTTCCCTTGGGCCTTTATGTTTTTTTTTCTTGTTGCTGACCCCCCTGTTGGCTATTTACACCCTGACCCATTTTTATTTTCCTTTTTCTTATTTTTATTTAATTGTTTTCTTAAATATTTTTTCTAATACTAAAAAAATCAGAAAAATATAAAAACATTAGATTTATATTTTGACTTAGTTTATTTATTTTTTTACATAAAAAATTATTTTATTTAATCATACTTTATTTTATTTTACTAATTGTTTTTGTAAATTTAATTTTAAAAAAACTAGGGTTTTAGTTATTTTCTTTTACACTAGTAAAATATTATTTTAATATAAAAAGACCAAAAATATTTTATAATACTATAAATTATTTTTAAGACAAAAAATACCAAAAATGTTCTTCTTACAAACTTAATTTCCTTTTTAATTAATTAATAGATTAGGGTTTTATTTAAAATCTTTTCCTAGTAAATTCAGGTTTTACTTTTTTATTAATTTAATTAATTATTTTCTTTTAGTTAATTTGGTTAAAACAAAAAAACCTTTTCCTAAAAAAATCCAAAAATATCCATTTACTTTACATTTACATTCTCGTATATTTATTCATTTTTGTATATTATTTATTTTAATTCTTGTACAAATTCAATATGGTTGTAATAGATAATTAGGCTTTATTTTCTTGCAATCCCCATTTACAATTTGTACACCCCCTCCCACAAGTGTTGTAATAGCGTAGTAATTTTAAATTCCACAATTTATCGCTTTATATACAAATTCTAGTAATTAGGGTTTGTATGGAAAGACTAAAAACAATCAATTAGAAAACCCTAATCAAAGACAAAACCAAGCATGAAAACAATACATTTGCACACAAGCACCTCTAGGGTATATCCACTCGATTGCCTTACCAAATGGCCATATTATGCATGTGAGGTATCTTAGCAAAAACAAGCAAAATATAAGATCATAGTCTCTCAATGACGCTATCCATGTTGCCTTTCAAATGATCTTAGTCCCTAAAAGAGAATGGTAAGATACCTTGCAACATTGCTAATCATGGTTATACGATGACCCACGCCCGTCCCGTTTATATACAAAGATATGGTTATTTACAAAATCAATGGTAAGATAACATTGTCAAAGGAAAAAGGAAATGAACATGAAAGACTTTTGAGTAGGTAGAATGCTCCTAGTTACTTGCTCACTTTCAAAACAAAACATCCTTGATATTTTCAAAACAAACACCTACACTTTCAAAATATCTTACAAACTTGAAAACATTTTCAAAAGATCAACATCTTTGTATACATTCTTACGAACGCGAATCAATACAAAGTTTGCCTAAATAATGGCCTCTTTACAAAATACTTTCAAAAACCACACAAAGCATAATTTCAAACAAAAGCAAGTGATCTAGCAAGTAACTAAGAGACCATGGAAAACTATGGATGAAAAGGGTGCTAATACCTTCCCTTTTCATAATCTACCCCCCGAACTCAAGAAATAATCTCAAAGGTCTTTCCTGTGCTTTTTCACCTTTCCTTTTGGATAAAAGAAAATTCGGTGGCGACTCTTGCTAACTGCAACATTTGCGATAAAACACAAAACTCCCAAGTCAGTTCTCCCACCGTATCACAGAACTGGAGACTCTGCTGGGGAAAATTCTAAAAATGGGGTTACGTTAGGGTTAGATCACACTTAGTTGCTTTCATTGTTTGTCTTGTATGCTTTATATTATGGTTCTTCCTTTGGGTTTGAATCCTCTACCCGGATTTGGGATACCTTATAGGTAAGTAGCAATACGTTGTGGAAACTGTGCGGGGTATACCGACATGGTCTAAGAAATAGCTATGTTAGTGCGACATATTTGTGGGTACCGGTAGCCTTTGAGTTAATCAAGGATAATATGGGGCCGCTGAGTGATTTCATGAAGCACTAATGAACTTTTATAACCTTTACTTGACAAACTTGGCCATTAGGACGTAGTGAGATGACCGGCTTTGGTACAGTCCGAAGTTGGTAGATACTCTATACTACACTCATTGAGGTTTGGTTTTTTAGGATATTTCGGTCGCCATCAAAGAGGCTTGTGCTGAAAAAATGACCAAGGAACAAACCAGTGATATTGAGATCCTTAGTACCCAGTTACTATTGCTAGGACAGGTTTGAGCCAACTAAACTTCAAGAGGGTACTTACCTATAAGACTCCATGCAAGCCTAAACCTAAGGACTTGTTTGCTTTGTTTGTGTATATTTACTTGTACATAACATCACAGACATCATAACATCATACTCATTCACTGACCATTTCAAGGATCTTGGGATTTATCTTCGTTCTGTTTTGTAGGACATGAATTCTATTCACAGGAAAACTATTCAAGTCAATCTTGTAAGGATCCCTCCACAACTTAAAGAGATAGCATTAAGGATTCCTGAAAACTCTCCATTCACCGAGAGACATGGTCGCCTACTAAACTTAGTCACCTCCAACACTAATGAAGACATGATGAAGGTGCTCTTTCAGTTCTTTGATCCTTTACACCATTGCTTTACATTTCCCGATTATCAACTTGTGCCAACTTTGGAAGAATTCTGCCAACTCTTGAGAATTCTCATTCTCAATCAACTACCTTTCAATGGTAAGGAAAGAGATCCAAAGCCAAGAGATATTTCTCAATCTCTACACTTGCAATCATATGATATCACAACTAATTGGGAAACAAGGAGTGGTGTCAAGGGTTTCCTAGCAAAGTTCTTGTTTAAGAAAGCCCAAAATTGTTGGTACTCTTTGGATTTCAAGCTTTTGAGGAAATTGTGGCTCTCCTCATCTATGGGATGGTTTTGTTTCCAAATCCAAACCAACTCATAGATCTGAAGGCCGTCAAGATCTTCATATCCCACAACCCAGTGCCTACTTTGCTAGAGGACATCCTACATTATTTTCACACTTGCACTATGAGGAAAAGAGGCGTCCTTATGTGTTGTACTCCTCTCTTGGCAAGATGGTTTATTTCACATCTTCACTAATATGTATTGAAGAACGAGCAAGGTTCAAGGTGGTCACAAAGGTTGATGACACTTAAACATTGAGATATTCATTGGTGTTCCCGATCCATAGAGAATGTTACTATTGTCGATTGTTGTGGAGAATTCCCTAATGTCCCTTTAGTTGGAATTAGGGGAGGTATCACCTACAACCCTTGCTTAGCCTTAAGAAAATTTGGTTACACCCAAAGGGATGACCCACATGAGATGCTCATTCAAGGTTTGGTATTTGACTACGAGAACGACGATCAAGGTCATCGCCAGAGATTTATCTGAGCTTGGAGGATGTTGAACAAGGTAGATAGCAAGACACTGAGGCATATGAATTCCATCCCTCTTGAGCCTTACCTCAAATGGGTACAAACTCGTGCTCAGAGTCTTATGATGCCTTACCCCTCCATTCTCCCAGTGATCATTGAGCCTGTTATGGAAGGAGATGTTGCATACACTATCCTGCATCCTGACATGCCCACCTCTCTTGAAGAATTACAAAGAGATTAGATACAACTCAAGGGGGAGCGATATACTTTCGAAGCCCAATTCTACGCTAGCGAGAAGAAGGTTTTGGAACTCACTAAGCAACTTCATGAGGAGAGGAACCTGAATTCCTACATCGCACCAAAGAGGATGCGTACAACCTTTTTATCTTAGAGTTTTTGTATTTGTTTTGCCCAAAGAGGCATTGATGTACTCAAGCTTTAATTTATTAATATAACGTGTCTTTCCTTTTTGTCTAAAACAAATTTGAATCTTTAAAATCCTTGAAATCATTGCATATGCATCTACCATTCATCATAACATAAGCAGGTTTCTTGCAACAAGTCTCCTCATCTTTCTACTGTTTATTTCAGTAAGATGGATCTCGAGCAGACGGTGAAGGACCTCCAAGCACAAAATGCTCAGTTTCAACAGATGTTCTTAACTCTAGCCAAAGGACAAGAAGAGTTGAAGACCTTGCTGGTTGAAGAGAAAAAGAAGAACACGAAGAAAATGATCGGAGTTATAAATATGGGAAGAAGATTCCAAGGACAAGCAAGAAGGACCCTAGACTTTGCAACGTCATCTGGTGAGAAAGACAATCAAGATGGGAAAGGCAAGGAATCATTTGTCCAGCCAGATTCAGAAGAGGAAGAGGAAGAAGAAGATTATTCTGAAGAACAATATCCTCCAGCCGACGACAAGTATAAGCATCTAGAAGAACGGTTAAGTGCAATGGAAATCCAAAAAGTGCCTGGACTGGACTTTGAGGAGTTGGGGTTAGTATCTGGGATTGTCATTCCTCCAAAATTCAAAGCACCGGTGTTCGCCAAATATGATGGAGTTTCATGTCCCAAAATGAATCTCCGGTCCTATGTGAGGAAAATCTAGCCTCATACTGCTGACAAGGATTTATGGGTACACTTCTTCCAAGACAGTCTATCTGGAACTCAACTTGATTGGTTTTATCAGTTAGAAAGAGCCAATGTTCATGATTAGGAAGATCTGGCCGCCGCCTTTTACAAACAATACCAATACAATACAGACCTTGCGCCCAACCGTACTCAACTCCAAAGTATTGCCATGGTTTTAAGTGAAGGATTTAAAGAATACACGCAAAAATGGAGGGACTTATCAGGAAGAGTCTAGCCTCCCCTATCTGAAAGAGAATTAGTATACATGTTCTTGGGCACCTTGTCCTGTCCTTTCTTCAATCACTTAATTGGGAGTTCATCGACAGGTTTTACTGAATTGATATTGACCGGAGAAAGGGTGGAAGCCGGGATAAAGAATGGGAAGATTCAAAAAGATGCATCCTCTGCTGCTGTAAGAAAACCATTCATTGGAAAAAAGAGGTTGTTGTGGTATATCCTCAGAGAAATCAAGATAGGGCTGAACGTCGTCCAATGGTGGGGGCTGTCATGATTCCTAAACCAGCGCCTGCTCAGCAAAGAAGCAACCATCCAAGAATGGAAAGGCCAGTCAAATAGTTCACCCAAATAAATATGACACTAACTCAAGTATTTCCACATTTGTTAAGATCCAATCTAGTGACTTTGAAAGAAGCTCCAAATAATCCTAACACAACCTCTCCTCACTATCATCCTAATGCCCGTTGTGCATACCATTCTGAGAGTCCCGGCCATGACACTAAAAATTGTTGGGCTATGAAGAACAAGGTACAAGACCTTCTTGAAGGCAAAGAGATTGAATTCGATGCACCAGAAATTCCCAATGTCATCACTACCCTTATGCCCAAGCACGATCGTGATGTCAACGCTGTTGAGGAAGATATGTTTGTTACTTTGGTTCATGAACTTGTGACCTTGCTCCTGACTATCAAAAAGAACTTGTTGAATGCCGGTGTAATCCCGGGCTGTGATGAAAGCTGTCATTTCTGTTTATCCTCACCAACAAGTTGTCATTTGTTAAAAGCGGACGTTCAATGCCTAATAGATAACAAGGAGATTTTGTTCGAAAAAACTTCTACTCCAACCGTTTCTTATAATGATGTTTCCATAGTGACCATTTCCAACAATTCCTCCAGGGTCTCCACCAAAAGACCGGTTAGAATTACATCAGTTCCCAAAGTAGCTCCGTTAATGATTACAATGCCTGGACCAATCCCGTATTCGTCAGAAAAAACCATCCCATGGAATTATGGAGGTGATGTCTACTATCACAGTATCAAGCAAGATTGGCCAGCTGCTGAAGATTCAAGTTCTAAGAAATTTGACTCTGATGTCAGTAATATCACAGGGACTAGTAAGATAACCCGAAGTGGAAGGGTTTTCTCTCCGGAAATTGATCCTTCAAAAGCTGTTTTTGGACCCGTAATCATTCCTATCATTGTTTCTCCTCCAAAGGCTATTCCCAGTCCTGCAATCATCTTCGCTAATACTCCTGTTGACAAAACTGTTACAGTCCATGTTATCACCCCTATTGACATTCCTGATGCCGAGTCAACCGAGAATCGAGGTAAAGGTATTCTGGTTGAGCCTGTCCGAACGAAGGCACAATCAGTAGCTATCCCTGGGACCTCCCGAAAAGAGATGGAGAAAGTTATAAAGATCATAAAAATAAGCGACTACAATGTAGTCGAGCAACTGGGGAAAACTCCATCAAAAATTTCCATGTTGGCTTTATTATTATGTTCCGAGGCTCATGCAAAGGCCTTGGTAAAATTCCTTAAAACTGCCCACGTACCCCAAGAAACATTTGCCGATCAGTTCCAAGACTGTGTAGCCAGCTTGACCGCAGATAATGGTTTAGGTTTTTCGGATGCTGATTTAACACCAAGGGGGAGGAAGCATAACGAGGCATTGCATGTCTCAGTCGAATGCAGGGTAACGAATTTGGCTCATGTCTTGGTTGACACCAGTTCGTCTCTGAATGTGTTACCTAAAAAGGCTCTTGATAGGCTTGACTGTGAAGGATTGACTTTGAAACTTAGCAACATAGTAGTGAGGGCCTTCGACGGCTCAAAAAGGATGGTGCATGGGGAAATGGGCATCCCCATAAAAGTTAGAACCCAAACATTTGATTCAACTTTTTATGTAACGAATATCCGCCCTTCATATTCCTGCTTATTAGGCTGACCGTGGATTCACAATGCTGGTGCTGTTACCTCTATGTTGAATCAAATGCTGAAATGTCCAATTCAGGGGAAAATCATCACCGTTCATGGAGAAGAAGAGTATATGGTCAGCCATCTAAATTCCTTCAGATATGTGGAATTAGATGGTGAATTTATTGAAACTCCATTCCAGCACTTTGAAGAAGTCCCGCAGATTGTGGCAGTAACCAAGGCTGTGTCTCAAGTCCCCAAGATTACAAGGCCTCCCCTCAAGATGTCGTCTTTGAAAGATGCCAAGGAAGTGATAGAAGAAGGTGGGTTCACTATTTGGGGCCAACTCCCAGATATCCCATACAAATCTAACAAATTTGGTTTGGGTTTTACTTCAGGAGCCCAGAAAGCTATACATCATGCTCGTGCCGAAGGACCACCCTTGAAGATCAGCAACCACGAAGTCAACGCCATGGAGGATGATGAAGACAACTATAACCTGGAGGATTAGATTTTCCCAACTATCAGTGGAGGGCTCAGCAATTGGGAAGCTAAAGATTTTGTCCCGATCACATTTATCCAACAATAATTTGTCTTTAAATTTTGTCGGATCTGTAATATTAAAACAATTCAGACTCTTAAAACCTTGTGTCTTACCCGAGGGACAATGGTCTATTTGTAAGGGTTATTATCTCATTTCCATATGACATCAATGAAACATGGACGTTTTTTGCATACAAACTTTGTGCTCATTGTTTTTCTTTTTTACATTTTCATTTATTTCAAAGATAGCTATACTCTTACACACACTCATGCTCACAATGCAGGTTTACATCTACTCAGGATCCCATGAGTAACGATTCTACTATGGCCTTCTGTGATTCTGAAAATCTAATCTACCAAGCCGAAGACGAAGGTTAGGAAGATTGTGAAGTTCCAGGGGAACTTGCCAGGTTACTATAACAAGAAGAGAGGACCATTCAACCCCACGAAGAACCAATGGACACCATTAACCTAGGTACCGAAGAAGACAAAAGAGAAGTCAAGGTGGGTGCCAATCTGGAACCCAGTGTTAAAAGGCGTCTGATTCAATTTATACACGATTATGTTGAGGTATTTTCCTGGTCGTATGAAGACATGCCAGGACTTGATGCAAATATCGTAGTAAATCGTCTACCTACAAAACAGGACTGCCCTCCGGTAAATCAAAAGGTCTGTCGCATAAGACCAGACATGTCAGAGAAGATCAATGCGGAAGTCATGAAACAATTCAACGCCAGATTCTTGGCCGTCACATCCTATCCATAATGGGTTGCTAATGTTGTTCCCGTGCCCAAAAAGGACGACAAGGTACGAATGTGCGTGGACTACAGAGATTTGAATAGGTCAAGCCCTAAGGATGATTTCTCACTTCTCCATATTGATATTAAGTTGACAATACAACACAGCATAAAGTGTTTTCCTTCATGGACGGTTTCTCAGGCTACAACCAAATCAAAATGGCGCCTGAGGACATGGAGAAAACAACCTTTGTCACGCAATGGGGCACTTTCTGCTATAAGGTTATGCCATTCGGGCTGAAGAACATTGGGGCAACCTATCAGCGTGCCATGGTAGCTCTATTTCACGACATGATACAACACGAAATAGAGGTCTATGTGGACGACATGATAGCTAGATCTCAAATAGAAGAAGAGCATCTTGATCATTTACAGAAACTGTTTGAGAGGCTAAAGAAATACAAGCTGAGGTTAAACCCAAATAAATGCACATTTGGGGTGAGGTCTAGTAAACTCCTAGGCTTTTTCGTCATCAATAAAGGTATAGAAGTGGATCCCGCCAAGGTGAAAGTGATACAAGAGATGCCTGCTCATCGTACCGAGAAGGAAGTCATAGGATTCTTGGGACGTTTAAACTACATTGCCAGATTCATTTCTCACCTGACAGCTACTTGTGAACCAATCTTCAAATTACTGAAGAAAGATCAAGTAGTTAAATGGAATGATGAGTTCCAAACTGCCATCAACACGATCAAAGAGTACTTACAAGAGCCTTCTGTTTTGATGCCACCAGTCGAGGGAAGACCATTGATCACGTATCTAACTGTTTTGGAAAATTCAATGGGGTGTGTGCTGGGGCAGCATGACGAGTCTGGCCAAAAAGAGAATGCTATTTATTATCTGAGCAAAAAAGTTTACCAACTGTGAAACAAGATATTCATTACTCGAGAAAACTTTATGCGCTCTGGCATGGGCTTCTCGCTGGCTAAGACAGTATATGTTGACCCATACTACCTTATTGATATCAAAAATGGATCCAATAAAATACATCTTCGAGAAACCTGCACTCTCTGGAAGAATAGCGAGATGGCAGAGGATCCTGACAGAATATGACATACAGTATACTACCCAAAAAGCAATAAAGGGCAGTGTACTAGCTGATCACCTTGCTCATCAAGCTGTGGATGACTACCAGTCCATGAAGTTCGAATTCCCAGATGAAGAAATCATGATGGTAAACAACTGTGAAGAATTCAGACCATATGACAGACTTGAACAAGGATCCTGATGGACTCTGGTTTTTGATGGGGCATCTAACGCACTCGGTAATGGTATAGGTGTTGTACTCATATATCCTGAAGGATGTAATACTCCCTTTACGGTAAGACTCTACTTCATTTGTACAAATAACATGGCAGAATATGATGCGTGCATTTTTGGTCTCAAAGCTGCTATAGATTTGGGGATCAAATCCTTAAGTGTATCCGAAGATTCAACTTTGGTCATCAACCAGATCAAAGGGGAATGGGACACCAAACACCCTAACCTTATCCCCTACAAATAACATGTGTTGACATTGATTCCACACTTTGAGAAGATTACCTTCGAGCATTTCCCGCGAGAAGAAAATCAGCTAGCAGACGCACTAGCCACAATGTCATCCATGTTTAAACTTAAATGGGATAACGAGGCTCCCCAGATCACCATTGAACGAATGGATGAACCAACTCACTCTCACAACATTAATACTAAAGAAGTAGTGGACCGGCCTTGGTTTCACGAAGTCAAGAGGTATCTCGAGGCTCAAGAATATCCGAAAGAAGCTTCAGTCAATGATAAGAAGTTCTTAAGGAGATTCTCTGCTAAGTTCTTCCTTAGTAATGGAATTCTCTACAAACGCAACCATGACTCTGTGTTACTTCGGTGTGTAGACAAGGTCGAAGCGGAAAAGATCATGGCTGAATTACATGAAGGCACTTTTGGCACCCATTCCAGTGGGCATACTGTGATACGGTGGGAGAACTGACTTGAGGTTTTGCATTTGGGTTCGCAAATGTTTCAGTTTAGCAAGAGTCACCACCGACTTTTTATTTTATCCAAAAGAAAGGTCAAAAAGCACAGGAAAGACCTTTGAGATGTTTTCTTGGGTTCGGGGGGTAGATTATAAAAAGGGAAGCTGCTAGCACCCTTTTCATCCATGGTTTTCCATGGGCTCTTAGTTACTTGTTTAGATCACTTTCTTTGCTTTTTCAATTGTTTGAAATGGTGCTTTGTGTGGTTTTGAAAGTATTTTGAAAAGAGGCCATCGTTTTGGAAATCTTTGTAATGATTCTTGTTTGAAGAATGTATACAAAGATGTTTGTCTTTTGAAAAATGTTTCAATGTTTGAAAGTTTGTTGGGAAATTGTTTTGAAATTGTGTGTGTGCTTTTAAAATTAGCAAGGATGGTTTGCAAATTGATCAAGTAACTAGGAGTTGTCTACCCTAACTAACAGTCTTTCTTGTACATTTTTAACCCTTTGACATTGTTGTTTTACCATTGTATTTGGTAAACAACCCTATCTTTGGATGTTAAACGGGACGGGCGTGGGTCATCGTATGACCATGATAACAATATTTCCAAGTATCTTTAGCAAGTTTTTTGAGGGACTAGATCATTTTTGTTTAGGCAACCATGATAGCGTCATCGAGGGACTATGATCTTTTTGTTTTGTTTTGCTTTGCCAAGATACCTAGCATGCATACCATGTCCATTTTAAGGCAAAAAAGTGGATGAAACCCTAGGGGTGCTTGTGTGCATTGTGTTGTCATTTTTCATGCTTTTTTGTCTTACATTTAGTCATGCTATTTGTTTTGATTTTTTGTCTTTGCATACAAAACCCTAGTTTTACTATCATGCATATAATACGATAAATTGCGTAAAAGTAAATCTAAGACTATTATAACAATATTATGGGGAGGGGGATACAAATTTTGAATAGGGGGATATTGCTCAAAATAAAACCCTAAAACTATTACAACCATATTGAATTTATTTGTACAAATAAATAAATAGACAATTATTTAAATATGGAATAAAATGTAAATATGCACAAATGTTTTTGTATTTATTTTATGTATGTAAAATAAATTTATTTATGTCTTAAAAATAAGAAAATAAAATGATTATTTTTGAAAGGGTGAAAACCCTAATTTTTGGTTAAAAGAAAATAGCCTATTCTATTATTATTTATTTCATTTATGTACAAGAAGATAAATAAAAATATATACAAAAATATTAAAAAAATAGAATATGTGAGAAAATAATATTTTAAGTATATAAATAATAAAAGTAAAAATGTATAATATTTTTGTATTATTTATAAGTTTATTCAAGAAAATAAATTATATTTAACCTAATAAACTATTTTTGTCATAAAAAATAATAAAAATAAAAAAATAAAAAAATGTAAAAATTAAGAAAATATTTTTGATGATTTTTAATGTTCAAGAAAAATAAATAAAAGTCAGAAATGTGGAATATGCAAGAAAATATGAAAAATAAAAGAAATGGGTCAAGGGGGTGAAAATAACAAAATGGAGGGTGTCAAAAGTAGAATCAGCCAGCCCAGGCCCAATGTTCACTTCATCCTTGTCCTTGGGCAAACACGCGCGCGTTCTGCAACTCAAACCTGTTCTTGCTATTCTTTGCGTGAAATCAAAAATTTACAACATGAAAGTTATAGCTCATCATCACACGATTCTAATGATATAAAAAACTTGATCTAACTCTCAAAGACCATAGAGAATTTCATTGGCCCTAAATTCTAACCTAACTTTTTCAGCATGTTCAACATCTAAATTCTCCTAGCTCAGTTAATATAAGTACAAGCTATGCATATGTACAACTCAAGCACATTAGAGACTACATTTTTGCTTCACAAACCTAAGCCTAAGGATGTATAAATAAGGAGATAGAAAGTTGGAAATTACCTTGTTCAGTCAAGTTCGAATATGGCAATGTAGCAGCTTTGAATGAGGCCTGAAGGTCTTTTGAGCTTGCTTGAAGTTCCCTTGAGCTTTCCCAATGCTTAGCTTGCTTTGAACTTGCCTGAATGTGCCTGTAGAAGTAAACCTGCAAAGCTTAAAAATGAAAATGATTAAGTGTGCAAACGAGGTTACAGTTGCAAAGTAAGGGCCTGAACAATTTAGGTGTATTGTATTGAATGTGTTTGAAGTGGTTTCAAGCAAAACGCACGAGGCAAATATGTTTTAGCTTGAGTTTTGCAGAGCTTGCCCTGTTTTGGGCAGAAATGGAGTTTTCTGTGCTTAAGGGTGTTTGAGGTGCTATGAGCTCGTGTTTTAGGCTTGGTATAATATGCTGAGGTTGTTTGAAAATGTTACAAGACTTGGTTTTATCAGATGCAAGAGTTGTGGACCTTTTGCAAGCTTACTTGCTTTTGAAGCAAAAGTGAGTTGACAAAGGCAAAAGATTGTACAAGCTAGCTCAGGGTCTGCACATAGTTGGTACACTTTTCCTGATATTTGTGGAGTTGGTTTGCAGCAAAAGCTTTAGTCCATGGCTCAAGATAAATAAAGTTTGTAAAAGCTAACTTTATCAAAGTAGCAATGTTAACTTTTTGCCATTTTTGGAATAATTCCTTGTACAAAGCTTCTAAGATCAGAACAATGCCTTTGTCCAATGTATTTGCATTTAATTAAGTAGTGTGGAAAGGATTAAGACCTGTAAAACAAGTACAAGCATGATCCAAACTGATTTGCAAGTTATAGCAATGTGAAAAATGCCATGGACAAAAGTGAGAAATGGCCATTTTCTTTTCTTCGATTCTCCCTAACCATAAATGATCTTGGAGAGTTCTTGGACATTTTGGAAAGCTTGTAACATTCTTTACAATAAATCTTTGAAATATATTTTGAGATTCCACTTGGAACTATGTGAAAAGTTGCCATGAAGATAGGTCAAAATCCTGCCTAAACTAGGGCAAAATTTCACTAAGTTAAAAGTTTTGTGGACCCCTATTCACAAAATCATAACTTGAGATACAAGCATCTTTTGGGAAAACTTTGTGAATAAAAGTTGTATATTTTTTTGAGGACTAAAACTTTCATGTTTGAAGTTTTCTTTGAATCCAATTGCATCATGGTGAAAAAGTTGGGAAAATTTGGGAAAAAATAAGAAATTTTCATAATTTAGAAAATTTCTAAGTTATGAAAATTTTCAATCTTAAACCCTAATTTCCAAAATTGGGTTTCTTGATGAACAAGTTTCATGTTTTGACACATCTTGATGAAAAATGACCCTTGGCACTTAATTTTGACCAAAAAGTCAAAGTTTGACTTTTCAATGTACAGTTGATTTTTGATCAGTTGATTGGAAAATTCATCTATCAATCCAATGCTTTTGAAATCTTTTGAACCTTGTGATTAGGTCAAGATGATTCCATTGAGTCCTTGAAACCATGCTTGAACCCAATTTGCCATTGGCTAGGTGAAAAATCAGAAATTGCCCTTCTATAGTCAAAATCCTAATTTTGACCATTTTGCCCTTTTGATGATCTGATTAAATTTCTTAAGGAGTTGTGGTCCAAACTTGATCAAATGGTTCATATGAGCCTATAATGTTGATGTGGATGAAAAATTATGAGGTTTGATTGTAAATTGGCCACAGTTGACTTTTTCCCTAATACAACTGATTTTTAGGTCAACTGTCCAATTAATTGTGCACAAATTTGATTCAAGGCTTGAAGCTTGTTATGAGCAATCTTATAGGTCCAACATAAAGCATGAAAGTCACATTGAGCATTGAAAGTCCAAAATTCCTTGTGCAAACTCAAACCCCAATTTCAGGTCATCAGTGCAAGGAGATGTCTTGAGCTGAGAAAACCCTAATCCTGTCTGGAGTCCAAAGAGTCTTGTGAGGGGAATCTTGATAAAATGAGAGGGAAAATTTTGGGGTACAACAGCTGCCCCTGTTCAATCTTCTTGAACCTAAAGAGTTAGATTGGCGAGTTTTTCCGTTCGTGACTCGAAGGTAAAAGATGATTGGACACTAGAGTGCCCGTAAATTTGCACTCGTCGAAATGTAGTTGAGGGAATGGGCTTAAAGATGCCATTTGGAAAGGTGACAGAATCTTGTCGGAGATGGGCTTAAAGATGCCATTCAAGAATGTTTGTTGAAAATCAGGAGAATGAACATCAGAATGGTATCCGTATCTGGAACGTATCTGAGTTGTATCTGGAGATTGGATTTGTATGAGCAAGGGAATAACATCTGTGTCTGGAGCGTATCCGAGCTGTAACTGTATTTGAATCTGAATGAATAACAGAATGACTTCCGTGCCTGGAGTGTATCTGTATTGTATTTGAATCTGAAATCTGAATAAGTGGCAGAATGGCATCCGTGTCTGGAGTGCCTCTGAGCTGGGAAAACATTTTGAATGAGTGATAGAATTGCAACCGTGTATGGAGCGTATCCGGACTGTATCTGAAGTTGAGATCTGTATGAGTAGCAGAATGACTTCCGTGTCTGGAGTGTATCTGAACTGTAACTGGGATCTGAATAAGTGTCATAATGACTTCTGTGTCTGGAGTGTATTTGAACTTGACACTGATAGTTGAATCTGAATGGGAAATAGAATGGTTTCCATGTATGGATCGTATCTAATCTGTATCTGATTGTTGAAGTCTGGATGAGTGACAGAATGGCATCCGTGTCTGGAGCATATTCGTACTGTATCTTGACTTGAAATTCTGAATGAGTAATAGAATGACCTCCGTGTCTGGGGTGTATCCATACTGTATCTGAATAAGAGATTTGAATGAGCGACAGAATAACTTCCATGTCTGGAGTGTATCCGTAATGTATCTGAAATCTTTGAATATCGTTAGTGATAGCTTTTAAATCTTATCCTGAAAAGGGTAAAATGTTAGCTGAAACACAAAGTTATGTTGCATGTAATGTATGATGCAATAAATTTGTTCTATCAATGTTTATGATATATGAATGTAATGTATGCGCATATAAGCTGATTAGCTGTATTGCTGAGGAAAATAAGTCCTTGATAGTTGGGGATAATGACATCCTTGACTACTGTCGGGGAAAATAAATCCTTGACCGTTACTGGAGATTCAAAATCTTTGATTGTTGATGATGAGAAATCCTTGCTGACTGCTTGGGGATTAAAGATCCTTGACAACTTCTGTGGGGATGTGAGAATCCTTCACGACTTTCCTGGGGATAGGGATCCTTCAAGTCTTGAAGTTGGAGAATTGACAAAAATTTTACTTGGGTAAGTAATGCCATGTACTGCTTGAGAAATCGGCTTGGAGAAATCCAGAGAACTTTGTTGACGTCTATTGGGGATTACACCATGGGAATCCTTACTCGGCTAGGAAATAGGGAAAACTCTAGCGACCTCTACCAGGGATCAAACAAAGGAAAACCTTGATCTGCTGGAGAATAAGGAAGGCTCTGATGGCTTCTGCGGGGAACTGAGAATGGGATCTTCATTCTGCTAGGGGAATTTGAATCCTTGGGGACTTCATGCTGAGGAGTCAAGAATGAGAATCTTCGATCTGCATGGGATTGAAAATTCTGACAAATTCATGCTGGGGAGTAGAGAAGGCTATATAAACTTTACTGGGGAAATGAGAATGAGAATCTTCATTCTGCTAGGGGATGAAAAACTTTGTGGGGAGTAGCCATACTGCTGGGAAGTAGCTATCCTGGTGGAGAGTAAGTTTAAGACTCTGGGGGAAAAAGCTGATTCCTGTTTGGAAAAAGTTCAGGAGTTCGGGTTGTATTCCTATCTACTGGGGAGTCAAGAATGAGAATCTTCATTCTGTTGGGGATATCAGGAGTTTGGGTTGTATGCCAATCTACTGGGGAATTATCCTAGTTTAGGGATAAGACAAAAGTTAACTGTTATCTGGTTGATTCTCAGACTTTAAGACAACTTGCTGGGGGAATCTGGGGAAAACTGAATGGTTTCCACTGGGGATTGGTAGTTGGAGATTTTGACTCGAATGGGGAAGAAGGTTTCATCTTCGCTGAGGGTCTGTAGTTCAAAGTTTTTGCTCCGCTGAGGATTGGGAGTTTGAAGTTTTACCTCTGATAGGAATTTTGAAATTTAGCTCCGATGGGGATATGTATTTAAAGGTTTTAGCTCCGCTGGGGATCTAGACGATGTACTGCAGGGGATTTCTATTGGAATATCCTAAAGATGTTTTCCTATACTTTCAACCTGTCAGTAATTATTCTTTCCCATTTCGTTTATTTGTAAACAGTGATTATATTCAAATGCATATGCTTATTTAATAAATCATTGGACATTTTCAAATAAAACACAAGTGTAAAAAAGAAGAAAAGGCAAATAGTTTTCTGCACTTTGAAGTATCTTTGTATTAACTTTGTGTAAGTATTTTGTACAAAGGATACAGACAACCTAGTAAGAGAACGTTGTCATAAAAAATGAGAAAAATTTATACAAAGAAAGATGACTATGTGTGAAAATTCCATGGGGTTCCCATTCTTCTATAGCCTTCGTAACTCCGAATATCTTGTCCATTCGTTGCTTCGTCCGAAGATGATTGAGTTGATCAGAAGCCTGGAGCTTGTCTGTGAAGAGATTGTCCTTAAAGTGATCCGACGAGACATAGTCATACACTTTAATTCCCTAACTTTTTCCTTGACCGCCCTTTCGGGTTTTCGATCCAACGGGAAACCCTTTTTTGCCCAAGTCGCCCTTTCGAGTTTTCAACTTGCCGGGTGTATAAAATTTTTTTTATCCCTAACTTTTGCCTGAACTGCCCGTTCGGGTTTTCGATTCTTCGGGATGCCCTTTTTTGCCTAGGTGTGTCAACCTAGCGGGTCCTTTATGCGTATTATCTTTTGACTATATCTGTGTTCGCATGGTGCGGCAGGTCATCGCTGTCCATGGTGGTTAAAATCATTTCCCCACCAGAAAAGATGTTCTTGATCACAAATGGTCCTTCGTAAGTAGGAGTCCATTTTCCCCTTGGATCACTTTGCGGAAAGATGATCTGCTTGATTACAAGATCCCCGACTTGATATGTCTAGCGCCTGACTTTCTTGTTGAAAGCTTTGATCACCCGTTTTTGATACGTCTGACAATGGCAAACAGCAGTAAGTCGCTTTTCGTCAATCAAGTTAAGTTGATCAAGCCGGGTCTGAATCCAATCGTCTTCACTCAAACCAGCATCCTTCATGACTCTCAAGGAGGGAATCTGAACCTCGATAGGTAAAATAGCTTCCATGCCGTATACCAAAGAATAAGGTGTTGCCCTAGTTGATGTGCGCGCCGTGGTACGGTATCCGTGGAGAGAAAACGATAACATTTCATGCTAGTCCTTGTAGGTTACTATCATATTTTGTATGATATTCTTGATATTATTGTTCGCAGCTTCGACATCACCGTTCATCTTTGGCCGATAGGGAGATGAATTGTGATGTTGAATCTGGAACTGCTCGCACAATGCGGTGATCATAGTGTTGTTAAGGTTTGTACCATTGTCAGTGATGATCCTTTCGGGGATACCGTACCGACAAATGAGTTTCTGTTTGATGAAGCGGGAAACAACATTCTTTGTGACGGATGCGAAGGAAGCTGCTTCAAACCACTTGTTAAAGTAGTCAATAGCCACCAGGATGAAGCGGTGTCCATTGGATGTTGTAGGCTTGATCTCTCCAATCATGTCGATTCCCCACATAGCGAATGGCCAAGGAGCTGTTAAGACATTGAGAGGAACTGGAGGTATATGTACCTTGTCCACATAGATCTGACATTTGTGACAAGTCCTGGAATGTTGATGGCAGTCAGCTTCCATGGTAGACCAGTAATAGCCTTCCTGTAGAATCTTCTTAGCCATCGTATGTCCGCTAGAGTGAGTACCAAAGGTACCATTGTGCAGTTCAGCCATGATCTGTTCAGCTTCAATCTTGTCCACACAACGGAGCAGAATGATTGCGCTTGTATAGGATACCATTGCTTAGGAAAAACTTGGCAGAGAATCTCCTCAAGAACTTTTTGTCGTTGACTGAAGCTCCTTCAGGATATTCTTGAGCGTCGAGATACCTTTTGGCTTCGTGAAACCATGGTCGGTCCACTACTTCTTCGGTATTAATCTCGTGACAATGTGTAGGTTTGTCCACCCATTCAATGGTTATTTGGGGAACCTCATTATCCCAGTTAAGTTTAAACATGGATGACATTGTAGCTAGAGCATCTGCTAGATGATTTTATTCTCGCGGGAAGTGCTCGAAGGTAATCTGCTCGAAATGAGGTAGAAATGTCAATACATGTTCTTTGTAAGGGATGAGGTTTGGATGCTTAGTGTCCCACTCTCCTTTGATCTGACTGATGACTAAAGCTGAGTCCCCGAACACAATCAAAGACATGATTCCCAGGTCTATTGAAGCCTTGAGACCAAAGATACAAGCTTCATACTCGGCCATGTTGTTGGTGCAGTTGAAGTAAAGTCTAGCAGTGAAAGGTGTATGGCAACCTTCTGGAGAGATGAGCACAGTGCCGATACCGTTGCCAAGTGCATTGGAGGAACCATCAAAGTACAGGGTCCATCGGGATCCTTGTTCAGGTCCGTCATATGGTCTGAAGTCTTCAATGTTGTCAAAGGTCATAATGTCTTCGTCGGGGAAGTCAAACTTCATGGATATGTAATCTTCGACAGCTTGATGAGCCAGATGGTCAGCTAGTACACTCCCCTTTATAGCTTTTTGGGTCGTGTACTGTATATCGTATTCAGTCAGGATCATCTGCCATCTAGCTATTCTTCTAGATAAAGCAGGCTTCTCAAAGATGTACTTGATCGGATCCATCTTAGATATCATCAAAGTGGTATGAGTCAACATATACTGCCTTAGCCGGCGAGCAGCCCATACCAAAGCGTAACAAGTTTTCTCGAGCAGTGAGTATCGGGTCTCACAGTCGGTAAACTTTTTGCTAAGGTAATAAATGGCATGCTCTTTTCGGCCAGACTCGTCATGTTGGCCCAATACGCACCCCATTGAATTCTCTAGGACGGTCAGATACATGATTAGCGGTCTTCCTTCACCGGGTGGCATCAAGATAGGAGGTTCTAGCAAATACTCCTTGATTTTATCGAAAGAAATTTGACAGTTATCATTCCATTTAACCACCCGATCTTTCTTCAACAGCTTGAAGATTGGATCACAGGTAGATGTTAGGTGAGAAATGAACCTTGCAATGTAGTTTAGGCGTCCCAAGAAACCTCTGACCTCCTTCTCAGTGCGAGGGGCAGGCATTTCTTGTATAGCTTTGACTTTGGCAGGATCAACCTTGATGCCTATGTTACTGACAATGAAACCCAAGAGTTTACCGGATCGGACTCCGAAAGTGCACTTGTTAGGGTTCAGTCTGAGCTTGTACTCCTTCAACCTGACAAACAACGTTTTCAAGTGGTCGAGGTGTTCTTCTTTCGTTTTTGATCGGGCTATCATGTCATCTACGTAGACTTCAATCTCATGATGTATCATGTCATGAAACAAAGCTACCATGGTGCGCTGATAGGTTGCCCCGACATTCTTCAGTCCGAATGGCATCACTTTATAGCAGAACGTACCCCACTGTGTAACAAAAGTAGTTTTCTCCATGTCTTCAGGTGCCATTTTGATCTGGTTGTAACCTGAAAATCCATCCATGAAAGAAAATACCTTGTGCTGAGCTGTATTGTCAACCAAGATGTCAATGTGCGGTAGTGGAAAGTAATCTTTAGGGCTAGCCCTGTTTAAGTCTCTGTAATCCATGCACATTCTCACTTTGCCGTCCTTCTTAGGCACAGGGACAATGTTAGCAACCCATTGTGGATAGGAAGTAACAGTAAGAAATCCAGCATTGAACTGCTTCATAACTTCTGCTTTGATCTTTTCTGACATGTCGGGCCTCATGCGACGAACTTTCTGTTTAATTGGTGGATAATCTTCTCTTGTAGGGAGACGGTGAACCACAATGTCTGTATCGAGTCCCGACATCTCTTCATATGACCAGGCGAAGATCCCAACATATTCATTCAACAGCTGAACTAAACGCTCTTTGACACTTGGCTCTAGGTTGGCACCCACTCTAACTTCTTTTCTGTCTTCCTCAGAACCCAAGTTGATTGTCTCTAACAACTCCTCATGAGGTAGAATAACCTTTTCTTCTTGTTGTAGCAGCCTAGCCAATTCTCCCGACACCTCACAATCTTCATCACCTTCGTATTCGGCATGGTAGACCAGATCTTCAGAGTCACTGAAGGCCATAGCAGAATTGTTTCCCATGGAATCCAGAATTGAAGGGTACCTGCATTTGTGAGTGTGGGTGTGTGTAAGGGATAACCACCTTTAAACAAATAAAATGTAAAAAGAAAGAAAATAAACACAAAAGTTTATATGTGAAAACGTCCATGATTCATTAAAATGGTATATGAAGATGAAAAATCAAACCCTTACAAATGGACCTATGTACCTCGGGTAAGGCACAAGGTTAAAAGTGTACGAATTGTTTGAGAATTATTACAAACTAACATAAATGTTTGAAAGATAAATTACTGCGGTATGAAAGTAATCGGAATAAAGTCCTTTGCCTCCCAGTTGCACAGTCCTCCGTCAATAGTAGGGAAAATCCAGTCTTCCAGGTTTCCTTCCTCTTCACTATCATCCAAAGCATTGACTCCGTGATTGGTGATCTTCACTGGTGGCCCCCCAACACGGGTGTGTCATAAAGCCTTTTGAGCAGAAGTAGTGAAACCCAAGCCGAATTTATCTGATTTGAAAGGAAAGTCTGGTAGCTGACCCCAAATTGTGCTTCCTCCTTCTTCAATCACAGCCTTTGCATCTTTGAGGGATGACATTTGAGGCACAGGTTTGGTAATCATGGGTACATAAGACACTGTCTTGGTTGCTTCTATTTCAGGAGAAACCTCTTCAAAGTGTTGGAAAGGGGTCTCGATGAATTCACCATCCAATTCTACATAGCAGAAAGAATTTAGATGGCTTATCATGTATTCCTCTTCACCATGAACAATTATAATTTTCCACTGGACAGGGTACTTGAGAATTTGATGCAGAGAAGAAGTGACGGCTCCAGCATTGTGAATCCAGGGTCTTCCCAACAAGCAAGAATAGGAAGGACGGATGTCCATCACATAGAATATGGAATTGAAGGTTTCAGTTCCCACTTTAATCGGGATGTCCACCTCCCCGTGGACCATCCTTTTAGAACCATCAAATGCTCTGACAATTATATTGCTGGGCTTCAGGGTTAGGCCTTCACAGTCCAGTCTATCCAAGGCTTTCTTCGACAAGACATTTAAAGACGAACCAGTGTCTACCAGAACGTGTGCTAGAGTAATCCCCTTGCATTCCACCGAGACATGCAAAGCTTCATTATGTTTTCTCCCTTTAGATGGTAAATCGGCATCGGAGAATCCTAGACCATTGTCAGCTGTTAAGCTTGCTACACATTCCTGGAACTGATCCGTGGAGGTTTCCTGTGGCACATGGGCCGTCTTTAAAAATATGATCAGAGCTTTAGCATGAGCTTTGGAACAAAGCAGCAGAGCCAACATAGAAATCTTTGAGGGGGTTTGCCCCAGTTGTTCCACAACATCATAATCGTTTTTCTTGATTATTTTCAAAATCTCTTCCATTTCTTTTTGAGAGGTCTCGGGGATGACCAATGGATGGGCCTTCGTCCTGACGGGCTCTTCTTGGATCCCTTTCCCTCTATCATCATCAGCAGCAAAGGGGACAACCACATGAGTCACAACTTCTTCAATAATTGGAGTTCTCGCAGATATGTTTACCGGCACAGGGGTAACCTTAGGAGCAGCTGAGGGTCCAAAGATTGCCTTTGGCGGGGAAATCTCTGGAGAGAAAACTCTCCCACTGTGGGTGATTTTACTCGTTCCAGCAATGTTTCCAATGTCGGAAGTCTCTTCATCAAAACTTTCTTCAGTTGATTAAATTTGTTTAATACCGTGGTAGTAGATCTCTCCACCATAGTTCCACGGTATTGATTTGTTGGACTTGTACGGGATGGGCCCTGGCATGGTTATCTTCAAAGGTACAATCTTCGGATCAAATGTAATCTTAACAGGTCTTTTGGAGACCTTGGAAAGATTGGCGGATATGGTAATTATTGAAATATCATTGACAGGAGTCAGTGTGACATGAGTCTTTTCAAAAAGGATTTCTTGGTTATCCATTAGGCGTTAGATTCCTAACTTCAACAATGGACAGTCGGTTGGTAAGGATGAACAAAGGCAGCAATCTTCTTCCCAACCTGGGAAAATTCCATCCTTCAGCAAATTCAACTTGATTATTGGCAGCGGAGTCATCAAATCATCAACAGTAGCAACAAAAAGGTCCTCTTCAACAACATGGGCATTATGGCCATGCCTTGGCATTGGACAGAGATCACATTCGGATTTTCAGGGGTGTCGAATTCCACTTATTTAGCGTCTATCAAATCCTGAATCTTATTCTTGAGGGCCCAACAATATTTGGTGTTGTGCCCTATACTCCCTGAATGATAAGCACACTTGGCGTTCTAATGGTAATAAGGAGAAGTTGTATTCCGATTCTTCGGGGCCTCTTTCAGACTGACAAGGTTTAACTTCAAGAGATGGGGTAGAACCTGAGCAGGAGTCATGTTTATCTGGGTGAATTGCCGAGCAGGCCTTTCCACCCTTGCTTGGTTGGTTCTGGGTTGATTGTTTCTGGGATGATCAACTGCAGACTTCTGAATCATTATGGCCCCCACCGTTGGCCGGCGCTCAACTCTTCCTTGACCTCTTTAGGAGTAGACAACTGATACCTCATTCTTTGCTGGAAAAGTCTTTTTGATGGCAGCGGAAGTAGATGCATCTTTTTGAATTTTACCGCTCTTGATTCCGGCTTCAACCCTCTCACCAGTTAGAATCAACTCGGTGAACCCCGCAAACGAACTTCCTATCAGGTGGTTAAATAAAGGACCTGATAGAGTCCCCAAGAACATGTTTACTAGCTCCCTCTCAGATAGAGGTGGTTGTACTTGTCCTGCCAAGTCTCTCCAATTCTGGGCATACTCTTTGAAACCTTCATTTGAGACCATGCCCATACTCTATAATTAAGTACAGGTTGGTGCTAAATCCGCATTATACTGATACTGCTTGTAGAAGGCAGCAGCCAAATCCTCCCAATTATGCACATCAGACCTCTCTAGCTGGTAAAACCAATCTAACTGCGTCCCCGATAAACTGTCCTGGAAGAAATGGACCCACAGGTCTTTGTCAGAAGAATGTGGTTGAATTTTCTTGACATAAGATCGTAGGTGCTTCTTTGGGAAATACACCCCATCGTACTTAGCAAACAGAGGCACTTTGAATTTGGGAGGGATAACTATTCCAGATACCAACCCTAACTCTTCAAAATCCAGCCCAGGCACTCTCTAAATCTCCATATGTGCCATACGTTCTTCCAAGTTTTTGTATTTATCATCTGCAGGAGGATACTGCTGTTCAGAGTAATCCTCATCTTCCTCTTCTTCAGCTTCAGAATCAGAAGGCACTGCAACTCCTTTACCCTTTCCTTCACCCTCTTCAGATGTTGATGGGAAATCTAGGACCCTTCTGGCTTGACCTTCAAATCTTCTGCCCAAAGTAGCCACACCAACTCTCTTCTTCTTATTTTTCTCCTTTTCCTTTTCCTTTTTTAGCAGAGATTTGAGCTCCTCCTGACCCTTAGCCAAGGTCATGAGTAGCTGTTGGAATTGTGAATTCTGAGCTTGTAAGTCTTTGACCGTTTGTTCAATATCCATCTTGCTGAAATAAACAGCAGAGAGATGAGGAAACTTGGAGTGAAGACGTGTTTATGCATATGATGAATGATATGTATTCATGTAATGCATTCAAGGATTCAGAAATTCAAACTTGTTTTAAACAAAAAAGAAACACACGTCATATTAATAAGATAAAATTTGTTAGTACATCAATGCCCCATGGGAAAAATAATACAAAATTCTAAGGTAAAAAGACGTTGCGCATCCTTTTTGGTGCAATATAGGTGTTGAGAGTCTGCTCTTCGTGAAGTTGACGAGTAAGTTCCAAAACCTTTTTCTCATTGGCGTAGAATTGGGCTTCAAAAGTATCGCGTTCTCCCTTAAGTTGTATCCAACTCCTTTGCAGGTCTTCGAGTGATGTCGGCATGTCAGGATGTAGAAGGGTGTATGGAACCTCTCTTTCCTTAACAGGCTCTTTAATCACAGGGAGAATGTAGGGGTAAGGCATCATAAGACTTTGGGCGCGGGTTCGTACCCACTTGAGGTAAGGCTCAAGGGGGATGGAATTCTTGTGTCCCAAGGTCTTACTGTCTACCTTGTTGGGCATCCTCCAATCTCAGATGAACCTTTGTCGAAGTCCTTGATCGTCATTGTCAAAGTCAAAAACCAAGTTTGGAATCAGCATGTCATGTGGGCCATCCCTTCAGGCATACCCAAACTGTCTCAGAGCTAAGCAGGGGTTGTAGGTGATGCCTCCCCTAATGCCAAGTAGAGGGACATTAGGGAATTCCCCACAACGGTCGATGATGATAACATTTTCTCTGGATCGAGAACACCAATGAACATCTTAATGTGTAAGAGTCATCAGCCATTGTGACCACCTCAATCCTTGCTCATTCTTCAAGACTGATTAGGGAAGATGAGAAATAAACCATCTTTCCATAAGAGGAGTGCAACACATGAGAACACCTCTTTTCCTCATTGTTCGAGTGTGAAAAGAGTGTAAGACATCTCCAAGCAGTGTAGGCACCGGGTTGTGAGGCATGAAGATTTTGACAGCATTGACATCTATAAGCTGGTCAGGGTTTGGGAACAAGACCAACCCATAGATGAGAAGAGCTACAATCTCCTCAAAAGCTTACAGGTCTAGAGAATTACAGCATTCTTGAGCTTTCTCAAACAGGAACTTTGCCAAGAAACCTTTAACACCACTTCTGGTTTCCCAATGACTTGTGACATCTGATGGTTGCAAGTGCAGGGCTTGAGCAACATCCTCAGGCTTTAGATCTCTTTCCGTACCGTTAAAAGGTAGTTGATGGAGAATAGGAACCCTCAAGAGTTGAGAGAATTCCTCCAAAGTAGGCACTAGCTGATAATCAGGAAATGTGAAGCAGTGGTGTAGGGGGTCAAAGAACTGGAAGAGAACTTTCACCATGTCTTCCTCTGTGTTGGAGTTGACCAAGTTGAGAAGTCGACCATATCTCTCAGTGAATGGAGAATACTCTGGAATCTTGGAAGCAAGTTCCTTGAGTTATGGAGGAATTCTCACAAGATTGACCTGAATAGTTTTCCTGCGAAGTGATTCCATAACCTACAAAACAGGAACAAAGATGAAGATCCAAAATCTTTGAAATGGTTAGTGGATGCATATGATGCTTCATGATGTTCATGATGTTATGCACAAGTATATATGTACAAGAAAATCACACAATTTCCTAGTTTAGGCTTGCATGGGGTTTCATAGGTAAGTACCCTCTTGAAGTTTAGTTGGCTCAACCTGTCCTATAAATAGTAACCATGTTCTAAGGAGCTCAATATCATTGGATTATTTTCTGTGTTCATTGTTTCAGTTTAGCCACTTTACTAGTGACCGAAATATTCCAAGAAAACAACCCTCAATGAGTGTAGTATCGAGTATCTACCAACTTTGGACAACACCAAAGCCGATCATCTCACTACATCCTAAAAGGCCAAGATGGTCAAGTAAAGGTTCTAAAAGTCCATTAGTGCTTCAGGACATCACTCAGCGGCCTCGTATTCTCTTTGATTAACTCAAAGGCTACCGGTACCCACAAATATGTCGCACTAATATAGCTATTGCTTAGACCATGTCGGTATACCCCACACAGTTTCCACAACGTATTGCTATTTACCTATGAATGTTTCCCAAATCCGGGTAGAGGATTCAAACCCAAAGAATAGAACCAAATGTAAAGCAATCAAAGCAAACAAGGTAAGCATGTAAAGGTGATCTAAACCCTAAGGTAACCCCACTTTTAGATATTTTCCCCAGTAGAGTCGTCAGTTCTGTGATATGGTGGAAGAACTGACTTGAGGTTTTGCGTTTCTGTTCGCAAATGTTTCGGTTTAGCAAAAGTCGCCACCGACTTTTTATTTTATCCAAAGGAAAGGTCAAAAAGCACAGGAAAGACCTTTGAGATGTTTTCTTGGGTTTGGGGGGTAGATTATGAAAAGGGAAGGTGCTAGCACCCTTTTCATCCATGGTTTTACATGGGCTCTTAGTTACTTGTTTAGATCACTTGCTTTGCTTTTTCAATTGTTTGAAATGGTGCTTTGTATGGTTTTGAAAGTATTTTGAAAAGAGGCCATCGTTTTGGAAATCTTTGTAATGATTCTTGTTTGAAGAATGTATACAAAGATGTTTGTCTTTTGAAAAATGATTCAGTGTTTGAAAGTTTGTTGGGAAATTGTTTTGAAATTGTGTGTGTGTGTGTTTTTGAAATTAGCAAGGATGGTTTGCAAATTGATCAAGTAACTAGGAGTTGTCTACCCTAATTAAAAGTCTTTCTTGTACATTTTTAACCCTTTGACATTGTTGTTTTACCATTGTATTTGGTAAACAACCCTATCTTTGGATGTTAAACGGGACAGGCGTGGGTCATCGTATGACCATGATAACAATATTACCAAGTATCTTTAGCAAGTTTTTTGAGGGACTAGATCATTTTTTTAGGCAACCAAGATAGCGTCATCGAGGGACTATGATCTTTTTGTTTTGTTTTGCTTTGCCAAGATACCTAGCATGCATACCATGGCCATTTTAAGGCAACAAAGTGGATGAAACTCTAGGGGTGCTTGTGTGCATTGTGTTGTCATTTTTCATGCTTTTTTGTCTTGCATTTAGTCATGCTATTTGTTTTGATTTTTTGTCTTTGCATACAAAACCCTAGTTTTACTATCATGCATATAATACGATAAATTGCGTAAAAGTAAATCTAAGACTATTACAACAATATTATGGGGAGGGAGATACAAGTTTTGAATAGGGGATATTGCTCAAAATAAAACCCTAAAACTATTACAACCATATTGAATTTATTTGTACAAATAAATAAATAGACAATTATTTAAATATGGAATAAAATGTAAATATGCACAAATGTTTTTGTATTTATTTTATGTATGTAAAATAAATTTATTTATGTCTTAAAAATAAGAAAATAAAATGATTATTTTTTGAAAGGGTGAAAACCCTAATTTTTGGTTAAAAGAAAATAGTCTATTCTATTATTATTTATTTCATTTATGTACAAGAAGATAAATAAAAATATATACAAAAATATTAAAAAAATAGAATATGTGAGAAAATAATATTTTAAGTATATAAATAATAAAAATAAAAATGTATAATATTTTAGTATTATTTATATGTTTATTCAAGAAAATAAATTATATTTAACCTAATAAACTATTTTTTGTCATAAAAAATAATAAAAATAATAAAATAAAAAAATGTAAAAATTAAGAAAATATTTTTGATGATTTTTAATGTTCAAGAAAAATAAATAAAAGTCAGAAATGTGGAATATGCAAGAAAATATGAAAAATAAAAGAAATGGGCCAAGGGGGTGGAAATAACAAAATGGAGGGTGTCAAAAGTAGAATCAGCTAGCCCAGGCCCAATGTTCACTTCATCTATGTCCTTGGGCAAACACGCGCACATTCTGCAACTCAAACCTGTTCATGCTATTCTTTGCGTGAAATCAAAAATTTACAACATGAAAGTTATAGCTCATCATCACACGATTCTAGTGATATAAAAAACTTGATCTAACTCTCAAAGACCAAAGAGAATTTCATTGGCCCTAAATTCTAAACTAACTTTTTAAGCATGTTCAACATCTAAATTCTCCTAGCTCAGTTAATATAAATATAATCTATGCATATGTACATCTCAAGCACATTAGAGTCTACATTTTTGCTTCACAAACCTAAGCCTAAGGATGTCTAAATAAGGAGATAGAAAGTTGGAAATTACCTTGTTCAGTCAAGTTCGAATATGGCAATGTAGAAACTTTAAATGAGGCCTGAAGGTCTTTTGAGCTTGCTTGAAGTTCCCTTGAGCTTTCCCAATGCCTAGCTTGCTTTGAACTTACATGAATGTGCATGTAGAAGTCAACCTGCAAAGCTTCAAAATTAAAATGGTGAAGTGTGCAAATGAGGTTACAGTTGCAAAGTAAGGGTCTGGACAGTTTAAGTGTATTGTATTGAATGTGTTTGAAGTGGTTTCAAGCAAAACGCACGAGGAAAATATGTTTTGGCTTGAGTTCTGCAGAGCTTGCCCTGTTTTGAGCAGAAATGGAGTTTTCTGTGCTTAAGGGTGTTTGAGATGCTATGAGCTCGTGTTTTAGGCTTGGTATAATGTGTTGAGGTTGTTTGAAAATGTTACAAGACTTGGTTTTATCAGATGCAAGAGTTGTGGACCTTTTGCAAGCTTACTTGCTTTTGAAGCAAAAGTGAGTTGACAAAGGCAAAAGCTTGTACAAGCTAGCTCAGGGTCTGCACATAGTTGGTACACTTTTCCTGATATTTGTGGACTTGGTTTGCAGCAAAAGCTTTGGTCCATGGCTCAAGATAAACAAAGTTTGTAAAAACTAACTTTATCAAAGTAGCAATGTTAACTTTTTGCCATTTTTGGAATAACTCCTTGTACAAAGCTTCTAAGATCAGAACAATTCCTTTGTCCAATGTATTTGCATTTAATTAAGGAGTGTGGAAAGGATTAATAACTGTAAAACAAGTACAAGCATGATCCAAACTGATTTGCAAGTTGTAGCAATGTGAAAAATGCCATGGACAAAAGTGAGAAATGGCCATTTTCGTTTCTTCGATTCTACCTAACCATAAATGATCTTGGAGAGTTCTTAGACATTTTGGAAATATTGTAAAATTATCTACAATCCATCTATGAAATGAATTTTGAGATTACACTTGGAACTATGTGAAAAGTTGCCATGAAGATAGGTCAAAATCTTGCCTAAAATAGGGCAAAATTTCACTAAGTTAAAAGTTTTATGGACCCCTATTCACAAAATCATAACTTGAGATCCAAGAATCTTTTGGGAAAACTTTGTGAATAAAAGTTGTAGATGTTGTGTAGGACTACAACTTTCATGTTTGAAGTTTTCTTTGAATCCAATTGAATCATGGTGAAAAAGTTGGGAAAAGTCGGGAAAAAATAAGAAATTTTCATAACTTAGAAAATTTCTAAGTTATGAAAATTTTCAATCTTAAACCCTAATTTCTAAAATTTGGTTTCTTGATGAACAAGTTTCATGTTTTGACACATCTTGATGAAAAATGACCCTTGGCACTTGATTTTGACAAAAAAGTCAAAGTTTGACTTTTCAGTGTATAATTGATTTTTGATTAGTTGACTGGAAAATTCATCTGTCAATCCAATGCTTTTGAGATCTTTTGAACCTTGTGATTAGGTCAAGATGATTCCATTGAGTCCTTGAAACCATGCTTGAACCCAATTTTCCATTGGCTAGGTGAAAAATCAGAAATTTCCCTTCTACAGTCGAAACCCTAATTTTGACCATTTTGCCCTTTTAATGATCTGATCAAATTTCTTGAGGAGTTGTGGTCCAAACTTGATCAAATAGTTCATATCAGCCTATAGTGTTGATGTGGATAAAAAATTATGAGGTTTGAATGTAAACTGGCCACAGTTGACTTTTCCTCAATACAGTTGATTTTTAGGTCAACTGTCCAATTGACTGGGCAAAAATTTGATTCAAGGCTTGAAGCTTGTTATGAGCAATCTTAGAGGTCCAACATGAAGCATGAAAGTCACATTGAGCATTGAAATCCAAAATTTGTTGTGCAAACTCAAACCCTAATTTCAGGTCATCAGTGCAAGGAGATGTCTTGAGCTGAGCAAACCCTAATCCTGTTTGGAGTCCAAAGAGTCTTGTGAGGGGAATCTTGACAAAATGAGAGGGAAAATTTTGGGGTACAACACATACGATGGAAAAGAAGATCCTACGGGTAGGCTATTACTGGTCTACCATGGAAGCAGATTTCTATCAACACTATCGAACCTACCACAAGTGTCAGATCTATGCTACAAGGTGCACATACCTCTGGTTCCTCTGAACGTCTTGACGGCTCCTTGGACCTTTGCTATGTGGGGCATCGATATGATTGGGGAAATCAATCCAACAACCTATAATGGACACCGCTACATCTTGGTGGCCATTTACTATTTCACAAAGTGGGTTGAGGCAGCTTCTTTCGCTTCCGTTACCAAGAATGTTGTCGCCCGGTTCATCAAGCAAAATCTCATCTCTCAGTAAGGTATCTCGGAGAGGATCATCATAGACAATGGTACGAATCTAAACAATACTATGATCACCGACCTGTGTGAGCAATTCAAGATTAAAACATCATAATTCTTCCCCTTACCGGCAAAAGATGAATGGTAATGTCGAAGCCGCAAAGAAGAACATCAAAAAGATCATATAGAAAAGGACAAACACATACAAATACTGGCATGAGATGCTACCATTTTCTCTCCATGGTTATCGTACCATAACACGCACATCAACTGGGGCAACACCCTACTCCCTGGTATATGGCATGGAAGTTGTCTTGCCTACTGAGGTCCAGATCCCCTCTCTGAGAATCATGAAGGATGCAGGGTTGAATAAAGATGATTGGATCCAAACTCAACTTGATCAACTGAACTTGATTGATGAGAAAAGGCTTATTGTTGTTTGTCATGGTCAAATGTATCAAAAATGGATGATCAAGTTGAAAGGGCGGCTTGGGCAAGAAAGGGTATCCCGGTGGGCTGAAAACCCGAAAGGGCGGTCCAGGCAACAATTAGGGAATTAAAAGCGTACGACTATGTCCCGTTGGATCACCTTACAGACAACCTACAAACTCGACGGTTCTGATCAGTTCAATCAACTTCGGACAAGGCAACAAATAGATAATATGCTCAAAGACACGAAGGCTATACCAGAATGGGAACCCCATGGGATTATTTCACATAGCTATCTTTTCTTTGTATCAATTTTTCATTTTTTACGACGGCATTCTCTTACTAGAATGTTTGTCTCATATATACAAAAATACTTACTCAAAGTCAATACAAAGATGTCCCTTTGAAAGTGCAAAACTATCTATTTTTCTTTACTCTTGTGTTTTGTTTACGAAAACGTCCAATGATTTATTTTTGAACATATGCATTTAAACGTAACTACCGTTTACAAATGAACAAAATAGAAAGACAATCACTAATGGCTTTAAGAGATAGGGAAATCTCTCTAAGCTATTTCCATAAAATCCCCCGCAGTGTGCAGTTTAATCCCCAGCGGAACAAAACTTCTAGTTATCAATCCCCAGTAGAAGTCGTCCAATTTCTCAGGATTCCCCAATGGGATTTCACAAGTTGTACACGACATTCCCCTTATAACAGAGTTTATCTCTCTAAAAGGAAATTCATCAACACTTCAACTTCATAACATGAAGACTTGCACTCCATATCCTCAGCAATAGTCGGGGATTTATTTTCCCCAACCAAACAGTAGTGCAGCAGATTAGCTCACATACGCATACATCGCATCCATATATCATAAACATCGATAACACAAATGCATGTATCACAATCTCATTATACCATACATTTCATACAACTTGACTTTGCATATTAGCTAACATTTTACCCTTTTAAGGATAAGGTTAATCAATAGCTACCATTAACAATGTTTAAAAGCTTTTTAGATACAGTTAAGATACGCTCCAGATACGGATGCCATCTCGATACTCATTCAGTTTCAATCTTCAGATACAATTAAGATACGCTCTAGACACGGATGCCATCCTGATAGTCATTCAGATTCAACTTTCAGATACAGTTCAGATACGCTCCAGACACAGATGCCATCCTGATACTCATTCAGATTCAATCTTTCAAATACAGTCCAAATACGCTCCAGACACGGACGCCATTCTGATACTCATTCAGATTCAACTTTCAGATACAGTTCAGATATGCTCCAGACACAGATGCCATCCTGATACTCATTCTGATTCATCTTTCAAATACAGTTCAAATACGCTCCAGATACGAACGCCATTCTGATACTCATTCAGATTCATTTTTCAGATACGCTCCAAACACGGATGCCATCCTGATACTCATTCAGTTTCAGCTTACAGATACGGTTCAACAATATTTTCTGGATGGCATCTACAATCCCATCTCCAACAACTTTCCATCATCCCTCGAAATGGCATCTTTAAGCCCATTCCCTATACCATCAACCTTCACATCACCAAGTGCAAATTTCTGGGCACTCTAATGTCAAATCATCTTCCACCTTCGAGTCACGAATGACAAAACACACCAATCTAACTCTTCAGGCTTAATAAGATTGAACAAGGGCATCTGTTGTACCCCAAAATTTTCCCTCTCACTTATCAAGAATTTGCTCACAAGATCTCCTTTGGCTCAAGACTGCACTAGGGTTGATCAGCTCAAGACACCTCCTTAAGCACTAATGACCAAAATTAGGGTTTGAGATTGCACAAGGATATTTGAACTTACAATGCCCCATATGACTTTCATGGATCATTATGGACCCCCATGATTACTCATGTCAATTTTCAAGCTCTGGATCACACTTTTGCTCAGTCAATTGAGCAGTTGACCTAAAAATCAACTGTATTAGGGAAAAAGTCAACTATGGCCAATTTCCAGTCAAACTTCATAATTTTTTATCCACATCAACATTTTAAACTCATATGTATCATTTGATCAAGTTTGGACCACAATTCCTCAAGAAGTTTGATCAAATCTTCAAAAGGGCAAAATGGTCAAAATTAGGGTTTTGGCTGGGAAAGGGCAATTTCTGATTTTTTACCTAGCAAATGATCAATTGGTTTAAGACATGATCTCAAGAGTCCAATTGCTTAATTTTGACCTAATGACATGGCTCAAAACATTGCTCAAGTCCAATGGATTGACATATGAATTTTCAGTCAACTGATCAAAAGTCAACTGTATACTGAAAAGTCAAACTTTGACTTTTTGTTCAAAATCAAATGCCAAAGATCACAATTCATCAAATCATGTCAAAATATGAAACTTGTTCATCAAGAAATCAAAAATTCAAGATTTCATTTTGAAAAGTTAAAATTTCTAAACTTAGAAATTTTTCTAAGTGTTGGAAATTTCTTATTTTTTTACAACTTTGAGCAAAATTTTCACCTTGATGCAAGAGGATTATGAAGAAACTTTCAACATGAAACTTGTAGATCTCCATGAAATCTACAAATTTTCTTTACACAACTCCTTCCAAAAGTGCTTGGATCTCTGTTAGCTGGAAATTTCGACTAAGGGTTTTTAAGTAAACTCGAATATACTTCAGAATATTCCACTACTTTATTTATGTGAAGCCATAAAGGTTGAGATTCGAATTGAGTAAAATTCGATGGAAAGGTTTACCAAATTCGAATTATTGAATAAAGATTGTTATTCAAAGTGTGGCTATGGTTTCAAACAGTTTTCGACCGTCTTCAGAGATTGGCGCTCAAGATAAGAAGGAGATTCGAATTCAAATATTTTGATCTTATCTGAAAGGACGCGTGGAAGGCTTTGAGTTCGTCGAAGACATGCAAACAATAATGTGGCATTAATTCGTGTAGTAGACCGTTAGGTTCAAAGTAGTATAAATAGTGGCCTTAGTATTTCGATTAGGGGGGTGAACATCTTTGTACAAATTACTCAGAAATTACTCAAAGTACAAAGTGTTAAAGAGAAACGAGTTTATTGAGGATGTATGTATGATAAACCCATTTAATATAAATGCATTTACTTTCTGCAGAATTTCCAGTAACATTTACTTAAGTCTTTTACCATTTGAAGTTTAGAAGCAATTTTACTTTCACTTTATATGCATTTTAATTCGACATTTGAAGCCATTTGTCTTCATATACAAAACATGTTAAAATACAACAATCAAGTTAAAGGATTAATAAAGACACTCGTGTCCTGAGATCAATCTGATCAATCTCGCAAGTAACTGGATCCGTGAAATGATTTGGAAGATCAATGGTTGTTTACCAAAATTCAAGGGTAAACAAATTGGCACACCTGGTGGGACCTGTGTCTTTATCCATCTTGGTTTTAACTTGTTTATTGCATGAGACTGAGAAGTGGAAAACTAGCCAACAATATAAATCCTAGACCAAAAGGACAACACATTAGGGGAATGGCTAACCCACCCGCTAGTGATGTGAAACAAGTTCACCCTCCTGTAGGAGGAAATACCAGCGCTTCGAATACAAACGAAGTGATGACGGCGAGTTAAGGGAATGCAACGATCCCTTCGACAACAAGCATTGTAGTTATACCCCAAAATACAAATGCTTCAACTATATCATCAAACACCCATAACGAACATACCATTGTGTCTATGGCCAATCAAAATCCACCATCAACACCCAGGCCTTCGATAGGTATGTCTAGAACTTTTCCACCAGGATTTACAATCCCAACATTAGATCCTATATATGGTATGCCAACTTCATTCATGATGGGATTTCAAAATAATACGTTGACATACAGCTGTCCCGTAACATCTACTTTATCACCATTGCAAAGATCAGGGTCTGGGATAAACCATATGGCCAGAAACAATTCGCAACCAACCCAAATACCTGCTATCACCACAAATACACAAGCAGTCATAAGGCAATAAATGGATGATAGCAACCACGAGATGTTAGGCATATTGGCCCAACAGATGGGTACGATTTTTAACCCTTTAATTCAAAGCACTACACAAACTAACTTGCAAAATGCCCAAGCAAACCAATAGATGGCAGCGTAAATAGGGCGTCTTGCATATTTCTTTGGTGCGCCCAGAGAAGCAGTTCAACAGCCACCCCTACAGCCCACATGGGTATGGGAGAATCAAGGCATCATATTCTAAGAAGAGCCAACCATAAACCAGGCCCAACCTTTGATTCACCCTGAAGTCGAAGTCCAACAACCAATTCGAAGGGAGGAACCACCCAGACCCTAATAAGCTATCCCTAGGGAGGAACCAGGGAGAAGGGTAGTTTTGGTGAATCGAAACCAAGATGATGATGAAATCCTTCAGGGTTGTCGACAGAATGATATAGTGGGAAACAATAACCTAGCAGCCTTAGTAGAAAGGATTATGGCAAGAAATGGGGTAAACTTAGGAATGTGTAGACCAAATTATACATCCCCTTTGTCAGAATATATTCAACAAACTGAATTGCCAAGGGGATGGAAAGTACCCAAAATCACCAAGTTTTCTGGCGACACTAGCGAATCTACCACATAACATATCGCCAGATACCTTACAGAGGCGGGAGATATAGCAAATAATGAAAATCTAAGGACTAAATACTTCCCTTCGTCACTGACAAAAAATTCTTTGACTTGGTTCACCACCCTCGCGGTGAATTCCATCCATGATTGGACTCGTTTGGAGAGGTTGTTTCATGAAAAAATTTATGTAGGACAAACCAAGATCAGTCTAAGAGAATTGGAAAATGTCAAGCAAAAATTTAGTGAGCCGATAGACGATTACCTCAATAGATTCCGTTTGTTGAAGGCAAGATGTTTCACACAAGTGCCAGAACACGAGTTGGTCGAAATGGCAGCAAGAGGTTTGGACTTTTCTATCAGGAAAAAGTTAGATCCCTATTATTTGAGGGATATGGCGCAATTGGATAATAGGGTTCGACAGGTTGAGCGTTTGAAGATCGAAAAGGCTAGGGCGAAACAAAGTCATAGAAAAGAGAGAGACTGGCTTATATCGAAGCCTTCTCAGACGAAAGAGAAGTCGAAGAGGATTTCTCATAAGTCGAAGAGCACGAAATAGATCTTGTACAGTTGAAGCAAGGACAACCGTACCCTTGCAAAATGTTGACTCCTGCGAATGGGAAAAATCCTGTCGAACCAGAAAGGAGAGAGAAGTTTCCAAGAAAATCTTATACGTTCGACATCACCAAGTGTGATGAAATTTTCGACTTACTAGTTAAAGATGGCCAGATGATAGTGCCCCTTGGTTCTAAAATTCCTCCATTAGAACAACAGAAGAAAAGAGTTTTCTGTAAGTATCATAATTTCTTAGGCCACAAAACCTCACAATGCTTTCTTTTCAGGGATCTGATACAAAAAGCAATTCAGGATAGAAGGCTGAAGTTTGGGGAAAAATCCAAACCTCAAATGAGGATTGATGCTGACCCTATGTAGGTTGCCGAGACCAATTATTTTGAGCCTACTGCCATCAACATGGTGGACATTGCTGAAGTCGAAGGGTTGCAACCAGAACAAAACCAAGGGTCTAACAAAGCCTCAAAGTCAGGGTTTGTTGATGATCTTGTGGCAGAGAAGGAAACAAGTGCTACTGATGGCGCAATGAAGAGTGCAATATAGATCAAGACTATTGATGGTCTTAGGGTCAACTTCGAAGGAATGAAACTAGCTGAGGGTCCAAAATTCAAAGTGAACATGGTGGACCTGAACCAACTCTCCCCGGAAATGGAGGAGATAGAAAAGCGACTCAAAATGGAGAATGAAAAGATGAAGGCAAGCAACCAAAAGGTGAGTTTGGTGGATTACTTATTACATTGCCACTCGAAGAACCCAAAGGGGCTTGTGTGCCCAAGGTGCATCATCATGAATGATCAAGGAGCGGCTGCTACCTACCAAAGGGTCTATCAAGAGAAGGCCAAAAACAACTGGAAAAGGGAGAAGGAACTCTTACCTTACCCCCAGATGGGAGAGAGTCTCATGGGATTCTTAGTTCGTTGTCATAAAATGGGTTCACAAGTTCTTATGTGCCCATGGTGCAACATGCTATATGACGGAAGGACTGCTGAAGCCTACAAAAGGATTCCACACTCTCAGTGTTGGAACAATCAAAGCTGGAGTATGGAACGCTACATCAATAATTCAAGAGGCATTCCCAAAAGGGCAGATAGCCCACACCCTGGGGCATGCAAACAGGCAACATTTAAGCCCCCAGCAAACATGACAACGGGAAAATGGCTGAAAGCAGGACAAAACAGAACTGAGGCCAAAGGAAAGTCGAAGTGGAGAAGCTTTGAAGAAGGTGGACATACTGCATGGGCCTTCAGGAGGAAGTTTCGCTCCAACAATATTACGTGTCGGAGAACTACAAGCGGAAGAACCCCAAGTCTAGGTCCCAATGGAGGCGACACCAAAGAAACAAGAAAGCCCAAAGGGAGCTTACAAACAAAGAAGTTGGTGAGTCAAGCACCAACCAAACTTCGACTGTCCCAACAATGGAAAAGAAGTTCCCAACAGGGAGGAAACTTCTCTCTCCTACCAAGATGAAGGTCCCTGTCGAAGGGGACTGCAACGAATTGGCCAGCAATGGGCTAGTAGATGATGAAGATATGTCAACAGATAGCTTCAATTCTGATGGAGAATCTTCTTTGCAAATAAATTGCAATGTGGTTTCTATCTTACCACATAAGTATGACCAGGTTACTGAGGTCTAAGACTCCGAAGAGGCTGACGAATTGGAAATGACAAAACACAAACCTGTATGTTACTATGTCATGAATAATGGCGTCGTTGAAGAGTATAATACCTTCTTCGAAAGGCCAGATACAGGTATGAAAAACCACCTTAAGCCTTTATTTATTAGGGCTAAAATTGAACAGGTGGGCATCAACAAAGTTATGGTGAATTGGGGCAGCAGTGAACTTGATGCCTCAATTCCTATTGAAGAGGATTGGAATGTTCGACACCAACATCAAACCACACAACATGGTGTTGTAAAACTATGAAGGCAAAATAGGACAAACTCTAGGAGTGGTCCAAGTAGAATTAACTATAGGTACTATAACAAGGCCCACCATGTTCATGGTAATTGCGGCGAAGACGAATTACAATCTTCTTCTAGGCCGTGAGTGGATACATGGAATCGGGGCATTTCCATCCTCAATGCACCAAAGGGTGGCAATATGGAGAGATGATGGGATTGTCGAAAACATAGAAGCAGACTAAAGCTACTTCATGGATGAGGTTAATCATGTCGATAGAAGGAATTTCGACAGGAACTTGGCCAACATTGGGCCATGCGCTGCAGCGGAAGGTGCATTAACACCAAGTAATAATGCAATGTATTTCCTTACCCTTCACCCAACACATGGATTTTATTGGGACAAGGAAAACATGGGACCTGACGAAGACGTGCTTGGAGTCCTAGGAATGCGACCAACTGGCTGGGAAAACGAAGACTATGTCCATGTCTGAGTCTTCTTACTTCAAGAAGATTTCGGCCTATTTGGCTGAAAATAGGATGAAAACGGCTTTGGAAGCCAAAGTTAAAATTATGGCTGTTGAAGCCAAGGCTGAAGGGATTCACAACAAGGGGATAGGAATTTTCTTCAAACCTGAACCACCTGACGAAGACACACTTGTCGAAGACAAAGACCAAAGGCTTGATGCCATCTATGATGATGAGCCTTTGGGGTTCGAGAAGGATCCAGCAGCATCCAACATGAAGATGCTGGCGCAAGACCCTCTCGAGGAAGTGGATCTAGGAGATGGAACTCAAAAGAGGCCAACTTATGTCAGCGCGAAATTGAACCCAGAAGTAAGAGCATAAGTGATCCAATTTCTCAAGGAGTATAAAGATTGTTTCGCCTGGGACTATGACAAAATGCCTGGTTTAAGCAGGGAACTGGTCGAATTGAAGCTGCCAATAAAGGATGGCAAGAAGCCCATCAAGCAAAGCCCAAGGAGATTCACGCCAGAAATCCTGTCCAAAATAAAAGAGGAAGTCAAAAGACTCCTACGTTGCAAGTTCACCAGGACCACAAGGTATGTCGAATGGATAGCTAATATAGTTCATGTAATTAAGAAAAACGGTTCTCTTAGAGTATGCATAGATTTTTGTGATTTAAATTCAGCTACTCCTAAAGATGAATACCCAATGCCTATGGCTGAAATATTAGTAGATTCTGCTGCTGGTTATGAATACCTTAGTATGTTAGATGGTTATTCAGGATACAACCAGATTTTTATTGCAGAAGAAGATGTGCCAAAGACAACATTTCGATGGCTTGGCGCAATAGGCACCTATGAATGGGTGGTTATGCCCTTTGGCCTAAAAAATGTTGGGGCAACCTATCAAAGGGCAATGAATTCAATACTCCATGATTTCATCGAGACCTTTATGCAGGTGTATATTGATAACATAGTAGTGAAATCTATATCAGGGCCAAGCCATTTGGATCACCTTCGACAATCATTCGAAAGAATGAGAAATCATGGCCTAAAAATGAATCCCCTTAAGTGTGTATTTTTTGTGCAGGCAGATGATTTTCTGGGCTTTATGGTACATAAGAACGGTATAGAAATCAACCAAAACAAGACAAAGGAAATTTTGGAGGAAAAGGCGCCATCGACAAAGAAAGAGTTGCAATCACTCTTAGGAAAGATAAACTTCTTACGAAGGTTTATATCCAACCTAAGTGGTCAAACTCAAGCCTTTTCCCCACTCTTACGATTAAAATAAGAGGCCTTTGTCTAGAACGAAGGACATCAGGAGGCATTCGAAAGGATCAAGCAATACTTGTTGCATCCACCAATTCTTTCACCTCCAAGAAGAAACAAGTGCATGAGATTGTACATTTCAGCTTCAGACAAAACGATCGGAAGCATGTTGGCCCAAGAAGATGATAATGGTGCCGAAAGAGCCATTTACTACTTAAGTAGGGTCTTAAATGACGCAGAAACTAGATATAACAATATAGAAAAGATATGTCTTTGTCTATACTTCTCATGTACAAAATTAAAATATTATATAAAGCCAGTTGATGTTTTTGTTTCTTCACACTTTGGTGTTATTAAACATATGTTGTCCAAACCAATTTTGCACAATCAAATTGGTAAATGGGATTTGGCTTTAACGAAGTACTCTTTAACGTTCATGCCTTTGAAAGCAATGAAGGGGAAAGTAGTCTCTGATTTCATTGTCGACCATGCAGTGGTCAGAATATCCCAAAACTTTGTGGAACCAGAACCGTGGAAATTATTCTTTGATGGCTCTGCACATAAAAATGGAACTGGGGTTGGAATCTTGATTATCTCTCCAGATCAAATTCCAACAAAGCTCAAGTATAAGATAACTGGTTCTCGTTGCTCAAACAATGAAGCAGAGTATGAAGCACTCATAGCAAGACTTGATACTTTATTGGAATTGGGGGCAACTAGAGTCGAAATAATGGGAGATTCTGAGTTAGTAATCAAGCAAATTACCAAATAATACAAGTGCATAAAATAAAACTTGATGTTCTACTTTGTGATGGCAAATAGGCTTCTTCAAAAGTTCGAATACGTAGACATCAAGCACATCCCCAGACTAAAGAATCAAGAAGTAAATGATTTGGCTCAGATAGCTTCAGGATATAAAGTGTCGAAGGAAAGACTAGAAGGCCTAATCGAAGTACGTGGTAAGGTACTAGCAACTAAACTTTCTCCGAGAGATTTAAATAATTCAAGGTTAAGTTATGTGAATAATGCATATTTTGAGGTTTTAGACATAGATAGTTTAGCAGATACAGATTGGAGAAGTCCAATAATAAACTATTTGAAGGATCCAACAGTGGATGCAGAAAGAAAAGTAAAATATAGAGCCTTGAGTTATGTATTAATAGGCAACTAATTGTTTAAGAAAACCCCAGAGGGAGTTTTATTAAAATGTTTAGGGGGGAATGAGGCTTACATAGCACTATCCAATGTACATAGTGGGGCATGTGGAGCACATCAAACGGGTCACAAGATGAAGTGGCTGTTGTTTCGATATGGTATGTATTGGCCAACAATCTTGAAAGATTGTATAGATTTCACCAAGGGATGCCAAGAATGTTAGGTTCATGCAGGAATTCAACATGCTCCTGCGAGTGAACTTCATTCAATTATCAAGCCATGGCCTTTTAGGGGTAGGGCATTGGATCTGATTGGTGAAATAAAACCATCATCGTCAAAAAAACAGAAATACATTTTGGTAGGAATAAATTATTTCACAAAATGGATAGAAGCAATACCTCTGGTGAATGTCGACCAAGAAGTTATTATCGAATTCATACAGAAGCATATTGTGTATAGATTTGGAATCCCAGAAACCATTACAACTGATAAAGGATTAGTGTTTACTGGTCAAAAGATGTAGGAGTTTGCTAAAGAAATGGGTTTCAAATTGTTAACATCGACACCTTATTATGCACAAGCCAATGGGCAAGTTGAAGTAGCTAATAAGGTGATCATAGGGCTAATTAAAATACATGTGGGAAGAAAGCCAAAAAATTGGCACAAAACCTTAAATCAAGCTTTATGGGCCTGTCGAACATCTCCCAAAGAAGCAACAAATACAACTCCATTTCGTCTAACATTTGGGCATGATGCAGTCTTGCCAGTAGAGATTTATTTACAATCAATCAGAATTCAAAGGCAAAATAAGATTCCTTCAGATCTCTATTGGGAAGCAATGATGAATGAACTAGTAGATTTGGACGAAGAAAGACTGTATGCTCTAGAAGTCTTGAGAAGACAAAAAGAAAGGGTAGCCAGAGCATACAACAAAAGGGTTAAGGGTAAAAGCTTTTCGAATGATGATTTGGTTTGGAAAGTAATTTTTCCAATGGATAGGAAAAATAAGTCGTTAAGAAAATGGTCCCCACATTGGGAAGGCCCATTTAGAATCATCAGAACCTTTACTAATAATGCCTACGAAATTGAGGAACTGGAAGAAGACAAGAGGATCTTAAGAATTAATGGTAAGTATTTGAAAAAATATAAGCCTTTCATTCAAGATCTGGAGATTTCGACAGAATAACAAAGATAAAATAACAAGTAACAGGGCCAAACATGGTATTCGAGTGCCAAACTGGCTTTGTTCGAAATTACAACATAAGGCTTTTTGGCCTATACAAGTTATCAGAAAGGTAGGTTGGTCTTCATCTTATCATATTTAGCCCTGGAAAAGCATAGCCTGCAGACAATGGAAGCTTTTGCAGTTCTAAGAGTAGTTACTTCGCCTTCTAAGCTCCTAGCTTCATCAATACATTGGATGATTTGGTTCAGCTCTTCACTGGCTCCGTCATTTTTCTCTGCTTCAAGAGCCTGATGATGTTTTTCAGCCTAAAAAATTTTCTCTGCAGCTCTTCAATCTGCTTTCTCCAGAGGACAATAGAAGAAGAAATCTTGTCTTGCTCCTTTTGGGCAAGTTCTTTGGCTTTCTCGCGCTTCTCAACATTGTCTAATAACTCAAAAGCTTGTGCCCACTTCAAGTCTTGAAGTTTTTTCTTCTCCGTGAGTTTGGAGTCCACATATTTCTCTCTGAGAAAGTCATATTCCAAGTTATTGATAAGCGTGATCAAATCAATCAGAACCTCAGCAATCTCAGGGGGACATTTCCCCAAATTGACTTTATGGATCAACTTCCTCATAACGATACCTGGAGTTGTGTTTGTCTTAACCAGTTAAGTTAAATCTGCCCCAAAGACGGTGTCTTTGATTTTTTGAAGCAATGCTTCATTGGATTCGCCAGTCGAAGTTTCACTTGAAGTAGTAGTTAGGCTGGGGCAAGGACTTGCTGCCATTACGTCTTTTCTGGATCTAAAAAGTATGATATACTGCATAGGGTTTGTCTTCTTCAAAATCTCCATTTCTTCGATGGAAGGAAGAGCATCTTCAGTAACTTTGGAGTTGGGAGGTTTTGCTGTAGGATCCTCAGTTTCAGATAAAGTTGGAATGTTTTGGATTTGTTGGTTTTGGTTCTCAGTGTCATCCATGTTGTTATCTTCGTGCGGAATGACGTCATCTTTATCAGCATACTCATTGGCATCACTATTAGATTCTTCTTCATTAGATTTCCCCCTATCAGCCTTCGGGGAAGCATCAACAGATGGAGTATCGTCTGAACTAGCTTGAATAGGCTCCCCTTGAGCAACAGTATCAGTTTATTCGTCCGTTATTGTTTCTCGTTACGGTTTCTGCGATGATTGAGGGGAATCAGGGTCCTCTATTTGGAGATCTTTCATATGCACATCAGTGGTTGAGCCTTTGTTTGAGAGTTTCGCTGAGGAAAGTGGGATAGATGGTGTGCTGGCGTTGTGAGGAACCCCATGCTGAACTGGAGATTCACTAAGGGTGATTGGTTGTTCCTGCGAATTGAAACATGGGTTAAAATCTTATTGATTTTAAAGTTTACTTAAAAAGGAAATTTTATAAAAGTCATTACCTTTGTTCCCTCAGCCCCAGGACTGGAGTTATCACTTTCCATTTCTTTAAGTACTCGGGCTACAAGTGTGGCCACATTATCTTTTTTCTTTTTTGGACTTGGAAGGAATTGGTTTTTGGTACAAGTTTCCTTCAAAGGAGAACTTGCAGTGGAGGATTTTATTTTCTTCGTCTTCTTTTTGGCTTTGGTAAGGTCTGCAGATGGCATGGTGTTGGTTTTTTCAGGTGTCGAGGTGGACTCGCTTATTAGTTTTCTCTTTTTTGAAGTCAATGGAGGTTTTCCGGTATCCGAAAACAAAAATGAAAAACCACAAATCAATGCATGATTCAACAAGTATGTAAAAAATAAGTAAAAAGTATAAGCTTACCTTGTTGGTCTTGCTAACTTCTCTAGCCGCTTCAGAAATGCTAGTTGTCAAAGGCTTTGGTATTGGGGCTGCTTGTGCAGACCCTGTCGATGTAGTAGCCTTCACCACTTTGGTGTGCTTTCTCTCAATAACTGTAAAGGGAGCGATGGTTAGAGATTATTTCGAAGAAAAGAATTAAATTCGAAGTAACCAAGGAGTCCATGGTTTCCAAACCTTCACTTTCTGGAGTGTCCATCCTGACATGTTTTAAATCCAGATGAAGGAATCCTTTGAAACTATACAAACTATGGTTGGTCGCAACCACTCGTTTTTCAAGCTTAAGTGCATCTTGCCTCATGACTTTAAAATCCTCTTTCACCGATAACCATGGTGGATAAGGTAGATACCAGGCCAAAGCGAAGTCCGCTGTAGGAAATCTTGGAAAATTTGGAGGCTCTAATTGAAAAGCCATGTCATATTTGTCCTCGGGTTTGACATACAAAGGTATGCACAAACGTGGGAGTTTCGCTGTAAGTTTTTCTTTCAAGGTCACAGATGAGTCTCGAATGGTTCGACCAAGATCCCTGGGATTGTAAAAAGTTTCAAAGTATTTTTGGAATGCATGGATCTCCTTGATGTGTCGTTGCATACATTTCTTCGTCTTGTCCGGTACAGAAGCAAAGGCTTTTGTTAGATGTTTTTGGAAGTCTTTGATGCCGTACATGCTAGAGGAATAATATTCTTGCCACCAGTCTTCAAAGTCTTTAGTGCAGTAGTATGAAGGGGTAAAGGGAACAAGAGTGATGTGGAAAAGGCATGTGAATTTGCTAATCATACTTTGGGATTCAACATTATTAAAGTTCACCCCCCTGTGGAAAATACCACTCTTGTTATGATATAATGGTTCTGGTAGAATCTGCCAAAGGTCAAATTGTCTTGCTACGAAGTTTGGCTGGTAGGTGAGCAGAATATTCTGGGTTTTCTCAGGCATAATCCTGGTAAGGAGAAGTCTAGGAGTAAGAAAGGCTTCCCAGATTTGAAGGGATTCCACCTGTTGCTCGGTCGAAAGATTCAATAATGGTCTGGTAAACCATTCTGGGCCATGACTTGTCGTAGAAAAAGGAGCCATCGAAGGAGTGTATTTGTGCCTCCTCGCAAACATCATAAGGTGTCAGGGGTCAGTTGACCTAGTCTAATTCCTTCAATAGTCCTATTCTCGACCTCAGGATTAACTTCCTTAATAGTGTTGTGGGTTGAAAGAGAAAGTTCGAATGTGGCGTTCAACCACAATTGCAACAACCAATAAGGTCCAGCTAGGAGGATGTTGGTTTGGGGTTTGAATTCTTTCAGTCTCAAAGAAGCCTCCCCAAGACTTTCATAGAGTCCAGCGAGAATCAATTCTCTCAAGCAAATGTTTCGACCGACATGCAATTGATTAGCAAGGGTCAAGAATCTCCTAGCGACTTGGAGAGACTTGCAGCAAAAAACACACCTTGAAAGCCACAACGCATGGAAAGCAATGTGCTCTTGATCATTGACTTCATCTGTGGTTCCTATGTAATGATCCATATAATTGTTATATGTGGGAGAAGTTTTGCTGAAATCAATGGTATCCTCACTATCGATTGTTGGATTGAAAGTCTCTCCAGTGGGTCGAAGCCTAGTGATGGCAGCAACGTCGAAAAGGGTTGGGGTAACCATACCACAAGGAAGGTGGAACGTGTTAAAAGTACTTTCCCAGAAGTACAACGAAGCCGTCAACATCAATTGACAATATTCAGGACCATATTTCGACAGATGAATTAAGTCGAAAATCCCTAATTCCTTCCAGATAGTTAGCTTTACTTTTTATACCCTAGCTAACAAACCTAAATACTTTTGGTCGTCTTTCGAAGGACCTGATCTAAAGGGGCGTGATACTTCAGTAACAAAGTCTAACTTTAAAGGAATTTTTATTAGTTCCTTTTCTTCCCGGGGAAGGTTCTTTTGAACATCCTGTTCATCATTTGCCTTAGTTTTTATGACTACATTAGTCTTGGTAGCAATGGTTTTGGTGGAATGGTGAGATGGAAAAAACTTTTTTAGTTTAGGTAATTTCTCTATACCAAGGACTGGACCCATAAACCCTAATGTTTTAGAGGCAAGAGTAAAAGGAATTAATACCTGTGAAGAATATATGGCTATCTGTTCATTCTTCAAAGATAGTGTTAGGACGAATTCTTGGTTCCCAATCATTAATGGTGCTGATATTTGAAGAAGGGGTTGAGAGGCAGCATTGTCTTTGTTTCGTCTACCCTTTTCAGATTTAGTTTTGCTTTGGGACGCCATTGATGCAGATAAGAAAAAATTGTTAAGAAAGTTTTGCTGAAGATTTGAGAAAGAAGAAGCTTGAAAGTTGAATAAGATTGAAAAAAGGAAAAAGAGATTAAAAATATTACTTATATGGAAGAAAGTGAACCTTTTTGGTGAAAGAGAAAATTAAATTTATCAGGTTAGTGGGACACGTGTAGCATGATCCTGCATGCTGATGGACGGTTTTTGTGAGTTCCAAGACAGAAACTAGTCATTGTAGCTAATGATGGAATTTATAGATACTCATGCTGTGATTTAACATTTTGAGATTAAAGATCATCATGAGGATGGCGTCAGAGTAGTTGAAAGATTGACAACACGTTCAGGGAGTCGAAATTTTGAAGAGGTTACAAAAAATATGCATTTCTTATTTCGAAATGAATATTTCTTGGGGGAATTTTGTTAGCTGGAAATTTTGACTAAGGGTTTTTAAGTAAACTCGAATATACTTCAGAATATTCCGCTACTTTATTTATGTGAAGCCATAATGGTTGAGATTCGAATTGAGTAAAATTTTTTGGAAAGGTTTACCAAATTAGAATTATTGAATAAAGATTATTATTCGAAATGTGGCTATGGTTTCAAACAGTTTTCGACCGTCTTCAGAGATTGGCGCTCAAGATAAGAAGGAGATTCGAATTCAAATATTTTGATCTTATCCGAAAGGACGCGTGGAAGGCTTTGAGTTCGTCGAAGACATGCAAACAGAAACGTGGCATTAATTCGTGTAGAAGACTGTTAGGGTCAAAGTAGTATAAATAGTGGCCTTAGTATTTCGATTAGGGGGTGAACATTTTTGTACAAATTACTCAGAAATTACTCAAAGTACCAAGTGTTAAAGAGAAACGAGTTTATTGAGGATTTACGTATGATACACCCATTTAATATAAATGCATTTACTTTCTGCAGAATTTCCAGTAACATTTACATAAGTCTTGTACCATTTGAAGTTTAGAAGTAATTTTACTTTCACTTTATATGCATTTTAATTTGACATTTGAAGCCTTGTCTTCATATACAAAACATGTTAAAATACAAAAATCAAGTTAAAGGATTAATAAAGACACTCGTGTCCTGAGATCAATCTGATCGATCTTGCAAGTAACTGGATCCGTGAAAGGATTTGGAAAATCAGCGGTTGTTTATCAAAATTCAAAGGGTAAATAATCTCAAGTTATAATTTTAAGAACACATGGTCATGAAACAAAACAATTAGTGAAATTTTGCCCTAATTTGGTCAGGATTTTGACCCAACTTCATGGAACTTTTTCATATAGTTCTAAGGGGAATTTTCAAAAGTGATTCAAAGATGGGTTGTAGAGCACATTACAAGATTTCCAAAATGTCCAAGAACTCCTTGAGATCATTTATGAGTAGGTAAAATCGAAGAGATTAATTTAGGGTTTTATCACTTGAATTACAAGTCATTTTGTGATGAACAAGATTCAAAATTCAAACTTATGTTGCATAACCTCTACTTTGCAGGCCTCAAACTTGTTAGGCACTCCATAATTAATTGCTTGCACAACTGTTAGAGGTCTCATTTCAAGCATTCAATGCAAGGCCATGCTTTATATCCATTTTGGGAGGAAAGTGCACATTGCCATTTTAGTAAAGTGGTTTTATTGCACAAAACTTGTTCTTTAGCCTTACAATTTCTTTCTTCTGATCATACAAGTCCCATAACTCAAGAGAAACTTGTTAGACACTTACAATCACTCAGCCCATGCTTGTACTTCCTTTTGAAATTTGTTTTCCCACTTTTCTTCAAAATCAAGTAACCTAGTAATTAGCTTGTAACTTGTACTTATGACTTTGAAAACCACTCAAGACCTTTTGTTTATACATACACAAGTTATTTGCCACAAATCCCACGCATGCTTAAGCCCTGAAAACACCAAGAACACAGAATCACCAAAAACACTTCAAAACTTGCCATTTCTGAGTTTTGAATCCAATCTCCAAATTTACTCGTGCGTTTCTTGGCCTTTTACTTTCAGAAGCTTCTAAACAACATACATAAACAATCCCAACACCTGCAGCACCACTGTAACACCTCCATCATCATCCACCATTTTCAAAAACAACACCTTGCACCTTGACTTCTCCAAAAATCCTCAGGCACTTTCAGCTCAATCTAAGCATCACAGTAGCTTCATGGGAACTTGAGGAAGCTAATCCAATCATTGGAACTCACTGAAAGCAACTCAAACTCCAAACACGATACCATCTTGCAAGGTATGTTTTCTGACTTTTGAACTCTTCATACATGCATCATTAATGGTTTATTTGTGAATGAGCAATGTAGATATCATTGCCCTAAAGCTAACAATGTCCATAGTTTTCATTTATATTGCTTGAGCTTAGAGAATTTTAGGATTGAAGTTTCTGAAATTTTTAGGGTTCAGATTAAGGCCATTAAAATTCATGCTTATCTTTGATCTATAATTTTATTATTTTGCATTTCTGAAATCGTGAGGAAATTTGCTACAAGTTTCCTGTTTACACTTTTCATTTTTGTTGAGAATTGATTGAGATACATAGGCTTTGGCTGGGAGTGAGGTTAAAGATGAAGTTCAGGCCATGGACTTGTTTACAATCATATATTTGTTGCTTTGATTATATAAACGGATGTATAGCCACCCCAATGATAGAAGCGCGCGCCTTTGACTAGAGGGACTTGGGTTCGAGCCCCAGTGGTACCCTTTTGGATTTTTTTCATATTTTTTGCATTCTGACTCTTTTTTTAGTAGCGCTGGGCCTCCCTTGGGCCTTTATGTTTTTTTTTCTTCTTGTTGCTGACCCCCCTGTTGGCTATTTACACCCTGGCCCATATTTCTTTTTCTTTTTCTTATTTTTATTTAATTGTTTTCTTAAATATTTTTCTAATACTAAAAAAATCAGAAAAATATAAAAATATTAGATTTATATTTTGACTTAGTTTATTTATTTTTTTACACAAAAAATTATTTTATTTAATCATACTTTATTTTATTTTACTAATTGTTTTTGTAAATTTAATTAAAAAAACTAGGGTTTTTGTTATTTTCTTTTACACTAGTAAAATATTATTTTAATATAAAAAGACCAAAAATATTTTATAATACTATAAATTATTTTTAAGACAAAAAATACCAAAAATATTCTTCTTACATACTTAATTTCCTTTTTAATCAATTAATAGATTAGGATTTTATTTAAAATATTTTCCTAGTAAATTCAGGTTTTACTTTTTTACTAATTTAATTAATTATTTTCTTTTAGTTAATTAGGTTAAAACAAAAAAACCTTTTCCTAAAAAATCCAAAAATATCCATTTACTTTACATTTACATTCTTGTATATTTATTCATTTTTGTATATTATTTATTTCAATTCTTGTACAAATTCAATATGGTTGTAATAGATAATTAGGCTTTATTTTCTTGCAATCCCCATTTATAATTTGTACACCCCCTCCCACAAGTGTATTAATAGCATAGTAATTTTAAATTCCGCAATTTATCACTTTATATACAAATGCTAGTAATTAGAGTTTGTATGGAAAGACTAAAAACAATCAATTAGAAAACCCTAATCAAAGACAAAACCAAGCATGAAAACAATACACTTGCACACAAGCACCCCTAGGGTAAATCCACTCGGTTTCCTTACCAAATGACCATATTATGCATGTGAGGTATCTTAGCAAAAACAAGAAAAATATAAGATCATCGTCTCTCGATGACGCTATCCATGATGCCTTTCAAATGTTCTTAGTCCTTAAAAGAGAATGCTAAGATACCTTGCAACATTGCTAATCATGGTTATACGATGACCCACACACGTCCCGTTTACATCAAAAGATAGGGTTACTTACCAAATCAATGGTAAGATAACAATGTCAAAGGAAAAAGGAAATGAACATGAAATACTTTTGAGTAGGTAGAATGCTCCTAGTTACTTGCTCACTTTCAAAACAAAACATCCTTGCTATTTTCAAAACAAACACCTACACTTTCAAAACATCTTACAAACTTGAAAACATTTTCAAAAGATCAACATATTTGTATACATTCTTACGAACGAGAATCATTACAAAGTTTGCCTAAACAATGGCCTCTTTACAAAATACTTTCAAAAACCACACAAAGCACAATTTCAAACAAAAGCAAGTGATCTAGAAAGTAACTAAGAGCCCATGGAAAACCATGGATGAAAAGGGTGCTAATACCTTCCCTTTTCATAATCTACCCCCCGAACTCAAGAAATAATTTCAAAGGTCTTTCGTGTGCTTTTTCACATTTCCTTTTGGATAAAAGAAAAGTCGATGGTGACTCTTGTTAACTGCAACATTTGCGATAAAACGCAAAACACCCAAGTCAGTTCTCCCAACGTATCACACCTGGCCCATTAGCATTTTTTGAAAACAAAAATAAATAAAAAAGGTTTTGGGCTGCGTGTATATAAGAAAACATGGGGGGTGATCTTCAGCAAAAATGCTAAGCCCAGGGGGTTAAGGCCCAAGTGCTGCCTGATTCAACGAAAAGAGAAATGAAAAAAATTGTGAAAATTGCAAAAGGTCTTGCTAGGGTTCGAACCCAGGACCTTCTAATACACGCGCGCTTCTTGTACCACTGGGGTGGCCTGTTTAATCCGTTCATATAATAAAAGCATAAATATATATATTAGAAACTGCTTCCTAAAGACAACTTCATCTTCAACCTCGCGCCTAGCCAGACCACCTGCAACTTTCTCATTTCTCAACAAAAATGGAAGATGACAACATGAAAGTTACTGCATTTTTACTCACAAATCTAACCATGTAAATAACTAATTCTATAAGTCAAAGATGAATGAGAATTTCTTTGGCCCTAATTTGAACCCTAAAAATTTCAGAAACATCAACTTTAAAATTCTCTAAGCTCAGACCTAATAAATGCAAACTATGGATATGTACAGCTTCGTAGCAATGAGGTCTACATTTTACCTTCACAAAGTAAACATTAATGATGCTTGTATGAAAAGTTCCAAGTTGAGAAAACTTACCTCAAAACTAGAAACCGTGTATGGAGTTTGAGCTACTTTCAATTAATTCTAGTGATTGGGTTAGCTTCCTCAAGGTCCCAGGAAGCTAATGTGATGCTTGGCTTGAGCTGAAAGTGGCTGAGGAGTTCTGGAGAAGTCAAGTTGCAGACCCCTGTTTTTGAAAATGGAACTTGATGATGAAGGTGTTACAGTTGGGCAAAAGGACTTTGGATGGCTTTTATTTGATGTTTAGAAGCTTTAGGAACCAAAAGGCTTGGATATGCACGAGGGAAATGTAAGTTTCAAGTTTTTGGTCAGATTGTGCAACAATGGAGTTTTTGTGTTTGATTCTGAGTTCTATGGAGTTTGAGGGCTTATGTATGCGTTTATCAGCTTGTAAATAGTATCTCCATTTATATAGGATAGATTTTGAGGTTTGAAATGATCAGAAACAAAGAATCACATGTTGTGAGTTCTTGACTTGTTTTTGAAGTTATATTGACAAACATGGTTTCAATGCAAGGTACATGTCTTGTAGGGTGGCTAGCAACTTTAAACATGTTTGTTTTGAGTTTATAGAGTATCCATGTGCAGAAAGAACAAGTGCAAAGCTCCATACAAGTTGACTTTGTGATTAAAGTCAGTTTTCAAGAATAACAATGGTGCCTTTCTTCCAAAAATGAAAATGCAACTTGGATAATGGTTCAAATGCTTGGACAATGGCTCAATATGTTTTGTAAATAATTAATTAAGGAGCAAAACACAAGTTAGAAACCATCAAAGTGAGATTATGTAGCATGGCTATGTGATTTGGTCCATTGTGCATCACAAATTCTGCCTTGTAAAACAACTTAAAACCCTAACTACTTGCCTTTGATTCTCTTTTCTAAAAAATGATCTCAAGGAGTTCTTGGACATTTTGGAAAGCTTTTAGTGTGCTCTACAACCCCTAGTTGAATCACTTTTTCAAAATTCAATTGGAACTATGTGAAACTTGGCCCGGAAGTTAGGTCAAAATCCTGACTAAAATGCTCAAAATTTCACTAGGTGTTTTAGTTTCATGAACATGATTTCATGGATTAATAACTTGAAACACATAAATTTCTAGGAGGAGTTGTGTTCAGAAATGTTTTAGATATCATTGATATCTACAACTTTCATGTTGAATGTTTCCTTTGAATCATCTTGCATCATGGTGAAAAATTGTCTCAAAGTTGTGAAAAAATATGAAGTTTTCAACACTTAGAAAAATTTCTAAGTTTGGAAATTTTGACATTTCAAAATGAAATCTTGACTTTTTGATTTATTGATGAACAAGTTTGATATTTTGACATTTTTTTATGAATTTTGATCTTTGACACTTGATTTTGACCAAAAAGTCAAAGTTTGACTTTTTAGTGTACAGTTGACTTTTGATCAGTTGACTAAAAATCAACTATCAATCAATTGATCTTGAGGGAAGTTTTGAGTCATAACATTAGGTAAAAATTATGCATTTGAAACCATGAGATCATGTCTCAAACCAATTAACTATTTTCTAGGTCAAAAATCAGTAATTGCCATTTCTCAGTCAAAACCCTAATTTTGACCATTTTGCCCTTTTGATGATCTGATCAAATTTCTTGAGAAATTATGGTCAAAACTTGAGCAAGTGACATATATGAGTTCATAATGTTGACATTGATAAAAAATTATGAAGTTTGACGGTAAATTGACCATAATTGACTTTTTCCCCAATACAGCTGGTTTTTAGGTCAACTGATCAATGGACTGAGCAAAAATGTGATCCAAGACTTGAAACTTGACATGAGAAATCTTGAGAGTCCAAAATGATACATGAAAGTAATATGAGACATTAAAAGTTCATTTGTCCTTGTGCAATATCAAACCCTAACTTTCAGTCATCAGTGCTTAAGGAGGTATCTTGAGCTGATCAACCCTAGTGCAGTCTTGAACCAAAGGAGATCTTGTGAGAAATTACTTGATAAATGAGAGGGAAATTTTGGGGTATAACAGCTGCCCCTGTTCAATCTTCTTAAACCTGAAGAGTTAGATTGACGGATCCGCCATTCATGACTTGAAGGTGGAAGATGATTGAACACTAGAGTGCCCAGAAATTTGCACTCGAAGATGAATTATAAATGGGCTAATAGATGCCATTTGGGGGAATGGTGGTAAAAATTGGAAGAAATATCATTAAAAATCTCTTGTTGATTCATACTAAAACTTGATGTTTTACCTGTGAAAAAAAGAGTTAGTAAAATGCATATGTATGCAGGATGTTCACTAGAGGTGGTATTATGCTAAATGCATCTTGTATGTACATGCTATGATGTATGAATGTGAGATGTATCTGGGAAAATAAATCCCTGACTGTCGCTGAGGAGTTTTGGGAAGTTGAATCCCGGATTACCGTTGGGGATGGAGAATATACATATCTTCAAACTTTGTTGAAAGGATGCTTCCGTTGAGGAATATCTCTTGAATGTCAGCTGTTATCTGGTCGGATCCAGGCTTCACAACTTGCTGAGAAAGAGGAAGTCCACTGCTATCTGGTAGGATCCAGGATTCACGGTAACTTTCTGGGGAAGAGATAAATTAACTGTTATCTGGTCGGATTCCAGGCTTTGTAGAAAATTTCTTGAAATTGAACTATCATTTGGGTCGGGTCCAGGCTTTACAATAACTCGTTGAGGATAAGGAAGTCAATTGTTATCTAGTCGGATCCAAGATTTGCAGTAACTTTGAAGTGGTAACTAACTATCTGGTCGGGTCCAGGTTTCATGGTTTTTGGAAAGTTATACTATTATCTGGTCGGGTCCAGGCTTCACAGTGTCTCTCTGAGGATCACAATTGATTGTTATCTGGTCGGGCTCCAGGTTTTCACAATAACTCGCTTGAAAACTGACATCTGGTCGGGTCCAGGCTTTACAGATTTTTGAGGTTGATAAGGTTAATTGTTATCTGGTCGGGTCCAGGTTTCATAATAAATTGCCTGAAAACTGGCAACTGGTCGGGTCCAGGCTTTGCAGATTTTTGAGGTTGATGAGGTTATATGTTATCTGGTCGGGTCAAGGTTTCATAATAAACTGCTTGAAAACTGACATCTGGTTGGGTCCAGGATTTGCAGATTTCTGAGGTTGATGAGGTTAATTGTTATCTGGTCGGGTCCAGGTTTCATAATAAACTGCTTGAAAACTAACATTTGGTCGGGTCTAGGCTTTGCATATTTCTGAGGTTGATGAGGTTAATTGTTAGCTGGTCGGGTCCAGGTTTCACAATAAACTATTTGGGGATTTGGTTGCTATCTGGTCGGGTTCCAGGTTTCACAATGAATTTCTGAGGGTAATTGCTATCTGGTCGGATCCAAGCTTCACAACAACTTGTTGGGGTAGAGGCAAACTCTACTGGGGAAAAGAAGTTAAACCTTGGTTTGGTTGAGTCCAGGTTCTTCTATATTTTGAAGAGTTAAACTATTATCTGGTCGGGTCCAGGCTTTAGTAACTCAAACTGTTATCTGGTAGGGTCCAGGTTTCAACAACTTACTGGGAATAGTATCAAGCTCTATTGGTGAAGAGGAGTTTTGCTAGTGATTTTGTAGGAATTAAACCGTTATTCGGTCGGGTCCAGGTTTCAAAAACTCAAACTACTATCCGGTCGGGTCCAGGTTTCAGTAATTAAAGAAGTCAAACTATCATCTCGTCGGGTCCAGACTTTATAGTAGCTTTTGGAGATAGTAGAGGTTTTGTTGCCAACTTTACTGGGGATTAGGGGTTGTGGCCCTATGATTTGTAATAATCTGAAAGGAAAACTAAAGCTGGAGAGTGTAGACTCAGTCGGGGAGGACAGACTCAGCTAGGGGAGGTATACTTAGTTGGGGGTAACAGGCTCAACTGGGAGTTATTCTATTCGTTGTATGTTGAGGAAATAAACCTTGTTGGGGAAATAAACTCTATTGAAAAGGTGAGTTCCTTTTAGGAAGTGATTCACAAGGCTTCTACTTGTAGAATCAACTTAGCTGGAGAGAGAGCTGCCAGGAGATTGAGACTCTGGTTGGATATTGGTCTATTGTAGCCGATCTGCGAGGGATAATGTTAATGAAATAACTATGTGGGGATATTCCAATATACATTAAATTGATGTTTGTTGCTGTTTAGGTCATACATACCGAACAATTTTAATTATGTTCATATGCATATGTTCATTCAACTTTAGTCATTGGACAATTTTGCATTCAAAACAAAGATAGGAAGTTTTCACTTCAAAGTATATTTGTATTGATATTTTTCCCATGAATAGGCATATTTTTACAAAGAGACAGAGATCCTAGTAAGAGGAAATCATCGAAAAGGAAGACAAAATTGAAAACAAAAACAAATAGCCATGTGAAATGATCTCATCGCCTTCCAACTCTACTATTGCCCCAATGTCTTTGAATGCCCCTTGCCATTGACAGAAGTTGATTGGATTGATCTTGGATCGGTTGAACTTGGACTTTGGTGATAAAATTGACTGTGGTGATTCCATGGGACGTAGTCATGCGCTTTTAATCCTTAACTTTTGCCTGGACCGCCCTTTCGGGTTTTCAGTCCACCAGGATATTTATTTTTACCCAAGTCGCCCTTTCGGGTTTTCAACTTGCCGGGTGTACAATATTTTGTATATATCCCTAATTTTTTCCCAAACCTTTTGGTTTGCCGGGATGCCCTTATTTTTCCTAGGTGTGTCAACCTAGCGGGTCCCTTATGCGTAGTATTTTTTAACTATGTTCGCGTTTATAGGATGTGGGAAATCTTCACCATCCATGGTAGTCAGCATCATGGATCCACCAGAGAACACTCTCTTGACAACAAATGGCCCTTCATAGGTGGGAAAGTGGTAGAATGATGTGTTTTATCACCAAGTCACCAGCTTGATATACTCGAGGCTTGATCTTCTTGTTGAAAGCCTTGATCATCCGTTTTTGGTACGTCTGACCATGACAAACAGTAGCCAATCGTTTTTTTTTCCGATCAAGTTCAGCTGATCCAATATCGTTTGAATCCACTCGTCTTCGCTTAAGCCTGCTTCATTCATAATCCTCAGCGAGGGGATCTGAACCTCTACTGGAAAAACAACTTATATGCCATAGACTAGAGAAAAGGGACTTTCCCCAGTTGATGTTCTAGTTGAAATGCGGTAGCCATGTAGAGCAAACGACAACATCTCATGCCAATCCTTATAGGTTACTACCATTTTCTGCACAATCTTCTTGATATTTTTGTTGGCCGCTTCGACTGCGCCATTCATTTTTGGTCTATATGGAGAAGAATTATGATGCTTGATCTTAAACTGAGTGCAAAGCTCAATAATCATAGCATTGTTGAGGTTAGTCCCGTTGTCGGTGATAATCCTTTCGGGGATTCCATAACGGAAGATGAGGTTGTATTTGATGAATCTGGCTACCACATTCTTGGTGACAGAGGCAAAAGAAGCGACTTCGACCCACTTGGTGAAATAATCAATAGCGACCAAAATGAAGCGATGTCCATTGGAAGTGGTTGGCTTGATTTCTCCAATCATATCCATGCCCCACATTGCAAATGGCCACGGGGCTGTCATGACATTCAGAGGGATATGAGGCACATGAACCTTGTCATCATAAATTTGGCATTTGTGACAAGTCGTCGAGTGTTGATGGCAATCAGTCTCCATCGTTGACCAATAGTAGCCAGCTCTTAAGATTTTCTTAGCCATCGTATGTCCACTTGAGTGAGTACCAAAGAGACCATCGTGCATGTCTTACATGATTTCCTCTGCCTCCTTCTTGTCCATACATCGGAGTAGAGTGGAGTCATGGTTGTGCTTGTACAATATTCCGTTGCTTAGGAAGAATTTGGCTGCAAATCTTCGTAAGAATTTTCTGTCATTGATGGATGCTCCCTCTGGATACTCTTGTACTTCAAGATACCTCATCACCTCATTGTACCATGGCTTTTCAGCGTCAGTTTCAAGTTCACAGAAATGTGCGGGTTCATCGAATCTTTCAATTGTTATCATAGGGGCTTCGTTGTCCCATCTGACCTTGAACATTGAAGACATGGTTGCCAAAGCGTCAACCAACTGATTTTCTTCCCTAGGAAAGTGCTCAAAGGTGATCTCTTCGAAGTAGGGAATCATGGATAGCATAAGTTCCTTGTAAGGGATAAGATTAGGGTGCTTAGTGTCCCAATCTCCTTTTACTTAGCTGATCACTAGAGCGGAATCTCCAAACACATTCAAATGCTTGATCCTCAAGTCAATGGCAGCTTTCAGACCCAAAATGCACGCTTTGTATTCGACCATATTGTTTGTGCAATCGAAGCATAGTCTGGAGGTGAATGGAGTATGGAATCCTTCAGGAGAGATGATCACAGCACCAATTCCGTTACCTAGGGCGTTGGAAGCCCCATCGAAAACCATAGTTCATCGGGATCCTTGTTCAGGTCCGTCATACGGTCCAGGTTTCACGCAATCGATTACCAGCATGTTATTCTCATAAGGGAAGTCGAAGTTCATTGACTGATAATATCCACAGCTTGATGGGCCAAATGATCTGCTAGTACACTTCCTTTGATGGCCTTTTGTGTAGTGTATTGAATGTCGTACTCAGTCAAGATCATTTGCCCCCTGGCTATCCATCCGAAAAGGGAAGGTTTCTCGAAGTTGTACTTGATTGGGTCCATCTTAGAAATCAACAGAGTGGTATGAGTCAACATATACAGTCTTAGCCGGAGAGCAGCCCATGCCAGAGCGCAAAAATCTTTCTCGAGCAGTGAATATCTGGTTTCATAGTCGGTAAAATTTTTCTCAAGTAATAAATATCATGCTCTTTTCGGCCAGATTCGTCATGTTAGCCCAAAACACACCCCATAGAGTTCTCTAGTACCGTCAAGTACATGATCAAGGGTCTTCCTTCAACTGGAGGCATAAGAATAGGAGGTTCTTGTAGATACTCTTTGATTTTTTCGAAAGCAGCTTGGCATTCATCATTCCATTTGACTACCTAATCTTTCTTCAAGAGTTTGAAGATTGGCTCACAAGTAGCAGTTAAGTGTGATATGAAGCGGGAAATGTTATTGAGACGACCCAAGAAACCTCTAACTTACTTTTCAGAATAAGGGACTAGCATTTATTGGATGGCCTTTACCTTGACAGGATCAACTTCAATGCCTTTATTGCTGACAACAAAACCTAGAAGCTTTCCAGATCGTACTCTAAACGTGCACTTGTTAGGGTTTAACCTCAACTTGTACTTTTTCAGCCTTTCGAATAGTTTGTATAGGTGATCGAGATGTTCCTCTTCAGTTTGTGATCTGGCAATCATATCGTCCACATATACCACTATTTCAAGATGTATCATGTGTTAGAACAAAGTTTGGTTCTAATCATATCTTAGAGTTTTGATGATAACACTGAAATAAATTTTGTATAACATATTTTATACTCTGATGTGCATGTTTTCTAGATCATATGATGTTATGACTCAAGCATTCTCAAAAGTGAAACATCATTCTATGCAAGTCTAAAGCAAACTCTGGAGGAAGCACTCCAAGGAAAACTCTGATGAAAAGCAATCTTAAGCAACCTCTGATAAAGCTAGCTGAAGCAAAGATTTGAAAGAAGCACATTGAAAGCAACATCTGATAAAGCAAGCTGAAGCAAACTCTGATGAACATAAAATGAAGAAAACTCTGATAGAAGAAAAGTTAAAGCAAACTCTGAAGTTGCAACGCTGCAAGTAAACTCTTAAACTTCCAGAGACAAGTTCTGGCAGTACTGTTGATCATTTAATGCTAAGACGGCTAACGCACTCAAGTGGTACTACGCACGAGAGCATTAGAAACATAAATACCAAGCTAACGCGCATCATTAATGCATACACTTTCTTCAAGGAAGTAACGGTCAAGACTTGAAGCTATATATAGAAGACCATTTTTTTCAAAGCAAGGTTACTGATCTATGCAAAATATACTGAAGCTCACTATTTTCATTCTTGTAAACTCATTGTATATAGTGGATAATTCATAAGTATTGGGCTAATATCTTAGTGATAAATCACAGTTTGTGATATAGCTTATTAGAAGCATTTTGATTCACTACTGTTAAGAGATAATCTTTGTAATTTTTCCTTGAGAGACCAATTGGGTCATATTTCTCAAGAGGGCTAGGACTAGTTGAGTCTTAGAGGTGTTAGTCACGTGCAGTTGGCTTGTGAATTGTATTGTTAGTCACAACAATTTGGTTGTGAATTTGTAATTAGTTTGATTATAGTGGATTAAGTCCTCATTGAGAGAGGTGAAATCACCTTGGCGGGTGGACTGGAGTAGTTTGAGTTTCAAATAAACCAGGATAAAAATACCTGTGTCCTTCCATTATTATTGCGCGAGAAAAAGGAAAAACTTATTCAACCCCCCTTCTAAGTGTTTTCTCACCCTTCAATTGGCATCAGAGCTCTAGTTTTTGGTGCAAACACCTAATAGTTTCAGAAAAAGATCCAGAAGGAAAACACTATGGCAACTGAACAAAATAATAACAATTGCACTAAACATCCCGTGTTTGATGGAGAAGACTTTGAATACTAGAAGGACAGACTAGAAAGTTTCTTTCTAGGTCATGATGCTGATCTATGGGATATGGTTCTAGATGGTTACAAACATCTAGAAGACAAAGACGGAAACAAGATTGACAGAAAGAACATGGATAAACAACAGAAATTAGATTTCAAAAATCACCACAGAGCCAAAAATATCTTTCTGAACACTATCTCTAAAACGAAATATGAGAAAATCACCAACATAGATACAACACATGACATGTTTGAGTCTCTCAAAATGACTCATGAAGGCAATACTCAAGTAAAAGAGACAAAAGCTCTGGCTCTCATCCAGAAGTACGAAGCCTTCAAAATGGAAGAAAATGAGTCCATTGAAGCTATGTTCTCAAGATTCCACACTCTGACCGCTGGCCTGAGAGTTTTGAACAAAGGATACACCAAGGCAGACCATGTTAAGAAAATTATCATAAATTTACCCAAAAGATGGGCACCTATGGTTACTAAATTCAAAGTGTCAAAATATTTGAATGATGTATCTCTTGAAGAACTTATCAGTGCATTAAGAAGTCATGAGATAAAACTTGATGAACATGAGCCTCAGAAGAAAGGTAAGTCTATCGCCCTTAAATCTATTAAATAATGTGAAACTAACGCTTTTCAGGTAGAAGAAGGACCCTCTGAAGACTCTGCATCAGAAGGACCCTCTGAAGACTCTGCATCAGAAGAAGATGAGTTATCTTTGCTCTCCAGAAGGATCAACCAGATGTGGAAGCACAGACAAAAGAAGTTCAGAAACTACAAGAGGTCAGCAGATAAACCAGAATCTTATGGACATAAGAAGTCTAGAAGAAGAGATATAGTCTGCTATGAATGTTAAGAACCAGGAGACTACATAAGTGATTGTCCTAAGCTACAAAGAGAAAGACCAAAGAAAAAGTTTGGAAGAAAGAAAGGCATGATGGCCACTTGGGATGATTCAGAATCTTCTGAAGCTGAATCTGACTCAGAAGATGAGAAACTTGAAACAGAAAACTCTCAACTTAAAGAAAACATTTTTAAACTCAAAGAGGAAGTTTAAAAAGTTCAAAAGATTTCTATTTCAGATTCTGCTTCAAGTTCAAGAGATATTCTTAAAGAATATGACTCTAGTTTTGAAATATTTCTTGCTAAAAGCATAGATAGAAGCCGAATGGCTTCAATGATCTATGGTGTTAGGGGAAATAACACAAGAGGTATTGGATATGAAACTACCAAAGGGAAAGAAACATATAAACCTAATCCTGTTGAGGAAATGGTTATCACATATTAACCACTACACAAACAATTTAGTTTTGGGCACACACATGATATCAAATACACATCTCACTCTGAAAATTCTTATGCTAAATCAAAGTTCAAACAAAACTTTAGAAACACTAACCAAAAAGGACCCAGAAGTATATGGGTACTGTTGTACCCCAAAATTTTCCCTCCCATTTCTCATTAATTTCTCATCACCAAGCCCTTGAAGATCAAGATCCAGTTAGGGTTTCATCTGCTCAAGACTTCTCCTTGCACTGTTGACCCAAATTAGGGTTTGTGTTTGCACAAAGATGTTTTGACCTAAAATGCCTAAGATGACCTTCTTGCTTCATATTGGACTCCCAAGTTTATCCATATCAAGTTTCAAGTCTTGATTCCAAGTTTTGCCCAGTCTATTGGACAGTTGACCTAGAAATCAGCTGTATTGGGGAAAAAGTCAATTGTGACCAATTGACAGTCAAAACTCATGAAAATTGACCCACATCAACATTATGAACTCATATGAACCATTTGGTCAGGTTTGGATCACAATTCTACAAGAAATTTGATCAGATCACCAAAAGGGCAAAATGGTCATTTTTAGGGTTTTGACTGCACAAAGGAAATTTTTGACTGTTTGACCCAACCAATGGCAAACCAAGCTCAAATATGGATTCAAGGACCCCATGGAATTATCTTGACATGCTCAACAAGCTCAAAAGATCCCAAGTACACAAGATTGACAGTTGAATTTCTTAGTCAATTAATCAATTTTGACTGTATACTGAAAAGTCAAACTTTGACTTTTTGGTCAAAATCAAGAGTCAAGATTCCTTTTTCATCAAAACATGCCAAATCATGAAACTTGTTCACCAAGAAATCAGAAAATGCAAATTAGGGTTAGAAATGAGAATTTTTCATAACTTAGAATTTTTCTAAGTTATGAAAAACCCTAATTTTTCCCCAACTTTGCCCCACTTTCTCACCAAGATTCATTTGGATTCAAACAAAAGTCAAAACATGAAAGTTGTAGCTTGTTTCATAATCTACAACTTTGATTCACAAAGTTTTCCCAAAAGAGGCTTGTATCTCAAGTTACAATTTTTGGAATAAGGGTACTAAACCATTCTTAACTTAGTGAAATTTTAACCTATTTTGGCAAGGTTTTCTACCTAACTTCAAGGCCATTTTCCATACACTTCCACTTGGAATTTCAATTTTAATTTCAAAGATGGATTGTAGTACACATTCCAAGCTTTCCAAAATGTCAAAGAACTCATCAAACAACCTCATAACTTGAGAGAATCGAATTTCACAATATGGCAAAAACTCACTTTTGAATTGGTCATGTACATGTTCATAACTTATGCCATTTTCAAGTCAGCTTAGTTTGTGCTACATTACAAGTCCTTAAACCATCCAACGCTCAATAATTTAATGCATGTTCATTGTGCTAAGGCCTTGTTTCATGAGCTTATGCATTACATGTTGAATAAAGCCATTTATGGAAAAAGCAAAATGGCCATTTTTGCAAAAGCAAGCTTTATGTCCAATTGAAAATCCAACAAGTACAGATGAAATCTAATTGGCACAAGATTGTGAGCATAACACACTGATCAAGGAGGAGCTTTGCAGCATGATTAGGGGTCCTCTACTTGCCTAGAACATCAACTTGGCTTTGCTTGCTTAAGTGTGAAGAAAAGTGGCATATCATAACACAACTTTAATCTGAGCATTAGAACATTTAAGAAAATATTGTATACACATTCTAATCATCCTAACCAAGCTGAAGCACGACCCTAAGACCATCAATACCTCCCCATTGCCAAAATCACACTCAAACTGCAAAAACAGAGCTACCTCTGCAGATTGAGTTCCAACTCTCAATCCTTTCAAGCATTCTTGCCCAAACCACTTCAGACACCTTCCCTACCATCAATCCAAACTATCCAAAGCATTAGAAGCAACCTGTAACTCCTCTAATCCTTTTGGCCATTTTCACTTTTCTGATTTGCAGGTGAAGTGCTCTAGCACGATTCAAAAAGTTTCAAGACAAAGTAAAGCTTGGAATAGCATCCCTGGATATCAAGGAAGCTATACCAATCATCACCTTGCACTGAAAGCTTCTCCATTGCCAGATAGAACTTCAACTGAACAGGTAAGTTCATGAACTCGTATCTCTCTTATTAGGCATTGTTAGCTTTAAGTTTGTGAAGAGAATATGTCACATTCATAGCCCTGAACATGCCCATGTAATTAGATTTTATTTATATTATGTGTGCTGCAAGAATTTTGAGTCTGAACATGGCAGAAAACTTAGGTCAGGATTTGGGAATGTCAAAATTCTATCTCATTTCTGAGAGTTAGGATGAGTTTTTTATATATTTAGAATCGTGATTCAATGCTTAACATTTCTTATGTTGGAAGTTTGTGCAAAAGATCAAAGAATCCAGGTGTTTGAATTGGAAGAACAGGCGCGCGTTTTTGTTCAGAGGTTGAAGAAGAAGTTTCATGGGCTGGGCCAGCTTTGTCTTTCCTTTTCACACCACATTTCTGATTTCACACCCCCTGAGCCCATTTTGTGTATTTGCATGATTTTTTGATTTTTCTTTTTCATTTTGACTTATTTATTTTTGCTAATAATATTAAAAACATGAAAAATATTTTTTACACTATTTTTACATTTTTTTAGGTATTTATTTGTTTATATGGACATTTGTGTATAAATAATATATATATACTATTATTTAGAAAACTAGAAAAAATAGTGCAAATATACTTTATTTCTGATTTTTGTTTCATTTTTCTTTTGAAAATATTTTATACAAAATATAATTTTTTTTATAAATATTAAATATTATTATTTTATATATATAATACATATTTAGGAATTAATACATATATATATATATATATATATATATATATATATATATATATATATATATATATATATATATATATATATATATATATATATATATATATATATATATATATATATATATATATATATATATATATATATATATATATATATATATATATATATATATATATATATATATATATATATATATATATATATATATATATATATATATATATATATATATATATATATATATATATATATATATATATATATATATATATATATATATATATATATATATATATATATATATATATATATATATATATATTATATTATATATATATATATATATATATATATATATATATATATATATATATATATATATATATATATATATATATATATATATATATATATATATATTTATTAGTATATTTAGGTTAAAATACAAAATACATACATTTTTTATTTTATTAATATTTGACATGAAAAACACTTTTTATAAATATATTTCATTTTATTTTATTTTTTGTACATAATAAATAAATATTTGTGTAAATTAAATAATATATATATTACTTAATAAAAATTAGGATTTTACCCTTAAAATACAAAAACTCCAAAAATAATACCCTTTTTTATTTTTATTTATTTGACATGAATAATACTTTTTTTTCATACATATAAAAACCTTTCTTTTTTTTGTATTTGGCATCTTCATTTTATTTTCCATTTAATTTATGCAATCAATTATTTGTAAATATTCCAAAAATGATGTAATAGCTAGATTTAATTTCTTTGTCTAAATATCCCCCCATTTGAACATTTGTACCCCCTTCCCACATTGTGATGTAATAGCGTAGGAATTTTACTTTTCGCACTTTAAACGCTTTCTAAATATACCATGCTAGAATTAGGGTTTGTATGCAAATAAAAAGAACAAAATAGTTTGACCTAATTTCAAAGATAAACAAGCATGAAAATGGACAACATATCTCACACTTGCACCCCTAGGGTATTCCACTTGTTGCCTTCAAATAATTGGGCCATGTTGCATGTTAGGTTTCTTTGGGTAAAAACAAACAATCAAATGATCATAGTCCCTCGATGACGCTTTCGAAAAGTTGTCTAAAATGATCAAGTCCCTTTCAAAGAGAAATTGCCCAAAGATACTTAGCACTATTGCAATTATGGTCTAAACGATGACCCGCGCCCGTCCCTTTCACCTCCTAATACAAGATTGTCCACCAAATGCAATGGTGGAACAAAATTGTCAAAAGGTTAAAACATAGCAAAAATCTTTGAGAACTTTAGGGTAGATAGCTCTTAGGTACTTGTCAACTTGCAAAACAAAACACTTGCCTATTTTCAAACCACACTTCACAAACACTTTCAAAACAAACTTTCAAAAAAAAAACTTGAAACATCTTTTCAACAGACAAAACACCTTTTGTAAAACATTCAAGTAAAGAATTGTTACAAAGGTAGCCTATACAAGGCATATTTTCAAAACATTTTCAAAACCACACACCAAGCACCATTTCAAACAATTGAAAACCAAGGCAAGTTGATCTAAGCAAGTACCTAAGAGCCCATGGATAACCATGGATAGAGAGGGTGCTAATACCTTCCCTTTCTATAATCTACTCCCCGAACCCAAGAAAAATCTCAAAGGTTTTTGCTGTGCTTTTTAAACCTTTCCTTAGGATAAAATAAAAAGTCGGTGGCGACTCTTGCTCAACCGAAACATTTGCGAAAACAAACTCAAAACCATAGTCAGTTCTCCCACCGTATCACAGAACTGGTGACTCTGCTGGGGAAAATTTTAAAAGTGGAGTAACCTTAGGGCTTAGATCACCCTCTTGCATGACTAATTGTTTGAATTGATTGCTTTATATCTTGGCTCTATTGTTTGGGTTTGCAATCCTACACCCGGATTTTGGGAAACATTCATAGATAGTAATACGTTGTGGAAACTGTGCAGGGTATACCGACACGGTCGAAGCAATAGCTATATTAGTGCGACATATTTGTGAGTACCGGTAACCCTTGAGTTTAATCAAGGAGAGTACGGGGCCGCTGAGTGATGTCACTAAGCACTAATGACCTAGAACCTTACTTGACCATCTTGGCCTTTTATTAGGGGTAGTGAGATGACCGGCTTTGGTGCAGTCCGAAGTTGGTAGATACTCGATACTACACTCATTGAGGGTTGTTTTCTTGGAATATTTTGGTCGCTAGTTAAGTGGCTAAACCAAAACAATGAACAATGAAAACAATACCGTGATATTGAGCTCCTTAGAACCCGGTTATTATTTATAGGACAGGTTTTTGAGCCAACTACACTCAAGAGGGTACTTACCTATGAAACCCCGTGCAAGCCTGAAACTAGGGTTTTGTGTGAATTACTTGTACATATGTTTTGTGCATACATCATAAACATCATGAAACATCATATGCATTCACTAACCATTTCAAGGGTTCGGATCTTCATCTTTGTTCCTGTTTTGTAGGTCATGGAAATTCCTCGCAGAAACACCATTCAAGTCAACCTTGTGAGAATCTCTCCTCAACTCAAGGAGCTCACCTCAAGAATTCCGGAAAATTCATCCTTCAGTGAAAGACATGGTAGACTGCTCAGCTTAGTCAACACCAACATTGAAGAAGACATGATGAAAGTGCTATTCCAGTTCTTTGACCCTCTTCACCACTGTTTCACTTTTCCTGATTACCAGTTGGTACCCACTTTGGAGGAGTTTTCCCAACTCCTAAGAATCCCTATCCTTAATCAACTACCCTTCAACGGTACGGAAAAGGAACCAAAGCCGGAAGATGTTGCTCGAGCATTACATCTACAACCATCCGACATCAAGGGGCATTGGGAAACCAGAAGCGGCGTCAAAGGATTCTTAGCAAAGTTCTTGTTTGAGAAGGCACAAGAATGTTGGAATTCATTGGACCTACAAGCCTTTGAAGAAATTGTGGCACTCCTTATCTATGGTTTGGTTTTGTTCCCAAATCCTAACCAATTGATAGATGTCAATGCCGTCAAAATCTTCTTGTCCAGAAATCCAATACCAACATTGCTTGGGGACATTCTTCACTCATTTTACACACGAACAATGAGAAAGAGGGGTGTTCTCATGTGTTGTACTCCTCTCCTTGCAAGGTGGTTTATTTCGCACCTTCCACAATCTGTCTTGAAGAATGACCAAGGCTCAAGGTGGTCCCAACGGTTGATGACTCTTACTCACTCTGATGTACATTGGTGTTCTCGGTCCAGAGAAAATGTCATCATCGTCGATTGTTGCGGAGAATTTCCTAATGTTCCTTTACTTGGAATTAGAGGAGGTATCACCTACAACCCTTGCCTAGCTTTGAGGCAATTTGGATATGCACGGAGGGATGGCCCTCATGATATGTTGATTCCTGACCTAGTTTTTGACTTCGACAATGATGCGCAAGGACTTCGCCAAAGATTCATCAGAGCTTGGGGGAGACCCAACAAGGTTGATAGCAAGACTCTGGGACACAAGAACTCCATCCCTCTTGAGCCTTATCTCAAGTGGGTACGAGCCCGAGCCCAAAGTCTAATGATGCCTTATCCTCATGTACTCCCTGTGATTAAAGAGCCCGTCAAGGAAGGAGAGGTCCCCTACACCATCATACATCCAGACATGCCTACATTGTGGGAGGAAATGCAGAAAAGTTGGATTCAGCTCAAGGAAGAACGGAATACTTTTGAAGCTAGCTTCTACGCCAGTGAGAAGAAGGTTCTAGAGCTTACCCGCCGACTCCATGAGCAAGAGGCCCTCAACACCTACATCGCACCAAAGAGGATGCACAATGTCTTTTTGCCTTGAGAAGTTATTTTGTAATATTTGGCCCATGGGGCATTTATGTACTAACAAATTTCTTCTTATTAATACGACGTGCGTTCTTCTTTGTCTAAAACAATTTTGAATGTCCTAAATCCTTGAATGCATTGCATACATAAGCATACCATTCATCATGTGCATAAGCAGGTCTCAAGCCAGGTTTCCTTATCTGTCTGCTGTTTATTTCAGTAGGATGGATCTCGAGCAAACAGTCAAAGACCTACAAGCTCAGAATGCACAGTTCCAGCAACTCCTGATGACCTTGGCTAAGGGTCAGGAGGATATCAAGACTCAATTGGGGAACAAAGACCCAGTGAAAAAGAAGAAAAAGAGACTCGGGGTGGCTACTTTGGGGAGAAGATTTGACGGAGAAGCTCGGAGAGTGCTTGAATTCCCTCCTATCTCTGATGAAGGAACCAGCAAAGGAGGTGGAGCTGCGGTACCTTCTGAGTCTGATGCGGAAGAAGAAGAGGTCGAAGAGGATGAAGATTATTCTGATCAGCAATACCCTCCAGCTGATGATAAATACAAAGGTCTAGAAGACAGGTTGGCCGCCATGGAGCTACAAAGAGTACTAGGTTTGGACTTTGAAGACTTGGGTTTGGTTGCCGGGATTGTGATTCCCCCAAAATTCAAAGTGCCAGTGTTTGTGAGGTATGATGGGCTGTCCTGTCCCAAAATGCATCTCAGGTCCTACGTGAGAAAGATCCAACCCTATACGGCAGATAAAAACCTTTGGATTCATTTCTTTCAAGACAACCTTTCTGGAGCTCAGTTGGAGTGGTTTTATCAGCTAGAGGGAACCAGCGTCCGCAATTGGGAAGACTTGGCAACCGCTTTTTACAAACAATACCAATACAATTCTGACCTTGCTCCTACTCGTACCCAACTTCAGGGTATGTCATTAGGAACAGGCGAGGGATTCAAAGAATATGCACAAAAATGGAGGGATTTGGCTGGCAGGGTGCAGCCTCCTTTAACCGACCGCGAACTAGTTGATATGTTTCTAGGGACCCTATCTGGGCCATTTTTCAATCATCTGATTGGTAACTCTTCCGCGGGGTTTACCGATTTGATCTTAACAGGCGAAAGAATAGAAGCTGACATCAAGTCAGGAAAGATTCAGAAGGGTGTTGCTGCAAGTGTTGAGAAGAAGCCTTTTAAGAAGGAAACAGCTGTGGTATATTCTCAGAGAAGAGCAGGGAAGACGGAGCGTCGGCCAACTGTGGGGGCCGTAATGATTCAAAATACTCCAAGTGAGCAGCCTCGCTATAACCAGTCCAAACCAAATCAACAATGGGTGGAACGGCCACAATGGCAGTTCACCCGCATTAATATGACTCCAGCGCAAGTGCTTCCCCATCTGTTGAAGTTGAACCTCGCCACTATCAAGGAGGCACCAAAGAATGTGAATACGTCCTCTCCGCATTATCATGCTAATGCTAAATGCGCCTACCATTCAGACAGTGTTGGACACGACACCAATGATTGTTGGGCACTCAAGCATAAAATCCAAGACCTGATAGAGGCGAAGGAGGTAGAGTTTGACGCTCCGGAGAAGCCTAATGTGATATCTGCACCCATGCCAAAGCACGACCGAAATGTCAATGCCATCGAAGAAGATTTGTATGTTGCTGATGTCAATGATCTGACTACTCCATTGCTAACCATTAAGTTGAATCTATTAAGGGCCGGGATCTTCTCGGGATGTAAGGAAGACTGCTATTGTTGTTACTCTCTGCCGTTTGATTGTCCGTTACTGAAGAAAGGCATCCAGGGCCTTATGGATAGTCGACAAATTTTGTTTGAAAAAGTTTCTGCTGTTCCAGTTCATACTGAAGATGTCTCAATCATAACCATTCACGCCAATCTTTCCAAGGCCGTCAAAAAGCCTGTTAAGATTACACCAGCTACGAAATCTGTTCCTTTGAAGATAACAATGCCAGGGCCTGTCCCCTATGTTTCTGAGAAGTCTATACCATGGAATTATGGCGGTGACGTTTACTACCATGGTATCAAACAAATCGAAATAATTGAAGAAAGTTCGGATGATGAAGAAGCCAACATTAGTAACATTGCAGGCACTAGCAAAATCACCAGGAGCGGGAGAATATTTTCTCCAGAGATTGCCCCTCCAAGAGCAATATTTGGACCCTCGTCAGCTGATAAAGTCATCCCGGGCACCAATAAAACTCTCTGCTAGAACCCCTTTGATTAAGGATGTCGTTGTTCCTAGTACTGTCTCTCCTACCACTGCTGATAAAGGTAAGGGAATCCAAGATGAGCTCGTCAGTACGAGGGCTCAACCCTTGGTCATCCTGGAAACCTCCAAGAAGGAAATGGACGAGATCTTGAGGATAATCAAAAGGAGTGATTACGATGTAGTAGAACAGTTGGGGCAAACCCCCTCAAAGATCTCCATGCTGGCACTACTACTTTGCTCAGAAGCGCACGCTAAAGCTCTGATAAAATTCCTGAAGGCAGCCCATGTGCCCCAGGAAACCTCTGCGGATCAATTTCAGAATTGCGTGGCTAGCCTGACTGCGGACAATGGATTAGGGTTTTCTGATGCCGACTTAACTCCTAAAGGTAGAAACCACAATGATGCTTTGCACATTTCAGTCGAGTGTCGAGGAACCACTCTCGCACATGTCTTGGTCGATACTGGTTCGTCGCTGAATGTACTACCTAAGAAGGCCTTGGACCGACTAGATTGTGAAGGGCTGGAGTTGAAGCCGAGTGATATTGTTGTCAGAGCTTTCGATGGTTCGAAGAGAATGGTCCATGGAGAGGTTGAAATCCCCATCAAGATAGGCACTGAGGTGTTCAAGTCTACTTTCTATGTGATGGACATCCGTCCGTCATACTCTTGCTTGCTGGGTAGGCCTTGGATACATCATGCTGGGGCAGTCACCTCCTCCTTACATCAGATGTTGAAGTATCCTGTCAAGGGAAAGATCATTACTGTCCATGGTGAGGAAGAGTACATGATTAGCCATTTGAATTCTTTCCGATATATGGAGGTCGAAGGGGAATTCATTGAGACGCCTTTTCAACATTTCGAAGAAGTCCTTCCTGAAATAGCAGTAGCAAGGTTGGCAGCTGAGACACCGAGGCAGATGGCCAGGATGGCATCTCTGGAGGACGCAAGGGCCGCAATAAAAGAAGGGAAGAATTCAGCATGGGGGCAGTTACCTGACATTCCACATAAGACAGACAAATTTGGGTTAGGGTTCACTATCGCAGGCCAGAAAGCTATGCGCCGTGCGAAGATTGAAAGAGCGCCAATCAAAATTTCTCCCTACGGAATCAACGCTTTGGAGGATGAAGACAAAGAGAGCAACATTGAAGAGTGGATTTATCCAACTGTCAAAGGAGGATTGAGCAACTGGGAGGCAAAAGACTTTGTCCCTATCACTTTTATTCATCAGTAATTTATCTGTTAAACATTTCCTATTTGGTCTGTAATATTTACTTTCAAACAATCCGTACACTATCTTTTCACCTCATGCCTTGCCCGGGGCATGTAGGTCCACTTGTAAGGGTTTTGATTATTTTTCATATTCATATGCCATGTTTAATGATTCATTGGACGTTTTTCATTTGATAAACTGTTTGTGTTCATTTTCTTTCCTTTTGCATTTTTGTTTAAGGAGGGCTATCCCTTACACACACCCACACTCACCAATGCAGGTACCCATCCACTCCGGATTTCATGGGTGACTATTCTACTGTATCTTTCAATAACTCTGAAGATCTGGTCAATCAAGCCGAGTATGAAGATGACGAAGGTTGTGAAGTACCAGGGGAACTAGCCAGACTTCTACAACAAGAGGAAAGAGCCATCTTACCTCACGAAGAGTCATTGGAAACTGTCAATTTGGGAACCGAGGAAGACCGGAAGGAGGTGCAAGTGGGTGCCAACCTGGAACCGAGTGTCAAGGAACGCCTGATACAGTTGTTGAATGAGTATGTTGAAATCTTCGCTTGGTCTTATGAAGACATGCCGGGTTTAGACACAGACATCGTGGTTCACCATCTCCCCACAAGAGAGGATTGTCCGCCGATCAAGCAAAAAGTTCGCCGAATGAGGCCTGATATGTCTGAAAAGATCAAGGCAGAAGTAATGAAGCAATTCGACGCTGGCTTTCTAGCTGTTACGTCCTATCCTCAATGGGTCGCTAACATCGTGCCAGTACCTAAGAAAGATGGCAAAGTCAGGATGTGTGTGGACTACCGGGATTTGAATAGGGCCAGCCCCAAAGATGATTTTCCGCTGCCACACATTGACATTTTGATCGACAATACAGCTCAGCATAAAGTGTTTTCCTTCATGGATGGATTCTCGGGCTACAATCAAATCAAAATGGCCCCCGAGGATATGGAGAAAACAACTTTTGTCACACAATGGGGCACTTTCTGTTACAAGGTGATGCCGTTCGGGCTGAAGAACGCAGGGGCAACCTATCAACGCGCCATGGTAGCTTTATTTCATGATATGATACATCATGAGATTGAAGTTTACGTAGACGATATGATAGCTCGGTCACAAACAGAGGAAGAGCACCTTGAACATCTAGAGAAGCTGTTTTCCAGGTTGAAAGAATACAAACTCAGGCTGAATCCAAGTAAATGCACTTTTGGAGTTAGGTCTGGTAAACTCCTGGGATTCATTGTAAGCAATAAAGGCATTGAAGTCGATCCAGCAAAAGTGAAAGCAATACAAGAAATTCCTGCTCCCCGTACTGAAAAGGAAGTTAGAGGATTCTTGGGGCGCTTGAACTATATCGCCAGATTCATCTCTCATCTGACTTCTACCTGTGAGCCAATCTTCAAACTCTTGAAGAAAGATCAGGTAGTGGAATGGAACGACGATTACCAAGCTGATTTTGATAGAATCTAGGAGTATTTGCTAGAACCTCCTATTCTGATGCCGCCCGTCGAAGGAAGACCACTGATCATGTATTTGACCGTCTTGGATAACTCAATGGGGTGTGTTTTGGGCCAGCATGACGAGTCTGGTCGAAAAGAGCATGCTATTTATTACCTTAGCAAAAAGTTTACCGACTGTGAGACTCGCTACTCACTGCTCGAGAAAACTTGTTGCGCTTTGGTATGGGCTGCTCGCCGACTAAGACAGTATATGTTGACTCATACTACCTTGTTGATTTCCAAAATGGACCCTATCAAGTATATTTTCGAAAAGCCCGCTTTATCTGGAAGGATAGCTAGATGGCAAATGATCCTAACTGAGTATGACATTCAGTACACCACCCAAAAAGCTATAAAAGGGAGTGTACTAGCTGACCATCTAGCTCATCAGGCTATCGAAGATTATCAACCCATGAGATTTGACTTCCCAGACGAGGACATCATGAATTTGGACAACATTGAAGGTAACGGACCGTATGACGGACCCGAAAAGGGATCCCGATGGACTCTGTACTTTGATGGTGCTTCAAATGCACTTGGAAACGGTATTGGCGCAGTACTCATTTCTCCGGAGGGATGTCACACACCTTTCACGGCCCGACTTTGCTTCAGCTGCACAAACAACATGGCTGAGTATGAAGCTTGCATCTTTGGTCTAAAGGCTGCTATAGACTTGGGGATCAAATCTTTGATCGTATTTGGGGATTCGGCTTTGGTTATCAGTCAAATCAAAGGAGATTGGGATACCAAGCATCCTAATCTTATCCCATACAAAGAATATGTCCTGACATTGTTGCCTCATTTCGAGCAAATTACCTTCGAGCATTTCCCGCGAGAAGAGAATCAGCTAGCAGATGCTCTGGCCACAATGTCCTCCATGTTTAAACTCAACTGGGATAACGAGGCTCCCCAAATCACCATCGAGCGAATGGATGAACCCGCACATTGTCACGAGATTAATACCGAAGAAGTAGTGGAAGCACCTTGGTTCCATGAAATCAAGAGGTATCTCGAGACCAGAGATTATCCCGAAGGAGCTTCCGTAAATGACAAGAAGTTCTTAAGGAAATTCGCTGCTAAATTCTTCCTGAGCAACGGCATCCTTTACAAACGAAGCCATGATTGTGTACTACTCCGATGCGTAGACAAAGCTGAAGCAGAGTTGATCATGACTGATGTACACAGCGACACATTTGGCACTCACTTGAGCGGGCATACAATGGCTAAGAAGATCCTAAGGGCAGGCTATTACTGGTCTACCATGGAAGCTGACTGCCATCAACACTCCCGTACTTGCCACAAATGTCAAGTTTATGCTGATAAAGTTCATATCCCTCCGGTTCCTCTCAACGTTCTGACTGCTCCTTGGCCATTTGCAATGTGGGGCATTGACATGATTGGAGAGATCAAGCCCACGGCTTCCAACGGACATCGCTTCATCCTGGTTGCCATTGACTATTTCACCAAATGGGTCGAAGCAGCTTCCTTCGCCTCTGTTACTAAAAATGTGGTTGCCCGCTTTATTAAGAAAAATCTCATATGTCGGTATGGTGTTCCAGACAGGATCATCACAGACAACGGTACGAATCTGAATAACACGATGATCACTGTATTGTGCGAACAGTTCAAGATTTATCATCACAATTCATCTCCCTATCGGCCGAAGATGAACGGTGCTGTTGAAGCTGCGAACAAAAACATTAAGAAGATCATTCAGAAAATGACAGTCACTTATAAAGACTGGCATGAGATGTTACCGTTTGCTCTGCATGGATACCGTACGACGGCACGTACTTCAACTGGGGAAACCCCATTTTCTTTGGTATATGGCATGGAAGTTGTCTTGCCTATGGAAGTCCAGGTTCCTTCTCTAAGGATAATGAAGGATGCAGGTTTGAATGAAGATGATTGGATGCAGACCCGACTTGACCAACTCAATCTAATCGACGAAAAGCGACTCGCTGCTATATGCCATGGTCAGGCATATCAAAAGCGAATGATCAAGGCCTTCAATAAGAACGTCAGACGTCAAGTGTATCAAGTCGGAGATCTCGTGATCAAGCGGATTATCTTGCCGCAAAGTGATCCAAGGGGCAAATGGACTCCTACATATGAAGGACCATTTGTGATCAAGAGCATATTTTCTGGTGGTGCAATGATTCTAACCACCATGGACGGCGACGATTTGCCGCACCCTGCGAACGCCGACATAGTCAAAAGATACTACACATAAAATAACCCGACAAGTCGAAAACCCGAAAGGGCGGCTTGGGCAAAAATGGGCATCCCGGTGAACCGAAAACCCGAAAGGGCGGTTCAGGCAAAAATTAGGGATAAAAACAAAAAAAATCTGTACACCCGGCAAGTCGAAAACCCGAAAGGGCGACTTGGGCAAAAAGGGGTCTCCCGGTGGATCGAAAACCCGAAAGGGCGATTCAGGCAAAAGTTAGGGAATTAAAGCGTATGACTATGTCTCGTCGGATCACTTCGAGGACAATCTCTTCAACAACCAGTTCCAGGCTTCTGATTAATCCAGTCATCGGCAAATGAAGCATTGAATGGACAGATATTCAGAGTTGTGAAAGCTATAGCGGAATGGAATCCCATGGAATTATTTCACATAGCCATCCTTTATTTTGTATAAATCTTTCAATATTTACGACAAACTCCTCTTACTAGGATGATTGTCTCCTTTGTACAAACATACTCAGAAAGTTAATACAAATACTTTTCCCAAAAATTTGTGTCATTTCCTTTTCTTTTCTCTTGCACTATTTGTTTTATTTTGAGAAACGTCCAATGTTTTGTTAAATAGGCATATGCATTTGAAACATAATCATTTCCTTATGAGTCAAGAAATAGGATTACTGATAGGTTGAGGATACAATTGGATATCTTGATACCCTTTCGAAGGAAATCCCCCCGGAGATTTGGAATCCATATCCCTAGCAAGTCTTGAAGCTTATCCCCAGTAGATTCTGGAAGCTTATCCCCTGCAGAGTACGGACGTCTCTCCCGAGTTTTATTCAAAGTTATTCCTCACAAGGGCTTATAACTGGGTTATCCTCAGCTAACAACCACGGAAGATCGCACTCGCCAAAATTCTTCCTATCCCCAGCGGAGTTTATCAGAGTTCCCCCAGCATAACTTATCAATACAATCCCCATAGGAGGTTGTCTTTGTACATCCCTGACCAGAGGATCCTCCGGAATTCAATTCCCCTCAGAGTTTAAGTTTTAGAATCCCCAGCGAAGCCAGGCTAGTGAACCTTCTCCCCACAGAGTTTTTAGAAAGCAAGTCTTGAGTTCCCCAGTGAAGTCGCCAGAGATACTTCCCTCCAAGCTGAAGATTCTCGATCTTACCTCCCCAGCATGAGTCTATTAGCTTGGAACTCCCCGGTAGAAGTCATCCGGAATTCCCCAGAAGATTGGTATACAACCCAAGCTCCTTTTTTCTCCAGCAGTGACCAGGAATTATTCTTCCCGGCGGCAATCAAGATACTGTCATCTTCAGCCATCTCGGATTCATCTATCCTTTGCAAGACAGCTCTCCAGCTTACATACGCATTCATTTACATTCATGTTACATAAACATACATTGTATCATGCATCATGACATTGCATATAACTAACTCTTTACCTTTTTCAGGTAAGATCAGTCGAAAGAATAAAATCATTATCTTCCGAGATTCTTTCCAGGGATAGTTCAGATATGATCCAGGCACGGCAACATTCTAATGCTTATTCCAGATGCAGTTTTACACGAGCTCATCATCAGGGAACCTTACACCGGTTCTTCTTCCAACTTCAAGATTTCTGAAAACAGTTCACGGGTTCTCCAAGTAACGGATGTTAACCTATCGCTTGTTCAGTTTCTTCTCAAGACTTCTGAAAACAGTTTATGGATTCTTCCCAACAACGGATGTTAATCTATCACTTGTTCAGATGCAACCTTTGAAAACAGTTTACGGATGCTTCCCAACAACGAATGCTGCTCTATTGCTTATTCAACTTCAAGACTTCTGAAAACAGTTTATGGATTCTTCCCAACAACGGATGTTAATCTATCACTTGTTCGGATGCAACCTTTGAAAATAGTTTACGGACGCTTCCCAACAACGGATGCTGCTCTATTGCTTATTCAACTTCAAGATTCCTGAAAACAGTTTACGGGTTTTCCAAGCAACGGATGTTAATCTATCGCTTGTTCAGTTTCTTCTCAAGACTTCTGAAAACAGCTTATGGATTCTTCCCAACAACGGATGTTAATCTATCAACTTGTTCAGATACAACTTTTGAAAATAGTTTACGGATTCCTCCCAACAACGGATGTCAATCTATTGCTTATTCAGACCCCCAGTTCGAAGATGGTCCAAAGCATGGACACCTTTCTGATACTCATTCCAGATGGCATCTTTAAGCCCATCCCCGACAAGATTCTGTCACCCCTCCAGATGGCATCTCTAATCCCATCTCCAAATGGCATCTCTAAGCCCATTCCCGCATCCATTACTTTGACGAGTGCAAATTTAAGGGCACTCTAGTGTCCAATCTCCTTTTACCCTCGAGTCACGAAAGGCAAGCTTGCCAATCTAACTCTTAGAATTCAAGAAGATTGAACAGGGGAAACTGTTGTACCCCAAAATTTGCCCTCCCATTTCTCATTAATTTCTCATCACCAAGCCCTTGAAGATCAAGATCCAGTTAGGGTTTCATCTGCTCAAGACTTCTCCTTGCACTGTTGACCCAAATTAGGGTTTGTGTTTGCAGAAAGATGTTTTGACCTAAAATGCCTAAGATGACCTTCTTGCTTCATATTGGACTCCCAAGTTTATCCATATCAAGTTTCAAGTCTTGATTCCAAGTTTTGCCCAGTCTATTGGACAGTTGACCTAGAAATCAACTGTATTGGGGAAAAAGTCAACTGTGGGCAATTGACAGTCAAACCTCATGAAAATTGACCCACATCAACATTATGAACTCATATGAACCATTTGGTCAGGTTTGGATCATAATTCTACAAGAAATTTGATCAGATCACCAAAAGGGCAAAATGGTCATTTTTAGGGTTTTGACTGCACAAAGGCAATTTTTGACTGTTTGACCCAACCAATGGCAAACCAAGCTCACATATGGATTCAAGGACCCCATGGAATTATCTTGACATGCTCAACAAGCTCAAAAGATCCCAAGTACACAAGATTGACAGTTGAATTTCCCAGTCAATTGATCAATTTTGACTGTATACTGAAAAGTCAAACTTTGACTTTTTGGTCAAAATCAAGAGTCAAGATTCCTTTTTCATCAAAACATGCCAAATCATGAAACTTGTTCACCAAGAAATCAGAAAATGCAAATTAGGGTTAGAAATGAGAATTTTTCATAACTTAGAATTTTTCTAAGTTATGAAAAACCCTAATTTTTTCCCAACTTTGCCTCACTTTCTCACCAAGATTCATTTGGATTCAAACAAAAGTCAAAACATGAAAGTTGTAGCTTGTTGCATAATCTACAACTTTGATTCACAAAGTTTTCCCAAAAGAGGCTTGTATCTCAAGTTACAATTTTTGGAATAAGGGTACTAAACCATTCTTAACTTGGTGAAATTTTAACCTATTTTGGCAAGGTTTTCTACCTAACTTCAAGGCCATTTTCGATACACTTCCACTTGGAATTTCAATTTGCATTTCAAATATGGATTGTAGTACACATTCCTAGCTTTCCAAAATGTCCAAGAACTCATCAAACAACCTCATAACTTGAGAGAATCGAATTTCACAATATGGCAAAAACTCACTTTTGAATTGGTCATGTACATGTTCATAACTTATGCCATTTTCAAGTCAGCTTAGTTTGTGCTACATTACAGGTCCTTAAACTATCCAACACTCAATAATTTAATGCATGTTCATTGTGCTAAGGCCTTGTTTCATGAGCTTATGCATTACATGTTGAATAAAGCCATTTATGGAAAAAGCAAAATGGCCATTTTTGCAAAAGCAAGCTTTATGTCCAATTGAAAATCCAACAAGTCCAGATGAAATCTAATTGGCACAAGATTATGAGCATAACACACTGATCAAGGAGAAGCTTTGCAGCATGATTAGGGGTCCTCTACTTGCCTAGAACATCAACTTGGCTTTGCTTGCTTAAGTGTGAAGAAAAGTGGCATATCATAACACAACTTTAATCTGAGCATTAGAACATTTAAGCAAATATTGTATACACATTCTAATCATCCTAACCAAGCTGAAGCACGACCCTAAGACCATCAATACCTCCCCATTGCCAAAATCACACTCAAACTGCAAAAATAGAGCTACCTCTGCAGATTGAGTTCCAACTCTCAATCCTTTCAAGCATTCTTGCCCAAACCACTTCGACACCTTACCTACCATCAATCCAAACTATCCAAAGCATTAGAAGCAACCTGTAACTCCTCTAATCCTTTTGGCCATTTTCACTTTTCTGATTTGCAGGTGAAGTGCTCTAGCACGATTCAAAAAGTTTCAAGACAAAGTAAAGCTTGGAATATCATCCCTAGACATCAAGAAAGCTATACCAATCATCACCTTGCACTGAAAGCTTCTCCATTGCCAGATAGAACTTCAACTGAACAGGTAAGTTCATGAACTCGTATCTCTCTTATTAGGCATTGTTAGCTTTAGGTTTGTGAAGAGAATATGTCACATTCATAGCCCTGAACATGCCCATGTAATTAGATTTCATTTATATTATGTGTGCTGCAAGAATTTTGAGTCTGAACATGGCAGAAAACTTAGGTCAGGATTTGGGAATGTCAAAATTCTCTCTCATTTCTGAGAGTTAGGATGAGTTTTTTTATATATTTAGAATCGTGATTCAATGCTTAACATTTCTTATGTTGGAAGTTTGTGCAAAAGATCAAAGAATCCAGGTGTTTGAATTGGAAGAACAGGCGCGCGTTTTTGTTCAGAGGTTGAAGAAGAAGTTTCATGGGTTGGGCCAGCTTTGTCTTTCCTTTTCACACCACATTTCTGATTTCACACCCCCTGAGCCCATTTTGTGTATTTGCATGATTTTTTGATTTTTCTTTTTCATTTTGACTTATTTATTTTTGCTAATAATATTAAAAACATGAAAAATATTTTTTACACTATTTTTACATTTTTTAGGTATTTATTTGTTTATATGGACATTTGTGTATAAATAATATATATATACTATTATTTAGAAAACTAGAAAAAATAGTGCAAATATACTTTATTTCTGATTTTTGTTTCATTTTTCTTTTGAAAATATTTTATACAAAATATACTTTTTTTTATAAATATTAAATATTATTATTTTATATATATAATACATATTTAGGAATTAATACATATATATATATATATATATATATATATATATATATATATATATATATATATATATATATATATATATATATATATATATATATATATATATATATATATATATATATATATATATATATATATATATATATTTATTTATTTATTTATTAGTATATTTAGGTTAAAATACAAAATACATACATTTTTTATTTTATTAATATTTGACATGAAAAACACTTTTTATAAATATATTTCATTTTGTTTTATTTTTTGTACATAATAAATAAATATTTGTGTAAATTAAATAATATATATATTACTTAATAAAAATTAGGGTTTTACCCTTAAAATACAAAAACTCCAAAAATAATACCCTTTTTTTATTTTTATTTATTTGACATGAATAATACTTTTTTTTTCATGCATATAAAAACCTTTCTTTTTTTTGTATTTGGCATCTTCATTTTATTTTCCATTTAATTTATGCAATCAATTATTTGTAAATATTCCAAAAATGATATAATAGCTAGATTTAATTTCTTTGTCTAAATATCCCCCCATTTGAACATTTGTACCCCCCTTCCCATATTGTGATGTAATAGCGTAGGAATTTTACTTTTCGCACTTTAAACGCTTTCTAAATATACCATGCTAGAATTAGGGTTTGTATGCAAATAAAAAGAACAAAATAGTTTGACCTAATTTCAAAGATAAACAAGCATGAAAATGGACAACACATCTCACACTTGCACCCCTAGGGTATTCCACTTGTTGCCTTCAAATAATTGGGCCATGTTGCATGTTAGGTTTCTTTGGGTAAAAACAAACAATCAAATGATCATAGTCCCTCGATGACGCTTTGGAAAAGTTGCCTAAAATGATCAAGTCCCTTTCAAAGAGAAATTGCCCAAAGATACTTAGCACTATTGCAATTATGGTCTAAACGATGACCCGCGCCCGTCCCTTTCACCTCCTAATACAAGATTGTCCACCAAATGCAATGGTGGAACAAAATTGTCAAAAGGTTAAAACATAGCAAAAATCTTTGAGAACTTTAGGGTATATAGCTCTTAGGTACTTGTCAACTTGCAAAACAAAACACTTGCCTATTTTCAAACCACACATCACAAACACTTTCAAAACAAACTTTCAAAAAAAAACTTGAAACATCTTTTCAAAAGACAAAACACCTTTTGTAAAACATTCAAGTAAAGAATTGTTACAAAGGTAGCCTATACAAGGCATCTTTTCAAAACATTTTCAAAACCACACACCAAGCACCATTTCAAACAATTGAAAACCAAGGCAAGTTGATCTAAGCAAGTACCTAAGAGCCCATGGATAACCATGGATAGAGAGGGTGCTAATACCTTCCCTTTCTATAATCTACTCCCCGAACCCAAGAAAAATCTCAAAGGTTTTTGCTGTGCTTTTTAAACCTTTCCTTAGGATAAAATAAAAAGTCGGTGGCGACTCTTGCTCAACCGAAACATTTGCGAAAACAAACGCAAAACCATAGTCAGTTCTCCCACCGTATCACAGGTACCTAAGGAGAAAATAATATATGTTGCAGATGTCCTTAATAGAACAATTGAAATACCAGTCATGGTACCTAGACTCTGGATGCTCGCGGGATATGATGGGAAGAAAGTCTATGTTCCAAAGTCTGGAACTTAAATCTGGAGGAGATGTTAAATTTGGAGGAAATCATAAAGGAAAGATTATTGGTTCTTGAACCATTGGAAACGGTAACCTTCCTTCTATAACTAATGTTCTGCTGGTAAAAGGATTAGCGTATAACTTGTTGTCCATGAGTCAATTATGTGACAACGGTTATGACATAATCTTTAATCAAAAATCATGTAGAGCTGTTAGTAAAAAAGATAGATCAATCCTTTTTATTGGCAAGAGAAAGAACAACATCTATAAAATTGATCTTTCTGACCTTAAAACTCAGAATGTCAAATGCCTTATGTCTGTTAGCGATGAGCAATGGGTCTGGCACAAAAAATTTGGTCAGGGGACTTCCAAATCTGAAGTTCAACTCAGAAGCTTTGTGTGAAGCATGTCAGAAAGGAAAATTTTCAAATTGATCTGTTTGGACCAGTTAAAACCGCATCCATCAGAGGCAAGAAGTATGGATTGGTCATTGTTGATGACTACAGCAGATGGACATGGGTTAAGTTTTTAAATCACAAGGATGAGTCACATTTTGTGTTCTTCGACTTCTGCAACCAAGTGCAAAATGAAAAAGAGTTTAGAATCATAAATGTTAGAAGTGATCATGGAGGAGAATTTGAAAATCATTATTCTGAAAAGTTTTTTTTAAAGAAAATGGAATTTCTCATGATTTCTCTTGTCTTAGAACTCCCCAACAAAATGGAGTTGTAGAACGAAAGAATAGAACTTTGCAAGAAATGGCCAGAACCATGATTAATGAAACCAATGTGGCTAAACACTTCTGGGCAGAAGCAGTGAACACAACATGTTATATTCAAAATAAAGTCTCTATAAGACCTATTCTTGAAAATACTCCTTATGAATTATGGAAAAACAGAAAACCCAACATTTCATATTTTCATCCTTTTGGATGTACTTTCTATATTCTGAATACTAAAGATAATCTGAACAAGTTTGATTATAAGGCACAAAAGTGTTTTCTGCTTGGATATTCTGAACGCTCAAAAGGCTATAGGGTATACAACACAAAAACTCTGATTGTTGAAGAATCAATCAAAGTCAGATTTGATGATAAGCTTGGCCAGCAAAAGCCAAAGCAGAATGAAAATCCTGCAAGTACAGAAGATCATCTTACAAACTCTAAAGACTCAGAAGCAAAGGACAAATCAGAAGATCCTTCTATTACAAATGCTATGGACAATCTAAGAATTTTTGAACAAACCTCAAAGAATAGATTCCCCAGAATCACATCAGCACATTAAGAAAATGTGATTAATGGAAAGAAAGAAGATCCCATCAGAACAAGATCCTCCTTCAGAAACAATGAAGAATCACTGTTTGGATTGGTCTCTCTGATTGATCCAACCTAAATAGAGGAAGCTCTACAAGACAATGATTGGATCCTAGATATGCAAGAGGAACTAAATTAATTTTCCAGAAATGATGTGCGGGATCTAGTTCCAAAACCTAAAGGATTCAATATCATAGGAACAAAATGGGTTTTTAGAAACAAGTTAAATGAGCAAGGAGAATTTGTCAGAAACAAAGCACGACTGGTTGCACAAGGTTATAGTCAACAAGAAGGAATTAATTATAACGAAACATTTCCCCAATCGCCAGGTTAGAATCAATTAGATTATTAATTTCTTTTGTTGTTCAACACAACATCTCATTATATCAAATGGAGGTTAAAAGTGCATTTTTAAATGGTTACATAGAATAAGAAGTTTATGTCCACCAACCTCCGGGTTTCGATGACTCAAAATATCCAGAACATTATTTTAAACTGAAAAAGTCTTTGAATGGTCTGAAACAAGTTCCCAGAGCTTTGTATGAATGTCTAAGTAACTTTCTTTTAGAAAAGAATTTTACCAGAGGGAAAGTGGACACTGCCTTATTTAGAAAAACATTTAAAAATGAAATTTTAATTTGTCAAATATATGTAGATGATATTATTTTTGGAACTTCTAATGTCTCTCTTGGAAGAGAATTTGCTGAGTCTATGCAGGCTGAGTTTGAGATGAGCATTATGGGAGAACTAAAATTCTTTCTGGGAATTCAAATAAATCAGACTCTAGAAGGTACTTACATACATCAAACAAAGTATGTTAAAGAAATCCTAAAAAATTCCACGTATCAGAAAGTAAAGAAGCAAAGACACCAATGCATCTTACATGCATTTTGGGAAAAGATGAGGTAAGTAAGATTGTAGATCAGAAACTCTACAGAGGTATGATTGGATCTCTTCTCTATCTAACTGCATCTAGACAAGATATATTATTCAGTGTATGTTTATGTGCAAGATTCCAATCATATCCTAGAGAATCTCACTTAACTATTGTTAAGTGAATTCTGAGGTATCTGAAAGGTACTACTAACCTTGGACTATGTTACAGAAGATCCAAAGAGTTTAAACTAGTAGGTTATTGTGATGCTGACTTTGCTGGAGATAGAATAGAACTAAAAAGCACCTCTAGAAGTTGTCAGTTTCTGGGTGATAACATTATCTTATGGTACAACAAGAAGCAAGCCACTGTTGCACTATCATCAACTGAAGCAGAATATATATCTGCTGCTGGATGTAGCACTCAGATGATGTGGATGAAGAGCCAGCTGGAAGATTATCATCTCTATGAAAGTAAGATTCCTATCTTCTGTGATAATACCTCTGCTATTTGTCTTTCAAAAAATCCTATCTTACATTCTAAGGCAAAACATATAGAAATTAAACATCATTTCATAAGGGACTACATTCAGAAAGGAATCTTAAGTTTAAACTTCATAGACACAGACCATCAATGGACTAATATTTTTACTAAACCCCTTTCTGAAGATAAATTCAAATTTGTTCTGAAAAACATCCGTATGGAACTTTGTCCTGAATGATTTTTTTTTTATATATGTTTTCAGAATGTTCTGATTAACTACTCTTCAGAAGTTAGAAGAGGAGTTACATCATAAACCATCTATAATGTTCTGAAATGTGTCTAACGTTTCATTACAAGAATGGTTTAGAAGTTCATTACATTAAAACAGCTGTCACAAGCTATCCTCAGAAGTTGAACGCATGTTTCAACTCCGAAAGGTCTCACATGCGTGCACTACTATTGAGACGCCGTTCCTAGGTAACTGTTCAAATTTGATCAACTCTCACGCTTCCCCTCAATGTAAAATTTCATTAATTTCTTGTAATGATTATTTTTTAATTCAATCGTTCTAAATTATTTACCGATTTTATTACTCTAAAAGTTCTTTTTTTCATAAGCTATAAATACTTTGCAAAATTCATTTTTTACTTTTTACTCTCTCTCTCTCTCTCTCAAATTTCAATTGCTTCTGCATATTTGCAAACTCTCTCTCTTTTTTGTCAAAATTCTAAACCTAAGCGTTCTATTTTTTTGTTTTGTACTTCTGTCTTTTGACATCTTCTATATAAAAATCTTTTGAATCTCTTTTATATTTTTGCTTTTTGATTATGACAAAAAGGGGGAGAAAATGGGATTTTGATCTGATCCATGATAACAGCTATGGGACTAAGTCTCAAACATTCCTAACAACATACAAAGTTTTTTTTCTCTGTTTGAGAGATATGCAGGTACCTCAAGAATCTGAAAGACGAAGCTCTAAACATCATCTGGTAAAGATCTGCTAAAGAAACTCTGAAGAAAAGATTAGGAGCTCTTAAAGAAACTCTGAAAGAAAAATGTCTAAAAGCTCTGAATAACAATCTCATGATGTTTCCCTTATGCATTTAAATTTTTTTTATTATTTATTTCAGAAGAAGAAATATTTATCTAAGGGGGAGATTATCAATCTCAGGGGGAGATTCTCACTCTTGCACAATTTTAAAAAAAAATCAAAATATGAATTGTTTTGTCATCATCAAAAAGAGGGATATTGTTAGAACAAAGTTTGGTTCTAATCATATCTTAGAGTTTTTATGATAACAATGAAATAAATTTTGTATAATATATTTTATACTCTGATGTGCATGTTTTCTAATACAGATGATGTTCTGACTCAAGCATTCTCAAAAGTGAAACATCATTCTACGCAAGTCTAAAGCAAACTCTAGAGGAAGTACTCCAAGGCAAACTCTGATGACAAGCAAACTTAAGCAACCTATGATAAATCTAGTTGAAGAAAAGATTTGAAAGAAGCACGCTGAAAGAAACATCTGATAAAGCAAGCTGAAGCAAACTATGATGAATATAAAATGAAGAAAACTCTGATAGAAGAAAAGTTAAAGCAAACTCTGAAGTTGTAACACTGCAAGCAAACTCTTAAACTTCCAGAGACAAGATCTTCCAGTACCGTTGATCATGTAATGCTAAGACGGCTAACGCACTCAAGTGGTACTACGCACGAGAGCATTGGAAACATAAAGACCAAGCTAACACGCATCATTAATGCATACACTCTCTTCAAGGAAGTAACGATCAAGACTTGAAGCTATATATAGAAGACCATTTGTTTCAAATCAAGGTTACTGATCTATGCAAAATATACTAAAGCTCACTATTTTCATTCTTGTAAACTCATTGTATATAGTGGGTAATTCTTTCGTATTTGGCTAATATCTTAATGATAAATCACAATTTGTGATATAGCTTATTAGAAGCATTCTGATTCACTACTGTTAAGAGATAATCTTTGTAATTGTTCCTTGAGAGACCAGTTGAGTCAGATTTCTCAAGAGGGCTAGGACTAGTTGAGTCTTAGAGGTGTTAGTCACTTGCAGTTGGCTTGTGCATTGTATTGTTAGTCACAATAATTCAGTTTGATAACAATGGATTAAGTCCTTGTTGAAAGAGGCGAAATCACCTTGGCGAATGGACTGGAGTAGTTTGAGTTTCAAACGAACCAGGATAAAAATACCTGTGTCCTTCCATTATTATTGCGCGAGAAAAAGGAAAAACTTATTCACCCCCCCCCCCCCCCCCCCCCCCTTCTAAGTGTTTTCTCACCCTTCATCATGTCATGAAACAGTGCCACCATAGCTCTTTGATATGTTGTTCTGCATTCTTTAATCCGAATGGCATGACCTTGTAACAAAAGGTGCCCCATTGCATAACGAAAGTAGTCTTCTCTATATCCTCAGGAGCCATCCTTATTTGATTATAGCCCGAGAAGCCATCCATGAATGATAAGACTTTATGTTGAGCGGTTTTATCGACCAAGACATCAATGTGTGGTAGAGGGAAGTCATCCTTGGGACATGCCCTATTCAGATCCCTATAGTCTACGCACATACGAACCTTTCCATCTTTCTTCGACACTGGCACCACATTAGCAACCCATTGGGGATAGGATGTCACATCTAAGAACCTTGCATCAAATTGTTTTGTTACTTCTGCTTTGATCTTCTCAGACATATCAGGCCTCATGTGACGAACCTTTTGTTTGATAGGAGGGTAATCTTCTTTTATCAGTAGACGATGAACTGCTATGCCGGTATCCAACCCATGCATATCTTTATAAGACCAAGAAAATACTTGCACATAATCATGCAACATCTGAACTAACCTGCTCTTGACACTACTTTCCAGATTAGCACCAATCTTGATTTCTCTTTTATCTTCCTCAGTACCCAGATTGATGACTTCAACTGACTCTTCGTGCAGCTGAATAGCTTTTTCCTCTTGTAATAGAAGTCTGGCTAGTTCTCTCGGTATTTTGCAATCTTCCTCGCCTTCGTCTTTGGCTTGGTTGATTGGACATTCGAAGTCATAGTCGGCAATAGTAGAGTCATTGGCAATAAGATTCAGAGTGGATGAGGACCTGCAAGAGTGTATGTGTATGCATGTAAGATACGTGGCTATTTTTTGAAAATGTATTTGAAAGAAAGAAAAGACAATGAACATAAATATTTTAATGAAAAAAGATTCCAATATACTGAATGATCATATGATTAGATGAACATAGATAAAACCCTTGACAAATGGACCAAAGTGCCCCGGGCCAGGCACATGGCTTAAAAGTCATTGTTTGAATATTACAAACAAAATGTTCTTGAATTGAAAGAAATAACAAGTAAATTACTCCTCAATGAAGGAGATGGGCACAAAGTCCTTTGCATGCAAATTCTCCAGCTCCGTTGTAGTTGGATATACCTAATCTTCAAATGCAGCTTCTTCATTAGAATTACCTACGGCGTTGACTTCATGGCTTCCAATGCGGAGAGGTAGCTTTCTAATACGAGCACGTCTCACTTCCTTCTGAGCTTTGACAGTGAAGCCCAAACCAAACTTGTCTACTTTAAATGGGATATCGAGGAGTTGCCCCCAAGTATCACAGTTTCCTTCTTCAATTGCGCACGGGCATCCTTGAATGAAACCATCTTCGGTATGGCCTGAACAGCTTTAGACTCATCAGAAGAACATTTGGTAGCAACAATCATTGGTGGCATGACTTCAAAGGCTTGACATGGGGTTTCAATGAATTCCCCACCCATCTCTACGTATTTGAATGAGTTAAGGTGACTTACCATGAACTCTTCTTATCCACAAACGGTGACTATTCTTCCCTTGACTGGATATTTGAGTTTCTGATGGAGAGTTGAGGTTACTGCCCCAGATTTATGGATCCATGGGCGATGTAACAGACAAGAATAGGCAGGACGAATATCCATAATATAGAAGGTGGAGTTGAAGATTTGAGAGCCCACTTTGATTGGAAGATCTACTTCCCCATGAACAATCCTCTTTGTTTCGTCAAATGCCCTTACAATGATATTGCTTGGCTTCAAGACTAAACCCTCACAGTCTATACGGTCTAATGCCCCCTTGGGTAATACATTTAGAGAAGAACCAGTGTCTACTAGTACATGTGCTAAGGTAGTCCCTTTGCACTCGACAGAAATATGTAAAGCTTTATTGTGATTCTTCCCAAGCAGTGTTAAGTCAGCATATGAAAATCCTAAACCATTATCAGCTGTCAGGCTAGCCACACAATTCTCAAATTGGTCTGTTGTTGTCTCATGGGGGACATGAACCTTTTCAGGAACTTGATTAGTGTCCGAGCATGGGCATCAAAACAAAGCAGCAATGACAACATTGAAATCTTAGAAGGGGTTTGCCTCAATTATTCTACAATCTTGAAGCCGCTTCTCTTTATTATCTTTAGGATCTCGTCCATCTCACGAGCGGAGGGTTCTTCATCAGCTACATCCTTGGAGGGTACTTCAATCACATTAGGCTCAAGAACCTTCTCCTTCCCTCTTGTATCGGTACTTGGCTTGGCAACAGTAATGCAGATGAGCGTCTTTGTAACAACTGGTAGTGAGATATTGGGTGAAAATATTATCCCAGTCCTAGTTACTTTGCTTGAGCCAACTATGTTACCGACATTGTCATCTTTTTCTTCTTTGATCCAGGCATCTTGTTTAATCCCATGATAGAACACCTCAGCACCATAATTCCATGGTACCGCTTTGTTTGAAGAGTAGGGAATCGGTCCGAGATTGGTAATTATTAAGGGAGCAACAGTGGGTTCATTTGAAATCCTAATAGGACCTTTGGAGGTGATCCTAAGAGGCTTGTTTGAGATGGTAATAATGGAGAGGTCTTCACATTTGTTAATCAAAATCTTGGCAAGTGGAGTCTTCTCAAATAGAATTTCATGGCTATCCATCAGGCATTGTATGCCTTTCTTCAGCCCTTCACATCCATTGAGTTGTCTTGTACAACACATACAGTCTTTTACACAGCCAGGGAAGATCCCAGCTTTCAACAAATTGTTCTTGATTATGTTTAGCGGAGTAGTCAATTCTTCCACAGAGGCAACAAAAATTGTATCTTCAACATCATTAACACTCTTGTCATGTTTCGGAATTGGAGCGGTAATTACATTCGGTGTTAGAGGAGGATCAAACTCAATTATCTTGTTGTCAATCAAATCCTGGATTTTGTTCTTCAAGGCCCAACACTGGTTAGTTTCATGCTCGGGGCTGCTCGAGTGGTAAGCACACTTAGCATTTGGATTATATTTTGGTGACGAGGTATCAGGGTTGGCGGGAGATTGGCGTAATGTTACTAAATTAGCCTTGAGAAAATGTTGTAAGGCTTGAGACAATGACATGCCTAACCTCGTAAATTGTCTTCTTGCAGTTTCAAAATGTTGATGATTTGCAGATGGTCTTGGAGTAGGAGTTGGATTGGATATTCGGACGATATTTACAGACGGATGATCATTCTTCTTGGTGCGGGACCTTTCCCTGTACATAACATTGACTTCCTTTTTTGAAACAAAAGGTTTTTTGATATGATTGGAAGTGGAGGTATACGCCACAGATATCTTGCCACGTTTTATGCCACTTTCAACTCTTTCACCGGTTAAGTCAATTCGGTGAAACCAAAAGAAGAGCATCCAACCAACAGATTAAAGAAAGGCCCAGATAAGGTGCCCATGAACATGTTTATGTGCTCCCTATCAGTCAAGGGTGGTTGGACCCTACTAGCAAGGTCTCTCCACTTTTGCGTATATTCCTTAAATCATTCATTCTTTCCCATGGTCATATCTTGTAGTTGAACCCTCATTGGCGCCAAGTTGGCGTTATACTGATACTGATGGTAGAATGCAGTAGCTAAATCCTCCCAAGTATGGATACAGGATCCATCCAACTGATAAAACCTTTCAAGTTGAGTTCCAGCCAAGCTCTCTTGGAAAAAGTGAACCCAAAGCTTCTTATCAGCAGTGTGCGACTATATCTTGCGCATATAAGACTTCAAATAGAGTTTTGGACAAGAAACCCCATCGCACTTTGCAAAGACTAGTATTTTGAATTTGTGGGGGATGATTACCCCATAGATCAAACCTAAATCATCAAAATCTAAATCGGGGACGGCCTGGATTTCAATAGCTTTCAATCTGTCTTCTAACTGCTTATATTTAATATTAGCGGGTGGATACTGCTCGTCGAAATAATCATCATCAGATACTTGATCATTGACACATTCATCCTGAGTACTCTTGACCTTGCCAATCTAGTTCTCGTCCTCTTCAGATGAGTCTCCTCCTACTGGGATTTGACGGGCTGTCTCCTTGAACCTTCTACCTATGTTGAGTAGAGCTTTCTTCCTTGACTTCTTCTTTAATGCTAGCAAATCCATCATGTCTTGCTTCTCCTTGGCTAGGGCTAGTAGAGTTTCCTGGAACTGAGAATTTTGTTCCTGGAGATCCTTTACAGTTTTCTCTAGATCCATCTTGCTGAAATAAACAGCAGAAAGATAAGGAAACCTGTTATGTGAAAACCTGGCATGTTATGATGCATGGAGTATGTATATGTAAATGATTTCAAGGATTAATGAGATTTAAATTTTTATAGACAAAAGAAATGAACAAATGCCAATTTTCATTAAACAAACAAGAAATATTACATCATGCCTCTTGGGCTTACAAAATAACTTTCTAATATAAAAAAACTGAACGCATCCTTTTCAGCGCAAGGTAGGCGTTCACACTTTGCTCTTCTTGTAGCTGCTTCGTAAGCTCCAAGACCTTCTTCTCACTAGCATAGAATTAAGCCTCGAAAGTATATCGTTCTTCCTTAAGATGAATCCATCCTTTTTGCAAGTCTTCGAGATAGGTAGGCATGTCGAGACTGAGGATAGTGTAGGGAATATCTCCTTCAACCACAGGCTCCATGATGGCTGGTAGGATGGAAGGATAAGGCCTCACAAGTTTCTGAGCACGAGCTCGCACCCATTTAAGGTAACGCTCGAGGGGAATGGAATTCTTGTGTCCTAGTGTCTTACTATCCACCTTGTTCAACATCCTCCAAGCTCGGATAAACCTCTGGCGGTAACCTTGATCGTCATTCTCGTAGTCAAATACCACCCCTTGGATAAGCATCTAATGTGGACCATCCCTTCGGGCGTAAACAAACTATCGTAAGGACAAGCAGGGGTTGTAAGTGATACCTCCTCTAATGCCAAGTAAGGGGACATTAGGGAATTCTCCACAACGGCCGACAATAGTAACATTCTCCAAAGATCGGGAACACCAATGAATATCTGAATGTCTGAGCATCATCAACCTATGGGACCACCTTGAACCTTTCTCATTCTTTAATAAAAATTGGGGAAGATGCGAAATAAATCATCTTGCCAAGAGAGGAGTACAACACATGAGGATACCTCTTTTCCTCATAGTGTGAGAGTGAAAAGAATGTAGGATGTCTCCTAACAAAGTAGGCACCGGGTTACGAGATATGAAGATTTTGACAGTGTTTACATCTATGAGTTGGTCAGGATTTGAAAATAAAACCATCCCATAGATGAGAAGGGCCACAATTTCCTCAAAAGCTTGTAAGTCCAAGGAGTTCCAACAATCTTGAGCTTTCTCAAACAAGAACTTGGCTAAGAAACCTTTGACAGCACTCCTTGTTTCCCAATTAGTTGTGACATCAGATTGTTACAAGTGTAGGGCTTGATAAATCTCTTCTGGTTTTGGATCCCTTTCCGTACCGTTGAAGGGTAGATGATGGATAATGGAAATCGTCAAGAGTTAGGAGAATTCTTCCAAAGTTGGCACAAGTTGATAATCGGGAAATGTGAAGCAATGGTGTAGAGGATCAAAGAATTGGAAGAGCAACTTCATCATATCTTCATCAGTGTTGGAGGTAACCAAGTTTAGGAGGCGACCATGTCTTTCAGTAAATGGATAATTCTCAGGAACCCTTGAGGCTAACTCTTTAAGTTGAGGAGGGATCCTTACGAGATTGACTTGAATGGTTTTCCTACGAATATAATCCATGTCCTACAAAACAGAACAAAGATAAATCCCAAAAATCCTTGAAATGGTTAGTGAGTATGAGTATGATGTTATGATGTTTATGATGTTATCTACAAGTAAATATATACAAACAAAACAAACAAGTCCTTATGTTTAGGCTTGCATGGAGTCTTATAGGTAAGTACCCTCTTGAAGTTTAGCTGGCTCAAACATGTCCTAGCAATAGTAACCAGGTTCTAAGGGAGCTCAATATCACTAATTTGTCTTCTCGGGCATTGTTTCAGCGCAAGCCTCTTTAATGGAGACCGAAATATCCCAAAAACCAAACCTCAATGAGTGCAATATCGAGGATCTACCAACTTCGGATTGCACTAAAGCCGGTCATCTCACTACGTCCTAATGACCAAGTTGGTCAAGTAAAGGTTCTAAAGTCAGTTAGTGCTTCATGACATCACTCAGCAGCCCCATATTCTCCTTGACTACTCAAGGGCTACCGGTACCCACAAATATGTCACACTAACGCAGCTATTGCTTAGACTATGTCGGTATACCCCGCACAATTTCCACAACGTATTGCTACTTACCTATAAGGTATCCCAAATCTGGGTAAAGGATTTAAACCCAAACAAAGAACCAAAATATAAAGCATACAAGTCAAACAATGAAAACAAGTAAAGGTGATTTAGCCCTAAGGTAGCCCCAATTTTAAGTTTTCCTCAGCAGAGTCGCCAGTTCTGTGATACGGTGGGAGAACTGACTTGGATATTTTGCGTTTTATCGCAAATGTTGCGGTTAGCAAGAGTCGCTACCGACTTTTCTTTTATCCAAAAGGAAAGGCTGGAAAGAATAGGAAAGACCTTTGAGATTATTTCTTGAGTTCGGGGGGTAGATTATGAAAAGGGAAGGTGTTAGCACCCTTTTCATCCATAGTTATCTATGGGCTCTTAGTTTCTTGCTAGGTCACATGATTTTGTTTGAAAAATATGCTTTGTGTGGTTTTTGAAAGTATTTTGAAAAGGCGCCATAGTTTAGGAAAACTTTGTAATAGTTCTCGTTCGTAATAACATATACAAAGTGTTGATATTTTGAAAATATTTCAAGTTTGAAAGATGTTTTGAAAGTGTTTTTGAAAGTGTTGGTGTTTGTTTTTAAAATAAGCAAATGTGTTTGATTTGAAATTGAGCAAGCAATTAGGAACAATCTACCTACTCAAAAGTCTTAGTTCATTTCTTCCTTTCCTTTGATATTGCTATCTTACCATTGATTTGGTATGAAGCCTCATCTTTGGATGTAAAGGGACGGGCGTGGGTCATCGTATAGCCATGATAGTAATATTGTGAAATATCTTAGCAATTTCTCTTTGAGGGACTAAGATCATTTTGAAAAGTCAATTTTGATAGCGTCATCGAGGGACTATGATCTTGTATTTTTTGATTGCTTTTGCTAAGACACCTCACATGCGTATTATGACCATTTCTTCAAGGCAACAAAGTGGATTTACCCTAAGGGTGTAAGTGGGAAAATGTGTTGATTTACATGCTTGTTTATCTTAGATTAGGGTTTGCTAACTTGTTGGTTTTAATCTTTCCATTCAAACCCTAATTTACTAGCATTTATATAAAGCGATAAATTGCGGAAAATAAAAAATACTAAGCTATTACATAATTAGGAGAGGGGGTGTACAAATTTACAAATGGGGATTGCAAGAATTTAAATCTAATTAACTATTACAACCATATTGAACAATGTACAAGAATTGAAATAATAATGTACAAGTATGAATAAATGGGAAAGAATATGAATTTGTTTAGATTTTTGTTAAGAAAGGTTTTGTTTGTTTTAACCTAAATAAACTAGAATAAAATATTTAATCTAAAGAAATAAGAAAATTTAATTAAGTTAATTAGAAAAGAAAAGTTTTTTTTCTTAGGTTTTTATAAAAAAAAGGTTTTGAATATTAAACTAGTATTAATTAAATAAAAGGAACTAGGGCTTCTAAATTAATCTTAATTAAAAAACTAATTAAACCTAAGTCTATTACTACTTAAATAATTAATTTGTTAAAGAAAATGTTTTTTTAGTCTTGAGAGAAATAAAATATAAACATATTATTACCTAAATAATAAATAAAATATTTTCGGGATTTTTTATTAATAAAAATAAATATTATGATAATATTAATAATAATAAAATAAAAAGATAAATAAAAATATAAAAGGGTGAGTCAGGGGATGAAAAAATTAATTTGTGGTGTTTTCAAGTAAAAAAAAACAGTTTTTGACTAAGCCTGGCCCATTAGAATTTTTTGAAATCAGAAATAAAAAAAAAGGTTTTGGGTTGCGTGTATATAAGCAAACGGGGGGGGGGGGGGGGGGTGAAGTTCAGAAAAAATGCTAAGCCCATGGGGTTGAGGCCCATGTATTTCCTGATTCAACAAAAAGAGAAATGAAAAAAATTGTGAAAATTGCAAAAGGTCTCGCTGGGGCTCGAACCCAGGACCTTCTAATAAGCGCACGCTTCTTGTATCACTGGGGTGGACTATTTCATTCGTTCATATAATAAAAGCGTAAATATATATTATAAACTACTTCCTGAAGACAACTTCATCTTCAACCTCACGCCTAGCCAGACCACCTGCAACTTTCTCATTTCTCAACAAAAATGGAAGATGACAACATGAAAGTTGCTGCATTTTTCCTCACGAATCTAACCATGTAAATAACTAAAGCTATAAGTCAAAGATGAATGAGAATTTCTTTGGCCCTAATTTGAACCCTAAAAATTTCAGAAACTTCAACTTTAAAATTCTCTAAGCTCAGACCTTATAAATGCAAACTATGGATATGTACAGCTTCGTAGCAATGAGGTCTACATTTTACCTTCACAAAGTAAACATTAATGATGCTTGTATGAAAAGTTTCAAGTTGAGAAAACTTACCTCAAAACTGGAAACCGTGTATGGAGTTTGAGCTGCTTTCAATTAATTCTAGTGATTGTGTTAGCTTCCTCAAGGTCCCAGGAAGCTAATGTGATGCTTGGCTTTAGCTGAAAGTGGCTGAGGAGTTCTGGAGAAGTCAAGTTGCAGACCCCTGTTTTTGAAAATGGAACTTGATGATGGAGGTGTTACAGTTTGGCAAAAGGACTCTGAATGGTTTGTATTTGATGTTTAAAAGCTTTAGGAACCAAAAGGCTTGGAAACACACGAGGGAAATGTAAGTTTCAAGTTTTTGGTCAGATTATGCAACAATGGAGTTTTTGTGTGTGACTCTGAGTTCTATGGAGTTTGAGGGCTTACGTATGTGTGTCTCAGCTTGTAAATATTATCTCTACTTATATAGGAAAGGTTTTGATGTTTGAAATGATTAGAAACAAAGAATCACATGTTATGAGTTCTTGACTTGTTTTTGAAGTTATCTTGACAAACATGGTTTCAATGCAAGGTACATGTCTTGTAGGGTGGTAGCAACTTTAAACATGTTTATTTTGAGTTTATATAGTATGCTTGTTTAGAAAGAACAAGTGCAAAGCTCCATACAAGTTGACTTTGTGATTAAAGTCACTTTTCAAGAATAACAATGGTGCCTTTCTTCCAAAAATGGAAATGCAACTTGGATAATGGTTCAAATGCTTGGACAATGGCTCAATATTTTGTGTAAATAATTAATTAAGGAGTGAAACACAAGTTAGAAACCTGCAAAGTGAGATTATGCAACGTGGCTATGTCATTTGGTCCATTGTGCATCACAAATTCTGCCTTGTAAAACAACTTGAAACCCTAACTTCTTGCCTTTGATTCTACTTGCTAAAAAATGATCTCAAGGAGTTATGGGACATTTTGGAAAGCTTGTAATGTGCTATACAACCCTTCTTTGAATCAATTTTGCAAAATCCAATTGGAACTATGTGAAACTTGGCCCAAAAGTTAGGTCAAAATCCTGACCAAAATGCTCAAAATTTCACTAAGTGTTTTAGTTTCATGAACATGATTTCATGGATTAATAACTTGAAACACATAAATTTCTAGGAGGAGTTTTGTTCAGAAATGTTTTAGATATCATTGATATCTACAACTTTCATGTTGAATGTTTCCTTTGAATCATCTTGCATCATGGTGAAAAATTGTCTCAAAGTTGTGAAAAAATATGAAGTTTTCAACACTTAGAAAAATTTCTAAGTTTGGAAATTTTGACATTTCAAAATGAAATCTTGACTTTTTGATTTATTGATTAACAAGTTTGATATTTTGACATGTTTTTATGAATTTTGATCTTTGACACTTGATTTTGACCAAAAAGTCAAAGTTTGACTTTTCAGTGTATAGTTGACTTTTTATCAGTTGACTGAAAATCAACTATCAATCAATCGATATTGAGGGAAGTTTTGAGTCATACCATTAGGTAAAAATGATGAATTTTAAACCTTGAGATCATGTCTCAAACCAATTAACCATTTGCTAGGTCAAAAATCAGAAATTGCCCTTTCTCAATCAAAACCCTAAGTTTGACCATTTTGCCCTTTTGATGATCTGATCAAATTTCTTGAGGAATTGTGGTCCAAAATTGATTAAATGACATATATGAGTTCATAATGTTAACATGGATACAAAATTATGAAGTTTGACTATAAATTGACCACAATTGACTTTTTCCCCAATACAACTGATTTTTATGTCAACTGATCAATGGACTAAGCAAAAAAGTGATCCAAGACTTGAAACTTGACATGAGAAATCTTGAGAGTCCAAAATGATCAACGAAATTCATATGAGACATTAAAAGTTCATTTGTCATTGTGCAATCTCAAACCCTAATTTTCTGTCATCAGTGCTTGAGGAGGTATCTTGAGCTTATCAACCCTAGTGTAGTCTTGAACTAAAGGAGATCTTGTGAGAAATTACTTGATAAATGAGAGGGAAAATTTTGGGGTAAAACAACATCCAAAAATTTTCAAATCCTTTTTTAAGGTAAATAATATCAACCAATGTAAACTCTTTTGCGCCTTCGGGCTTTCCTTTCAAACCTTTTTCAAAAGAACATGTTAATTCACTTCTATGCTGACGCGTAAATCTCCAAAGGTTGAGTTGTGGAAGAAGGAGAAATTAATATTGTTCATTAAAAAATACAAACCAATAGAAACTTTTGATCCGAACTACGGCTTCTCTGATTCCTTAAAAGGGATACGTAGGCATTAGGGCAAGGCCCGAGCGAGCACAACTTTTATTTTCCCTATGTTATTTTCTATTTTCTTTTGCATGCATTCCCCGTACAACTTAGATATAGATTCTTACACACCCATAAGATAGACAACAAGAATGGATACTGTAGAGTACTATGAGCGTGTGGGGTGATAATACCTTCCCCTTGTGTAACAAACTCCCTTACTTGATCTCTCGATCGTTTGATCGTGATTTCACCCTTCTCAGGTTTACTCGATGTTTACCTTTCCCTTCAAGTGGGATAAAAAATGATGATGGCGACTTCACTGATTTCATTATCAATTGATTGTTCAGTTGGTTATTTCAGAAGGTAATATATGTTAAAGAATACTCGGTTAGGGCAAGTGCCCATTTTCCAATTCAACTATGAAGAATTGGTTTAGAGATCATGTGCTTGATAACATCAAAATGAGAAGAAACATAAACTGGATTTATGTAATGCTTAAGTTTCATACATGAAAAGTACAAGCAAAGGCACAACTTTTCAATTAAGTTATACCTAGTTTCTGCATCGTTCAAGACTCGACTAAGGTAATAAATGGGTCTCTCGACACCATTATCATCCTTTTGAACTAGCATACTTCCTATTGTCAAGTCTGAAGCAGAAATGTACAATCTTATAGGTTTACCTCTAGCAGAAGGAGCCAATATTGAAGGATTCATCAAGTACTCCTTTATTTGATTGAAATCCTTTTGGTGTTCTTGTTGCCAGTGAAAGCCCTCGTTCTTCAAATGTAGTAATGGTGAGAAAGCTTGAGTCTTTCCACTAAGGTTTGATATAAACCTCCTCATGAAATTAATCTTCTCCAACAAAGATTGGATCTCCTTCTTGGTCGAAGGGGACTTTGTTTCCATAATGGCCTTTGTTTTATTTTTGGTTTATTTCAATGCCCTTTTTATGAACAACGAAACCTAAAAAGTATCAAGCCTACACACAAGAAGCACACTTAACATGATTCATTTTTAGTCTGTACTTCCTCATTCTTTCGAATGATTGTCGAAGATGGTCTAGATGACCATGTCTTGACAAAAACTTAATGACTATATCATCAATATAAATTTTCGTAAATGTTTCAATATAGCACTAAAAAATAGAATTCATTACCCTTTGGTAGGTTTCCCCATCATTTTTCAAACAAAATGGCATCACCACTCATTCATAGGTGCCTAAAGCTCTTGGGCGACAAAGTGTCATTTTTGTAACATCCTCATATGCAATAAAAAATTGGTTATAACCAGAATAACCATCAAGAATGCTTAGATATTTGATACTCATTACTAAGTCGACAAACATTTCGGTGACAAGCATGGCGTATTCGTCCTTTGGGGTTGTAGCATTTAGATCTTTGAAATATATGCAAACTCTCATGGTTTCATTTTTTTTATTAATGGAACTATGTTTGCAAGTAAATCGACATAATCTTGTTCTTCAAGAGTCTTTTGATCTCCTGCTTTATTTTTGACATAATCTTCGGGGTAAACCGTCTTGGTAACTACTTGATCAGCTTTTCCCAAGCTTTATTGGCAGCTTCAGTTCCACCAAATCTCTGCTTAAATCTGATGTTTCATTATAATCCCAAGCAAAACTATCTTTATATTCTCTAAGTAAATTAATTACCTCAACTTTTAGGTTGGGGTCGATGTTGGAACTGATGTACGGTGTCCTATCGTTTCCTTCGCCTAAATTTATCTCCTCCCAGGGATCTTGGGGCTACATATTTCTTGCCGGTGCGACTTGATCTTTCTCAAACCCCAAAGGCTCATCATCGTAGATGCATTCGAGCCTCTGGCCTTCCCCATTTATTCTTCATGCCTGCTAACTGTGGCTTATCTGGTGGTTTTGGCTCAGTTTTTATTCTTTGTGCCACATCAAAGATTTCTACTTCATTGGCTTCTACAACCATATGTTGGACTTAGGCTTCTATAGTCGCTTTCAATCTATTTCCGGCTACATAAGTTGAAATTCATTGTAACGCATCGAACTCAGACATCAACGTTAAATTCGCTTCCCCAGTCAGCTGGTTGGATATCACACACTCTTCCATATCACATTATTTCTCTGTCCCATTTGAACCCATGGTTGGGATAGAGTGTAGGGGAATAAAATGCCTTCTCAAGAGGCTTGTATGCAAATCCCGCAGGTGGGTAAGGTGCTATGTTCGCCAAGTTTCTATCAAAGTTCCTTTGATCTACATGGTTTATTTCTTCCATGAAATATCCTTGATCTACTTCGATATTTTCAACAATTTTGTCATCCCTCCAAATTGCAATACGTTAGTGGAGTGACAAAGGTACTACCCATATTCCATAAATCCACTCTTTACTCATAAGTAGATTATAACTGGCTTTTGAGGATATCACCATAAATACAGTTGGTCTAGTAATCGACCCAATTGTTACATCAACCTATATTACTCCCAATGTGTGTCCAATTTCCCCCTCACAATTTGATAACACCATGTTATGGGGCCAAAGGTTGGTGTCATATTTTCCAATCTTTTTTAACAAAAAATGAGGCATCAAGTTTACATCCTCCCCGCCATCAATCAGAACTTTATTTACTCCAACATTCTCCACCTTGGTCCTTATAAACAATGGTTTCAAATGATTCTTAGTTCCAGCATCTGGTCTTTCAAAGAACACATTTTTCAATTCGATACATCCATTATTCATTACAAAATAGTACATAGGTTTGTTCTTATCCATCTCTTCTTCATCATAATCGACTTGTTATGACACTTCTGTAACATTGTCATATTCAATAGGAAGTACTGATACTATATTACATATGATGTTGAAATCGTCTTCAGATCCTGAGTCAAAATTGTTTGTCGCCACTTTCTCATTTTTCAATGGTCGCTCCATCTTCGCTTTTCATTTTAACTTACCTTGTAATAGTGAAAACAACGGTCTCCCTGTCGGCTTCTTGATTTGATCACTTACTTGAATTTGATAAGGTTTATTACTACTTGATTCAACCATCTATATTTCAGCCTTCTTTTTCCTCTAGAACCTTCGTCACTGGGTTCTTGACATGGGATTATTCCCAATGTAATTAGTAGGTCCATAAGAGTGCTTCTTTGACACTTGGAACCTTTCACAATAGGACAATGAAGACCCCCTTCCCATTTCAAAGCTTCTACACCTCTAGTTGTTGGACCCTTCTTTCTTAGTTGGCCGGACCCACTTTTCTTGTGGAGCATTTGATGGAGGCACATAGGTGTTGGGCTTGTTTCTAGGTTGAGTCTGAACTTTCATTTAATGTACTCCCCTCTTGTCAGAATAAAGCTGAGGTTGTTTTCACCTCTGCCTTGCCTTCTGTTGCTCCTGCCGGTTCTTTTCCACCTCCTTCACAGCTACACTAGGGACAAAGCTTACTTCAGAATCTTTTTCCTTGCAGTGGTACATGAAATCAACCAGACCATCATAAGACTTGGGATACACAACATTCATCTTATTCTCACAGCTTTCTCCAGTCTCCTCTTCCATGTCGAAATCCTTAGCAATTTTAACCATATTAATCTCTACAGACTCAACATAATGAGTCTCCTCAATCTAAAGTGGATCAACATCAATCTTCATGGGAGCCTTACTTTTCTCAACAAACTTCAATGTACCATCCTTCAGGGTATTCTGCATAAGATCCCTGAAAAATAAAACATTGTGAAGTTTTTTGCCTAAAAAATTATGATATTTACAAAAACCTTGTTTCTTTCTTTGTTCTAATGTTGGTATATTTGGGCCTTGTGGCACTAAGATTTGACCATTTCCAACCCCTTGGGAGTTCTGTCTGTAACATGTACTTCGATAATGGAGATGAATAATTGGGTCTCTAGAGGCCAATATTTACACCATTTTGCGTCATATCCTTTCGATAATAGCTTTGAGATTATTTTCTCTTGCCAGGACATCTTGTCAAACTTGATGGACCACTTGGTCTACGTCTTGATTTAGATTGAGTATAATGACTGGTGGGCGTTCAACTTCCCTGGGTATTGGTTGTTTGATCGCTTAGGACAAACTTCTAGCCTTAGTCAACAGTTTTCTCAAGGACAACTCTCTCGTTTCGGACGAGCCTAATTGGTTGAGGTTGTACAACTAGTCAAATTTGCATCTGAGCTCCCCTAAAGTAATCAACAACTCGAGTCATCTGGGTCGCTAATTATTGGTAAGTTTGAGTCGTACTTTGAATCAAATGGTTAAATATAGTACCTATTTTTTGGGTAAACAAATAGACATCTCATGGTTACTTTCGTCCATTTGTTGCCTCAACACATTCACAGAACTTGTGGTGAAAGTGGGCATTGCTTGGGAAGAAAATCCCATTCCTACAGGTTGGGTGGTTCGATGAAGGTTATTTACACCCGATGCTGACCTGTGTAATAGCGAGTACATATTCACTATATTTTTAGCAAATGTCGAAGTATTTTATGCAAAGCTGTTATCATCAATGTTGGCATTTCATAAGGTTACTCTCGACCAGTCATGAGCATTATGAAACTGGGCATGTAAGGCCTAAAATCGCTAGCCGTGGTTAGTCTACAAGACACAATGTGACTCTGTGCCGTTATTGGGGAAAATATCGGCCCAATTTGCGCCATCGACAATATTGTCGTCGTGCTGGCCATAGAAATGATTGTTTCTGTCAAATCCGTAGCTACTATGCCTTCCCTCACGATATTTGAAGGTTGTTCTCCATTTTTATTATTTATAGGATTAACCATTCTCCTAAGATATCTCTTAATCGGTCTTTTAACATATTCTTTGGTTATTCTACCACTCCTCAATCTCATGCACACATTTTTTGAGAAGTTTTATGATTGAAGAACATGCAAATTTTCAGAAAATCAAGAAAAATGTAAACTTTTGCACAAAAAGTCCTACCGGGTGTGCCAATTTGTTTACCGTGAAATTTGGTAAACAAGCGCTAGTCTTCCAAAAGATTAGTTGCATGATCTACTAGATTGATCCTAGAACATATTGTGTATAAAGTATCTTGAGTTTTTGTGTGTCTTTTTGTGTAAAAGTGAAGATTTCGACGGTGGCAAAATCTTTAAGGTAAATGCAGGAAATGTAAAAGTTTCAACATAAAGTAAAATGCAGAAAAGTAATATAATGTAAAATTCTTTGCAATGAGAAAATATGATATTTTAATACATACACTGCACTCGGTTACACTTTTCTCACTTTGCTCAGATACTTTAAGTATATTGAGTTTTTTGAAGTAATGTCAACACACAAAATCTAACACTAGAATTTCCTATTTATACCGAAATCTAGATAAATGTAACAAAAGGTCCTTTCTCTAGAAGATGACACGTCTTCATCTGTATGCATTTCTCCCTTAATTTGCTTCCACGCGTCCTTCTTATGCGAATAAGGCCACAAAACAATTACTTATCCTTGTTTCGCATTCCAACCTCCTTAGTTGAAATGATGTTCAAACTTATTCCAAATATTACTAAGTCCCAAAAACTTCTATGTGTATATGACCTTCGACACATTTCCTTGAACATGTATATCGAAATGCTTTTCCAACGTGTATGTTGAAGGAACACCCACATAATCAGCTCAAATTCTCCAAGTGTTTCCTCAAGCTTTTCTTGATATGTTGAGGTTTCAGATACGTCAAAAATACAGCTAACTGGAACATGTTAGTTTGATGTTATTACATTAATAATCAAAACTTAACATATATTTCTATTTATAGTTTTTAGGGCGGAGTCATCTCATTGGAGACTAAAAAACACGTTGACAACAAGTCGCAGAGATTTATGTAGAAGTTGTGATGTTGTGAACACCATGTTGGAATCGTAGCTAGGTTCAATCAGAGTGTCGTTTCAAATAAGTTTTGTCAATATTGAACATTGATATAACACTATTCTATGCCAACTTGCACAATTTTGTTTCAAGACAGTGTATACAATTCATTGGAAAGGAACTAGAAAATGTAAAATTTGTTGGTGCAAGCCAAGATTCCCGTGGTTGCTTCAGTAGAACAACACATGAGTTACTGTGCGTGTGTCAGCTTGTCGGTTACTAAATACACGACAATCGTATTCTCTTAGACTCAATTCATTAGTCATGAAGAAACTGGTTCTCAGTTGGATTTAGATGCATAGTTTGAAGAGTTGAATACATATTTAAGTACTTTGGATATTGTAGACAATTAGTTATTGAAGAAAAAGTTTTAGAAACTAACACATCCATCCACAACTTCTATGTGTCCACTACCGATGAATTACAAGCCAAAGAAGGAAGTTAAGAAGAGTAGAAAAGATTAAGAGAGTGATTTACATCGTGATCTTAGCCAACGAGAGTATGCTGAGGGCTCGCAGGGGAGTCAGACTACAAAGAGTTAATGCATAAAACCAACTAGAAGTCAACTGTCAAGTATGTCAGCTGAAAGCCAACCATTCACATAATCTTCAAGACATGTTTACTTGTCCAAGCTTCTTGATTTCTTATATCCACACACTGATGATGTGGAACCTTATTTTGAAGGTAATATATATTTAACCAATGCATCATCTTTTAATGATGCAACTATGATGACAAATGTAAGGAAAACTATAAAGGCATCTATAAGGTCAATCATAAATGTTAGTGCCATAGTTTTGTGGATTGACAATATTTTTCTAAAGTATGATTCTGACTATATGTCGAACAAGATGTTATAACATCTGGTTCTATTATGCAGCAGGTTTGCGCTGCTGTTTTTAAATATTGGCATATTTGATTTGATTGTGTGATATTTATTTTGGATATACCTCAATTTATTTTGCAGGTTCAGAAGATTTCTTTTGGAACAAATTTGTATCCCCACTTGTGAAAAAAGCTACTAAATTGGGCCTTGAGACAATTTAGGAAACTATGTATTGGTTGTTCTAAGATTTAAGAAGATTTTCTACACAATTGGTGCATCACTCAGCTTATGGATCAAGAAACTTCTGGACTCATAATATCAAAGACCATGGACCATAGAGTTGCATTTAAAGGGGAATTATAACCTAATGTAATTTAAGTTTTCAACAATTGTAAAATTAAAGGAAGCATGAGTCTTAGGTTTTGAGAGTCTCTTCTATAGTTTATAAGTCATCCATGTATCTTTTGATAGTGTGTGATCGACTGATTGTTACTTGACTGTTAGTCAAGTTATTGTTCTCACTTGAAGTTTTTAAGCATGAGTTTAAGTTTTTGTATTTGAAGTGTAATCTTCTAAATTGGATTGTATTTGTTGCAGTCATTGGCATTGAGACAGTTAGATATCACTGAGGTGATTTAGGAAGTGAGATGGCGATTTCTCATATTTAGGGAGAACTTAAATAGAATTTGCATTGAATGGGGATTAGACGAGAAGTTGTAAACAGGAGCCTATTGATAGTGGACTTCCTTCCTGCAAGCTGTATCATCATTATATTTTGTGGAATTACAAGGTTACAAAGATTACAAAAATACATGAAAATTCCTAAAACCTAAACTCTATCTTCATCTTCATCTTCCAACTAATACAAGTCCACCATTCAATTAATACAAAGAAAAATGAGTGATACTTTGAAACTGATCAGGCATAACCTGCTCATTGAGAGGAACCATGACTCTGCATAAATTTTCAAACCTGCACAAAACTCATGCGTTAAACCATAGCCATGTCTACCAAACCAGTTCATTGAAAAACTAATCCAATAACTCACACCAGCCCTGCATATTAAACAGACACAAGCAGTTCATTAGACCAGTCGAGTCCAAAATAAGCCTCATCACCAATAAAATAAATAATAAAACAGTCATCCAAAGCTACACCCCATGTCTATGTCCAACTCAACAAAAGAAAAATATGTAAAGAGAAAAAGAGAAGAAGGGTGGAAACCGTGTGAGAGATATTTTATCAGAAAAGAATTCCAGCTCGCATAGTACAAACTTTCCCAACAAGCTCATAAAATCAGACTTAATCTCAACCATTGAGGCTCTAACAGGGATTCACACCAAGGGCTAGGATTTCTTATTTCATAACAAACTTTTCACAGGTTTTATCTGATATATTAGATCGAGAACCACACAAAAAGGAGGGGGGAGAACGATTCAGAATCATCTTTTCACAAAGAGAAAACTCATACAGAAAATTGACACAGGAAAACTTCACAGAAAAAATTCACACAAAACTCACCTTGAGGATTCTTCCTTCATCGAGAAGAATCACCAAAACCTCCAACCGAAAATTTCTCTCTGCATATTCTTCTCACTCTACACAAAACTCTGCGCTTTTGCATTTTCCATCGGCATCAACAAACTGATATCATCATCAATCTTCAGCAACAATCATCATCTCTCTCCTTCCACTATAGCATCAACAAACATCATCCATCATCATCATCGCAACTCCAACAATTTCTCAGATTTGCACATCTTCAATCTACACCGCAAAGAATTTCAACAAACCGCATCTGCAATTTCAACAATAACGGCACCGTCGTCAACTTCTTGAAAGAACATAAGAAATTATAACATAAGAAACTATAACATAAGAAATTCTTCTATTGTAGCGTGAAACTTTAATTTAGTTTGTACAGATATTCTTAACAGATCTTCTTAGCGTAAATTGTTTGCCAACTTCTATGCTTCTTTATCAGAACTTCTCTGCATATTTAAATAGTTTATTAGAGAGCATAATTGTTTTTTATATGTATATCATGTATTTGTTATCATCAAAATTATTACTAAGATGTAGAACCAAACTATGTTCTAACAATCTCCCCATTTTTGACGATGACAAAAACTTGTATATTTTGATGAACAAGTAAGAGCATAAAACATTAGGGTCTTTTCCTGAGTTGAATTTCCAGATAAAGAAAAAATTGATACTTCCTCGAAGATGTTTGATCAGAGCTTTTGATGGAGGTTCTAATGAGTCCATGCGGAAAAAGTTACTTTCAAGAGACACTTTTCCTGTTTGCTTTTTTAAAAAGTGAAACAGAGGTTATGTTATCAAAAAAATGTTTGAGACTTAGTCCCGACACTGATTGTTTGATTCTTCTTGCTTTCCTAGCATCCCCTTAATCTCTTTGTTTGTTTCATCCTGTTTATCCAGCCTTTTCCTAACAACTTCATTCTCTTTCTTCAACTCACACATAGTTTTCAACACTAGAGAAGATGAAGTTGTTTCAACAATAGAACCCATATTCTCAGAAGTTACTGCAACAAATTCTTTCTCAGAAGATTTTCAACTGACTTACCTTTGTCTTTAAAAACAACCAGAGGTCGAGGTTCACGAGATGGTTCCTGAAACTTTGACACCTGTGGAGCTTCCCGATGAGTGGTGTCCAAATGACGAAGGGGTTTCCTTACATAGAGACCTAGGACTTGATCCTTGAAGATATTCATATGATTGTAGAAGTTCTGTTAAGCAATTTCATAACTAAGTTCCTTCATCTTTAGAGATTCAGAATTAAACCATTTTCTATAATGTCCAGAGAAAATCAGAAGCAACTGGATTAAGGTTATCCATGCAAGCTTGCTTCAGAGAGTTAATCTATTCCTGTATTTCTATCTCGAAAACCATCAGATATTTACCAACATCAGATTTGGATGGTTTTGGTGTTGGTTTTGGAATGGATATTTTCTTAGAAGATGTGACAAGTTTGTCCTAGGCTTCTAAATCAATTATGATTCTGAGAGGATCTTCTGAGGAGTCGGTGAGAATTAGAGAGTTGGAAATGATGATAGGAGTGTTATGTGGTGTTGAATCATATGGAGAGGGAATATCTGGAAGGGAAAAGTCTTATGAAGGTTTGGTGGAGATATTTGGTGGTTGTGAAGTGTTGAGAGGGAAGGTGATGCCCAGAATAACTGGTGTAGTTTCGTGCATTTATTCAAAGGTAATATTTAGATTTTCCGTTGGGAAGCTTCAAAGAATGGATCAAATTGATCAATATCAAATAGAACTTGTGCAAGTTCTGGTTGAGTTTGAGCAAATTGGGTAGAAGAGGGGTTAATCAAAGGAAGATTAGTGGGTATGGTGATGTCAATTTCTATGTCAAAGTCATCAAGAGTTTGTGGTGATGGATTTTCAGCAGATTTTGGAGATGAAGAGGGTTCAGATGTTGATAAGAATACTGATTCGACAATAGAAACGAAAGAAGAGTTACCTTTCTTTTTAGTAGCTTTAGGAGTTTTCTGAGAAGTTCCTTCTCCAACAACTTTCCTTTTCCTTGACTTTATGGTAGAAACTTCTAGAGGTTGTTTCCTAAGATCTAGGATATTTACATCTAGAATTGTTCCATCACTTTTACATGCTTCCAAATATCTGAGGACAATTTCTGGAGATGAGTTCGCTTAAGTGAAGAGAGGAAAATCCTTCAGAGGGACTCTTTTGGTGGTGATGACTTCCTTTGCCATAAGTGTATGATCCTTCTTAATGGTTTCTATAATCTTCATCTTCTTGAGGTTCTTGACATTGAGAGGCTTTCCAACACAAGGTTCCAAAACACTAGCTTGTTGGTATTCACTCAAATGTTCTATCTGCTTGTTCTCTGTCAGAATATCTGAGATCAACCTTCCTAGCGGAATCCAATCTCTTTTGGTTATTTCTTCTTCTCTTGTTTCCTTGACACTGGTCTTCAGATGATTGAATAGAATATGAGGGAGGTAGACTTTGGCCTTCGTTACGATGAAGTACAACATGTATTGTTGATCAATCTTGATATAGTATGGAGAACTTATTGGTTTTCTGTGGTTGATACATCCCAAAATTATTCTAGGCCAAATTCTGAGATAGTCTTTCAGATCTTTGATCTTGTTGGATGGTTGTCTAGAAGTGAAGATTTCTATGGATACAATGGTTAGGTCAGAACCTTTTTCTGCCATTTCACTGCACCTAATGTCGCTTCCATTATGACCAATGAGCTTTCCAATGAGATATTTGGTGATGACAATCTTCGTTCCCATTACATATGAAGTTACTTGATGATTTGATGCAGTAGCATGAACCCAAAATTCTTTAACTAGTTTGGAAAAAACCAGATCAATTAACCGATCAAAGTATTTTGTCCATCTTTGAAACTCAACATCATAAGTAAGATCATGCCCATTTTATTTCATGCTTTCAAAATTAACTATAAGTTCAAAGAGAGCTTCAAGAGTATCAACCGGAGTGAAGAGAGTTCTTGTAGGTTCAACATATATTCCTTTGTTTGGAGTAGAGGATGAACCAAGGTTGTTGATATGAGGAGCAAGATATTGAGACTTTTGTTGTTGTTGAGAAGAAGAATACATTGTTCACATACTTATGGTTTTAGAGCACACAAAAGGGAAAAAATTACAAGTACAGAGAAAACAAGGTGAGTGAGAGTGAATGTGTGAAAGTGATTTAGTGAAAGTGAGGTATAAATAGCCAACAGAGAGAAAACATGAAATTAATTGAAATAAATAAAATAAACAAAATGATTAACATCAATAATGATTTCTAACAAGGGGATAGCGTGAAGATTTTGTAAATAGTTACCAATGTGACTCACCTTAATGCATCAACTCAAACATTTCATCCCTTCATATTTTGAACACGTGTTCAACCTCAAAAATTGACTTAGCATTTAGGTTTAACAAATGTTAATGTGGTTAACTACTTACGTCTATCTTTGAAATGAAGCATTTTCAGAATACGTTCAGATCTTCTGGATAGTTTATAAGATAATTTTTCTTCTCACTTCTGAAGAACTCTTGTTCAGATGTTCACAAAAACAAATAAAAAAATTCTGAGGATTAAATATACAGAAACTACATTTTCATTATGGGCATAATTCCATACTTAGGTGTTTCAGAATGAAATTAAATGTATCTTCAGCAAGGGGTTTTATGAAAATATCAGCCCATTGATGGTATGTGTCTATAAATTGTAAACAAAGAATTCCCTTCTGAGTATAGTCCCTAATGAAGTGATGTTTAATTTTTATATGTTTAGCCCTAGAATGTAAAATAGTATTTTTAGAAAGACTGATAGTAGAAGTATTATCACATAGGATAGGAATGTTACTCTCATAAATATGAAAATCTTCAAGCCGACTCTTTATCTAGAGTATCTGAGTACTGCATCCAACTGCAGCTATATATTCAGCTTCAGTAGTTGATAGTGCAATAGTGGATTGTCTTTTGCTAGACCATGAGATTAAGTTATCTCCCAGAAACTGGCAGCTTCTAGAAGTACTTTTTCTTTCTATTTTATCTCCAGCAAAGTCACCATCACAATACCCTACTAATTTATATTCTATGGATTTTCTCTTCCTTTTCCAGATTGCATGTAGGATGAATAGGAGTTTTGGATGGCTTACTTTCTGACATATCATATTTCTTCAGAAGTTCTTTAACATACTTACTTTTATGTATGTATGTTCCTTCTGGAGTTTGATTGATTTGAATTCCCAGAAAGAACTTGAGTTCACCCATCAAGCTCATTTCAAATTCTTCCTATCGATTGAAGCAAAGGTTTTTGTATAGTCTATCCCTTATTCTTGACTATAATCTTGTGCAACCAGTCGTGCTTTGTTTCTGACAATGTCTCCTTGTTCACTTAGCTTATTTATGAAGATCCATTTTGTTCCAATGATGTTTAAGCCTTTTAGTTTAGGAACTAGACCCTATACATCGTTTCTGGTAAATTGTTTTAGTTCTTCCTGCATTGCAAGTATCCAATCATTGTCTAGAAGTGCTTAGTCTATGGAAGTAGGTTTGATTAGAGACATTAATCCCATGAGATACTCTTTAGTATTTCTGAATGTAGATCTTGTTCTGATTGGATCATCTTTCTTTCCCAGAATCCTATTTTTAGGATGTGCAAAGCTAATTTTGGATTGTCTTTTCTCGATGTATTCTTCAGAAGTTGCTATAATATTTGTGATGTCTTCTTCTATATTTGGCTGAAGTTCTAAAATTTTATTTTCTGAAGATCTATCTTTAGTAGTTGTAATTTGAGCTTCTATATCTGCAAAAGATTCACCCTGCTTTGACTTTTTAGAGCCAAGCTTATCATCAAATCTGACACTAATAGATTCTTCCACAATTCATGTTTCTGTGTTATATACTCTATAACCTTTTGAACATTCAGAGTATCCTAACATGAAACACTTTTGTTTCTTAGAATCAAACTTGTTCAAATGATCAATGGTTCTAGAGCCAATAATCTTTCCTTTCAGATTGCCTCTGAAACCTACATATCCTCCAAATTTAAGTTCCAGGCTTTGGAACATATGCTTTCTTCCCGTCATGTGTCGAGAGCATCCAGAGTCAAGGTACCAAGATTGGTGTTTCAACTTTGATGTTAAAGACATCTGCATTATAGATGATTTTATCCTTAGGTACCCATATCTTTTTGGGTCCTTGTTTGTTAGAGTTTCCAAAATTCTGATTGGATTTTGGTTTCACATAAGAATTCGCAGAGTAAGATTCACTAGTATATTTTATATCATGTGTGTGTCCATACATGAAGTGTGAGTTTAAAGGGGTGTGTTTTATGACCATATCATCACTTTTCTTTGGTTAATATGGTTCTTGTCCTTTTGGTTTCACATATCCTATGCCTTTTTTTTCCGTTTCAGCTAACTCCATAGATCATTGAATCCATCTTTCTTCTATCTATGTTTTTAGAAAGAAATTTTTGAAAACTATAATTATATTCTTTTATGATGCTATCAAAACTAGTTGAAACTTCTGAGACATATTCTTTCTGAGCTTTTTTGTAACTCGTTTTTAATAACATAATTTTTATTTTTAAGTTTAGAGATGGTTTCTTTTAGCTCAGAATTTTTACTTTTAGATTCCTAGTCTCTTTAGAGTCAGATACTAGACCATGTTTCATGTTCCTGTATTTGAATTGAAGTTGCTGATATTTTTCAAGAATTTCTTACAGACTATCTTCTAATTGAGATCTAGAAAAGTTAGAGAATACCTCTTGTGCTTGAGTCTGATTCTGATTCAGATGAATTAGTATCATCTGATATGTTGGTCATTAAAGAGATATTGGCACGTTCATCTTCTGATGCTGATTTTGCTTCAGAAGATTCTGAGACATCCCAAGCAGCCATAAGACTTTTCTTCTTCTCTTTGTTAAATCTCTTCTTTGGCTTTTCTTTCTGAAGTTTAGGATAATCGCTTTTGTAGTGACCAGGTTCCTTGCATTCGTAACAAACAACATCTTTGTTTCTTAACTTTTTGTAGCCAGAGGATGATTTTCGTACCCCAAATTTGTACTACCTCGATGATTTTTATTTTTCAAGATTAAAATTGAAGAAATATTCAATTAAGGATGGTTCAGCCGTATCTGATGGTCCATCTTTATCCAAGACTAGGGGTGTATGTTAATTCTGGAGAGTGGGACTTTCTAAAGCAGAGAGACTCATGTATCCGTAGGCCCTTTTACGAAGCACATTGGCCAATGGCCCATGCGATTCGAAAAATAGATATTTTTCAAATGATTATTAAGTAATTTTTTTAATTAAATCCATTTAAAGCATTATTTTTTATAGTAAAAGGGGAGGTGAAATTTCAATTTATGAGCCCATTTTCATTGGCCCATTTATTTTGGGGTTTGAATAACAAAATGGGGTATAGTTATTAGAGTTACACGCCCATTAAAGTTTTTAAATTACTCCACTTTTCATTTTTTTGCTTTAGAAAAGAATTATTACCAAACTTTTTCCTGTCATTAAGAAGTTTATTATAGTAGTGTTATACAAACCATTTCATTAAGTGTCCTATTTGAAAAGGGACATAAGTTTAAAATGATGGCTTTATAAAATAAGGCCAAATCCGTTTATAAAGGAGGGAAAACATTTTCTTGACAGAAAATATAATATAGCTGGGCTGAATACAAAATATAACGTGAATCCCAATTGAATTAAAAATTGATTTTTTGTTTATTGTAATAAAAAAATAGGTTGGGTTGATTACAACAGAGATGGCGCAGGCCCAAAGGCTGGTTAACCAATATTGTGTCAATCATAACAAAATTAACGCATGTTCCGTATCAGAAACATATACCGTTCAAATTTCCTTTTACAAAACATAAAAACAATCTTAAAAATTTGCAGAACAGGTATTCAGAGAAATCAAATGATTACTAATATTTAATCAAATCTTTATAAATCCAAATATTATAGCGCAATCAAATATTACAAGAATCTCAAATCTCTATCATAATCAAATATATTCAATCAATAATCAGAATCAATTACAAGTAAATCTAAATCCCTGATTTTGTTCTAATTCCTAAGTATAAGCTAATTAATCTCGTAATAGCGATTTTTATACCCTAAATCACAAGCCTATAAAGACAAAATAAAAAGTACATAAAAGGGGGATGGATGGAAACGAAAACAAAAATCGAAGAACATGGGAGTTGGATTACAGAGAAAGGATTTTGAAGACAAAGGAGATTCGAGAGAGCTGATACTGATTTGTTGAAGACCGGACGAAGAGGGTGATTAAGGTTTCAATATCTGAAACCCTAATCACTTAATCTTGTGGCCGCGCCATCTCTATCTTTCGCCACCACCGCCGTCGGGAATCTGCAAACAAGTTGAAAAAGAAGGATTAGCTTCAACTAAAAGGTTCAAATATCAGAGAACAAGCGAGTCGCGAAAGGTTAAAGAGACTTAGCTTCTTTTTTTGTTGTTGTTTGTTCTTGTATCTGGGTTCTTGTTGGGTTAGGTTGATAACAGAGAGTATGGGATTTACGTTTGGGGATGGGGTTGAAGGTTGATGATGAAATCGCCACGGGTTAGGGTTTGGAGAAGGGGGAAAAGAGTTTGTATCGGGTCGGAAGAGAGAGAGAAGGAGAACAAAAGCTTGATTGATTAACTAAGGAAATGAAAATAAAAAATGAATAAAACACAGTTATATTCTGAATGATCCAATACGCGAGCGTTCATAGTAACCAGCATGTGCCTTTGTTTCTATCTCTTAGATCATTAGTGGACGACCGTGAGGCCAAGTCTACGGTAACTCCCATGCTCCCTCACATACACTATCCCCCGGACCCTCCAACTCATTTATGGTCCTGGCCCAATTAATTTTGACACCACCTTTCCCTTGTTTTTACTAATTCAGAACTAGTAGCACACCTCCCTCTCCAAACACGCAATGGGCCTAGCCCAGTTTCTTAGCGCACCCCCCATTCGCCTAAATTACTAAACCATCAAAGCAATTTACACCCCCTCTTGAATTCGTGTTTGGGTCAGCCTAGGGACCTTATTGGCACCCCCCTATTTGACTACACAACTAGATTTACACCCCCCTTGAATTTAGTTAATTTTATTTATTTATTTTTATAATTTAATTATTATTTCTATTTTTTTTATAAATATACATATATATTTTTTTATTTACAATAATTATTATTATCATCAAATAATGATTTTATATTATTATTATTATTATTATAATTATATTTTGATATTAATATTATATATTGTTATAATTACTTAATTTTACTATTATTTATAATTATCATCTATTATTTATAAGCCCTTTTTATGTAAATATTATTATTAATATATTTTATTTACTACTTAAATATTACTATATTATTAAATAAATTATCTTTATATTAAAATTGCATATATTATTTTATATATTATTTTCATTAAATCTTTTCTAATCATGCATTAATCAAGATCTTCGCAAATAATACGATTAAAAAACACAAACAAATCAGCAAACTATTTTTTCGCAATAAACTAAACTAATCAACTGTTTTTTTGCAAAAGGGTTTCAAACTAGTTTTGACTTACTGTGCATCAAGTCTTAATCTTCGCAATCACTACTCCCGACCGAGTGCGGGGGGGATTCAGAATATGTTTGCGACCCCTAAAAAACACCAACCCCATACGAACTACAAATTGGGACTCTGATTCCTCATAAGAGGATACGTAGGCATACGATCAAAAATCATGGCGAGTCTTTCTAATTAAAACTTCAAATCCAGTTTACCCCAAACCTAAACCTAAAGCTTAGTATCCTTGTGAACAAGGTAGATGAGAGGTTCCTAACACCTTCCTTTCGTATAATTGAGTCTGAAACCTAGAATCTCTGTCTGCGAATTAGTGTTTTCTGTTAGATTCCCTTTCCTTAGGATAAAAACTAATAGTGGCGACTCTACTTTAAAAACCAGTCGCAACAGCTGGCGACTCTTCTAGATGACTCTCCTTAACCCTAGGTTTAGGTATTTTTTGGTTTCTATTTTTATTTGCTTTATTTATTTATTGCATTTATCTACTTTATTGCATTTATTTATTTACTGTCAATTTCTCTTATTATCATATATTTAATGCGTGACGAGATTTTTCTATCTCAAATTTTTTTCCGATAACCCTTAGAAAGAAGGTTCGTCTATTAGCTTAGGGGGTACATCATCCCTACGAGTTGATGTGACGACTTTGCCTAGAGTCGGTGGACTTCCGAAAAAGGAATACTTATCGAGAGATATCCTCTTGACGAGTAGGAGTTTGGAAGGTCATCCATGACTCTTTGTAACGACCTTAACCCAAAAGTCTCATGACGAGATCTTTCACGACTTGGAGACAAAAGTCTCAGTCTGTAAAGAGGCTCCACCTAAGGGAGGCCCTTGTGCCTTTCCCCTATGGCATTATTCATGACACCCTTAAGGAAGCTACATTTTGGGAGGGTAGACCAACCGTAGGTCAAAATTAAGGAGCCTACCTTCTAAGGGTACTTATTATAAAAACCTCGTCACTGAACCGTACATTCGTACCTTATAGGGGTACTTATTTCCTGTCACTCAAACCTGCGTCTATGCATTCATACATTTCATGTATTCGTCATGCATTTCATATATTTGTCACCCCACATTTTTCTTATTCACTGGGGGGTATAAAAGATAATAATAAACTCAAGATCTCGGTGACTGTCTTTTAAAATGGATACCGAAGGAAACAACTTGCCTGCGTCAACATGCCAAACATGTCTGAAATCAAGGCAACAAAAGGGAAATAATGTGCTTAAGACTTTCTCAAGCTTTGCCAAGCAAAGGTTGACAGGTTCAAGAGCAGACGTCCACAAGTGCACCAAGAAGACTTATTTCATTTTTGCTTGATTTCACGCAAATAAAGTTTTAGTTTAAGATCGTAATATTTTTTAATATCTAAATTGCGTTACCTTCAATAAAGGAATCTTGTTTCCACATTTCGTTTGCATATCTATTTTAAAGATAGTTGCTAAGTAAAATAATAAGCAGAAGACAAATACATACCCAAGTGAATAAGACATTCAAAACAAGTAACCATTTCATATTCATACATATTCATTCGCACGCATGCATTCAAGAACACCTGCATGTCATGTCAAAACTCATTTTTCAAAAACATCTATCCAGTTGAACCATTGGTAGAAGAAGGTCTCCACCTCCTTGGCCCTCATACCAAACTAGGGCCTATCGACAAAAAGTAATGGAGAAAATCGAGGAAACTTAGGTTGCATTCAAAGAGGATCTCGACCAAGTAAAGGGTGATGTCACTTCGATGAAAGGAGACCTGAGTCAAGTTCTCCTAGCTTTGAAGAACGTTATTAATAGGCATGACCAGATTCCCATGGCAACTTTCGAGGAAGTAGCCCAAACTATTGGTGCATCAAGCGGTCACCGACTAGGGAAAGAGCCAGAAGACGGACTCCAAAATTCCGTCATGGCCCAACAAGAAGTTGAAACTGAAGGGTGTGTCCTACCGCCGCCAAAAGCAGGGGCATCTTGTACCCTATAAATTCCAACCAATAATGCAGACAACTACTTGGACCTATAATATGGAGACCACGACCCAGAGGATGCTAACCAAGCGCCCTCAAAGACGACTGGTACTCATGCTATTGATAACCCACTAGTGATGAATCAGTACAAAGCTCTGGAAGAAAGACTAAAAGTTGTGGATGGTTTCGACGCTTTCGAAGTAGACGCTCTCGAAATGGGCCTAGTTCCTGATGTGGTGATTCCACCAAAGTTCAAAGTACCTGAATTTGAAAAATACAAGGGGCTCACTTGTCCAAGAAATCATCTCCGTATGTATTGCAGGAAGATGCGTGCCCATGCCCATGATCAGAAGCTGATGATTCACTATTTTCAAAATAGCTTGAGTGGGGCATCTTCAGACTGGTATATGCAATTGGAGAGGACGCATATTCAAACCTGGGCAGATCTCGCTAATGCTTTTCTGAAGCATTACAAATATAACCTAGACATGGCACCTACCCGCATGCAACTCCAGAATTTGTCCCAGAAGAAAGAAGAGTCCTTCAAGGAGTATGCTCAGAGATGGAGGGATTTGGCATCCCGTGTGCAACCACCGCTGTTAGAGAAGGAGTTAGTAGACACGTTCATGGGAACTTTGCACGGGCTATATTATGAGATGATGGTTGGAAGTATCTCTTCGGGGTTCTCAGACCTAGTAACCATCGGAGAAAGAATCGAGACTGGGATAAAAAGTGGAAAGATATCAGGGGGACCATCAAATGCTCCCTACAATTCAAAGCGACCTACTTCAAACTTCACCAAAGGAAAGGAGGGAGAGATTAATGTTGTAGCACCACAACCCAGGGTTCAACAACCATTAGTGATCCCCCTAGGGCAACAGCAACGCAAAAGGCCACCCAGGAAATTTGATCCACTCCCTATGCCACCTATCCAGTTATTGCAATAGCTAGTCAAGGCATCCTTAGTGGAACGCAAGCCTCTAGCTCCTCTAGTCGAGCCACTCCCACGAAGATACGATGCCAACGCCAGATGCGAGTATCATGCTAATTCTCCCGGACATACAATAGAACAATATTGGCCTTTCAAACACAAAGTGCATGATTTGTTGGATTCTCAAGACATTACTTTCGAGAAGCCCAACATCACATCAGACCCTACGCCGTCACACAATGGGCTAACAATAAACGCAATTGAAGTAGTCACTGACCCTGGGGAAAGCAGACAAGCAAAAACCCCGATAGACTCGCTGAGAGAATATCCGTTGGGATGTGGACTCCTGCTAGAACATAATGAAGCTCTCGAAAGAGCTCTACAAAGGATAAGGGACCAGGGGATAGTCCAGTTCGAACAATACCCTGAAGAAAAATATAAAGCTATTCTGAAGGGCGAAGCATATTTTCCTCCGATCCAAGAGACTTTTGTCAATAATGGAGTGGTGCATAGAAGACATGGGGGAAAAATATTCAACAAAGCCAACACCAAAGGGGAAATTGAATTCATCCAAGAGCGCGCCCCAGGAGAAAAAAACTCAAAATATGGACGACCATGGAGATTCCTGAGATCTTTTTCTTTCCTAATTAATTTTTCTTGTTTTTGAAAGAACCTATGTCAAGCCCGAGGCATTGGGGTTTCTTGTAAGGGTTTCCCTGTTTTGTTTTAGACAATATTTACAATTAATAAAAGTTGTGTTTTATTTTCAATAAAGATCCCTGTCTTTCTCTTGCATTTATATCTTAAATTTAAAAACGACTATATTTTCTCTGCACATGCATTTTCAAATATTCATATAATAAATCTACACCAAAACATAACAAAGGTACAAATTCATACCCAAAACCACCGATAAATGCTACTGCTGCGATCCGATATAATTTTGATGCTCCTATCGACCAAGCTAAAGAGAAAGATGATAAAGATCTTGAACGCTCTGAGAAAATGGTGAGGGAAATAACAAGAAAGCTAACTATATGCAACCATATCAAGAGGATATTAAGACCATTAATCTGAGCACAGGGGAAGACCCGGAGGAAACCAAGTTAATGGGCAATGTTAGAGCGGAGCCACAAAGAAGCTTATCAAGTTATTGCACATATCTACGGAAACAAGCCAAGGTCAAATACAAACAGTGCTATAAAAAATAAGCAACTACGAAATACCAAGATCTGATGAAAAACCCGAGCCAGGGGCACGTTGGGTATCCAGGTTTGACGAGGTTTCAAATGCACTAGGACACGATATAGGGGAAATTTTGACTTCTCCAAAGAATGCTCACAAGCCATATACGAAGCCAATGGTGAACGGGATACCAAGCATCCAAAAATTGATTCCACATCGGGATCATGTTTTTAAAACTGACTATGGAATTCAAAAAGATCATTTTCAGTCATGCCCTACAAAAAGGAAATCAAATGGCGGATGCCCTGGCAACTATATCGTCTATGTTAAAGGTAACTTGGTTAAACCACGAATCGTGCATCACAAACAGACACTTCGAAGATCCCTCACATTGCATTGCTATCAAAGAGAGACCGAATGATAAGCCTTAGTTTTACGACATCAAGAAGTACCTAGAAAAAACAAGAACATCCAGAAAAGGCCTCTAGCATCGACAAACTAACTCTATGGCATATAGCCTCAGATTTCTTTCAAAACAATGATATATTGTACAAGATGAACCGTGACATGGTCCAGTACTCAAGAAGATTATGCTACCTCGCCTCGACTCACGTGGTAAATGGACCCCCAATTACGAAGGTCCATACGTAGTCAAAACAACATTCTCCGGTGGTGGTCTTATCCCCACAACAATGGATGGAAAAAAAACTACCACATCCAGGAAATTTAGACGCAGTTAAAAATACTATGTATAAGAAGCTCGCTAAGCTCGAACCTCAAACAGGCGACTTAGGCAAAAAGGAGCGTCCCGGTGGATCGAAAACCCTAAAGGGCAATCCAGGCAAAAATTAGGGGCATATAAAAAAAATTATCCTGGTGGATTGAAAACCCGAAAGGGCAATCCAGGCAAAAGTTAGGGATTTCATACAAAGAAATAAAGAACAAAAAGACCGCAACTATGAACCACAAAGGGAGAGATAGATCTGAATCATACAATTCAGAAGAAAAGGAGATAAGATCATTAAAAGGATATTGGAGAACAACAGTAGCAATTATAAATTTTTATTGCCATTTACAGTTTTAAAACCTTCTGTAATTACCTCTTTCTAGGAATTGCATCTTGTATTCTCACCTATTCAGAGGCATATCAATAAAACATTTGCTTTCTTCGCATCTTTCAAATTGCATTTTTTCTTTTCTCAGACTTGTTTACAAAATACTACGATCATTACTTGTGAATATTGTCTTGAAATCATTTTGGAGGATTAACAAAATAAAAGCATTTGACGAAACATCGGAAAAAACATTTTGGTTAGGAAAATATCAAAAGAAAATCCACGTCTACATCCACGCACATGGCTACTCCTACGTCTTACAACATAAAAATATATACACATGTCTACACTTGTATCTATGCATATCTACGCGTCCGTACACGAAGTCTACGTCCATAAGCATGTCTGCGCCTATGCTTGCACTCAACAATACAAAATCTATACATATATCTACGCGTCCCTACGCAAAGTCTACGTCCATGTCAGCGCATATGCCTACACTTGCAACACAGAGTCTACGTCTGCACATGTGTCCACGCACATGTGTACTCTTGCCAATTCTACTTGCGTCTACGCTTACGCTTGCGCCTATGACATACAAATATGCATACGTCTATGCTTACGCCTACACCTACGACATATGAATCTACATACGTCTATGCTTACGCCTGCGCCTATAACATACAAATCCATATACGTCTACGCTTACACCTGTGCTTACATAGACCACACATATGCCAATACATACGTCTACGCCTGTGCTTACAACATACAAATCTACGCATAGGCCATTACCTACGTCTACGTCTACGTCTATGCCCGCAATACAAAATCAATGCTCAACTTTTGCTCACATTGCCCACCGCGTTCAAGTTTAACAACGCTACGACGACATAACATACAATGCCAGGAATTGGTAACTCTAAGCCAATGGTTTAAAGGAGAGAATGCCAAAATTGGTCTTCATAACATTTTAAGGCATATACGCATCTTACACACATTTCACACATACATTTTGCATATCTAAAGCATACATACCCTATACATTTCAATATTCAATACACTCAGGGTTCCATATCAATGTCAAACATCATACATTTTGCATACATACAACATTCAATACACATGCATACACATGTATCACATAGCAAACAGACAAATAATTTCACCCTCAATTCAACTATCTGATGGTCGACCAACGCAATACTTCTCCTACGATTCAACCAGTCACCTCAGTCTTCATGCCGTGACATATTCAGCCCATCACCTAAGTCTTTCCAGTGATGAGTTCCTTACAAGCCCATTATGTTGCCTCTAAGCCTGAATTTATTCTCAAAACCCATTACATTGCCTCTAAGCTGCAATGTATTCTCAAGACCCATTACATTACCTCTAAGTCGCAATGTATTCTCCAAACCCATTACATTGCCTCTAAGCCGCAATGAATTCGCAAAACTCACTACGTTACCTCTAAGCTGCAACGTATTCTCAAAACCCAGCTTATCGCCTCAGGCTTCATCCAGTGATTTACAAACCTAACCCATTGCCTTAGACTTCATGCAACAATGTGTTCCAAACTCCAGACCATCGTCTCAGACTTCATGCAGTGATGTTTGAAACAACAAATTTAGCTTATCACATCAGACTTCACGCAGTGATTTGCAAACCTAACACATTGCCTCATACTTCATGCAACAATGTGTTTCTTATTCTACGACACAAATCATTGCCTCAGACTTCATGCAGCAACGTTCGAAACCAAATTTAGCTTATCACATCAGACTTCACGCAGTGATTTGCAAACCTAACCCATTTCCTCAAACTTCATGCAGCAATGTGTTTCTTATTATGCGACATAGATCATTGCCTCAGACTTCATGCAACAATGTTCGAAACCAAACTTAGCTTATCACATCAGACTTCACACAGCAATATACAAACCATCGCCTCAGATTTCATGCAGCAATGTACATTTCTTTACTCCGTAACACAAACCATCGCCTCAGACTTCACGCAGCGATGTCCGAAAACCAAATCTAGCTTATCGTTTCAGACTCCATGCAGTGATTTGCAAACCAAACTCATTGCATCAAACTTCAGGCAGCAATACGTTTCGTTATTCCTTAAACACCGATCATCGCCTCAGACTTCATGCTGCGATGCTCAAAAGAAAACATAACTTTAATCCGTTGCATCAGACTTCATACAACAATATGTTTCTTTACTCCGTAAACACCGATCACCGCCTCAGACTTCATGTTACGATTTTCAAAAGAAAACAAAACTCTAGCCCATCACCTCAGACGTCATGCAGCGATTCACAAACATAATCCATGGCTTCAATATTCAAGAAGTCGTGCATCATCAAACATTGTTGTATTCATCCTCCAAATGGGTGGATAAGCCAAGACATACGAAATTTCACTTTTAAGATCAAAGACTATCTGCCTCATTATCAAAACCTGGTGAGCGATACATCATCAGCTTTGTCTATGTTCCCAAAGACTCGTAAGGGTATGCTATATTAGTGTAACCTTATGTTTGTCAGACAAATTTCGGGGATACTTCAAGTATTCAATAAACTTCCAATCAGAATGCAAGAATTGAGTTTTCTCGCGCTATTTGACTGGAAGATAATTGAATAGGGGCAATTGTCGTACCCCAAATTTGTCCTACCTCGATGATTTTTATTTTTCGAGATTAAAATTGAAGAAATATTCAATTAAGGATGGTACAACCGTATCTGATGGTCCAACTTTATCCAAGACTAGGGGGTGTATTTTAATTCAGGAGAGTGGGACTTTCTAAAGCAGAAAGAATCATGTATCCATAGGCCCTTTTACGAAGCATGTTGGCCTGTGGCCCATGCGATTCGAAAAATAGATATGTTTTCAAATAATTATTAAGTCTTTTTTTTAATTAAATCCATTTAATGCATTATTGTTGATAGTAAAAGGGGAGGTACAATTTTCATTTATGAGACCACTTTCGTTGGCCCATTTGTTTTGGGGTTTGAATAAAAAAAAACGGGGTATAGTTATTAGAGTTACAGGCCCATTAAAGTTTTTAAATTAGTCCACTTATCATTTTTTTGCTTTAGAAAAGAATTATTACCAAATTTTTTTCTGTCATTAAGAAGTTTATTATAGTAGTGTTATACAAACCATTTCATTAAGCGTCCTTGAAAAGGGACATAAGTTTAAAATGATGGCTTTATAAAATAAGGCCCAGTCTGTTTATAGAGGAGGGAAAATATTTTCTTGATAGAAAATATAATATAGCTGGGCTGAATACAAAATATAACGTGAAGCCCAATTGAATTAAAAACTGATTTTTTGTTTGCTATAATAAAAAAAAAATAGGTTGGGCTAATTACAACAGAGATGGCGCAGGCCCAAAGGCTGGTTAACCAATATTGTATCAATCATAACAAAATTAACTCATGTTCTATATCAGAAACAAATACCGTTCAAATTTCCTTTTACAAAACATAAAAGCAATCTTAAAAATTTGCAGAACATGTATTCAAAGAAATCAAATGATTACTAATATTTAATCAAATCTTACAAAATCCAAATATTACAGCGCAATCAAATATTACAAGAATCTCAAATCTCTATCAAAATCAAATATATTAAATCAGTAATCAGAATCAATTACAAGTAAATCTAAATCCCTGATTTTGTTCTAATTCCTAAGTCTAAGATAATTAATCTCGTAACAACGATTTTTATACCCTAAATCACAAGCCTATAAAGAAAAAATAAAAAGTACAGAAAAAGGGGGAGGGACGGAAACGAAAATAAAAATTGAAGAATAGGGGAGCTGGATTATAGAGAAAGGACTTTGAAGACGAAGGGGATTCGAGAGAGCTGATACTAATTTGTTGAAGACCGGACGAATAGGGTGATTAAGGTTTCAATATCTGAAACCCTAATCACGTAATCTCATGGTCGCAGCATCTCTATCTTTCTCCACCATCGCCTTCGGGAATCTGCAAACAAGTTGAAGAAGAAGGATTAACTTCAACTAAAAGGTTCAAAGATCAGAGAACAACCAAATCGCGAAAGGTTAAAGAGACTTATCTTCTTTGTTGTTGTTGTTTATTCTTGTATCTGGGTTCTTGTTGGGTTAGGTTAATAACATAGGGGATTAGATTTATGTTTGGGGATGGGGTTGAAGGTTGATGATGAAGCCGCCGTGGGTTAGGGTTTGGAGAAGGAGGAAAAGGGTTTTACCGGGTCGGAAGAGAGAGAGAGAAGGAGAACAAAAGCTTGATTGATTAACTAAGGAAAATGAAAATAAAAAAATGAACAAAACAAAGTTATATTATGAATGATCCAGTACGTGAGCGTTCATAGTAACCAGCATGCGCCTTCGTTGCCATCTCTTATATCATCAGTGGATGGCCGTGAGGCCAAGTCCATGGTAACTCCCATGCTCCCTCACATACACTATCCACCGGACCCTTCAACTCGTCTATGGGCCTTACCCAATTAATTTTCACAGAACCTTTCCCTTGTTTTTACTAACTCAGAACTAGCAACACACATCCCTCTCCAAGCATGCAATGGGCCTAGCCCAGTTTCTTAGCGCACCCCCCATTCGCCTAAATTACTAAACCATCAAAGCAATTTACTCCCCCCTCCTGAATTCATGTTTGGGCCAGCCTAGGGTCCTTATGGGCACCCCATATTTTACTACACAACTAGATTTACACCCCCCGAATTTAGTTAATTTTATTTATTTATAATTTAATTATTATTTCTATTTTTTTTATAAATATACATATATATTTTTTATTTACAATAATTATTATTATCATCAAATAGTGATTTTATATTATTATTATTATATTTTGATATTAATATTATATATTGTTATAATTACTTAATTTTTACTATTATTTATAATTATCATTTATTATTTATAAGCCCTTTTTATGTAAATATTATTATTAATATATTTTATTTACTACTTAAATATTACTATATTATTAAATAAAATATTTTTATATTAAAATTGCATATATTATTTTATATATTATTTGCATTAAATCTTTTCTAATCATGCATTAATCAAGATCTTCGCAAATAATACGATTAAAAAACACAAACAAATCAGCAAACTATTTTTTCGCAATAAACTAAACTAATCAACTGTTTTTTTGCAAAAGGGTTTCAAACTAGTTTAGATATACTGCGCATCCAGTCAAAATCTCCGCAATCACTACTCCCGACCCAGTGCGAGGGGATTCAAAATATGTTTGCGACCCCTAAAAAACACAACCCCATACGAACTACGAATTGGAACTTTGATTCCTCATAAGAGGATACATAAGCATACGATCAAAAATTATGGCGAGTGTGACACAGTGGGAGAATTCCATTGAACAAGGCATTTAATGCTTTGGAGTTACCCAGTGCTAACTCATCTTCTTCTTTGCTCCATTCTTCCTCAGGTTTCAGACTGGTTGACCCATCTTTCCCAGTTATGGTGGGATGGTTCCATCCTTTGTCAGCAGCTCTCCAAGCCTTTTTGTCCAGTGACTTCAAGAAGGCAATCATACGAGGTTTCCAGTAGTCATAATTTGATCCATCCAGAATAGGTGGTCTTTTCCCAAATCCTCCTTCCTTGTCCATAGCGCCAGAAAATAATATCCCTAGATCTCACCCAGTAAGACAGGCAGGGTGCCTGCTCTGATGCCAATTGAAATTCTGGCAACAGATACTTAATGTCACAGTGAATGTTATGACACCGTATCTGACACACTTCAAGACAGTAAAGTAAAAACAGTAAAGAACACAATCAATTGTTAACCCAGTTCAGTGTGTAACAACACCTACTCTGGGGGCTACCAAGCCAGGGAGGAAATTCACTATAAGAGATATTAATTCAGGAATAAACCAACCAGTTTATCTCCTTCACTTAAGACCTACCCAATGCAATTTCAATCTAAGTTCAACTTAAACCTGAGTTCCTACTCACTCCCCCTCAATCACAGCAGTGATACTAAACAATTGATTAATGAAATTATGAAGAAACTCTTCAGTACATACACTTAATTTTGCTTCACAGCTTTAATCAAGTGACAATCACTCGTGCTTCAAAGCTTTGAGTAATAAACAACCCTAACTTGATTTTTCTTCAAAGCTTTAATCAAGTGACACAAATACTCGTGCTTCAAAGCTTTGAGTAATACACAACCCTTACAATCAAATCCTACTCCAAGTCACTTATCACAATGATAATTGCTTGGCTCACAGTAGTTACAACTATACAATCCCTTATTGATCTTCTGTCTAAGAGTATCTAACCATTAATCTTCAAGACGAATATATAGGCAGACTATTCTTCAGTTAGGGCTTCCATGAAAATAGCTAGGGTTAGTTAACCCAAAAGACTTGGTCTTAGACTTTTATCATACCAAATTAGGGTAAAGCAAATTTAACCTAATGTCCACGGGAGCATTTGATCTGGACTGTATACATCAACTTATATAAGTATACCAGATTCCTGAAAAATCTCAGGAATAATAAATCTGCACAAATGTTAGATCAGTACAGGATGTCTTAACATTGGTTATGACAACAAGAATCCTGCTCACTGATTTTGGTAGAATATACTGTATATGATCATTGTTTAATGATCATGATAAACACTTCAAACTGAGTAGTTCCTGTATGACATTCTTTTCTTCAGAATGTAACTTTATCCCAGAATGTTATGACATCAGTCATGACATTCGCAACTCTGGTTTTACCAAAAAAATGCCAACAAACAAACACTTAGAAAACTGATTTTAGGTCAACTGATCAATTGACTGAGAAAAAATGTGATCCAAGACTTGAGACTTGACATGAGAAATCTTGAGGGTCCAAAATGATCCATGAAAGTCATATGGGGCATTTAAAGTCCATTTGTCCTTGTGCAAACTCAAACCCTAATTTTTAGTCATCAATGCTTGACGAGATGTCTTGAGCTGATCAAACCTTGTGCAGTCTTGAATCCAAGGAGATCTTGTGAGATATTTATTGAGAAATGAGAGGGAACATTTTGGGGGTACAACAGCTGCCCCTGTTCAATCTTCTTAGACCTGAAGAGTTATATTGGCGGATCCGCCATTCATGACTTGAAGGTGGAAGATGATTGAACACTAGAGTGCCCAAAAATTTGCACTCAAAGATGGATTGGGAATGGGCTTATAGATGCCATTTGGAGGAATGATGGTAAATATTGGAAAGAAGCATCAACACAAATCTTTGGTCGATTTATACTAAAACTTGATGTTTTACCTATGGAAAAAAGGTTAGTTAAACGCATATGTATGTATGATGTTCATAAGATGAATGAGATCATGCTAAATGTATTTTGTATGTATATGCTATGGTGTATGAATGTGGGATGCATATTTGTCCGGGAAAATAAATCCTTGACTTCTAATGAGTAATTTTGGGAAGCTGAATCTCGGATCGCTGTTGGGGATGAAGAGTATACATATCTTAAAACTTTGTTGAAAGGATGCTTCCGCTGGGGAATATATCTTGAACGTCAGCTGTTATCTGATCGGATCCAGGCTTCACAACTTGCTGAGGATAAGGAAGTCAACTACTATCCGGTCGGATCCAGGCTTCATGGTAACTTACTTGGGAAGGATAAATTATCTGTTATCTGGTCGGATTCCAGGCTTCATAATAAACTTGAAGTGGTAACTACTATCTGGTCGGGTCAAGGCTTCATGGTTTTTGAAAGGTTACACTATTATCTAGTCGGGTCCAGGCTTCATAGTGTCTTGCTGGGGATTGTAGCTAATTGTTATCTGGTCGGGTCCAGGCTTTATAATAATTTGCTGGGGATAAGGAAGTTAATTGTTATGTGGCTAGATTCCAGGTTTCGCAGTAATCTTGCTAGAAAGGATGAAGTTGTACTGATATCTGGTCGGGTCCAGGCTTTACATATTTTGAGGTGGATGAGGTTAATTATTGTCTAGTCAGGTCCAGGCTGCATGATAAACTTGTTTGAAAAGACAAAGTTAAACTGATATCTGGTCGGATCTAGGTTTTACAGTAACTCACTTGGGGTACTTAGTTGTTATCTAGTCGGGTTCCAGGTTTCCCAAAAAACATTCAGGGGAATTGCTATCTGGTCGTATCTCGAATTCACAATAACTTGCTTGAAAAGATGAAGTTGAAAACTGATATCTGGTCGGATCCAGGCTTCACAGTAACTTGTTGGGGTAGAGGAAAACTCCACTGGGGAAAAGAAGTTAAACCTTGGTCTGGTTGAGTCCAGGTTCTTCTATATCTTTGGAGAGTTAAACTATTATCTGGTCGGGTCCAGGTTTCATAGTATTCTGAAAGTGGTACTATTATTTGGTCGGGGCCATGCTTCATAGTATCTGAAAGGCTTTCACCGTTATCTGGTCGGGTCCAGGCCCTGTAGTGACTTGAGAAGTTGACTATTATCTGGTCGGGTCCAGGCTTCATAGTAACTTGAAAATTGTACTAATATCTGGTCGGGTCCAGGCTTCATAGTATATTTTGGAGATAAAAAAGGTTTTGTTAACAACTTCACTGAGGATTAGGGGTTATGGCCCTATGATTTGTAATAGCCTGAAAGGAAAACTCAAGCTGGAGAGTGTAGACTCAGTTGAGGAGGACAGAATCAAATTGGGGAGGATGCACTCAAATTGGGAGGATATACTCAGCTAGGGATAACATGCTCAACTGAGGAAGATAGACTATGCCGGGAAAATAGACTATGCCAGGGGAAATCAAACTCCGCTGGGGAGTTATGCTACTCATTGTTTGCTGGGGAAATAAACCCTGTTGGGGAAATAAACCCTATTGTTGAGTACTCGATGAACTGCTAATGAGGTGAGTTCTTTGAGAAAGAGACCCACAAGGCTTCTTCTTGTAGGATCAACTTAGTTTGGGAGAGAGCTGTTAAGATATTGAGACTCTAGCTGGAGATTGGTTTATTGTAGCCGTCTTGCGGGGATAATGTTAATGAAATAACTCTGTGGGGATATTCCATATACATTAAAGGGATGCTTACTGCTTAGCAAGACACATGTGCCAAATAGTTTTAATTATGTTGATATGCATATGTTCGTTCAATTTTAGTCATCAGACAAGTTTGCATTCAAAACAAAGACATACAATTTTGCACTTCAAAGTATATTTGTATTGATATTTTACCCATGAATAGGCGTTTTTTGTACAAAGAGACGGAGATTCTAGTAAGAGGAAATCATCGAAAGGAAAACAAAGATTTTGAAAACAAAAGTAATAGTCATGTGAAATGATCTCATTGCATTCCAACTCTACTATTGCCCTAATGTCTTCGAATGCCCATTGCCATTAACAGAAGTTGATTGGATTGATATTGGACCGTTTAAACTCAGACCTTGGTGATAAAGTTGATTGTGGTGATTCCACGGGACATAATCATACGCTTTCAATACTTAACTTTTGCCTGGACCGCCCTTTCGGGTTTTCAGCCCACCAGGATACCCATTTTTGCCCAAGTCTCCCTTTCGGGTTTTCAACTTTCCGGGTGTACAATATTTTGTGTATATCCCTAATTTTTGCCCAAACCTTTTGGTTTTCCGAAATGCCCTTATTTTGCCTAGGTGTGTCAGCCTATCGGGTCTCTTATGAGTAGTATTTTTTAACTATGTCTGCGTTTATAGGATGTGGGAAGTCTTCACCATCCATGGTAGTCAACATCATGGCACCGCCAGAGAACACTCTCTTGACAAAAAATGGCCCTTCGTAGGTGGGAGTCCATTTGCCTCTGGGGTCTCCTTGTGGAAGAATGATGCGCTTTATCACTAATTCACCAGTTTGATAGACTTGAGGCTTGTTCTTTTTGTTGAAAGCCTTGATCATACGCTTTTGGTATGTCTGACCATGACAAATAGCAGCCAGTCGCTTTTCGTCAATCAAGTTCAACTGTTCCAATCTCGTCTGAATCCACTTGTCTTCACCTAGGCCTGCTTCATTCATAATCCTCAGTGAGGGAATCTGAACTTCCACTGGCAAAACAACTTCCATGCCATAGACTAGAGAAAAGGGAGGTACTCCAGTTGATGTCCTAGATGAAGTGCAGTAGCCATGTAGAGCAAACGATAACATCTCACGCCAGTCCTTATAGGTTACTACCATTTTCTGCACAATCTTCTTCATGTTTTTGTTGGCCGCTTCGACTGCGCCATTCATTTTAGGTATATATGGAGAAGAATTATGATGCTTGATTTTGAACTGAGTGCAAAACTCGGTAATCATAGCATTGTTGAGCTTAGTCCCATTGTCGGTGATGATCCTTTCTGGGATACCATAGCGGCATATGAGGTTATGTTTGATGAATCTGGCTACCACATTCTTGGTGACTGAGGCAAAAGAGGCGGCTTCGACCCATTTGGTGAAATAGTCGATAGCGACAAGAATGAAGTGATGTCCATTGGAAGTGGTGGGCTTGATTTCTCCAATCATGTCAATGCCCCACATTGCTAATAGCTACAAAGAGGTCATGACATTCAGAGGGATAGGAGGCACATGGACCTTGTCAGCATACATTTGACATTTGTGACAAGTCCTAGAGTGTTGATGGCAATCAGTCTCCATCGTTGACCAATAGTAACCGGCTCTCAGGATTTTCTTGGCCATCGTATATTCGCTTGAATGAGTACCAAAGAGACTATCGTGCATGTCTTCCATAATTTCCTCTGCCTCCTTCTTGTCCACACATCGGAGTAGAGTAGAGTCATGGTTGAGTTTATGCAAGATTCCGTTACTTAGTAAAAATTTGGCTATAAATCTTCATAAGAACTTTATGTCATTGATGGATGCTCCCTCAGGATACTCTTGTGCTTCAAGGTATCTCTTCACCTCATGATACCATGGCTTTTCTATGTCAGTGTCAAGCTTACATCAGTGCACAGGCTCATTGAATCTTTCAATTGTAATCATATGAGCTTCGTTGTCCCATCTGACCTTGAACATTGAAGACATGGTTGCCAAGGCGTCAGCCAACTAATTTTCTTCCCTAGGAAAGTGTTCAAATGTTATCTCTTTGAAGTAGGGAATTAGAGATAGCATAAGTTCCTTGTAAGGGATGAGATTAGGGTGCTTAGTGTCTCAATATCCTTTTACTTGGCTGATCACTAGAGCGGAATCCCCAAACACATTCAAATGCTTGATCCTCAAACCAATAGCAGCCTTCAGACCCAAAATGCACGCTTCGTATTCAGCCATATTGTTCATGCAATCAAAGCATAATCTGGCAGTGAAAGGATTGTGGCAACCTTCAAGAGAGATGATCACAACACCAATTCTGTTACCCAAGGCGTTAGAAGCCCCATCGAAGACCATAATCCATTGGGATCCTTGTTCAGGTCCATCATACGGTCTAAGTTTCGCACAATCGATCACTAGCATGATGTCCTCATCAGGGAAATCGAAGTTCATGGACTGATAATCATCAACAGCTTGATGGGCCAAATGATCTATTAGTACGCTTCCTTTGATGGCCTTTTTCATAGTGTATTGAATGTCGTACTTAGTCAAGATCATTTGCCATCTGGATATCCGTCTGGAAAGGGCAGGTTTCTCAAAGATGTACTTGATTGTGTCCATCTTAGAAATCAATAGAGTGGTATGAGTCAACATATACTGTCTTAGCCAGTGAGAAGCCCATGCCAGAGCGCAACAAGTTTTCTCGAGCAGTGAATATATGGTTTCACAGTCGGTAAACTTTTTGCTCAGGTAATAAATAGCATGCTCTTTTTGTCCAGACTCGTCATGTTGGCCCAAAACACACCCCATAGAGTTCTCTAGTACTGTCAAGTACATGATCAAGGGTCTTCCTTCAAATGGAGGCATGAGAGTAGGAGGTTCTTGCAGATATTATTTGATTTTTTCTAAGGCGCTTGGCATTCATCATTCCATCTGACTACCTGATCTTTCTTAAAGAGTTTGAAGATTGGCTCACAAGTAGCAGTCAAGTAAGATATGAAGCGGGCGATGTAATTAAGACGACCTAAGAATCCACTAACTTCCTTTTTAGAGTGGGGGACTGGCATTTCTTGAATGGCCTTTACCTTGGTAGGATCAACTTCAATGCCTTTATTGCGGACAACAAAACCTAGAAGCTTTCCAAATCGTACTCCAAATGTGCACTTGTTAGGGTTCAATCTCAACTTGTACTTTTTCAGCCTTTCGAATAGTTTGTATAGGTGATCGAGAGGTTCCTCTTCAGTTTGTGATCTGGCAATCATATCGTCCACATATACCTCTATTTCATGATGGATTATATCATGAAACAAAGCTACCATAGCTCTTTGATATGTTGCCCATTCATTCTTCAGTCCGAATGGCATGACCTTGTAACAGAAGGTACCCCATTGCGTGACGAAAGTAGTCTTCTCCATGTCTTCGGGAGCCATCCTTATCTGATTATGTTGGAGAAACCATCCATGAAAGAGAAGACTTTATGTTGAGCAGTATTATCCACCAAGACATTAATGTGTGGTAGAGGGAAGTCATCCTTGGGGCTTGCCCTACTCAGATCCCTATAGTCTACACACATGCACACCTTTCCGTCTTTCTTTGGCACTAGCACCACATTTGCAACCCATTGGGGATAGGATGTCACAGCTAAAAATCCTGCGTAAAATTGTTTCATCACTTTAGCTTTTATCTTTTCAGACATGTCTGGCCTAATGCGACGAACCTTTTGTTTGACAGGAGGACAATCTTCTTTTGTTGGTAGATGATGCACTATGATGTAGGTATCCAACCCTGGCATATCTTCATACGACCATGCAAACACTTCCACATAATCATGCAACATCTGAACCAACATGCCCTTGACATTGTCCTCTAAGTTAGCACCGATCTTGAATTCTTTCTTGTCTGTCTCGGTACCCAGATTGATGACTTCAACTGACTCTTCGTGCGGCTTAATAGCTTTTTCCTCTTGTAATAGAAGTCTGGCTAGTTCTCCCGGAATTTCACAATCTTCCTCGCCTTCGTCTTCGGCTTGGTTAATTGGACATTCGAAGTCATAGTCGGCAATAGTAGATTCAATGGCAATAAGACCCAGAGTGGATAAGGACCTGCAAGAGTGCGTGTGTGTGCATGTAAGATACATGGCTATTTTGAAAAATGTATTTAAAGAAAAGAAAGACAATGAACAAAAAGATTTGAATGCAAAAGAGTCCAATGACTTGTATTGAATGATCATATGATTAGATGAACATAAATAAAACCCTTGACAAATGGACCAAAGTGCCCCCGGCCAGGCCTATGGCTTAAAAGTCATTGTTAAATATTACAGACAAAATGTTCTTGAATTAATAAACAACAATAAACAAGTAGATTACTCCTCAATGAAGGAGATGGGAATAAAGTCCTTTGCATTCCAATTCTTTAGCTCCGTTGTAGTAGGATACACCCAATCTTCAAATGCAGCTTCATCATCTGAATCATCCACAACGTTAACTTCATGGCTTCCAATATAGTTAGGTGGCTTTCCGGCACAAGCACGCCTCACTTCCTTCTGAGCCTTGACGGTGAAACCCAAACCAAATTTGTCCGCTTTGAATGGGATATCGAGGAGTTGCCCCCAAGTATCACAACTTACTTTTTCAATTTCAGCACGAGCATCTTTGACTGAAACCATCTTCGATGCGACCTTAACAGCTTTGGACTCATCAGAGGAATATTTGGTAGTAGCAACCATTGGTGGTACAACTTCAAAGGCTTGACACGAGGTCTCAATGAATTCTCCATCCATATCTACATACTTGAAAGAGTTAAGGTGGATTACCATAAACTCTTCCTCTCCACAGACGGTGACAATTCTTCCCTTGACCGGATATTTGAGTTTCTAATGGAGAGTTAACGTTACTGCCCCAGCTTTATGGATCCAAGGGAGACTCAACAAACAAGAATAGGCAGGATGAATATCCATTATGTAGAAGGTGGAGTTGAAAATTTGTGAGCCTACCTTGATTAGAAGATCTACCTCCCCATGAACCTTCCTCTTTGATCCATCGAAGGTCCTCACAATGATATCACTAGGTTTCAAGACTAAACCTTCACAGTCTAGACGGTCTAACGCCCCTTGGGTAGTACATTTATAGAAGAACCAGTGTCGACCAGTACATGTGCTAAGGTAGTCCCTTTGCACTCGACAGAAACATGTAGAGCTTTATTATGATTCTTCCCAAGCGGTGTCAGGTCAGCATCTGAAAATCCCAAGCCATTATCAGTAGTCAAGCTCGCCACACAATTCTCATATTGGTCCATTATGGTCTCATGGGGGACATGAGCCTTTTTCAGGAATTTGATTAATGTCCGAGCATGGGCATCGAAACAAAGCAGCAACGACGACATAGAAATCTTAGAAGGGTTTTTCCCAACTATTCCAAAATCTTGAAGTCAATCCTTTTTATCATCTTCAAGATCTCGTCCATCTCACGAGAAGAAGGTTATCCATCAACAATGTCCTTTACGGGTACTTCTGTCACGATAGGCTCAACAGCCTTCTCTTTCCCTCTTGTATCGTTACTTGGCTTAGCGGAAGTGATGCAGATAGGTGTCTTTGCCATAACTTGTGGTGAGATATTGGGTGAAAAGATTCTCCCAGTTCGGGTTACCTTACTTGATCCAGCTATGTTACCAACATCATCAACTTTGTCTACGTCAATCCAAGCGTCTTGTTTTATCCCATGGTAAAACACCTCAGCACAATAGTTCCATGGCACTGCCTTGTTTGAAGAGCAGAGAATTAGTCTGGGATTGGTAATTATTAAGGGAGCAACAGTTGGTTCATTTGAAATCCTGATAGGACCTTTGGAGGAGATCCTAAGAGGTTTGTTTGAGATGGTTATTATGGAGAGATCTTCACATTTATTAATCAAACTTTTGGAAAGCAGAGTCTTCTCAAATAGGATCTCGTGGCTATCCATCAGGCGTTGAATGCCTTCCTTCAACCCTTCGCATCCATTGAGTTGTTTTGTACAACACACACAGTCTTTTACACAACCAGGGAAGATCCTAACTTTCAACAGATTCTTTTTGATGATATTCAGCGGAGTAGTTAAATCTTCAACAAAGGAAGCAAAAATTGTATCTTCAACATCATTAACACCCTTGCCATGATTTGGCATAGGCGCGGTGATTACATTCCGAGTTGGAGGAGGATCAAACTCAATAGTCTTGTTATCAATCAAATGCTGGATTTTGTTCTTCAAGGCCCAACATTGGTCAGTCTCATGCCCGGGGCTACTTGAGTGGTAAGAATATTTAGCGTTCGGATTATACTTTGGTGATGAGGTATCAGGGTTGGCAGGATGATCGTGAAAGTTCACCAAATTATCCTTGAGAAAGAGTTGTAAGGCTTGAGATAATGACATGCCTAACCTCGTAAATTGTCTTCTCGGAGTTTCAAACCGTTGGTGATTAGCAGATGGTCTTTGAGTAGGAGTTGGATTGGAGATTCAGACAACATTAATAGATGGGTGATCATTCTTCTTGGTACAGGCCCTTGCCCCGTACACAACATTGACTTCTTTCTTTGCAGGAAAAGGTTTCTTGACAGGATTGGAAGTGGAGGCATATACCATGGAAATTTTCCCACTTTTGATGCCGCTTTCAACTCTTTCACCGGTTAAGATTAGCTCAGTGAAACCAGAAGAAGAATAACCAACCAATAGATTAAATAATGGACCGGATAAAACTCCTATAAACATGTCAATGTTCTCCCTATCAGTCAAAGGTGGTTGAACCCTACTGGCGAGGTCTCTCCACTTTTGTGCATATTCTTTAAATCCCTCATTCGTTCCCATGGTCATATCTTTCAACTGAACTCTCGTTGGCGCCAAGCCGGCGTTATACTGGTATTGGTGGTAGAATGCGGTAGCTAAATCTTTCAAGGTATTGATGCAGGAACCATATAATTGGTAGAACCACTCTAGTTGCATTCCAACCAAGCTCTCTTGGAAAAAGGGAACCCAAAATTTCTTATCAGCGGTGTGCGGTTGTATCTTGCACACATAATATTTTAGGTAATGTTTTGGACAGGAAACTCCATCGTACTTTACAAAGACTGGTATTTTGAATTTGTAGGGAATAACAACCCCAGAGATCAAACCAAAATCATCAAAATCTAAACTGGGGATGGCTTGGATCTCGACGACCTTCAATCTGTCTTCTAACTGCTTGTACTTGACATTGACGGGTGGGTACTACTCGTCGAAATAATCATCATCAGACGCTTCATCATTAATACAGTCATCCTGGGTACTCTTAACCTCACCAATCTGATTCTCGTCTTCTTCAGATGAGTCTTCCACTACCGGGATCTAGCCAACTTTCTCTTTGAACCTTCTGCCCATGTTGACCAGAGCTCTCTTCTTAGGTTTCTCCTTAACTACCAGCAATTCCATCATATCTTGTTGCCCCTTGGTTAGGGCCAGTAGAGTCTCTTGGAATTGAGAGTTTTGTGCCTGAAGGTCCTTCACAATTTTCTCTAGATCCATCTTGGTGAAATAAACAGCAAAAAGATAAGGAAACCTGTTATGTGAAAACCTGTCATGTTATGATGCATGGAAGATGTATATGCAAATGATTTCAAGGATTTATGAGATTTAAATTTGTATAGACAAATCATGAACAAACATAAAATTTCATTAATTAGTTCAAAATGACTATAACATGCCTCTTGGGATTACAAAATAAATCTCTAAGATAGAAAGACCGAGCGCATCCTCTTTGGTGCAATGTAGGCGTTCACGCTTTACTCCTCATGTAGCTGCTTTGTAAGCTCCAAGACTCTCTTCTCACTAGTGTAGAATTGAGCTTCGAAGGTATATCGTTCCTCCTTTAGCTGAATCCAACCCTTTTGCAAGTCTTCAAGAGAGGTAGGCATGTCGGGATGGAGGATGGTGTACAGGAAATCTCCTTCAACCACAGGTTCAATGATAACTGGTAAGATAGAAGGATAAGGAATCACAAGTTTCTGAGCACGAGCTCGTACCCACATAATATAGGGCTCAAGTGGAACAAAATTCTTGTGTCCCAACGTCTTGCTATCCACCTTGTTTACCATCCTCCAAGCTCTTATAAACCTTTGGCAGTAACCTTGACCGTCACTCTCGTAGTCGAATACCATTCCTTGGATAAGCATCTCATGAGGACCATCTTTTCGGGCATATCCAAACTGGCATAAGGCTAAAAAATGGTTGTAAGTGATACCTCCCCTAATGCCAAGCAAAGGGACATTAGGTAATTCCCCATAATGGTCGATGATAGTAACGTTCTCCAAGGATCGAGAACACCGATGGATATCTGAATATCTGAGCATCATCGACCTATCAGACCACCTCAAACCTTTCTCGTTCTTCAACACAAATCAGGGAAGATGAGAAATAAACCATCTGGCCAAGAGAGGAGTGCAACACATGAGGGATCCTCTTCCTCATAGTGTGAGCGTGGAGATAATGTAGGATATCTCCCAACAAGGTAGGCACCAGATTGCGAGACATGAAGATTTTGACAACATTGACATCTATGAGTTGATAGGGTTTGGGAACAAAACCATCCCATAGATGAGAAGGGCCAAGGTTTCCTCAAATGAATTTAAGTCCAAAGAGTTCCAACAATCTTGAGCTTTCTCAAACAAGAACTTGGCTAAGAAACCTTTGATACCACTCCTTGTTTCCCAATTAGTTGTGATATCAGATTGTTGCAAGTGTAGTGCTCGGGAAATCTCTTCAGGTCTTGGATCTCTTCCCGTACTGTTGAAAGGTAGTTGATTGAGAATAAGAATCCTCAAGAGTTGGGAGAATTCTTCCATAGTAGGAACAAGTTGAAAAACGGTAAAGGTGAAGCAATAGTGTAGAGGATCAAAGAACTGGAAAAGCACCTTCATCATATCTTCATTTGTGCTAGAGGTAACCAAGTTTATGAGGCAACCATATCTATCGGGGAATGAAGAGTTCTCAGAGACCCTTGATGCTAGCTCTTTGAATTGTGAAGGAATTCTTACGAGATTGACTAGAATGGTTTTCTTGTGAATAAAAACCATGTCCTACAAAACAGAGCAAAGATAAATCCCAATAATCCTTGAAATGGTTAGTGAGAATGAGTATGAAGTTATGATATTTATGATGTTATGTACAAGTAAAACATATACACACAAGACAAACAAGTCCTTAGGTTTAGGCTTGCATGGAGTCTTATAGGTAAGTACCCTCTTGAAGTTTAGTTGGCTCAAAACTTGTCCTAGAAATAGTAACCGGGATCTAAGGGATCTCAATATCACTGATCTTTCTTGTTGGGCATGGTTTCAGCGCGATCCTCTTTAATGGCGACCAAAATATCCCGAGAATTCTGATCTCAATGAGTGTAGTATCGAGTATCAACCAACTTCGGACTGCAGCAAAGCTGGTTATCTCACTACTTCCTAATGGCCAAAGTTGGTCAAGTATAGGTTCTAAAGTCAGTTAGTGCTTCATGACACCACACAATGGCCCCGTATTCTCCTTGACTATTCAAGGGATACCAGTACCCATAAATGTGTCACACTAACGTATCTATTTCTTAGACCATGTCGGTATACCCCACACAGTTTCCATAACGTATTTCTACTTACCTATAAGGTATCCAAAACCCGGGTAGCGGATTAGAACAAACCCAAACAAGGAACCAAAATGTAAATCAAACAAATCAAGCAAAGAAATCAAGTAAAGGTGATCTAACCCAAAGGTAACCCCACTTTTAAAATTCTCCCCAGCAGAGTCTCCAGTTCTGTGATACGATGAGAGAACTGACTTGGGATGTTTTGCATTTGATCGTAAATGTCACGTTAGCAAGAGTCACCACCGACTTTTCTTTTATCCAAAAGGAAAGGTGGAAAAAACACAGGAAAAACCTTTGAGATTATTTCTTGAGTTCAGGGGGTAGATTATGAAAAGGGAAGGTGTTAGCACCCTTTTCATTCATAATTATCTATGGGCTCTTAGTTGCTTGCTAGATCACTTGCTTTGTTTGAAAACGTGCTTTGTGGTGGTTTTGAAAGTATTTTTGAAAAGGATCCTTCGTTTAGGAAAACTTTGTAATGATTCACGTTTCGTAAGAACGTATACAAAGTGTTGGACTTTTTGAAAATATTTCATGGAAAGTGTTTGGTGTTTGTTTTGAAAGTGTTGGTGTTTGTTATGAAAATTGGCAAGGATGTTTAATTTTAAAATGAGCAAGAAACTAGGAATAATCTACCTACTCAAAAGTCTTAGTTCATTTCTTCCTTCCTTTGATATTGCTATCTTACCATTGATTTGGTAAGAAGCCTTATCTTTGGATGTAAAGGGAAAGGCGTGGGTCATTGTATAACCATGATAATATGTTATATTTTAGCATTTCTCTTTTAGGGACTAAGATTATTTTGAAAGGCAACATTAATAGCGTCATCGAGGGACTATGATCTTGTATTTTGGATTGGTTTTTGCTAAGATATCTCACATGCATAACATGGCCATTTTTATAAGGCAACAAAGTGGAATTACCCTATGGGTGCAAGTGTGCAAGTATGTTGGATTTACATGCTTGTTTATCTTGAATTAGGGTTTGCTAACTTGTTGATTTTAGTCATTCCATACAAACCCTAATTTACTAGCATTTATATAAAACGATAAATTGCAGAAATTAAAATTACTACGCTATTACATCATTAAGGGGAAGGGGTATACAAATTTACAAATGAGGATTTGCAAGAAAATTAAACCTAATTATCTATTACAACCATATTGAATATTGTACAAGAATTGAATAAATGTGCAAGAAAATAAATGGAAAAGAAATGATTTTTGTTTGGTTTTCATAAAAGGGTTTTAACCTAATTAAAGAAAATGATTAATTAAAAATAAAAAAAACAACTTAAACCTAAATTAATTAAGAAAGAAATTAAGTTAAAAGTATTTTTAGGGTTTTTTTTGAAAAAAAAGGGTTTTAAGTTAATAAAAATAAAAATGAAAATTAATTAAAAGAAACCTAAATTCAGAGTTAATTTTAATTTAAAAGAAAAATAACAATTAAACCTAAATCTAAATATTAATTGATTAAGAAAAATAAATTAATTTGTTAAGAAAATATTTTTTTCTTTTTTGTTTTATAAAGAAAAATAAAATATATAAGTATAAATAATAAATAAAAATATTTTTATATTTTTTATTAATAAAAACAATAATAATAATGATAATTGTAGTAATAAAAAATAATAAAGAAAAATGAAATAAAATAAAATAAGAGAAAGAAAATAAATTAAATAAAAATGATAAAAAAAAGAGATGTTTGGGCCAATATGCAAAAGAAAATAGAGGGGTGAGAAGTTAGCAAAAATCTAGGCCCAAAACTGTAAGCCCAGTGCTTGTTGATGACTCAGTGTGAGAGGCTTGCTGGAGGTGCATCATGGGGATGGGACATGGTGTATTGGATCTGGCTTGATGATGATCAAGTGGTTGAGAGTTGAAGGGTGTACCATGCGCGCTAGGGGCTGTTTGTATTAGATCTGTAATGAAATAATAAGAAAAAAACCAAAAGGGTACCACTGGGGCTCGAACCCAAGTCCTAAAGGTTAACAGACGCGCGCTTTACCACTGGTGTGGCTATACATCTGTTCATTAATACAAGACCATAAATATACATTTAAAAACAAGTCAGGAGGCCAACTTCATGTTCTTCCTCGCGCCAACAATTTTGAAAACTGTAACTTCATCAATTCTCAACCATTTTCAAAAGTGTAAACATGAAACTTGTGCATTTTTCCACCACGAATCCAACCATGTAACTAACTTAAGCTATCACTCAAAGATAAGGATGAATTTATGTTAGTACCAAATTGAACCCTAATTTTTCAGAAAATTCAAATCCAAAATTCTTAATACACAGTCAATATAAATGAAAATTATGGACATGGTTAGCTTCAGAGCAATGATATCTACATTTCTACTTCAGAATGTATGTACAAAAGATGCTTGTATCAAGATATCACAGTTGAGAAAAAATTACCTTGAAGTGATAATCGTGTATAGAGTTTGAGCAACCTTTAAGATGTCCTAATGATCTGTTTAGCTGGCCTGAACCTCCTTGAGTGTATTCCAACTCCTACTTTGCTTTGAGGATGGCTGAAATTCCCTACTCAAGTCAAGCTGTAAGCTTGACTTTCAAAAATGGTGGATGACAGAAATGTGATTACAGTCTTGAAACAAGGACTTGGATCATTTGTATATGATGTATGTAAGATGTTTAGATGATTAGAAATCAAAATGCACGAGTGAAAATGGAGATGGTGAGTTTTTGCTCAAAATTGTCAAGTTTGGGCAGTTCTATGCAGCAACGATGTTTGGGAGAGTTTCAGGATGTTTCCAATCATGACTTTTCTTGCAATATACTTGTGTATATGTATGAAAAAGTTTTGAGATCAAATGTACCCAAGACTTCTGAGTTCTAGCCTTTTGGCTCTATAACTTTCTTTTGAAGAAAAGTGAGGAGACAAATCAAAAAGTGTTGTACAAGCATGTTCTGAGTTCAAAGAGGCTTTAGACACATTGCTTTTGGTTTATAGGGGTTGTGTGTGCAGAATTAAAAAGTTAGAATCTCAAGACAAGTTGACTTTGTGATTAAAGCAACTTTTCAAGAATGGAATGGTAACTTTGTGCCATAAATGGAAATGCAACTTGGATAATGGCTCAAATGCTTGGACAATGGCTCTATCAGTTGCGTAAACATTTAATTATGGACTTACAAACAAGTTTGAGGACTGTAACGCAAAGATTATGCAGCCTAACATGGATTTGGTTCATGTGTTCATCAAGAAATGGCTTGTAATTCTAGTTTGAAAACCCTAACTTCTTGCCTTTGTTTCTCCTTGCTCAAATAAGATATCAATGAGTTCTTTGAGATTTTGGAAATATTGTAACATCCTCTACAACCTCTATGTTGGACTGTTTTGAAAATTAATCTTGTAACTATGTGAAAAATTTCCATGAAGTTAGGTCAAAATCCTACCTAAACTAGGGCAAAATTTCACTAAGTTTTCAAGTTTCATGAGCATGTCTTCTTAAAATCATAACTTGAAATCCATGCATTTCTAGAATAAGTTGTATTCTACAATGTTTTAGATATCATTTAGATCTACAACTTTCATGTTGGAAGTTTCCTTTGAATCATCTTGCATCATGGTGAAAATTTGGCTAAAATTTATGAAAAAATATGAACTTTCCAACACTTAGAAAAATTTCTATGTTTAGAAATTTTGACTTTTCAAAATGAAATCTTGACTTTTTGATTTCTTGATGAACAAGCTTCATATTTTGACATGTTTTGATGAATTGTGATCTTTGATACTTGATTTTGATCAAAAATTCAATGTTTGACTTTTCAGTATACAATTGACTTTTCATTAGTTGATTGAAATTCAGCTGTCAACCAATTGAGCTTGAGAAATGTTTTGATCCATTCCATTAGGTCAAAATGAATTATTTTAATCCTTGAGATCGTGTATCAAACCAATCAATCATTTTCTAGGTCAAAAATCAGAAATTGCACCTTCTTAGTCAAAAACCCTAATTTTGATCATTTTGCCCTTTGGATGATCTGATCAAATTTCTTGAGGAATTATGATCCAAACTTGATCAAATGACATATATGAGTTCATAATGTTGATATGGACAAAAAATTATTAAGTTTGACTCTAAATTGACCACAATTGACTTTTTCCCCAATATAGTTGATTTTAGGTCAATTGATTAATTGATTCAGCAAAAATGTGATCCAAGACTTGGGACTTGACATGAGCAATCTTGAGGGTCCAAAATGATCCATGAAAGTCATATGGGGCATTAAAAGTCCATTTGTCCTTGTGTAAACTCAAACCCTAATTTTCAGTCATCAATGCTTGAGGAGATGTCTTGAGCTGATCAAACATTGTACAGTCTTGAATCCAAGGAGATCTTGTAAGAGATTTCTTGAGAAATGAGAGGGAAAATTTTGGGGTACAACATCGAGTCTTTCTATTTTTTCTATTTAAAACTTAAAATCCATTTTACCCCAAACCTAAACCTAGAGCTTAGTATCCTTGTGAACAAGGTAGATGAAAGGTTCCTAACACCTTCCTTTCGTCTAATTGAATCCGAAACCTAGAATCTCTGTCTACAAATTAGGGTTTTCTGTTAGATTCCCTTTCCTTAGGGTAAAAACTAATAGTGGCGGCTCTGATTTAAAAACCAGTCACAACAATAATTTAAAATAACCGCCTGATCTCCTAGGATTTCTAAATTTCTTTTGTTTGTGCTTCCATAGTTGTTGGACCCTTCTAAAGAGAAGAAATAATTTGTCCTCTTCTGAAGAGGATCCTCCAGTTCTTTCTTCTTCTTCCTGAAAGGCTTTACTTTCATATTTTTTATTAGATTTAAGAGCAAGAGACTTACCTTTCTTTTGGGGCTCATCTTCTTCTAGTTCTATCTCGTGACTTCTCAAGGAGCTGATAAGTTCTTCAAGAGATATATTGTTCAGATCTTTGGAAAGCTTCAAGGCTGTGACCATGGGTCTCCATTTCTTTGGTAAGCTTCTGATGATTTTCTTTACATGATATGTTGTTGAGTACCCTTTGTCCAGAACTTTCAACCCAACAACCGGAATTTGAAACTTTGAGAACATTGTCTCAACTGTTTCAACTTATTCCATTGTGAAAACTTCATACTTCTGGATAAGTGCAAGAGCTTTGGTCTGTTTGACTTGTGTGTTGCCTTCATGCGTCCTTCTCAGAGAGTCAAACATGTTTTTAGTAGAATCTTTGTTGGTGATCTTCTCATACTCAATGTGTGAAATGGCACTCAAGAGAATCATTCTTGCCTTGTGATGATTTCTGAACTCTTTCTTTTGTTGATCTATCATTTTATTTCTATCAATCTTCTGAACATTTTCATCACAAGGATGAGTGTAGCCATCAGTCACCATATCCCAGAGATCAGCGTCATGAGCTAGAAAGAAACTTTCAATTTTGTCTTTCAAGTAATCAAAGTTATCACCGTTAAACATTGATGGTCTGCCACTGATTTTGTCTTTATCATCATAGTTATCATTGTTGTTGTTCTGAACTGGTTCCACCATAGTGTTTTTCTTGCTAGGATATTTTTTTGACACAATTAAGTGTTAGCACCCAGAAGCAGGCGCTCTGATACCAATTAAAGGATAGAAACACACAAAAAAGGGGTTTGAATTTGGGTTTTCAAAAAATAAAAAGTATGACACGTTTGGTTATCTTAGTTTGTTTGAACTCAAACTACTCCAGTCCACTCGCCAAAGTGATTTCTCCTCTCTCAATAGAGGTCTTAATCCACTAATAAATACTTTGATTACAACTCACAAAGACTACCATCAATGTCTTCTTGAGACTAAACCACAACTTAGTTTCTCAAGGAATTACAAAATGTGAATAAAAAATGTGTACACGAATGTTTCTAATAAACTATATCACAACAGTGATGTTTACACAATGTTAAATCATAATGAATAGTATAATAGATAAAAGAGCTTTATGAATATTTCTGTTGTATGCGCTCAAGTGTAGTTTGATCACCCTTTAAGAACTCCTTTATATAGGCGAAGCTATTTAGATCCATTTGAGACATGAGAAGATGTTTTTAGAAGGTTGATAAAATGTTGTTAATGCACTTTCCAAAAATACAGATCCTGTCTGGTTCCATCCGTTACTCCTTGATTTGTAATGAATGAAATGTATGAAGAAGAGCGTATGAAAGGTATGGAGATCCATAAGGTGCCTGGCTTGAACTTTGAAGAATTAGGTTTACTCTCAGGATTCTTTATTCCTCCTAAGTTCAAAACTCCTACCTTTGCCAAGTATGATGGTGTTTCTGGCCCGAAGCTGCATTTGAGATCACATGTTCGGAAAATCCAACCACCCACTGCTGACAAGAAATTGTGGTTGCATTTTTCTAGAGAGTTTATCTGGAACACAACTAGAATGATATTATCAACTTGAAGGTACCAATATACATACCTGGGAATATTTGGCTGCAACTTTCTATAAACAGTATCAATACAATTCTGATTTGGCACCAACCCGCACGCAACTACAGAGTATGTCCATGGGTTCTGATGAAGGCTTTAAAGAGTACGCCCAGAAATGGAGAGATCTTGCAGGAAAAGTTTAACCTCCTTTTGATGATAGGGAATTGGTTGACATGCTCATGAGCATGCTAACAGGTCCTTTCTATAATCACTTACTTGGAATTTCTTCAGCCAGTTTCATTGAACTGATATTAATAGGAGAACATGTTGAGAATGGAATCAGAAGTGGTGGAATTCAAATGGCTACATCTTCAGATACTATGAAGAAGTCTATTATAATGGTAAGAAGGAATACAATGATGTGTATGGCCATAAGGGTTGTAGTAAGAGAGACAACAACCAATCTGTGGAGGCAGTTCTGATCTCTAATCATGCACCAGTGCAACAACAACAACAGAATAATCAACGTAGACAGGTCGCACTCAGGAGACGGTTCACAAAAATCAACATGCCGTTGTCTCAAGCATTACAACACATGTTGAAGGAAAAGATGATTACGTTTAAAGATACTCATCAGAATTCCAATACTTCTTCTCCCAGTTATAATCCCAATGCAAGGTGTGCATATCACACCAACAGTATCGGACATGACACTAACAACTGTTGGGATCTGAACAATAAGATCCAAGACATGATTGACGCTAAGGAGATTGATTTTAACCCTTCCGAGACTCCTATGTGATCACAACTCCCATGTCAAATCATGACTAAGATTGAGAGCGTCTAGTTCATTTGAATTTTCAGTTGTAATTTTCTTTTGTTTGTTCAAACACTTATCTTTATGTCAAACTTTGGTTTTTCTAATTAATGCATTGCATATGTTTGTCTTAAATTAATACATTTATTTTCACTATATTTAAATTGTGATTTTTACTTCCTTTTTGTGATACTCAACTATCGTTAAAAGCTATGAACCTTTAGAGGGAGGATGACGAAAATGATACCATAATCTCATACAATATGATTTTGAAAAGACCTTGCTGACGATGTACATGCATTGCTTCAATTCCTAAACAATGGGAATATAAGTAATTTAATCCCTAGTCAACCCCTTTGAGCCTAAGAAATAGGAGTATTTTCTTTTTAACGCAAATTGAAACCCTTAATGATAACCTGGGGTAGGGTAGTTTCTCAGTTGATTCAGTTGTGCATTCAATCGCAAGATCAACCTTCATAAACGATGAGTAGTGTCAAAGATATTCTTCTAAATCAAAAACCAGAGATGGTTCCCTATAATCATTAAGTTAAGTAATTATTATCTATAAAAAAAAGAAGGCCCGCTAAGTCAAAACTTATGAAGGAGACTTAGGGAAAAATTGGGGCATGCCGCTGACTGTAATCTCAAATGAAACAGTTCAGGCCAAAGTTAGGGATAATAAAGTCAAAAAGATGTCGCTACAAATCCTCAACAAAAGTAAGATGTTGCAAGAAAAAAATGACTGCCTTCTCAAATAAACTTTCAGTTTTTGAACCATCACCAAGTATCAGCGCTATAATGCCAAACTCTATTGGAACCTAAATGCATAATTAACTGAGTATAAGACTGAAAGACATCATGGAGAACGGGCTGGGTACAAAAAAAATTTGAGCCTTTATCCTTTATTTCTTAAACCGTGAACCAGGTCGTGCTACAACCCTTAAAAGTCCTAACTAAAGCATGGGTTAGTTCGAAAGAATATTGTTACCAAAAGGGATCCTAACTCCTGTAAGGCTTACTATAAATCTTGAGTTGATATCACATTCTTACAAATTTTACTAAAAATGCATTTTTTTAAAACTTCAAGGCAGACATAAGCTTTGCATTTTAATACCACTGTTTGCATATGACTAAATGTTTGACAGCAGAGAAATTTGCATGGAAAATATTCAATGAATGAAAATCCTCCCAATGGATAGAATTACTTAAGAGGATGGGTCAAAGAGAAAGATACTTCCAGTAACAGGCCTTTTATGGATACAATTGGTTATAAATAAAAGGGCATGACATGTTATTATCCAACTCATCTATGACAGTCAAGTCAAGATTCAAAGAATCTCTCAAACATGCTGAATAGCCAAGGGCAGATCTTTATCTAAATCACTTGCGGCATGTTACATTGATCATGAGTTTCAGTAAAAGGCAATATGAAAATTAAATCTTCGGTATCACCAAATTGCTTGCGTATGTCAGCACTATCAGATGGCGTCATTCTGCCGTGACAGTTCTTAGAAAAATACTGAGGAAGGTCAAGACTATCAGAAACCCGATAATAAATGGTTGATCAACAACTTCAAACATCAGGTGCACCAGACTAATCCCAGGGGAAAATGGAATCTCGCATACGAAGGGCCACATATGATCAAGAAAATATTTTCTGACAGTGCTACAACACTTACTACCATGGACATTGAAAATTCCCCACGCCCTGTGAACACGGACATAGTAAAAAATACTACGCATGAAAAAGAGAGTTGGTAGGTTGATTCGCCTAGGAAAAAATAAGGGCATCCCGATGAATCGAAAGGGTTCAGGCAAAAATTAGGGACATATAAATAAAATTGTACACCCGACAAGTTGAAAACTTGAGAAGGCGGCTTGGGAAAAAAAATTATCCTGAGGGGCTGAAAATCTTAAAAGACAGTCCAGGCAAAAGTTTGTGATTAAAACGTACGACTATGTCCCATTATCTCATCACTTGTTTATCACTCTGATAAGCATTTACTAAAGACTCTAGGAGTTGGGATAATGTTCAAGTCCTCCACAAATCCCCACAGAGCAATCTTCACAAGCTCATCCCCAACAGAGATATATTCTCCAACAAGTCTAATATGCCCTCAGACAGAAATTGGGGCATCTTCCAGCAGTCACCTCCATATCCCTGATGGATAGCTTGACATTATCATCTTCCTCAATAGGTCCCCTAGCATACAAGGAAGTTTGATCATTTCCCCAGCATACAGTGGAGACTTCCTCAGTGCAGCCTATGAAATTCCAATCCCCATCATATTTTATTTCCTCAACGCGGTCTACAGGATCTAATTCCCCAACAAAGTTTATTTCTCCAACACCGTAAAATCCCTAACAAAATTCTCTTCTCCAACAATGTTTAATCAAAGTTGTCATCCTTAGAAGAGTTGCTACGATATCTGAAACCTAGTCAGACATCACGTTAGAGGAATATCCATCTCTTTCATCCCCAGTCAGGGTACATAAGAATCCTAGAATGCTTATATCCCCAAGCAGAAGTCGAACATCCCCAGTGGAGTGTCCTCAAACAGAAAGCGAAAATCCCCAGCAAAGACGTTCTAGGAAAGATTGAAGATTCATATTCTTCATCCCCAGTAACAGTCAGGGATTTATTTTACCCAGCCAAAGATGTTATACGCAACTACCGATATGCTCCAGCGATATCTTGCACCCATACATCATTTACAAAATATCATAACATATTCATACAAAATACATATAACATTCTCACTTATTTTGATAGGATCGTTACGTAATGCATTACATACATCATGATATTGCACAAAACTGACTTTGTTTCTTTCAGGCTAGTTTGCAGACAGATGGGTATTGTCGATAGTTTATCATCCATTGGATACAATCAGTTAACGATTTAGTCTGATGCTCTTTTGGATATAGTTAGGAGTAGACTCATTCCAGTATATCGTCTAGATACAGTTCATATACGATCGAGACATAGATCTATTCTGATACTCATTCCTGTACATATTCTAGATATAGTTCAGATACGATCAAGACATAGATCCATTCTGATACTCATTCTGGTACATCTTTTAGATATAGTCAGGCGTAGACTGATTCTAATATAGATCTCGGATACAGTCGAGCGAAGACTCATTTTGATTCTCTTCTAGATACAATCAGGTGTAGACTCATTCTAACACGGATCTCAGATACAATCAGACGAAGACTCATTCTAATCCTCCTATAGATACAGTCAAAACATATACTTATTCTAGAACATCATTCAGATATAATTGAGTCATAAGATTCATTCTTACACTCCTAACACATTTGCTAGATACAGTCGAACACAGACTCATTCTAGTACACTTCTCAGATACAGTCGGGCGTAGACTCATTCTGACACTCCTATCAACAGTTACTTTGGATGGCATCTATAAGCCCATCTCCGATGATACTCTATCACCTCTCAAAATGGAATCTTTAAGACCATGAAAGCAATACAATCAACAAATAATGTTACTTCATTCACATTTGAGTGCAAATTTCTGGGCACTTATAGTGTTTAATCCTCTTCCACATTTAGATCATGAATGGCAAGCATGCCAATGTAACTCTTCAGGTTTAAGAAGATTAAACAGGGGCAGTAGTTGTACCCCAAAATTTTCCTTTCCATCTTTCAAGACACCTTCTCATGCTCCTAAAGTTCTTAATTGCTCAAGACTACTCAAGGAATTGATCAGATAAGTCCTCCTCCTAAGCAATTGATCTTCAACTAGGGTTTTGCTTTCTTCAAAGAAAATTAAGCTTCTAATGCCTCAAGTGGGTTTCATGGGTCCTCATATGTCTCAAAGTACTCTCATGTTAGGTTTCAAGCCTTACATCACAAATTTGGTCAATCAATTGCTCAGATGATTGAAAATTAACTGTATTGGGAAAAAAGTCAACATCAATATTTTAAAGTCACATTCATCATTTGATCAAGGGTTGATCATGATTCATCAAGAAAACTCAAGATTCATCAAAAGCTAAAAGTTACCAAATTAGGGTTTTCTTAAGGAGAAGTCAACTGAACTTTGACCAAGCATAACTCTCACATACTTCATCATAAAGTTTTCAACCAAATCTCATTTTTAAGGAAAGTCAATTATCTACAACTTTGTCTCTCTAAGCTCAAGGCCAAAAATGCTTCATTTGAGAGATATGGGCCACAATATTATAGGTCATTCTAAAAGTCAACAAAAAGACATCTTTTGTCAAAGCAATTTACATCATGATAAAGGCTTCAAATTAAAAAATTACCAACATGAAGATTGTAAGGGATATCTCGAGGTTTCCAAAAAGTCCAAGATCATCTTCATATGACAAAAATTGAGTGAGTTATGATTGGTGCAAGTTGAGAAATTTGAGGAAATGCATGAAGTCCAAATTGAGAAAATTTTAATTTTTGGGCTAATGGGCTTATCTTTTAAGGTCCAAACGTGTCCCTGACCTCATAATAGACTCCTAAATCCATTCATTTATTTTTATGGTTTTTATTTCTTTTTATTTTGATTTTTATTTATTTAAAAGCAAAATAAATCAAATAAAATATCAAATAAATGATACAAGGTGTGGGGATCTACTTTGAATCAAATCATGAGTCCAATAACACATAATCATGCTAAAAAATCGTGAGGGATCACAAAGATTAGGTTTGGCACAAGATTGAGCTCAAAAAGATACGTTTACATGCAAAAAAATCAAATCAAATATTTTTCATGAAATACAAAGATTTGATTCATGTTTGTTGACCTAATTTCAAATCTATAAATAGACCACTCTTTCACACTATTTTCATCCATTATTTCATATTCATCTACAATATCATAATCATCCATAACTCACTAAAGTTTTCCTAAAGTTGTTGTTCTTCACATCGAAGAACAACAACAAATAAGCTCTAAGCTTTCAGAATTCGATATTCATCCAGGAAATCACACTAGAGAAAGGAAAGAAAAAGCACGAAGAACAAAGGGGGGAGCAACTTAAGTGGGTCACTGCATTCTAGGTTGGTAAAACTGAACCTTTAATTGTATGACTGAATATTTGCATATGTTTAAATTTTTGTCTAATTATGTTGGTTCCTTGATCTAATATGTGTTGTGGGATTTATTTATAATATGCTTAAATTTTTTTTATATTATTATATAATTATCTATTAAAATTTATTATAATTAGTGATTAATATTTTGTATAATATATTAAGCTTTTTTTCCAGAAATTAATTTTTAAAGATTATTTCAAACCCTTTTTCTAGTTTGTTTCATTAGGGAAAAATTCAAAAGAATTAATCTTCTCCTAACTCTATCCCCACCCCATGCATCTTATTTTCTCAGTTTTCTAACCCTTATTTTTCATCCCTTTTAATTATCTATTTTTCTCATTAAGATTAATCCTTAACCAAATTAGTCCTAGTTTTTTTAATTAACTAGAATTATGGTTTGGATTTTAATTAATTAATTAATTAGACCTTAGGTTTTAATCAAAATTAATTAGTTTTATGGTTTTAGCTAAATAATTCTTCTTAATTCATTAGACATTAGGGTTTCTAATTAGGGTTTTGTTTTTTAATTAACTTAATTAATTAGCTATTAGGATTTAATTATTATTCCTAACCCTAGATCATTTTCTAAAAATAATAAAAAAACCATAAAACTTTTTTTTCTAACATCTTTTCTTATTTCTTATTGTTATTTAAATTTTGATACAATTGTATAGGTTGCAACTCTAGATGTAATAGCTTAAATTTATTTTTACTCATTTTTTCCCTATTATGTAACTGCTCAGAGGATGTAATAACTTAAGTTTAATTTTCCGCACTTTACATTCCGCACCTAGGATTTATATGGCAAGATTAAAAACAATCGTAGCAAAACCCTAATTTTCAAGACTAAATAACTGAAACTAACACACTTTTCACACTCGCACCTTTAGGGTAACCTCTCTTGTTGGCTTACGAATGTTGGTCATGTCCCTCAAAAGTAGGGATACTTTAGAAAGAGACCCTCGATCAAATCATCATCATACAAAAGATCATAGTCCCTCAATGTCCCTCGAGTTGCCTACAGAAAAATGATCTAGTCCCTCGAGTTGCCTACGAATAATATGATGATTGTCCCTTGCGAAATTTCTAAAGTACCTCTATGTGTTGCCTTCGATGACCATTCGATGACCCTATGCCTATCCCTTCACATCCAATAGATAGGGCTACCTACCAACTGACGATATGGATAATACTAGCTCTAAAGGATAAGGAAAAGAATAAGAAAGACTTTAGTGGGTAAGAAACTCTTAATTGCTTGCTCACAACTTTTCTCTTAACATTTTCTCACTACACTTTCAAACAAAATATTTTCTAAAACACTTTATATATATTCTTGAGGACTGATATAATAATCATTACAAAGTCATCCTTACATTGGCGATTTCAAAACATTTTCAAACAAATCATACACACAAAGCAAGATTTTCAAAGTGAACTAAGTAATTAAGAGTCCATAGTTAATTACGGATGAAAAGGGTGCTATAGAAGAAGCCCAAGACATTGACAAAATGAAAGTGGATGAACTTGTTGGATCCCTTCTAACATTTGAATTTAGCATAAATGAAAGATCTAAGAAGAAAAACAAAAGCATAGCCTTTGCATCTAATACTGAAGATGAAGAAGAGGACTATGATCTGGATACAGATGGAGGAATATCAAATGCCCTAGCCATGCTTGGAAGATAATTTAACAAATTGATAATAAGAATGGATAGGAACCAAAGGTCAAATGTCAAGAACATCCCATTTGACATCTATAAGTCAAATGAGGTGGGGAGAAAAAGGGTTGAAGAAAACTCTTCTCAAGGGAAGGGAATACAATGTCATGAATGTGAAGGCTTTGGTCACATTAAAGCTGAATGTCCTACATATCTAAAGAAACAGAAGAAGAATATATCTGTTACTTGGTCTGAAGAGGACTCAGAGAGTGATATTGAAGAATCTATCAAATATGTGAAAGCATTGACAGGAAAATATGTATCTGATGAATAGTCTAGTGATGGGGAACTAACCTTTGATGAGTTAACTGCTTCATACAAAGAATTATTTCTCAGAAGTGCAGAAGTATGTCGTGAAGGGGAGGAACAGAAAGCCCTTATAACTCAGCTGAAGGAGGAAAGGGAAGAGCATCTTAGAACTATTCCTGAACTGGAAAGTGAAGTGTCGTCTCTAAATTCAAATCTTGATAGAATGGTCAAATGTCTCAAGATGCTGAATAATGGGTCTGACTCATTAGATGAAATTCTCCAAGCAAGAAGAGTGACAGGAGATAAGAGTGGTTTAGGTTTCAATGAGAAAAAGGAACCTAACTCATAAGAGCTTGCATCTGTTTCTACTCATGCCAAGCCTAAACCAAAGATGTTGAATCGAATGTCTCAACATCATGGTAAGGAAGGACTTTCTGGCAGACATCATATAAAGAATGAACATCATGGCAAATAACCTGCATCTGTTTTCACACATGCCAAGGCTAAACCAAAGATGTTGAATTAGATGTCTCAACATGTGGGCAAACATCACGATAAGAAAGGACATCATGAGAAACCCCATGTGAAGAAAGGACATTATGGGAAGAAAAAGCTTAATCACATTAGAGAGAATCCCCGACCCTGGAAATGTCATCACTGTGGAAGGCTTGGACATATAAGGCCATTCTTTTTCAAGCTTTATGGGTATCCTAAAAATACTCCTCTTCTGAAAACTGATAAGATTCCCCAAAATAGCAAAAAATAAAGAAACCGTGGGTTCCCAAGTCCAATGTTAGACGTCTCATTGCCCACACCTCTTTTAGAGTATAAACCAAAGATGACTGGTACTTTGATAGTGGCTGTTCTAGACACATGGCAGGTGTCAAGAATCTGTTGGTGGATGTCAAATCTCATTCCACTAGTTATGTAACTTTTGGTGATGGAGAAAAAGGAGAAATCAAAGGTGTTGGCAAGCTTGATAGCTTAGGAGTTCCTAAGATTGATAATGTGTTACTTGTAAAAGGGTTAACAACTAACCTAATACGTATAAGCCAACTATATGATCAAGGATTCAAAGTTAACTTCTCCGAAGAAGAATGTCTTGTGTTCAATGAAAAGAATGAAGTTGTCATGAAAGGAATCAGATCTAAAGACAATTGTTATCTATGGGTTCCTCAAGAGTTAAACCTCTCCTCAAAATGTGTTTCAGCCAAAGATAATGAGGTTAAACTATGGAATCAAAAATTGGGGCACTTGCATTTGAAAGGTATGAAGAGAATTACATCTGAAGAAGCAGTTAGAGGGAATCCTAAGCTCAAGATAGAAGAAGGAATGGTATGTGGTTACTATCAAATTGGAAATAAGACTAAGATGTCACATCAGAAGATTCAACATCTTACTACATCAAATGTATTAGAACTTCTTCACATGGACTTCATGGGACCTATGCAGGTTGAAAGTCTTGGTGGTAAGAAGTATGCCTATGTTGTTGTAGATGACTTTTCTAGATACACATGGATAAGATTTATTAGAGAAAAATTAGAAACTTTTGAAGTGTTCAAAGATCTTTGTCAAATACTTCAAAGCGAAAAGGAAAGTCATGTCATAAGAATCAAGAGTGATCATGGAAAAGAATTTGAGAACAACAAATTTGTTGAGTTTTTCTCCTTTGAAGGATTCAACCATGAATTCTCTTCTCCCATTACTCCTCAACAAAATGGGATTGTATAACGCAAGAATAGAACTCTCCAAGAATCTTCTACAACCATGATTCATGCTAAGAGGTTACCCTACCACTTTTGGGCAGAAGCTATGAATACTACATGCTATATTCATAACAGAGTCACTCTAAGGAAAGGCACTTCAGCCACTTTATATGAAATATGGAAGGGAAGAAAACCAACCATAAAATACTTTCATGTTTTTGGAAGTAAATGTTACATATTAGATGATCGTGAAAAAAAGGAGGAAGATGAATCCTAAGAGTGATGAAGGAATATTCCTGGGTTACTCTACTAACAGCAGAGTATACAGAGCGTTTAACTCCAAAACCAAAGTTATGGTGGAGTCAATAAATGTTACTATTGATGATAGAGGATGGAATATTGAAGAAGATGTCTCAGAAGATGTTGGAACATCTTTTCCTGATAGTCTAACTGAATCAAATGACACATGTATTGATTCTAATCTTCCTCAAGAAGATCCCCAGCCTAGTCAGCTCAATAAAGAATCTTCGATCAGAACTCAGAAAGATCATCCTAAGGAGCTCATCATAGGAGATCTAAACAAGGGAGTTACTACCAGATCAAGAAAAGGGATTTCTAACTCTTGATTTGTATAAAAAATTGAGCCTAAGAATGTCAAAGAGGCCCAAACTGATGAGTTCTGGATTAATGCTATGCAAGAGGATCTGGAACAATTCAGTAGGAATGAAGTTTTGGATCTGGTCCCAAACCTAAAGGGACAAATGTGATTGGCACTAAATGGGTATACAAGAATAAATCTAATGAAAAGGGGTAGTCACTAGAAATAAGGCAAGGTTAGTTGCTCAAGGATACACTCAAATTGCAGGAGTGGGCTTTGATGAAACCTTTGCTCCTGTAGCTAGACTTGAATCAATCAGACTACTGTTAGGAGTTGCATGCATTTTGAAATTTAAATTGTTTCAAATGGATGTAAAAAGTTCCTTCTTAAATGAATACCTAAATGAAGAAGTTTTTGTTGAACAACCAAAAGGATTTGTTGATCCAAGTTTTTCTAAACATGTCTATAAACTGAAGAAAGTTCTGTATGGATTGAAGCAAGCTCCAAGAGCTTGGTATGAGAGATTGACAATATTCCTTGGGGAGAATGGATATAGGAAAGGTGGTATAGACAAGACTCTCTTTGTTAAAGAAGAAGAAGGGAAGATTATGATCGCTCAAATCTATGTTGATGATATTGTATTTGGTGAGATGTCAAATGAGATGGTTCAACATTTTGTTAAGCTGGTGCAGTCTGAATCTGAGATGAGTCTTGTTGGTGAATTAACCTATTTTCTTGGTCTGCAAGTTAAACAAATGGAAGACTCCATATTTTTATCTCAGAGCAAGTATGTCAAGAATATAGTGAAGAAGTTTGAGATGGAGAATGAAAGTCACAAAATAACCCATGCTCCCACACATCTAAAGTTGACTAAAGATGAAAAATGAGTAAGTGTAGATCAAAGTCTCTACAGAAGCATGATAGGCAGTCTTCTATATCTCACAGCTAGCAGACCAGACATTGCCTTTTCTATAGGAGTGTGTGCAAGATATCATGTTGATCCTAAAGTTAGCCATGCCAAATGTTGTACCCCAAAATTTTCCCTCCCATATTCTTCAAGATTTGCAAAGAGCATGCTTCAAAATCTCCCAAGGGTTGCACAGTTCAATGGCCTCCTAACAGTCAAAAATTAGGGTTTTTGTTCTGGCAAAGAAATTGAAGTTTCCAAGGGTCCAATCAAGTCCCACATGCCTATAAACATTGTCAAGCTTCCTTAGGCCAAGTTTCAAGACTCACAGCACAAAATTGCACAGTCAAAAACCCTAATTGCATCACAGTTAACTGTAGGGGCAAAATGGTCATTTGACAGTCAAAAGTCAAAATTTTTGGTCAACATCTTATTTTGAAGCCACAAACATCATTTGATCAATTATTGATCATGATTCTCAAGGCATGGCTCAAAAAGTCTCAAGATGCAAAAGTTTCTATATTTGGACAGTTGAAAAAGTCAACTACAAATTGACCAGGGCATAACTTCCACATGGTTTATCAGAAAAATTCCATCCAAAGCTCATTTTGAAGAGAATGACATTTCCTACAACTCATCTTCACACTTCAATTCCAAGAAATGCTCTCACAAAAAGTTATCAATCTCGACATTATAGGTCATTTTCAAAAGTCAACAAAAAGGCACTTTAAGTCAAAGACCATAACTTGATATTGGTAAATCAAAATTACATGGGACCAAAGGCATTGGTTAGAAGACTTCAATACCTTTCCAAAATGTCAAAGAACATGATCAAAGCTTAAAAATTGAGCAAGATATGCCTTGTGGAAGTTGGGAAATATTTGGGAATTTTGAAAAGTCAACTTTGCTTCAAATGCCTCAAAATTGCTAATGGGCCACAATTTCTTCCAAGAATCATCACCCAAAGGATATGCACGACCCATTGACTTTAAAGGGAGTTATTTTATCATTTTTTATTAATTATTTGATTTATTATTATTATTAGTTCATTTAATTAAAATAAAATATGACAAAAATAGCAAATCATGTTTTTCCAATCCTTTTGTGCAGCATATTCTCTCATTAAAGCCTCAAGATTTCGTGCACACTCCATAAGGAAAGGATCTCCAATAATTGGCATGTTCTTCATGGTTAAAAGATTGAAAAAATCATGGAAAATCACAAACTTGAAAATCATTAAAGACAAGGCTTTGGGATTGGATTTTTGACCTAAATCATTCCATGTACATATGCAAACACAACCCTAATCACAAGAACAAGCAAGCTGCGCTCAGAACCAAGAACCAACTTTGCATTTTTTCCAAAAATTCTCAAAACTGATTTCATAGCTAGAGTGTGTTTCGAAGCAAAAGAACCATTCCAAAGGCTTGCTGGGACCTTTTTGGACGTGCCTCAATCTTTTTCCAAGCCTCATACATCAGGAATTGGTATAACCAAATCAAACTTTTCTTGAAATATTGAACAATCGTGTTTTGATTTCCAGGCTTTGTTCATGCATTTTCATTATTGTTTTACACTAATATGGACTCACTGAAGCTAATGGTGCCATTGAATTGAATTTATATCGCCTGTATCCGAAGATGCCATTGACGTTTTCTAGGTTTTCATAAGCTTGAAATTGGGGACTTCTTCATGAGGAAAAATTGGCCATCCTAACCTACACCATTGAAATCAGAAGCTCCTAACGATTCAAAACCACACCTCGCGCCCAATTTATCATTGCCCAGGAGCTAATCGCTATTTTTCTATATTGTGGTTAGTGGGGGTTTAAAACCCCCGCTATTTGTTTCTTATTTTTCAGGACAAACGAGGAAGAAGCTTGCGTGGCGTAACATGATTGGGACGTTCAAATTTTCTGGCGCGTTTTTTGTGTTAATATCACTAGCGTGGTTTATATTTTATAATATTTGTTTTCCATAATACATACAAACGCGTTGCTTGGTACAGGTGGTAGAGGACACGCTTGGTGAACATTGGGACCTGGGTTCGATTCCCAGGTCCCCCACTTATTTCATATATTTTGTTTTAACATGCTTCTATGCAATACTTCATCAAGGGTCTAGCATACAGCCTCATCATCTGACTTGCCACGCGCCCAACAACTCCAATCCAAAGGCCATGATGAGAGTTCCAGGGTACACGCCAGTCAACTGCTCCATACACAATCAGAAAAGTCACCGTGGCCAGCCTCCTAATGGGCCCAAATTGCTTACCATTGACCTCCAAATTGGGTCAACCACCCCCCATGTTTGCATTTTTTTTCTCTTTTTATTCTTTTCTTTTATTTAGTTTAATTATGTTAATTGTTTTATTTAAATCCATAAAAATTAAATTTCATAAAATACAAAAAAATCATAAATCATAAAAAATAAAAATATGTTTTATTTAATATTATTTTGTAAATAAATTTCATAATCCATTTAGTTTTAATTTTAGGTTTTAACTTTAATGCTTTTTTCTTAAATAATTAAAAACATAAAAATAGGTCTTTTATCATTTTTATTCTTTTTCTTAATAAGTAATCTTTTTCTTGTCACTATTTATTAGTAATTACTTTTGTAAATAAACTTGTCCTTAAATAATTAGATTAAATTAGGTCAAACTTAAACATTTTTCTTTAATAAATTAAAAACAATTTAGAACTAGGGTTTTTATTTAATTTTTAATTCCAATTAATTCTCTTTAATTTCAGAAAATCCAAAAATATCAAAAAATAAATTCTTTTTCTCCTTTAATAATTAAATCAATTTTCAATTCCAATTTAATTTCTTTAAAGGGTCCAACGCCCTCGCACTCGATTCTTAATTCTTTTCGCGCATTTATTTTTTATTTCTTTTATGAATGTAATGTATTTGCTCCAAAGCCTTGTAATAGATAATTAAGACATTTACTTTTCGCATTTTATTTATTCAAAACGGGTCTTTGTTAATTTGGCGATGTATAGACCCGCGCCTTGTAATAGCGTAGGACCTTTATTTTTCCGCACTTTAATTTCCGCATCTTTTAACTGCTAATCACATGAAAGAATGTATGCTCTAATAAAATCAACGCGTAGAACACTCAATGCATGATAAGACAAATATTATCTGAAAATGACACCCAATTCACACACCACTCCTAGGGTACGCCTCACTGTTGCCTTGCCCCTCGAAACGTGGTCGTCGAGTAGTGGACGTTTTAGTAAGTCCTCATGTCCATGAACATGGCATGGGGGTAGCTTCTAAGGTATCCTCCTATTGCTCTGGTGACCACACTGTCCCTAACCCTCGAATCGACCCGAACACCTCCAACGGTGGTGCTACCTACCTCTCAATGGTGGGATGGCACTACCTTAAGGACATTTACACAGACTAATTCCTTAGGGTAGGTAGATGACTCGTAGATACTTGCTCTAATTCAAAACAAAAATCAAAAACTTCTTTTCACACCGACACTTTGCAAAAAGCTTTCAAAAACAACTTTTTAAACACTCTTGAGGACTGATACAAGAGTCGAACTGAAATTTTAAATGGAACATTTTCAAACCCACTCACCTTGAAAAGCAAACAAACATTTTGAAAACACAAATGAGCAAGTATCTAAGAGCCCGTGGATAACCACGGATAGAAAGGGTGCTAACACCTTCCCTTTCTATAAATCTACCTCCCGAACCGAGAAACTATCTCATAAGGAATTTTGTTGTGCTTTTGTCTTGTCCATGTTGGAGAAAATAAAAGACGGTGGGGACTCTTGCTTACCGCGACATTTCGCGAACCAGCGTTAAACAGTCAGTTCCAGATCCACTGATCACACCAACCATGTAAATAGGATTCTCAAATATGTGAATGGGACAAGTGACTATGGCATGCTGTACACTCATGGATCAAATTCTGCCTTAACTGGATTTTGTGATGCTGATTGGGCAGGGAGTGCTGAAAAGAGTACATCAGGAAGATGCTTCTTTCTGGGAAATAACCTCATATCTTGGTTCAGCAAGAAGCAAAATTGTGTGTCTCTATCCACTGCTGAGGCTGAGTACATTGCTTCAAGAAGCAGTTGTTCTCAATTGGTTTGGATGAAACAAATGTTAACATTATACAATGTCAAACAAGATGTCAGGACATTATTCTGTGACCATTTAAGCGCCATAAACATTTCAAAGAATCCTATTCAACATAGCAGGACCAAGCATATTAACATCTGTCATCACTTCATGAGAGAGCTTGTTGAAGAAAAGATTGTGGCCTTAGAACATGTAGCCACTGAATTGCAACTGGCTGGCATCTTCACAAAGGCTTTGGATGCTAATCAATTTGAGAATTTAAGAGGAAAATTAGGGATATGTTTATATGAGGGTTTGTAGCAATTAAAAGTGTGTGGGAATATCATTAAAGTGATATCATATTGTTTGTGTTTCTAACAAATAAATTTTAGAAAACAAACATTACAAGACTGCCTAAAATTGTTTCCCACATGCTACTAGATCTCTTCTCTCTACTTTCACAAACTCTTCATTCTCCTCAACAGAAGAAGAACCCTTTCCATTCCTCATCTCCTTGCCAGAAATGTTTCAAACATGTCTCAACATCACACATCACCTTCCTCAAAAACTTTCTCTTGACAGGGTACTAGATGTTACTCCTCTATCAACGATCCCTCTGCTTGATAAAAAGGTCAAGAAAACTAGATCATCACCAGCTAAGAAATCTAAAGATGATAAAGGTAACTCCTCTTGTGCTACTGACAATAGAACTGAAGAAGAAATTGTCAATGTTGATAGAAGCATTAGAAGGCTTATGGACAAAGTTTTAAATGAAGGATTTGATGTGCCTGAGATTTCTACTCCCCTTGCTCGCATGTCCCCTCCAGCTGAAAAAGGAAATAATCCTAAGAACAATGCTGCTGAATCATCCAAAAATGATGCTGCTGAATCATCCAAGAATGATGTTGCTGATAGAAAACTTGAGAAGCTTTCTACCTCTTCCCTAAAAGACATGGAAGAAGAAAATGTTGATCAAGATGTTGAAGAAAATGTTGATCAAAATGTTGAAGAAAATGTTGCTGCCTCTAAGGATAGAGAATGTCACAATGATATGGATGATGTCAATGTTGAAGAGCTCTCTGACAATGAGCTCATCACTAATGTTGTACCTGGTATTGCTAGAAGGCTAAAGTCCAGGAGAGTGAAAGATGCAAGCATCACACCCCCTCCCAAGACAATCAAGAAGAAAACCATGTATGAACCCCCAAAAGCATGAAGTAAAGTGGTCCCTCCATCTAGCAAGAGAAAAGATAGATTTGTTACCTCTACTAATGAGGAGGATGCTATAAAAAGGCCCAAGAGTAAGAAGAAAGTTGTTATAGTTGAAGAGACTGACTCTTAGTATGATGTCGAGCAAGATGTCCAGGACATCTCTCCTATCAAAATGTCTACAAATAAGAAATTGTCTGTTAGGGTTCCTGATGCCCCACTTGACAACATCTCCTTTCACTCTATTGGGAATGCTGAAAAGTGGAAACATGTGTATCAAATAATGATTTCCCTGGAGAGAGAACTAGGAGATGGTTCCTTGGAATGTAAGGAAATCATGGAGTTGATCTCTTATGCTGGACTGATGAAAATACTTACCAGGTTTGCAAATTGCTATGAAACTCTTGTTAAGGAGCTTATTGTTAATATTCCTGTTGACTATGCTGAACATAAGAGTAAGGAATATAGAAAGGTTTTTGTTAGAGGAAAGTGTGTTGAATTTTCTCCTGCCATTATAAACAAGTTTCTAGATAGGTCTGAAGATGTATGTTGTGAGCTGGAAGTAACAAACAATCAAGTGTGTAAAGCCATTTCTGCTAATCAAGTAAGTGAATGGCCAATGAAAAACAAACTTCCTGTCAGCAAACTGAGTGTGAAATATGCAATTTTACATAGGATTAGAGTTGTAAATTGGGTTCCCACTAATCACACTTCAGCCATCTCCGTTGGTTTAGGAAATTTCATTTATGCTGTTGGAAACCAAAAACATTTTGATTATGGACTTATATCTTTGATCAGACCATCAAACATGCAGGAACTTGTGCCATCAAGATTCCAATTGCTTTTCCTTCCCTCCTCTATGGAATTATCCCAAATCAGCACCCTGGAATCCTAAGTGGAAATGATGTTGTATGCAAGAGGGACTCTGCCTTGACCCTCCATTTTAAGCTCTTTTCGGGAAAACATGTCCCAAACATTGTTTTAACATCTGCTCCTACTGAAAAGACTTCTACAAAGGATGAAATGATCAATGAATTAAAGGAAGCCTGCAAGGAATTAGATAATGTAATCAGAGTGAGCTCAACTAGGAATCTAGTCTTTGAAAAGATGATCAAGGACCTGCAAAAGGATAGCAACCTTGATGATGCAGTAAGCTCTGAAGGTGAAGACTTTAGTGAGGAAAGAATTTCTGGTTTAACCAAGTTAACTAGTCAGGATGACAGTTAGACTACTTGATGTTTCTCTCAACACTTTGTTTCTTTTTTGGCACTTACACGTACTTGACATTTGAATTTTATGGTCTGTACCCTAATACTGATATTCCTTTGATTGCATCTTTTCTTTGGCATATTATGACTAAAAAGGGGGAGAGAAAGTGAGTGAGTGACTGACTAACCATTAACCACTGACTGACCACTGACCATTGATTGAGGGGGAGCTCAATACTTGAGGGGGAGCCTACTGACAACTCACCATTGATTGAGGGAGAGCCTCATGTCCCTGAAGATGTTTTGACATCTTCTTATGCTAACAGCTAACTGCTAACTGAATGTATGTTTTGATTGCCTTGCTTGCTACTGCCTTGATAATGCTCTGATAATTGTGCTGCTACTCTGATAATATACTCTAACAATGTTTTAGTAAAAATTTGCCAAAAGGGGGAGTTTGTAAGTGTTTATTGGCAGCAATTTTGGTAAAATAATGACTTGTTAATGTTTTTCTAAATGTCTTAATATTTGGATCAAAACCGTTTTGAATGATGTCAAAGAAGATGTCTTGACATCTGCCTACTGAACCGATCTCAACCCAAAATCAGCTAAGTCTTTTGTTTCCTGATTTCCAGCACTCTATAATTCATGATTTGTGAACTACAGGTTACGAAAAATATGGAGGAATATTTTTCAAATTGCATAATTATATCTTGGCCTATTTTTGTGGAAATATTCAAAAGATTTGAATATTTGTTTTCAAGCCCAAGCCCAAAGTTGCGCATATATAAGGACTTGCTTCCTTATTCAAGGACTTGCTTCCTTATTCAAAGATAAGCAATTTTTGAAGAAGAATAATTTCTTTCTGATTAGAAGTTTAGGCTTTTTATTTGTAATACACTCTAACTATTAGTTTAAATACTTGATTTGTTATTTGGGTTGTTAATTGTGTATTATTCATAAGATTTTAAGCTTTGAATGATTGAAGTGTTTCAAACTTATTAATTATTTAAGTGATTGAAGGGATTTGCGGATGGCCTCATACCTAGGTGAGTCTTAGGTAGAAGTTTAGCTTGGGTAGTGATTAAGTGATTAGATCATAAACTGGTTATTTACTGAGGGTATATGAATTGATACTATTTAGTGAACTTGTCCATGGCTTGGTAGCCCCCAGAGTAGGTGTTGTTGTACACTGAACTGGGTGAACAATCTTTTGTGTTTTTACTGCTTTTGGTTTTACTGCACCTTACTTGCAAACCGATATTTGTGTCGTGGTATCTCTTTCGACATCACATATCTGATACAAGAATTTCATCTCCCATTCTCTTTTAATCTGATTTATTACCAAAGCTGAATCGCCATATACATCAAGAATTTTGATTATGAGATCTATAGCCTCTTCAAGACCCATGATACAAGTTTCATACTTTGCCATATTATTGGTACAATCAATTTCCATTCTTGCATTAAAATGGATATATGACCCACGGGGAGTGATAATAATAACACTAATTCCTTTTCCATAAGCATTTATAGCTCCATCGAACACCATACCACATCGGGATTCAGGATCAGGACCTTCCTCAGGCAAAGGTTCATCACAATCTTTTACTTTCAAAAACATCACATCCTCATCAGGTAAATCATATTTAACAGACTGATAATCGTCTACTTGTTGGTGAGCAAGGTACTCTGCCAACACACTGCCTTTAATAGCCTTATGAGTACGGTATTCAATATCATATTCAGATAATAACATATTCCAACGAGCAATTCTTCTAGTAAGAGTAGGATTTTCAAAAATATATTTAATTGGATCTATTTCAGAAATCAACCAAGTAGTGTGATTCAACATATATTACCACAATCTCTTTGCCTTTCAGGCCAAAGCATAACATGTTTTTTCTATAATAGAATATCGCGACTCACAGTCAGTAAACTTCTTGTTGAGATGATAAATGATATATTCTTTTCTCCCCGTTTCATCTTTTTGTCCCAAAATACAGTCCATGGAGTTATCTAACACAGTCAGATACATAATCAATGGTCTTTCTTCAATAGGAGAGGGAAATATAGGAGGTTCAAGCAAATACTCTTTAATGCTTTCAAATGCCAATTGACAATCATCCTTCCACACACAACCTTGATCTTTCTTCAATAACTTGAAGATTGGTTCACATGTTGCAGTCATATGGGAAATAAATATGGAAATGTAATTCAAACATCCAAGGAAGCCTCTAACTTGATTTTTGGTTCTTGGTGCATACATTTCTTGAATTGCCTTAACTTTATCAGGATCAACTTCAATTCCTTTTTGGCTTACAATGAAACCTAGCAACTTTCCTGAACGAACACCAAAAGTACACTTATTTGGATTGAAGCAGAGACGATACTTCCTCAAATGTAGAAACAATTTCAACAAATCTTCTATATGCCCTTCCTCAGTCTGAGATTTGGAAAACATATCATAAACATATAATTCAGTTTCTTTATGCATCAGATCATGGAATAGGGTTGTCATAGCCCTCTGGTACGTTGCACCGGCGTTCTTCAACTCGAAGGGCATCACTCTGTAATAGAATGTTCCCCAGGGTGTGATAAACTTTTGTTTTTTTCCATGTTCTTAAGAGCCATTCTAATATGATTGCATCCAGAAAATCCGTCCATGAACGAAAATAATTTGAATTTTGTTGTACTATCAACCAACATATCAATATGCTGCAAACAGAAGTAATCTTTTGGAGTTGCTTTATTTAAATCTCTATAATCGACGCGCATGCGTACTTTTCCATCTTTCTTTGGTACTGGAACAATATTGGCAACTCACTGAGGGTACACTGATGTCATAAGAAAACCAACATCAATCTTCTTGAAAACTTCTTCTTTAATTTTCACTACCATGTCGGGATGAGTTCTTCGTAGCTTCTTCTTGATTGGTGGACATTATGGCTTTAGTGAAAAATAATGTTTCACAATGTCGCTATCCAAACCATACATATCTTGATAATACCAAGCAAAGATATCCACATACTACTTCAACAACTCAACCAACCTGCTCTTCACCTCGGGATGAAGCACTACCCCAATATTAACTTCTTTCGGATCTTCCTCTGATCCCAAGGTAATCATATCCAACAGTTATTTATACGACTGAATAGTATTTTCCTCCTACTCTAACAACCGTGAAACCTCTTATGGGATTTCATCATATTCTTCTTCTTTATCCACATACACATGATATTCAAAGTTGGGAGAGGGTGCAAGATCATTTCACTCATCGAATTTTTTAATTAATCTGCACATATGATTTATGGTTGATTTTAGAAACTGACAAATGTAACAATTGATTATGCAGATTTATTTATAGTTATTATTTATTTTTGAAAAGTTTTTCTTTTTTGATTATCATTTTCCAAGAAAAAGCAGAAAATAAAGACATAATTTGGGAATCAAAAACAACTTTTATTAATGATCTTAAAAATAAAAAAAAAAGATATGCCCATACAATGATTACTTTCACCTTGGGCAGAGTGAAAGATTTTGTAAAATACAAACAAAAAACAAATTAATTTGAAATGTGAATGCAAGAAGGAACATCAACAGTGATCTAATTCTAGATTTTGACTCCATGTGTCACAAAGTTCAACATCTCTTTCTCTGGCTCATTTTTAAGAATAGAATTGATCCTTGGTGTAGTCGGATGAAGATATCCTGCAATGTGAAAGATGTCTTGATATTTACTCAAATCGGATTTCAGCTTCACAACTTCCTTCTTTGCACCAGTCTCATTCCTGTTCACCGGTAGATTAATAACTTTCCCCCACACCTTGCTAAGGCCTTTTTGCACTACCTGTTGTGCATCTTTAAATGAGGCGATAGAATTTTCATTCTTCCTTATATTATCAATGGAAAAATCTTGGAACTGAGTTCCAACAACGGCTTCATTAGCTTCTAAAATTCTAAAGGAAGACAAATGAGATATCAACAGAGCTTGCTCACCTTTCAGAATGACTATCTTTCCTTCACGAACATATTTCATCTTCTGATGCAATGTATAAGTAACAACTCCTACTTCATGGATCCAAGGTCGTCCTAATAAACAACTAAAGGATGGGAAAATATCCATAACATGAAAGGTGATTTATAATAAGCGCAGACCTATGTGAATAGGAAAATCCACTTCTTCGATGACAGACTTTCTCGAACCATCAAAAGTTTTCACTATAATGCCACTTGGGCGCATGAGAGCTCCCTGGTACTTAAGCTTCATGAGAGTACTTCTCGGTATGACATTCAAAGCAGATCCATTGTCAATCAGCACATTGGATAAAAAGTCATTCTTATAGTTCATGGAAATATACAGAGCCAGATTATGGTTTCTTCCTTCATCAAGCAACTCATCATCACAATAGCTCAGATTGTTACAAGATGTAATATTCCCCACAATACTGCTGAACTGATCAAGAGACATGTAACTTTCATCAAAAGCTTGATCCAACACTCTCATAAGAGATTCCTAATGATCGGAAGAGTTCATCAATAAAGCAAAAAATGGAAATCCTAGAAGGAGTTTGCAACAATTGATCCACAATCTTGTAATCACTCATCTTGGTGATTTTTAATAGATCATCAACATCTTTTTCCAAGGCGGCACCACTAGATTCTCCTACCACTTTCTTAGGCTCTACATAAGTCTCAACAATCTTTTTTCCAGGATTAGCATCTCCTCGAAAGGTAGGGGCGAAAACACGACCAGTGCGAGTTACCCGACTAGTTTCAGAAATATTCTCAACATGGGATAAAGGTTGGATAGGAATTTCCACACCATCTTCTAGGATAGTTGCATTGTACTTATAAGGCACAACTTTGTCTGATTCATATGGGATAGGACCAGGTAGACAAATAACCACGGGAGCAACAACATGCTTGCTATGGTACTCAATCTCTACAGGAGCGGGAACACCAAAACACGACAGAATGGCATTCACCCCCACTTCTTCACAATATTTAGGCATCACATAATCATTATCAGAAAACATACTTTCATCAGAAGAAAATAACTCATCAGCAGGAACATATTCTTCATCAAACACGGCCTCAACTGAGTAATATTTAATCACATTAAATCCATTATAATCATCTTTGTTGCCTGTGACTCTGATAGTACCATTATCTAACAACAACTGAACACCTCTTTTTACAATAGAACAACCACCAGAATCCTTACAATAGATTTGACAAGACCCATAATGATGTATCTCCTGGCCATCCATGTGACAAAATGTAGTATGCAACTGTACCAAATCATCATTCATGTAATTCACATCAAAAATCTGGAATTCACTTGGACATCCGTAAACCATATTCACGTCTTCTTCATATTCATCCCTTGGTCTGATAATGTGGATAAGAATTTCATCCGTCATTTCTTGAAGATCAACTCTCACCTTATCACATCCATATATATCTGAAATGCAAATACTACAACCAGCATGGTCATGTGTATAATAGCTGAATTCACAAAGATCAGCATGCATATTCATTAAATCACCTCTGACTAGGTTGATATCAAAAATCCTAAAGTCCCTAGGACATCCAGCAACCATATTTACAGCACTTCCACCTCCATGTTTGGGTAGTGGATTATCCTTCACATTGGGACCAATGTCTTTAAAAGACAGGAGACCAGATATTACCATCTTCTGCACTTCAGACTTCAAGGGATAACAATTTCCAATGTTGTGGCCAGGGGCTCCTTGATGAAAAGCACAAGTAAGATTTGCCTTGTAATACCTTGGTAAAGGTAAAGGTATAGCAGGGGGAGATCTACTCTACACCAATTTCACTTGAATCAAAGCTAGAAACAACTCTGCATAACTCATTGGAATGGGGTCAAAAGCTTATATCTTCTGACCTTGCCCTTGATTACCTTGAGGAGGTGCTCTCTGATAGGCAACAACAGTCAGAGCTACATTGACGACTGGAGTCACAGAAGCAACTTTTTGTTGGTATTGATGACGTCTTCTCCGAGGTCTAACTTTTCTTTCCTCAACGACAACATTTGTTTCACTTTCTTTATTTATTTCTAGAAAACCCATATGATGATTTATTTGTTCCTTCGTCTTTTGTTAAGCGTCCTTCCCTGACAGCTTCTTCTAGACGAATACCTATAATTACTATTTCAGTGAAATCACTCGGTGCACTAGAAACCATCCTTTCATAATAAAATGAACCAAGGGTTTTTAGGAAGACATTAGTCATTTCTTGTTCTCCCATCGGGGGTACCACTTGGACAGCAACCTCGTGCCAATGTTGCATATACTCTTTGAATGACTCCATATCCTTCTGAGCCACCACCCTTAATTGGTCATGGTCAGGTGCCATAAACATGTTGTACATATAATGCTTAATAAAAGCTTCAACCAAATCATTAAAGGTTTGGATGTTGCTATTGTGCAATCCCATATACCATTTCAAAGAAACAATAGTTAAACTATCCTGGAAGAAAAGAATAAGCAAGCGATGGTCATCAGTATGAGTGGACATCCTCCTGATATACATCAAATTCTGGAGCTTTAAACTTTGATGGCACTTTTACATTAGGAACCAAGCAGAGGTCACTGACATTCTGTCCGAATAACTCTTTCCCTCAGAGAGCCTTCACTTATTTCTGCATTTCATTGAATTGATCCTAAAAATCATCCAATCCGTCATAGAAGCCTAAACTTTTTCTTGGCGAAGGAGCAGGATGATAAATATCATCATTAATAATAGGAATAGAATTCATTGTAGGATATTCAATATAACAAATCTCATTTTTAGAAATAAGAGTAGCATGTACCACAAGAGGTGCCGAAATAACATCAGTTTGAGTAAATGGAACAACTTAAGCATCAGGATTGTACCCTTATGTCATGGAATTCTTAGGCAATCCCCATGGGTAACCTTGAGGCATACGGTATTGAGAAGTAGTAACTTGAGTAACAGAAATGGGAATCGACGGAACCTCGGAAGTAACGGTTGTTTGTTATGGCTGAGAAACACGAGGAAACAGAGGAGGAGGTGGTGGCTCATTTTGAGCAACCACCAATGATTCCACCAAAGTAGTCAAATTGGCCATACCAGCCCTCAAAGCAATAACTTCTTCGTGTAGCTCATGATTCTCTTGTTCAATATTTTCCATCTTCTTCTTGGAATTAGCCCGAGTATTGTAGCAATGAGACAACTTGCTGATTGTTGAAGTAGAGAAATAAGTAAAACACATGGGAATGAACAAGAATGCAAAAAATATGTGAAAATGATGCATGATATGCAATGCTTATGATTTATTTATTATTATTATTATTATTTTCAAGGAAATCAAAGAATTATAGACAGTTGCAAATATTAAAGTACTAACATATTTGGAAATACTGAAATTTTAATTTTAATAATAACTTCCGAATGGATTACAAACATTTAGTAAAAGTTTCAATAATCCTAAGTAGAAGAGAGTAAAGAGAAAATTTAAAAAATCCTAAGCTGCTAAAGCTGATGAAGATCTCTCCACACACTGACGCTTTCCCATGAGTCTTGCAATCTGAGCTTTCAACTGCTTGTTCTCTTCTGCATAATTGTCAGCGACTTCTTTCCAATTACCAGAATCAGAAGATGAGTGACCTGGACCTAGCTGAGCTCTAGAGGAAAATAAATCCTCTTGCTTCTCCACCATCTCCACAACACGACTCTCAAGAATTTAGATCAAATCATCTTTCTCTTTTAATTATGTTGAGTAAGACACCTCTAAAGTTTGGTACTTGTTTTTCTATGCTTCCTTCTCTTGCTTCATCCTAACTAGGGCAAGCTGAAGTTCTTCCATATCATCTAAGAGAGGAGGAATAGTCGTCATAAACATATCAGGTATAGTTTCTTCACAAGAATATGGCATCTTCAACTAAATTGCCCTTTCTTATACCCAACAGAGATGAGGCTCCAAGGAAACAACTCCTCTTGGTCCCAAATCTTTTCTACCTTTTCTATGAGTATGGTTCAAAGCCTTCTCAATCTCTTTCTTAGCTTCCTTATGATCTTATCCTTATTTGATAAAGAAACCACTCAGGTGAATTCTGTTTGGATTGTCTCTCATTGGATACCTAAGTTGACGACGCGCAAGAATGAGATTGTAATTAATTCCTCCCTTTGTACCAAGAAGAGGAACATTGGGGAAACTATCTTCACATCATAATAAGCCTGATGTTACCAAACAATGTCATAATGAGTGAGAGCCATAATCTTCAGGGCCCACGAGGTTCCTTCTTGATAACCCAGAAAGAAATAGACCGAGGTAAGTGAGAAATAAACCACTGATATAACAATAATGTGTAACAAATGATCATCCCTCCCTGATAAAAATCCCAAAGATGGATGGAATAATAAGTATCTCCTAGAAGTGTAGGGACTAGATTCCAAATCAAAAAGATCCTAATGGTGTTAACATCCACATATTTGTCGATGTTTGGAAATAAGAATAACCCATAAGCAAGAAAAACAAAGATATCCTCAAAAGCAACTATACTCTTCATCTTGGCAAAGTAGCAAGATTTCTCTAATAAAAACTGAGTAGGTAAACCCATGATTCCTCCTTTGGTAGTCATGTTATCCTCAATCTTAGACCTCTTCAAATGAGTCATGGCAGCAATCTCATGAGACTTAGGTCCTCCCTCTAAGCCAGTGAAAGGAACACGATCAGTAATAGGTAAACCAAGGAGGTAAGAATATTCCTCCAATATGGGCATCAACTGATAGTCAGGGAAAGTAAAACACCAACGTAACGGATCATAGAATTGGACCAATGTAGAAATAATACCCTCCTTCATCCTGAGCTTAATATGAGGCAAGATGGATCCATACTTATTCCAAAAATCTGTAGATCTCTAAATCTCAGGAATTAAATTCATCCATTCCTCTATCTTAGGATCCTTGAAACTGTACTTCAGAGTATTTTTTTTCCAGAATCCATGGTCAAAAAGTATGTGAGTATTTGCAAAAGTCAACTTTAAGTCCCTTGGAATAACTATTTTAAAGAATGCTCATGGGTGCATGAATGCATGATGCAACAATCACACATAAGATCAAAATCATGGGGGGTTCATAGGTTCAATGTCACGAGCATAAAGTCAAAGGTACTACCTACAAGGTACAAACTAATAGTTTATCACCTACCGAACAAGGTTCTAAAAGTTCCCAGAATCTACATTGTTCCTTCGGATATTACTAACATCTCAAATAACTCGGTAATTAGTAATATTCTCAGGAAAAACTCATATGGGGGTAGCATCACATGATAGCCATTCCAGGATTACTCCGTCATAGTTTCTGCACTACACCTAAAAGGCCAAGATGGGTTAAGGGTTCTACGATCCTCAACTTCAGCAGGCTCCCAAGTCGAAAGCAGCACGTCTTCCCGATTACTCGGTAAACGAATACTATAGTTAAAGGGGCCTCCACTGAGTGGGGGATCTCATGTCTCATTTTTTGGGATTACTCCCTCAAAGTTAACATGACTATACCGCCCGTCCTATCTTAAGTTTGCCCAAGTTCGAGTAGATGACCTATGAGAAATCACCAAGCACCCTGAAAACCAAGAAAATCCAGAAAAACATATATACAAAAAATAATATACAACAAATAATAGCATATACACAAATAAGAAAAGATAGGCGCAACCCACTTAGAGATGGACCAGCATTTGGTCGATCTTTCCCCAGTGAAGTTGCCATTTTTTCTGTAGTGGTAAAAATGTTGAGACTAAGCCATTAAATTGACTTAACTCGCACAGATAAAAAAAATTGCCATAACACTTTATTGTTTCTAGAGGAATAAAAAAAGAGCGGATAAACCCAAAAGAGAGGGGGGGGGGAGAATCTAGGTACGGGGGTTGGTTATGCAAAGGGAAGATATTAGCACCCTAAACATCTACGGTACTTCACAGAAACCTCTTTGAAAATTTGTGTATTTTGGCTATAAATGTTGTATACAAAAATAAATGATGAGAATGAGAAAAGAAGTATTTTTTTACAATTTTTCACCCTCCGCGGTTGCGAACCTTTAGTGCCTAAGTACCACCTTCTGTGCAATAGGGGATCAGGGTACTTGTAGTTCACCTTAAAAGTTTTAAAATACATCTGTGTTGGTTAATTTTAAAAGAAGAGACATCATCGTCATATCCGAGTGGAAAACATACTTACTAACCACAATCATGAGAAAGGAGAATTTGCATCATCTCAAAGCGGAGGATATAGCTTGAATTTTAAAATCAATAAAGCCTCACTCAAAACCCAAGTGGAAAATATCTCACTTCACTACATATCTGTGGCAACTGGTTTTTTAATCAAGAGTCGCCACTATTAGTTTTTATCCTAGGGAAGGGAACCTAATAGAAAACCCTAATTCACGGACAGAGATTCTAGGTTACGGACTCAATTAGACGAAAGGAAGGTGTTAGGCACCTTTCATCCACCTTGTTCACAAGGATATTAAGCTGTAGGTTTAGATTTGGGATAAACAGGGTTTTAAGTTTTAATTAGCAAGATTTACCACGATTTTAGATCGCGTGCATATGTATCCTTTTACGAGGAATCAGAGTCCAAATTTGTAGTTTGTATGTGTTGGTGTTTTTTAGGGGTTTGCAAACATATTTGAATCCCTTCGCACTCGGTCAAGAGTAGTGATTGCGGAGACTTTAACTGAGTACGTAGTAAGTCAAAACCGGTTTGAAACCCTTTTGCAAAAATAGTTGATTAGTTTAGTTTTATTGCGAAAAATAGTTTGAGATTTGTTTGTGTTTTTTATTGTGTTAATTTGGAAAAGTCTTGATTAATGCATGATAAAATATTTTAATGCGAATGATACATAAGATAATATATGTAATTTTAATATGGAAATAATTTATTTGGTAACATTATAATATTTACATATAATAAATAATAGTAATAATATTTAAAACATGATAATAAAATTAACAAAAATAATAATTATAAATGAAAAAAGAAATAAATAATTAAATAAAATGTAGCATAAAAAAATAACATAAAAGAAATAATAACAAAATAATTATAATTTTAAGTAAACCTGGGAGGGGCTGTATTTTCTTGTTAAGAAGTAAATACTGGTGGTGCTAAAAGTAAGCTGACCAAGTCCATTAATGGTCCAGACAAGGGGGGTGCACGTTGTTGTTGCATTTGGTACAAGGTTGAAACGGGGGTGCAGACAGCAGCGACCCAAGCCCATTACGGATTTTCAAAGGGGGACATGCTGATTGTGTGTAGCAGGGTGTATGGATCCTATTGTGAGGCTTGGCCTTATGGCTGTTTGATCAAAATCATGCGGATGATAAACGCGAGAGCATGATTATTACTATGGGCGCGGTGCATGGGATACAAACGGATAAGATTTTCGTTTAATTCATTTTTATTATTCATTTCGCAGAATTTACTACAACAGTTCATCTTCTTCCCTTTTCCCTTTCTCTCCACCGCAGACACCAAACCCTAGCACTCTGTAACCTCCGGCGGCAGCTGTAAAACTCATCCAACAATTCCCCAAATCCACAATCAGAAAACCATAAAGCTAAGCTTACCCCTTTTGTCTCCTGTTTTGACTTTTGAGCGTTTAGCCGATTTGATGATGAGCTCTTCTTCTTATTTATTTTTCTACAAATTCTGATGGTAGTGAGGGAAGGTGGATGAGTGACGGCCAGGAAACTAGGGACGGCGCTGCGGGCAACGATGAGCGGTTAGGGTTTCCGATCCGGAAACTCTAATCGTTGACTTCAAGGTTTTGTTATTTAATCTCTCCGTCTCCGGAATCTTTTATCTGTTTTCTGTCCAAGATCCGCCTCTTCTGTATTCTGTCAAAAATTGCCTCCCATATTCTTCTTCTGTCCAAAAAATTGTCGCTTCTTTCTGTATTATCTCTCTGTTTATATAGTTTAGTATTTTAGGGTTTTATATTTTTCAGTTACAGTTTGTTCCCTTTGATTTAGGATTTAGAAACTTGTTAACTGATTCTGATTCTTTGTAATTGATTGGATTTGTAATGTTTAAGTTCTTGATTGGATTTTGTATAGTATTTTCCAGATTCTATATTATGTTAGATTTGGATTCAGTTTGTAATATATCCTCTGTAAGATTGTTTTTTTCTAGATTTGGTGTTATTTTGCAGATTGTGTTTTAAGATTTGTTTTGTAATAAGCAAAATTTAATTTAGTTTGTTTTGGATTCCTACAGTATCGGTTTTTTAGGATAAGCATGCGTAAGTCCAGCTGAATTTGAACAGTAGTTGTTTTTACTGAACATTTGGGCCAGCACGTTACTGTATTATCAAGCCCAACAACATTAATTCTATGATACAGCAAAAAATGGTTTTAAATACTACTAGGCCCAATTGGCCTTTTATAATAACTTAGATAATATCCAAAAAAGATTTATCAGCCAAGATAATACAATATGTTGTTTTAATAAAAAGGTATTTCTTTTATAAAAATAATAAACAATTCTTTTTTTGGAAAATAATAACCTATTTTTTTCCAAAAAACTCTTAAGCGCTTAATATCTTATGACAAAGATATTCTCATTTATAAAAAATCTTTTTCTTTTTAAAACAAAACATCAAAACAATGACAAATGTGCTGGCTTCTTTTAACAAGACCTTTAATGGGCTTAATATTTGTAATTTCACCCCTTATTTTTACTAATAGCAACAAATCCTAAAGGACCTAATAATAACTAGAACTTATTGAATTTCCCATTTTAGAATCACATGGGCCAATGGCCAACATGCCTCGCCAATGGATTCACGGATACACGAGTCTCTCTGATTTAGAAAGCCCCGTTTTTTGAAATTAAAAATACACCCCTAATTGACTTAAATATTAAGAATGGGCCATCAGATATTGTTGTACCATCCTTGGTTAAACGCTTCTTTATTATTCTAATCTTGGAAGACAAGATCATCGGGATAGGCCAAATTTGGGTTACGACAAATGCCCCTATTCAATTATCTTTCAATCGAATAGCGTGAGAAAACTCGAGTCTTACGCATTTTGATTGAAAGTTTATTTAATACTTGAAGTATCCCAAAGATTTGTCCGACAAACATAAGGTTATATTGATGTAGCATACCCTTATAAGTCTCAAGGAAGTAGGCAAGGCTGATGATATATCACTTACCCGGATTTGATAACGAGGCAGATAGCGCAATTTTGTATGTCTTGGATTATTCACCCATTTGGAGGGTGAGTATAGCAATGATTGATGATGCATGAATGCTTGAAGACTGAGGCCATGGGCTACATTTTTGAATCGCTGCATGATGTTTGAGGCAATGTTTTGAGCATGAATACATTGTAGCTCAGAGGCTATGTATTTGAGTGTAAAGAACGCATTGCGGCTTAGAGGCAATGTGTTAATTTGGGTAATACATTACGGCTTAGGGGAAATGTGTTGAGTTTGTGAGTACATTAAGGCTTAGAGGCAATGTGTTGAGTTTGGACAATACATTGCGGCTTAGAGGCAATGTGCTGAGTTTTGAGGATACATTGCGGCTTAGAGGCAATGTGTTAGGTTTGCAAGTACATTGCGTCTTAGAGGAAATGTGTTTTGAGTTGGATAATATATTAAGGCTTAGAGGCAATATATTTAGTTTTGCAAATGCATTGCGGCTTAGAGGCAATAATGTGTTTGAGTTAGATGATATATTGTGGCTTAGTGGAAATATACTAGGTTTCGCGGATACATTGCGGCTTAGAGGCAATGTATTTGAGTTGGATGATATATTGCAGCTTAAAGGCAACATACTGAGTTTGAAGAACGCATTGCGTCTTAGAGGCAATGTGTTGGTTTGGATGATACATTGCGGCTTAGAGGCAATGTGCTGATTTTTGAGGATACATTGCGGCTTAGAGGCAATGTGTTAGGTTTGCGAGTACATTGCGGCTTAGAGGAAATGTGTTTTAAGTTAGATAATATATTGCAGCTTAGAGGCAATATATTTAGTTTTAAGAATGCATTGTGGATTAGAGGAAATGTGTTTGAATTAGATGATATATTGCAGCTTAGTGGCAATATACTGAGTTTTGCGGCTTAGAGGCAATGTGTTTGAGTTGGATGATATATTGCGGCTTAGAGGCAACATACTGAGTTCGAAGAACACATTGCGGCTTAGAGGAAATGTGTTGGTTTGGATAATACATTGCGGTTTAGAGGAAATGTGATGATTTTTGAGGATACATTGTGGCTTAGAGGCAATGTGTTAGGTTTGCGAGTACATTGCGACTTAGAGGCAATGTGTTTTGAGTTGGATAATATATTGCGACTTAGAGGCAATATATTGAATTTGCGAATGCATTGTGGCTTAGAGGAAATGTGTTTGAGTTAGATGATATATTACAGCTTAGTGGCAATATACTGAGTTTCGCGGATATATTGCGGCTTAGAGGCAATGTATTGAGTTTTGTTTTCTTTTGAGAATCACAGCCTGAAGTCTGAGGCGATGATCAGTGCTTATGGAATAACAAAATGTATTGCTGCATGAAGTCTGATGCAATGGGTTAAAGTTTTGCAAATCGCTGTGTGTAGTCTGAGACAATAAGCTAGATTTGGTTTTCGGACATTGCTGCATGAAGTCTAAGGCGATGGTTTGTGTTACGGAGTAAAGAGATATACATATGAAGTATGAGGGAATGAGTTTGGTTCCCGAATCGCTGCGTGAAGTCTGATGCGATAGGCTAGATTTTATGGAATAAAGAAATACATCGCTGCATGAAGTCTGAGACGATGGTCTGGTTTGCGAATCGCTGCGTGAAGTCTGATACGATAGGTTGTATTTTGTGGAATAAAGAAATACATCACTGCATGAAGTCTAGGACGATGGTCTGGAGTTTTGAACACATTATTGCATGAAGTCTGAGGCGATAATATGTGTTGCAGAATAAGGGGACGCACTGCTGCATGAAGACTGAGGCAATGGGTTATGTTTGAAAATCACTGCATGATGTCTGACGTGATAAGCTAAATTTGTTGTTTCAAACATTGTTTCATGTAGTCTGAGACGATGGTCTGGAATTTGGAACACACTGCTACATGAAGTCTGAGGCAATGGATTAGGTTTACAAATCACTGCGTGATGTCTGACGTGATAAGCTAAATTTGTTGTTTCGAACATCGCTGCATGAAGTCTGAGACGATGGTCTGTAATTTGGAACACAATATTGCATGAAGTCTGAGGCAATGGATTAGGTTTGCAAATCACTGTGTGAAGTCCGATGTGATAAGCTAATCTATTTTTGAGCATCGTTGCATGAAGTCTGAGGCGATGATCTGGGTTTGGAGAAAGCATTGCGGCTTAGAGGCAATGTAATGGGTCTTTGAGAATATGTTGCGGCTTAGAGGTAACATACTGAGTTTTGAGGATACATTTTGGCTTAGAGGCAATGTAATGGGCTCGGATAATACCCTACGGCTTAGAGGCAATGTAATGGGACTTATAAGGAACTCATCACTGCAGGAAGACTTAAGTGATGGGTTGAATGTGTCACGGCATGAAGACTAAGGTGACGGGTTGAATCGTAGGAGAAGTATTGCGTTGGTTGACACTTAGATAGTTGAATCGAGGGTGAGATTATTTGTCTGTTTGCTATGTGATACATGTGTATGCATGCATGTTGATTGTTGTACATATGTGAAATGTATGGTTCTTGACATTGATATGGAACCCTGAGTATATTGAATATTGAAATGTATAGGCTATATATGCCTTAGATATGCAAAATTCATGTGTTAAATGTGTGTAAGATGCGTATATTCCTTGAAATGTTATGATGACTATTTCCAGCATTCTCTCCTTTAAACCATTGGCTTAGAGTTACCAATTCCTGGCGTTGTATGTCGTGTCATTGTAGCATTGTTGAACTTGAACACGGTGGTCAATGTTAGCAAAAGTTGAGCATTGATTTTGTATTACGGGCGTAAGCGTAGACGTAGACGTAGATAATGGCCTATGCGTATATTTATGTGCAGGCATAGACGTAGATGTAGGTAATGTCCTATGCGTAGATTTTTATGCAGACATAGACGTATGTATGTGGTCTCTGTAAGCGTAGACGTATGTAAATTCGTATGTTGTAGGCGCATGGGTAGACGTATGTAGATTCGTATGTCATAGGCGCAGGCGTAAGCATGGACGTATGTAGCATTGGAAGGAGTACACATGTGCATGGACAGATGTACGGACGTAGACTTCATGTTGCAAGTGTAGGCATAGGCGCTGAAGTGGACTTTGTGTACGAACGCGTAGACGTAGGAGTAGATATGCATATATTTTGTATTGTTGAGTGCAAGCATAGGCGCAGATGTATGTGTGGGCGTAGAATTTTTGCATCGTGAACATAGATATGCATAGATACAGGTGTAGAAATGTGTATAGATTTGCAAGACGTATGAGTAGCCATGTGCGTGGACGTAGACGCAGATTTTCTTTTGATATTTTTCTAACCAAAATGTTTTTTTCGATGTTTTATCAAATGCTTTTATTTTGTTAATCCCCCGAAATGATTTCAAGATAATATTGACAAGTAATAATCGTAGTATTTTGTAAACAAGTTTGAGAAAAGAAAAATGCAATTTGAAAGACGCAAAGAAAGAAAATGTTTTATTGGTATGCCTATTGTTGTACCCCAAAATTTGCCCTCCCATTTCTCAAAGGATCATCCGGGATTCTCAGGATTGCTTCTATCAAGTTCCAAGTCTTGAACCATCACTTTTCAAGGAAATCATCCATAAGGGCAAAATGGTCAAAAGCACACTAAAAAGTAAAACTTTGACTTTCAGATCAAATCAAGTTTCAACAATTTTATTTCATCAAGACATGAGATTGGTTCATCAAAAAATCAGGAGTCAGAAGTTACTTTGAAAAAACAAATTTTCTAAACATTTAGAAAATTTTCTAAGTGTTAAGAGCATATGATACCTCAGAACTTCAAAGTCAGCCTCCACACAAGTGCAGTCAGAAGTTGCAAGTATGGGTCAAAACATAGTCTCCAATCAGAACTTGACTCAGCCTCCATGCAAGCGCAGTTAGAAGTTGCAAACATGGTTCATAATCTTCAATCAGAACGTGATTCTTCAGCACATGGAGGTTATGCTTCTGATCTTCTGCGATCAGAACGTCACCAAATCCCAAAACCTCATTCAAGTAACCTGCTGCCCTGCCTGGCACAGTCCTACAACCAGCTGCCACAATGCTCCAAATTATTGCCGACCCAGTCCACGCCTGCACTTTCTCAAACCCATATTTTCATCAAATTAGCATACAAAAACTGTGATTAAAAAGCAATAGAACAGTATACCAAAAAGGTTTGAATCCAATTTGTTTTCCCCCCCAAAACCACAGCAAACCCATCTATAAAGACTTTGCTCCATCACACGTTCAAGGGGCTGGTTTTTGGAGAGAAAGAATCATAAAAGAGAGAAAAGAAATCTGTGGAACCCATTTATAAAAATACAGAAATCCCAAATAGAAAACCAAACCTTTGTTCTTCCTTTTGAATCAAAGAGCTTGGCATTTCCTCTTCCGTTTCTCTTGCTGACTCAGAACATCTAAAGGCAGCAGTTCAAACTAAGCGCACGCTCCAGATTCAAGGTAAGTCTTTCTGACTCTGCATCTTTCCATTTAAAACATCATTAAACATGTAAATATCATAGTATTGATGTTGTCTATATCATTGCATGAATAGAAAAACTTTGGATCAGAACTTCTTGGGTAGGCCTGGATTCAGATTTAGGACTAAAACTTCTATAAAATGTTGTGTTGTTATCCTTCTGATTTGCCATTTATTAAGAATTGAATAAATTACTGATGTGCTGATTAAGAGTTGAAGTATGGCATAGAACTTATGATGTTCATTTACCGGCTTAACACAATATAGAATTTCTGATGATTCACTCACTGTTCTAACACAGCATATAACTTCTGAGTTTCTCCTTACATGTCAAATACACTGAACTTCTGATGTTCCCACTCGCTGTTTTCAAACACTCAGAGTTTCTGATTTTTTTTTACATGCTGACAATACACTGAATTTCTGAAGTTTACTCACTGTCTTAGTATAATACAAAACTTCTGACTTGTGGCCCACTATCTGAATACCACCCAGAATTGTTGTGTTTTCCCTCTAACGTTTCTTGCAGGACCCCAGAGTTTACTAATCAGAACCTCTGATGCCTACTGACGTTTCTTTCTGAGTCACCACGTGTCTGGCTTCATAACTTCTGACCCTCTTTGTTTTGCTTGCAGTAGCATGTTGTTTTTATCTTTCATTTATCTTCCTTTTTATCATTTATAATATTAATACTTTTTTTACCAACACAAAAAAGGACATAAAAATATTTTCCTGTTACTAATTAATTTTTTTAAGACAAAAACCCTTTTTAAATAAGTCCCTTTTCTTTCTTTCTTATGTTGTATATTTCGATATGGTTGTAATAGTAACTTAGGACTTATTTTTACTTGTAACCCCCATTCATAAATATGTATCCCCATCCCCCTAATGATTGTAATAGCGTAGGATATTTACTTTCCGCACTTTTATTGCTGTCATAAATTATTAGTAATTAGGGTGTGTATAACAAGATATGAAATCGACAAATAGATCACCCTAAGCGAGACTAAATGCATGCAATCAAACACATTTGCACACAAGCACCCTTAGGGTAATCCCACTTTGTGGCCTATCGGAAAAATAGTCATGTCCCTCGAACATGGGCGTTTATATCAAAAGACCCTCGATAAAAGATCGTAGTCCCTCGATGACCCTTGATGTTACCTTTGGTAAACGATCTAGTCCCTAAAACAACATTGCTAAAGCATCCCATGGGTTGCCTTCTATGATTATACAAACGTCCCAACACCCGTCCCTTCACATCCAACGATGGAGCTTCTTACCAAATCAATGGTAGGATAACAACATCTAAAGGAAGGGGAAAAGCACACCTAAGACCTTTTGAGTAGGTAGATTCGCTCCTAGTTACTCGCTTGCTTACAACAAAAACCCTTTTTATACATCCACACTCTCATTTTTTAAAACATTTTTGAAAGACAACACGTTGTACGCGTTCTTATAGATATGAGAACCATTACAAAGACACCTTTTCAAAATCACTTTCAAAAGACACACATCTTTGAACTATTTTCCAAACAAACACTTTGTACGCGTTCTTATAGAGACGAGAACCATTACAAAGATGTTTTCAAAATATTTTCAAAACCCACATCACAAACACATTCAAACAAAAGCAAGTGATCTAGCGAGTCACTAAGAGTCCATGGAAAACCATCGATGAAAAGGGTGCTAACACCTTCCCTTTTCATAATATACCCCCTGAACTCAAGAAAACATCTCTAAAGGTATTTCTTGTGTTTTTCACCTTTCCTTATTGGATAAAAGAAAAGTCGGTGGCGACTCTTGCTAAATTGCAACATTTGCAAACACAAAACGCAAAACCTCAAGTCAGTTCTCCCACCGTACCACACCTATGAATATGCGAGAGTACAAGATGCAATTCCTAGAAAGAGGTAATTACAGAAAGTTTTACAATTGTAAATGGCAATAAAAATGATAATTGTTACTGTTGTTCCCAAATATCCTTTTAATAATCTTATCTCCTTTGCTTTTGAGTTTTATGATTCAGATCTATCTCTCCCTTCGTGGTTCGTTGTTGCAGTTCTTAGATCACAGTATTTTTGTTCTTTATTTCTTTGCATGAAATCCCTAACTTTTGCCTGGATTTCCCTTTAGGGTTTTCAACCCACCTGGATAATTTGTTTGTTATATGCCCCTAATTTTTTCCTGGATCTCCCTTTAGGGTTTTCGATCCACTGGGCGCTCCTTTTTTCCTAAGTCGTTTGTTTATGGTTCGAGCTTAGCGAGCTTTTTATACATAGTGTTTTTTACTGTGTCTAAATTTGGCGGGTGCGGTAGTTCTTCCCCATCCATTATTGTGGAGACAAGATTACCACCGGAGAATGTTGTTTTGACTATGTATGGACCTTCGTAATTGGGTGTCTATTTACCACGTGAGTGGAGGCGAGGTAGTAGAATCCTATTGAGTATTAGACCATGTCGTGGATCATCTTGTACAGTATACCGTTACTTGGAAATAATTTCGCGGATAATTCTCGTAGGGTTGTGAAACCAAGGCTTGTTATATTGTCGTTTTTTAATAGGAAGGAAATGTGCGAGCTCTTCGAAGCGTCTGTTTGTGATACGCGATTCGTGGTTTGACCATGTTACTTTAAATATAGATAATATAGTTGCCAGGGCGTTTATCATTCGATATCATTTTCGTGGGACGTGACTGAAAATGCTCTTCGTGAATTCTGCAGTCGGTTTTAAAACATTTTCTTGATAGGGAATCAACTTTGGATGTTTAGTATCCCATTTACCATTGAATTGGTATATGGCTTGTGATAATTCTTTGGGGGAGTCAATACTGCCCCTATATCTTGCCCTAGTGTATTTGAAGCTTCGTCGAACGTGGATACCCAACGTGCCCCTGGCTCAGGCTAGATCTTGGTATTTCGTAGTTGTTTATTTTTACGGCACTGTCTGTATTCGACTTTGGCCTGTTTCCATAGATATGTGTAATAAATTGATCAACTTCTTTGTGTCTCCGCTCTAACATTGCCCCTTAGCTTGGTTTCTTCCAGGTCTTTCCCTGTACTCATATTAATGGTCTTGATAGCCTCTAGATACAATTGCATATTGTTAGCTTTTTTTTATTTCCCTCGCCATTTTCTCAGAGAGTTCAAGATCTTTATCATCTTCCTCTTTATCATGGTTGATAGGAGCATCAAAATTATATTGGACCGCAACAATAGCATTATCAGTGGTTTTGGGCATGAAATTTCACCTTTATCATGTCTTGGTGCAGCTTTAGTATTTGAATATTTGAAAACACATATGCAGAGAAAGAATTGTCGTTTTTAAAATTAAGACATGAATGCAAAAGAAAGACAGAGATCTTGATTGAAAAGAAAATGTAACTTTTATTAATCGTAAATATTGTCTGAAACAAAACAGGGAAACCCTTACAAGCAACCCCTGTGCCTCGGGCTTGACATAGGTTCTTTCGAAACCAAGAAAAATTAATTAGGAAAGAAAAAGATCTCAGGAATCTCCATGGTCGTCCATCTTTTGAGTTTTTTCTCCTGGGGCGCATTCTCGGATGAATTCAGTTGCCCCTTTGGTGTTGGCTTTGTTGAATATTTTTTCCCCATGTCTACGATGCACTAATCCATTGTTGAAAAAAGTGTCTTGGATCGGAGGAAAATGTGCTTCGCCCTTTAGAGTAGCTTTATATTCTCCTTCAGGGTATTGTCCGAACTGGACTATCCCCTGGTCCCTTAGCCTCTGTAGAGTTTTTTCGAAAGCTTCACTGTGTTATAGCGGGAGTCCACATCCCAACAAATATTATTTCAGCGAGTTCATCAGGGTTTTTACTTGTCTAATTTCCCTAGAGTCAGTGACTACTTCAATTGCGTTGTCAGCCCATCGTGCGACGGCGTAGGGTCTGATGTGTTGTTGGGCTTATCAAAAGTGATGTCTTGAGAATCCAACAAATCATGCACCTTGTGCTTCAAAGGCCAACACTGCTCTATGGTATGTCCATGAGAATTAGCATGATACTCGCATTTGGCGTTGGGATCGTATCTTCATGGGAGTGGCCCGACTGGAGGAGCTAGAGGCTTGAGTTCCACTAAGGATGCCTTAACTAGCTGTTGTAATAGCTGACTTGGTGGCATCGGGAGTGGATTAAATTTCCTGGGTGGCCTTCTGCCTTGCTGCTGCCCTTGAGGGATCACTAATGGTTGTTGAACCCTGGGTTGTGGCGCTACAACATTAATCTCTCCCTCTTTTTCTTTGGTGAAGTTTGAAGTAGGCCGTTTTGAATTGTAGGGAGTATTTGATGGTCCCCCTGATATCTTCCCACTTTTTATCCCGGTCTTGATTCTTTCTCTGATGGTTACTAGGTATGAGAACCCCGAAGAGATACTCCCAACCATCATCTCATAATATAACCCGTGCAAAGTTCCCATGAACATGTCTACTAACTCGTTCTCTAACAGTAGTGGTTGCACACGGGATGCCAATTCCCTCCATCTCTGAGCATACTCCTTGAAGGACTCTTCTTTCTTCTGGGACAAATTATGGAGTTGCATGCGGGTAGGATCCATGTCCAGGTTATATTTGTAATGCTTTAGGAAAGCATTAGCAAGATCTGCCCAGGTTTGGATATGCGTTCGCTCCAATTGCATATACCAGTCTGATGATTCCCCGCTCAGGCTATCTTGAAAATAGTGAATCATCAGCTTCTGATCGTGGGCATGTGCATGCATCTTTCTACAGTACATACAAAGATGATTTCTTGGACAAGTGAGCCCCTTGTATTTTTCAAAGTCAGGTACTTTGAACTTTGGTGGAATCACCACATCAGTTACTAGGCCCATTTCGCGAGCGTCTACTTCGAAAGCGTCGAAACCCTTCACATCATTTAGTCTTTCCTCCAGATCTTTGTACTGATTCATCGCTAGTGGATTATCAACAACATAAGTACCAGTCGCCTTTAATGGCACTTGGTTGGCATCCTCTAGGCCGTGGTCTCCATATTGGATGTCCTAGTAGTTGTCTGCATTATTGGTTGGAATCTGTAGGGTACGAGATGCCCCTACATTTGGAGGCGGTGAGATAAACCCTTCAGTTTCAGCTTCTTGTTGGGCCATGACGGACTTCTGAAGTCCTGCCTCTGACTCTTTCCTTAGTTGGTGACCGCTTGATGCACCAATAGTCTAGGCTACTTCTTCGAAAGCTGCCCTGAGAATCTGGTATTGTCGGTCGATGATGTACTTCAAAGCCAGGATAACTTGACTCAGATCTCCTTTCATCGAACTTACATCACCCTTTACTTGGTCGAGGTCCTCTTTGAACGCAACCTGAGTTTCCTCGATTTTCTCCATTGCTTTCTGTTGGTAGGCCCTTATTTGATATGGAGGCCAAAGAGGTGGATATCTTCTTCTACCAATGGTTCAACTTGAGAGATGTTTTTTGAAAAAATGAGTTTTGATATGATATGCAGGTGTTTGTGAATGCACGTGTGGAAATAAATGTGTATGAATATGAAAGGGGTTAACTGTCCTATTCACTTGGGTATGTATCTGTCTTTTGCTTATTATTTTACTTAGAGACTATCTTTAAAATAGATACACAAACGAGACGTGGAAGCAAAATGCCTTTATTGAAGGTAACATAATTCAGATATTGAAAAATATTACAATCTTAAACCAAAAATTTATTTGTGTGAAATCAAGCAAAAAGGAAATAAGTCTTCTGGGTGCGCCTGCGGATATCTGATCTTGAAAACATCCACTTTTGCCTGACAAAGCTTGAGAAAGTCCTCAACACATTATTTCCCTTTTGTGGCCTTGATTTCAGACATGTTTGATGTGTTGACGCGGGCTAGATGTTTCCTTCAGTATCCATTTTTAAAGACAGTCACTGAGATCTTGAGTTTATTATTATCTTTTATACCCCTGTGAATAAGACAAATGTAGGGTGACGAATATATGAAATGTATGAATGCATGGGTGTAAGGTTGAGTGACAGGATTTTTCTAATAAGTACCCCTATAAGGTAGGGATGTATGGTTCAGTGACAGGTTTTTTGTGATAAGTACCCTTAGAAGGTAGGCTCCTTAATTTTGACCTACGATTAGTCTACCCTCCTAAAAGGTGGTTTCCTTAAAGGTATCATGAATAATACTAGTGGGGAAAGGCATAAGGGCCTCCCTTAGCTGGAGCCTCTTTACGGACCGAGACGTCCGTCTCAAAGTCGTGATAGGTCTTGTCATGAGATTTTGGGTTAAGGTCGTTACAAAGAGTCATGGGTGACCTTCCAAAGTCCTACTCGTCAAGAGGATATCTCTTGTTAAGTATTCCTTTTTCAAAAGTACACCGACTCTAGGCGAAGTCGTCACATAAACTCGCAGGGATGATGTACCCCCTAAGCTAATAGATGAACCTTCTTGTTAAGGGTTATATTGGAAATATTTTTGAGCTAGAAAGATCCCGCTACACAGTAAATATATGATGATAAGAGAATTTGACAGTAAATAAATAAATGTAATAAAATAGATAAATGCAATAAATAAATAAATAAAGCAAATAAAAAATAAGAAACCCCAAAAATACCTAAACCTAGGGTTAAGGAGAGTCCCCAACAGAGTCGCCAGCTGTAGCAACTGGTTTTTAAATCAAGAGTCGCCGCTATTAGTTTTTATCCTAGGGAAGGGAACCTAATAGAAAACCCTAATTCGCGAACAGAGATTCTAGGTTACGGACTCAATTAGACGAAAGGAAGGTGTTAGGCACCTTTCATCCACCTTGTTCACAAGGATATTAAGCTATAGGTTTAGGTTTGGTATAAACAGGGTTTTAAGTTTTAATTAGCAAGATTCACCATGATTTTAGATCGCGTGCCTACGTATCCTCTTACGAGGAATCAGAGTCCTAATTCATAGTTCATATGGGTTGGTGTTTTTTAGGGGTTTGCAAACATATTTTGAATCCCTTTGCACTCGGTCGAGAGTAGTGATTGCGGAGATTTTGACTGAGTACGCAATAAATCAAAACCGGTTTGAAACTCTTTTGCAAAAACAATTGATTATTTTAGTTTTACTGCAAAAAATAGTTTGAGATTTGTTTGTGTTTTTTATTGTATTAACTGCGAAAAGTCTTGATTAATGCATGATAAAAATATTTTAATGCGAATAATACACAAGATAATATATGTAATTTAATATGAAAATAAATTATTTGGTAACATTATAATATTTACATATAATAAATAATAGTAATAATATTTAAAACATGATAATAAAATTAATAATAATAATAATTATAAATGAAAAAAGAAGCAAATAATTAAATAAAATGTAGCATAAAAAAATAACATAAAAGAAATAATAACAAAATAATTATAATTTTAAGTAAACCTTGGAGGGGGTGTATTTTCTTGTTAAGAAGTAAATACTGGTGGTGCTAAAAGTAAGCTGGCCAAGCCCATTAATGGTCCAGACAAGGGGGGTGCACGTTGTTGTTGAATTTGGTAAAAGGTTGAAAAAGGGGGTGCAAATAGCAGCGGCCCAAGCCCATTACGAATTTTCAAAGGGGGGCATACTGATTGTGTGTAGCAGGGTGTATTGATCCTATGGTGCGACTTAGACTTATGGCTGTTTGATTAAAATCATGCGGATGATAAACGCGAGAGCATGATCATTACTATAGGCGCGGTGCATGGGATACGAACGGATAAGATTTTTGTTTAATTTATTTTTATTATTCATTTCGAAGAATTTACTACAACAATCCATCTTCTTCCCTTTTCCCTTTCTCTCCACCGCATACACCAAACCCTAACGCTCAGTAACCTCCGGAGGCGGCTGTAAAACTCATCCAACAATTCCACAAATCCATAATCAGAAAACCATAAAGCTAAGTTTACCCCTTTTGTCTCTATTTTGACTTTTGAGCATTTAGCCGATTTGGTGATGAGCTCTTCTTCTTCTTTATTTTTCTACATGGTAGCGAGGGAAGGTGGACAATGGAATGACAGCCAGGAAACTAGGGACGGCGTGACGGGAAACGACGAGCGATTAGGGTTTTCGATCCGGAAACTCTAATCGCTGACTTCAAGGTTTTCTTCTTTAATCTCTCAGTCTCCAGAATCTTTTCTCTGCTTTCTGTCCAAGATCCGCCTCTTCTGTATTCTGTCAAAAATCGCCTCCCATGTTCTTCTTAAGTCAAAAAAATCGCCCCCTTCTTTTTGTATTATCTCTCTGTTTATATAGTTTAGTATTTTAGGGATTTAGATTTTTTCAGTTACAATTTGTTCCCTTTGATTTATGATTTAGAAACTTGTTAACTAATTCTGATTCTTTGTAATTGATTGGATTTGTAATGTTTAAGATCTTTATTAGATTCTGTATAGAATTTTCCAGATTCTATATTATGTTAGATTTGGATTCAGTTTGTAATATATCCTCTGTAAGATTTTTGTTTTCCAGATTTTGCGTTATATTTGCAGATTGTGTTTTAAGATTTGTTTTGTAATAAGCAAAATTTGATTCAGTTTGTTTTGGATTCCTACAGTACCGGTTTTTTGGGATAAGCGTGCATAAATCCAACTGAATTTGAATAGTAGTTGTGTTTACTGAACATTTGGGCCCACGCGTTACTGTATTATCAAGCCCAACAACATTAATTTTCTGATACATCAAAAAATGATTTTAAATACTACTAGGCCCAATTGGCGTTTTCTAATAACTTATATAATATCCAAAAAAAGATTTACCAGCCAAGACAATACAATATGTTTTTTTTAATAAAAAAGTATTTCTTTTATAAAAATAATAAACAATTTTTTTTTATAATAATAATAACCTCTTTTTTTCCAAAAAACTCTTGAGCGCTTAATATCTTATGACAAAAGATATTTTCATTTATAAAAAATCTTTTTCTTTTTAAAACAAAACATCAATACAATGACAAATGTGTTGGCTTCTTTTAACAAGACAATGGGCTTAATATTGGTAATTGCACCCCTTATTTTTACTAATAGCAACAAATCCTAAAGGACCTAATAATAACTAGAACTTATTGAATTTCCCATTTTAGAATCGCATGGGCCAATGGTCAACATGCCTCACGAATGGATTCATGGATACACGAGTCTCTCTGATTTAGAAAGCCCCGTTTTGTTGAATTAAAAATACACCCCTGATTGACTTAAATATTAAGAATGGGCCATCAGATATTGCTGTACCATCCTTGGTTAAACGCTTCTTTATTATTCTAATCTTGGAAGACAAGATCATCGGGGTAGGACAAATTTGGGTTACGATAATATCATAGAAGTATAGTAGCTTGCATCACTACAAGAATCGACAAGAGTCGAATCTTTTGAGAAAAGAGTTTTAAAGTAAAAATCCAAAGTGGCAAAAATGGTTTGAATGAGGTTGATTGACTTTTAGTCTTCTCGCAAAAAATGACAAAGTATGATTAATTTGGTTAAAGTTTGGTTAAGAAAATATTTTTGAAAATGCATGGACCTAAGTCCAAGTTTATTATGAAAGCGGTTCAAGTTAGAAAACAAGAAGAGTTTTGAAAAGAAGGGGAAATATTTTTGAAATTATAGAAGATGGAAGTAGATGAAGGGACTATCCTAAAGCATAAGGTAAAAGATAAGGAAAAGAACCATCTAACTAACAAGAAGCCAACACTTGACACAAAGAAGTCAATGTAGAACTCCCATCCTTTGGATTGAAACCAAGCAAGCAAAGATACTAAACCTCTTAAGAATACCAAGCTTCAGATGCATTAAGTCTTCTAAAAAATTGGGCAGAGTAACAACTGTATACAAAGGAATTCTCAATCAAAGACAAAGCATATAATCAGAATAACCTGCACACAAAGAAAATCAACCCAATGTGTCGGGGTAACCCCCAAGAACTCCAGAAAAAATAACAAAAGAATCACAAGGTCCCAAGGGTAATCAAGGTTTCTAATCCTAAGTCCAAGAGGTCCATAACTCCATAATACCAAGGACAGTAACGAAATAGTCCAAGTAACCTTAAGGCTTTTAATGTTCGAGTTAATTATGAAGTGTCTTCAAAAAGAAAATGAAAAGCTCAAGTGAGTAAAATAGAAAATGACATAAAGATAAATGCTCAAGTGAGCAAAGATGAAAATAGTATGAAATGTAAATGATAAAGTTAAGGGCGCATAAAAGTAAAGCCATAAGGTAAAAGCAAAAAGTAAAAGTCAATTGTTAGTGAATTAGAAGTTAGAGGTTAGTTGAATGGCCATCTTGAAACTTGCATTTGAAAACTCATTAGAAGATTGACAAAATCAAAGCTTCTCAACAACAAGTCTCATTTGCTTTTTGTCAAGCATCTCGTTCATTTCAAGTTCTTGAGGCATGCATATATGATCAACGATGTTTAAATGATTTACTAAGACCAAACTCCATGAAAGTTAATTAAAGGATTGATAAGATCAAAGCCTCCTAACAATTAAGCTCAAGGTTATTGGATCAAATGTTTCAAATTAACATGCTTGAGCTTACAAACATAGGTTTGGGCCACGAATGATCATTTCTCGAATCAGGACAAATTTAGCGCCATGTTAAGCAATCGTAAGTAGACTTATGTAGAAGTCACACCTATTTTGGGGTCGGTCAATAGAAATCTATGTACCACATGTTATAGAAATGATATGTAGATCATTTCCAACATGTAGAACAAGTAATAAATATATAATATGAAGAGGGAGGGGATGTATCAGATGAAATTAGGGTTTCAAATATCATCAACATCATTCATCCATTTTGGTGGATTTGGTTTTTCAACCTATCAACACCCAAGATCCAATTAGGTTGAGGAATTTATCCCAAAATAACACCCAAGTCAGTAGCATATAAGTTCCAACAAACCACATTGAAATATTGGACTCAAGGTTCCCATTAATCATCAATACATATCACACATGCACTCAAATCAAAACAAAGTGTGCATGTGAAGTATGAAGAAGTGTATGAGGGTTAAACATGGTATGAGGTGTCAAACAAGAGTGAATTCAGAAGCACATACATCATGTTAGTATATCTTAAAGACTTTAAATGAAACATGCTCAAGCATCATACACAATACAAGTGAAATCATGCACACATCACAAACAAAAGGGTCATAAAAGGCATTCAAAGCTTGATAGGCGAAAATGAAGTTAGAAGTAGGAGAAAAATTGGAGAAATAGAACATAAAATCACCAAGTCAGTAGAATATTCCATGCCCAAAGTTAGCCTAAAACTATGCATACAAGTTCTCAAATACAAAATTTTTTATCAAGGCAAAACCCTAAGCATACTTCTAAGACAAAATTAGTTTAAAAATAGGAAAATTTATTGTAAAATCATGTTAATTAAATCTTAACTTCCTAAATACTTATAAAAAGTAATAAACATCATTTTAAGTTCTTGTATTAACTTGGAAAGGTGAGAATGATTGGAAATCATCAAGACTAGTTGGCAAAGGGCTCAAACTAGAGAGGTTTGACAAAATTATTTCAAATAAAATGTAAAGTCAGGGATAAAACTCCAAAAAAAAAATCTTTTTTGTAACCTTGAATCATCCAAGAACATCAAACATATTTTTCTTGATTTTTTAGAAGTGGAGTAAGTTAGAGGATTAATTGTTTCTTTAGGCTTAAGCAAGAGAAGATCTCAAAAAACTACAATTAACTTCTAAAATTTTGAAAAATAAGCAAACTTAATTTTAAATTTAATTAAAAATCATAAAAATTATGTTATTATCTAAGATCCAGTGAGTATATTTTTCTAGGATTTTATCTCAAGAGGAAGAATTAAATAAAAATTATTTACACGGTATAAAAAAAAGATAAAGAAAAAGTGACATAACCAATAAATTGATTTAATTAGAATACCAACAATTTTGTAAAATTGGACAAAAATTATTTTAATGAATAAGACTCAGAGGGAAACTTAGAATATTTTTTTATGGATTTTGTAGGTTAGTAAAAATTAGAAAATAAAATTCTAAAACATAAAAGATGATTAAAACCCTAATTAAACTAATTGAATTTATTTAATTATGAAAAAATAATGAAAATATGAAATAAAATTCATAATAGGAAAATATACTAAAAATCAAGTTTATAATATTTTTGTGAATATTTTTTAATTAAGAAAAGTATTAAAACTAAATTAAAGGAACAATGAAAATTCAAATATATTGAAACCTATTACACCTATTATATGCAGAATACGCTGCAAAAAGATTTAGAACATGTTCAATCAGAAGTGGACACGTCTCCATCCCTACCAAAACACCCAGCCCTAACATTTTTATAGTTTTAACACATGATGTTCAGGCCATGATTTCTCACTCGTTTCTCCATGAGAATTCAAAAGTAAACATCAAAGTTCAAGATTAAAATGCATAGAACACAATAGGATCAAGAGTTTCATGAAATGATGCATGAATCATAGAGAAATTAGGGCGCGAAAGTTGCTGCATGAACATGGTTTTAATTTAAGTAATTCATCAAATGGTTTTCATATTCAAATATCTCACTTGATTCTTAACCAAATCGTTTGATCCAAACATCAAAACTCATCACAAAAGTGAAAAGAACAACAAAATGATCACAAATTTTACAAATGATGCAAGATTAAGTAGAGATCTAAGCACGAAAGCACTGGTTCAGACATAATTTCAAGCAACTTGTAGAGCTTGAATTCGACATCAAATCACTTACGTACATACTTCAGATCTAAGATCCGGTCAGCTAGCATGATAAGATCAATATCTATGCTACAAATTCATGATAAAATGAAGAGTTGAAGTTCATGGAGCTTACCTCAAGGAGTGAAAAATAAATTCACTCTTTGCCTCCTATTTTGAAAATAAATCTGCTGGATCTTCACCTTGAGCTTCAACGAAGGTGAATTGTAGAAGAAAGCAGTGGCTTGAAGCAAGAGATAAGAGAGAGCATGAAAGCTTGTAGGATGAAGAAGAACTTTGAAGTTTGTTAAGAGTGAATGAGGAATCGTGTGCTGCAATGATAGTGAGGAGGAGTTTATTTAGAGCCATTAGAGTAAGGGCATAATGGTACTTGAAGCTCAAATCCGTTAGAGGGATAAACTTGGCAAAATATGAAAAGTTGCGAGCTTGCAAGATGAGTTGAGTTTCATATTTTTCTTGCTTGCATTGTGCTGCATTTTAGTGAGCAAATAGAGATCAGGATTGAGTGAGATAAGCATGATATGATGAGGTGGCGTGTACAAGCACATGGGAAAATTTGAGTGGAGGGAATATTGCCATTTTTGGAAAAATACGATGGAGGCATGTGCATGGCATGAGGTGAGACTTATTTGTCTATTTTAGGAAGGCAAGATATGATACTCGTGTGCACTGAGTGGGAGAATATTCCTTTTGTAATAATAATTCATATATACACAAAACAAAATTCTGGACAAACCTTGCATGCATACATGGCTTTATTGATCAGCTCACTTACAACACAACATTCTCCCAAATGACTCGTGCATTTTCTTTATTTTTGAGGCCTTTGGAGAGCTGGAATGATAGGAAACAATATTGTAGTTAATGGAAATTAGAAATGAGGCTTGTAAATTGGTGGAAAGTTGGCATGAAGTTTTGATCAAACTGATCCTAGCAGGCCTGACACGTGCGTGCATTGTGTGCATGCATGCATGTTTATTTGACAACTTTAAGAACCAACATTCCAACCTTAATATCTCATCCAATAGTGATCAAAATTGAGTAATTCAAAGAGCAAAATGTAGCTTATATATCCAATTACAAATCCATTTTGATCATTTTTCACTATGAAGATTTAATCAAGAGAAAAACCATCATGAACATGTGGCATGCATGGAATGTGTTATACCTTAAATTTTTCCTATCAATAGTCGTATTATTATTGTGTTTCTAATTTAATAGTTATGCTATTTAAATTTTTTTTTTAATATTATTTTATGGGGGGTTTAAATTCATAAGAAGGGGTGAATTATTTCAAAATTGACCATCAAAATTTGATTGCCCATTAAAGATTTTGGGATCATTTAAAAATCCATTTCAAGTTATAAAAGGGAGGTGTATTGTTATAATATACGGGTGAGGTATTTTGGGCCATCACAATCTGATGGCCCATTAAGGGTTAACTCATTTTCTTTAATAAAAGAGGGGGGTGCATGTTTTTTTGAATCAATTGGGTCCATGCCATGTTTTTTTGGAAGGCCCATTAGTCTTTACTAAGTCCACCACGTTTGGTTTTATTATTAATTTTTTATATCACTACTATTATTATTATTGTAACTATAGTTATTAATACTGTTATTTTCATTATTACCATTATCAATTATTATTATTATTATTATTATTGTTATTATTAATTATTATTATTAAAAAGTGTTGTTATTTGTTATAATTCTTATTATTTATTCCTCTTCTTCTTCTTATTATTATTATTATTATTAATATTTTCATTTCATTATTAATGTTGATAAAGTCAACCAAGTAGGGACGAAACCCTAATTTGTGCCCTTGTCCTTCATTCGTCATTGCTAAGTAAACAAAGAAACAGATTCAATCACTAAAGTATAATGACAAATCAAACATTTCTTCATAATCTGTCTAAAATTCTAACCTATAAATAAAACCTAATAAAATATTTGAAAGGGAGAAAAAAAGAGAAGGTGAGAATTGGGAGAAAAAGATCGCGACAGTGAGAACACCAACCCGCAAGTCAAACACCTTCTTCAGATCAGGGTTTCAATTTATGAAACCCTAGATCTGTGCTTCAAGCTGCGCCTCCATCCTCTCCGCTGTTGGCACCATACTTCTCACCTATAATAAAAAAAGAAGAAATTAGAAGAAAAGATCAGAGAAATTAGAAGAGGAATTATACTAAAACAGTCACTACAGGAGAGCTAAACATGATTGAACTTAGCACAGGGTTTTAATTTTGTTGTTATTGTTGTTGTTTTATGTTTGATTTAAGGTTTCTGGAAACTTGGGGTTAGGTTTAGGTTTGATTAGGGTTAGGGTTCTTGGTGTCTAGGGTTAGGGTTCATCTGGATAAACATTTACGGTTTGAAGATTGCTAGGGTTCATGTAAGAACCATAGGGTTTGGGTTTGGATTCATAGGGTTCATGGGGTTTCTGGGGAAAGGATGATGTCTCCGGCAGACATTCATCCCCAACGACGGTCTTCACGGCTGCCCATAGTGGTTTCTGGGCTTGGGTATGAAGGTTGGGGTTCAAGGTTTGAATATTATGGGTTGGAGGATGAAGGTCGTGGTGCCAAGATGTAGCCGCCGGCGAAAGTGATTTCTGGCTAGTGGTGCTCTGGACAGGGTGATTTCTAGTGTGGTGGATTTCTAAAGAGAGGTCAAAGCCTCTCTCTCTATAAATATAAGAAGGGTTTTGTTGGTTTTGTGGTAGAGAAAGAGAGAGAAGTGAAAAAATGGAAAAGTCTAAAGACAAATGAATATATAGACCCCTTTGTTCCTCCATGTTCTCACTTTTAGCATACTCCCTAGTCAAACTTACATCTCAACCCTTCATTTTTATTACTTTGAATCAATGCTCTAGAGCTAGCCTCTGGTAGCCCTTCGATTCAGATAAACTGTCTCTGATCTTGCTAATGCACTATAACACGTTGTACCTTCCTGCAAACTGTCCAACAGATCCATCATTTGTCTTGGGCCAAGCCCAATTCTTCCTGTACCCTTCAAATTACTCTCTCAATACAATTTACTCCCCTCTTGCACTACTGGGCCCAGTTCAATATCTGAACTTGGGCCCTTGCTAAATCAACCCCTCATTTTTGTTGTGTAGAACAAATCTACACCCTCCTGCGTTTGAGCCTGAATCTAATATCTAGATTCAGGGCTCTAGTTTCTGCACCCCTGAATTTACTAGTCAAACATGAAATACACCCCCTGGCTTTTTTAATTGAAATTTTATTTTTTTTCTCTTTATATTCTAATTTTTATTATTTATATTATAATTAACATTTTTATATTTAGTATATTTGTATAAATTCTAAAATTATTTTATTATTATTAATATAAAATTCAATTTTTTTACTAACTCATTCTTAATTACTTTTAAATGCCATTAAAATTCTTTTCATCATGCATTAAAAATACTTTTTATATTATATAATATATTTGAAAATATCTAACCAATCGAATAATAACTACCCTTTTACTAACTTAATAAACTCAAGACTTTATTTTTGAAAAGGATTATGGAGATATTTCTCATTAACTGCGAACTTCGTCTAACAACTCCGCTATTCACACACCCACACTTGGTTCAAGGAGAATTTGAAATATCTTCTTAATCCATAAAAAACACCAACCAACTGCGAACTATGAATTAGAACTCTGATTCCTCATAAGAGGATACGTAGGCATACGACCTAAAAATCGTGCAAATTGTGAACAAGGTAGATGAGGGGTGCCTAACACCTTCTATTCGACTAGAAACGAGTTAAACAACTTAGAATCTCTGACCAAATTAGGGTTATCCTTTATATTCCCTTCCTTAGGATAAAAATTAAGGGTGGCGACTCTTATTTTTAAACCGGTTATTACAACTGGCGACTCTGCTGGGGACCCAACCCTAGGGTTTATAAGCCTTTCCTTTTGGTCTTAGGGTTTTTCTTATTTTTGGGTTTTTATACTTTCTTATTTAATTATTTATTTATTTTTGCTTATTATATTATTTGTCATCTTTATTCATCTGCTAGCGGGATTTTATTATTTCAGAAAATTATTTTCAAAAACACTTAGAAAGAAGGTTCGTCTATTGGCCAAAGGGATACATCATCCCTATTAGTTTTTATGACGACTTCGCCCAGAGTCAGAGGAATTCGAAAAAAATAAATACATCTCAAGAGATATCCTCTTGGGGGGGTAGGACTTTGGAACAAAACCTATTACTTTTTGTATAACCCTTAAACCAAAATCTCATGGTGAGACCTTTCATGACCTAGAGACAAAAGTTTCAGTAAACAAAGAGGCTCCACTTAAGGGAGGCCCTTTTGCCTTTCCCTCTAGTGTTATCCATGATACCCTTAATGAAAACACCTTATGGGGATGGTAGAATATACGTAGGCCAAAAATAGGAGCCTACCAACTAAGGATACCTTTCATGAAATCCCATTACTATGCCACACAATCATGCATTTATACATCCTGCATTTCATATATTCATTATTCTCCATTCTTTTTATGTGTCTTATTCATAGGATTAAAAAATATAATCGAAGGTTTTTTGGTGAAGTGTCTTAAAAATGAATGCAAAGAGGGAAACACCTTGTCCGTATTAATATCGTCAAACCATATATGATGAAGATCAATACTATCAATATAGAAAATGTCTGAAAGAGCTTTGAAGATGTTTACTCACCATTATGGGGACACCCTTGAGTTGACAAAAGTGTATGTACAATTGGATGCTATCTATTCCTTGATTATATTCTACGATCCTCCAATGAGGTTCTTTACCTTCCAAGACTTTCAGCTAGTGCCGAATTTGGAAGAGTTTGATAGACTCCTGAATTTCTCTAAGGGAAAGGCTTATGTGGGGATTGGGCAGACTATTGACATTAAAGACTTAGAAAATGGTTTAGGGATCCCTTTTCCTGAATTGTCAATTAATTACAAAAAGAATGTGATGTACAAGGGATTAACAGATGTTATTTAGAAACTAAAGCTCCTTACTTTTCTGCGGACTTTTGACTATATTGACCCTGCAACTATTAGTGTATTTTGGGGCACAAAAGCTTTTAGTGTGGACCCAACTCCTGCTTTACTTGCTGATGTTTATTATGAACTTCACACTCAATATGAAAAAGGGAGGGGTACTCTAAATTTTTGTATCCCAATTTTATATTCTTGGTTTATGACTCAACTCTATAAAGAAGATTACATGGTTCCAAATCTGACGAGATAAAAGTGGCATAAAAAATTAAGGTCTCTTACTGCTAATTCTGTATTATGGTATGCAAGGAAGCTAGACATTAAAGATATCATTTATAGTTGCGGAGAATTTCCAAATCTTACATTGATTAGATCCCATGGTTTCATCAACGACAACCCTACCTTGGCTTTGCGACAACTAGGGTACCCTCTGGATGATATACCCTTTGATGAACAACTTCAACAATTGATCATTAATGACATGGGAAAAAATGACCGAGAGTTGCTCAACAAGATCATTCGAGCTTAGAGTAGGGTTAACAAAAGAAAGGCCGAAAGGAAGAATGTTGTGGAAAAATAACCTTACACTCGATAGGTTTTGAATAGGGTACAGGTTATTAACCTCCATAACTTAGCTAAGGAGAAAAGACAGATGCATCACATACTTGAATTAAAAGATCAACAGATTCTGAAAGATCGTGAGGCATTTGAAATGAAGAGTCTTAAGCGGAAGCGTTCAACTGAAGGGTTGTTGAGTGCTAATTTCAACTTGGATTCCCATAACCAACAGTTGGAGGATACTTCTAGTGAGATCGAGAAACTAAGTAGGTGGTATAAAAAGGAAATGCAAGACAAAAAGAAGATGGAAGAAGATTTGAGGGCTCAGATCCAAAGTTTGGCGCACGCTTCTTTAGATCAAGAAGAACAAATGAAGTATCTTACCATAAGACTCCAAGATAGCCAAGAATCGAAGGTACGGGAATGCCTCAAAAGGATGATGGCAGAAAGATTTCTCTCCCAAAAGGTTGATGAATACGAACAAGTGTGTCTTGAGTTAAAAGGTCTTCGAAAGGATTTCCTAATACAACAGAAACTCTATACGAAGATGAGGGCTGCAAAGTTATATTGGGAAGACCAATATGCAAATATTTCCAAGGTAGGAAAGGATAATCATAAGATAATTCTAGACCTCTACAAATAATATGGATTCTACAAAGACAAGCATGCAAGGCTCGCCTTCTTAGCCAACAATATTATTGGTGACATCGCTAGAAGTTTGAGAGATGCAGAAAATATGATCATCCATCTACCGAAAGACGTTGAAGACTTCCACAAGCTTTGTAGGAAAATGGTCGATGGCTTCAGAGCGGAAATCCTCAGGCGCGCTTAGAAGATTTTGTTTCCCTTGTTATTTCTTTCAGCAAGTTTGGATGTTTTAAGTTTGAATATTTTTCAATATCTGAATTGTATTCTCATGTTTTAAAGACAATGGTTATTTCAATAAAAGTAATTTGTTCCATAATTCGATTGTGTATTTATTTTTTAGATACTCACAAATAAAAAGCAAAACCTAAATAGTGTAAATACGAAAAGAAAAAATATATGAAAAATCCTAGTGAATAAGACATTCAAAAACAAAAACACTTAGCATGTTAATACGCATCCATGAATTCGTAAACATCACATCATTTCACATTTCATAACAAAAAAAACTTATTAATTTTCAAAATCATATCCAGTTAAATCATTGGTAGAAAAGCACCACCTCTCCGACTGCCATATCAAACAAAAGCCCATCAAAAGAAAGTGATAGAGCAGATTGAAGAAAACTAAGCCTCATTCAGGGAATATTTGGATCAAGTAAAAGGCAACATTAACTCAATGAAAGGAGATATGAGTCAAGTTCTTCTAGCCTTGAAGAACATCATCGAGAGGCAAGAACAGATTCCTAGGGTAGCCTTTGAGGAAGTAGCCCAGACTATTGGTGCATCAAGCGGTAACCAACTAAGAAGAGAATCAGAATCAGGACCTCAAAAGTCAACAATGACTCAATAAGAAGTCAGACAAGCTGAAACTGAAGGGCTTGTTCTACCTCCACCAAAGATAGAGACATATCATACTTTGAATATTCCGATCAACAATACAGACTACTGTGTAGATCTACAATATGGAGATCTTGATTTAGAAGGTATCACTTAAGTGCACCAACCCAAAATTGATAAAAATCACCTGATGCTCAATCAATATAAATTTCTTGAGGAAATATTGAAGGTTGTGGAGGGTTACGATGCTTTCAAAGTCGATGCTCTCGAAATGGGTTTAGTTCCAGATGTGGTGATCCCTTAAAAATTCAAAGTGCCCGACTTTGGAAAATATAATGGGATCACATGTCCGAGGAACCATCTATGCATGTATTGCAGAAAAATGCATACCTATGCTCAAGATCAGAAGCTGATGATCCATTGTTTCCAAGACAGTGAGTGGGGCATCTCTAGATTGGTACATCCAATTGGAGTGGATTCATATCCAGACATGGGTAGATCTTACCAATTCTTTCTTGAGACAGTACAAGTACAACTTGGACATGGCGCCTAACCGTATGCAAGTCTAAAACTTGTCTCAGGAGAAGGAGGTGTCTTTCAAGGAGTATGCTCAAAGGTGGAGAGAAATGGCAGCCCGTGTACAACCACCACTCTTGGAGAAATAATTGGTCGATATGTTCATGGGTACTTTACAAGAATTATATTATGATAAGATGGTAGGAAGTATCTCTTCCAAATTTTCTAATTTGTTAACTATTGGTGAAAGGATTGAAGCAGGCATAAAAATTGGTAAGATACAAGTGGCATCATCTAGTACCCCTTATAATGCAAAAAGACATGTTCCTAACTTCTCAAAAAAGAAGGAGGGAGAAATAAATGTTGTAGCATCTCATCCAAGGGCACAACAACCATTAATTATCCCACAATAAAAATAATAGAACATGTTTGAAAGGCCTCTGAGAAGATTTGATCCTCTCCTCATGACCCACAGCCAATTATTGCAACATTTAATCAAAGCATCTTTGGTAGAGCTAAAACCTATGGCTTCTCCAATTGGGGCACTCCCACCAAAGTACTATACAAATGCCAGGCGCGAGTATCACGCCAACTCTCCGGGGCATACTATAGAAAAATGTTGGGCCTTTAGACACAAGGTTCAATATTTATTAGATTCTTAGGATATTACTTTTGACAAACCAAACATCAAGACAAATCCCATGCCTCTTCATGATGGACCAGCGGTAAATGCAATTGAAGTGGTCACTAACTTTGGGGCATCTAGACAAGTGAAGGGCCCAATAAATCTTTTGAAAGAATATATGTTGGAGTGTGGGTTCCTCTTGGAACATAATGCATCTTTTGAGAAGACATTACAAAAATTGGTGGATCAGGGGATAGTCCAATTCGGGCAATACCCTAAATAAGAATATGTAGCTGCAATTGATGGAAATGCAAAGAAGCCATTGGTAATCCCATGCCAAGGGCAGAACCTCATTAAGAAGACTCTTGTGATTCCATGGGGACAGCCAATAGAAGCACTAATGATGATTCCAAGACAGACTTTGAGAATTCCAATAGTTCCGAAGACTACGATGGTGATTAGGGGGCCATCTCCTACCGCTTACGAAAGAAATAAAGCGGTACCATGGAGTTATGATTCAACTGTATATGTCAATGGTTTAAAGCAAGAATGTGAATCGTCAATAAGTTAAGGACCTACAATCACAAATATAGCGGGAACAGGGGGCATGACTTGCAGTGGCCTAATCTATGGTCCTGAACCACAAAAGAAGAATGATGTTATGGGTAAGGATAAGGGGAAGTTGTGATAGAGGCAAGCCAAGAAAAAGAGCCCCCGAGCAAGAATTTTTCTAACCAAGAGGCAGAAGAATTCTCGAAAATAATCAAGAGAAATGATTATAGGGTGGTGGATCTGCTACACCAAACACTGACCAAGATTTCAATACTCTCATTAATACTTAACTCAGAAGCGCATCGAGACTCTCTAATGAAGGTTCTAAGTTCTTCTTATGTCACAGAGAGATCACAGTAAACCAGTTTGACAACATTGTAGCAAATCTGACATCCGGATCATATCTAGGTTTCAATGACAGTGAGTTTCCTCCACAAGCAGAGCTCACAACAAGGCGTTGCACATTTTTATTCAGATAGGTACTACAAGCTTGTCTAGGGTGCTCACCGATACTGGTTTCTCCCTCAATGTGTTACCAAAATCCAGCTTGATGAAGTTAAGATTGGATGGTGTTGTAATAAGTCCTAGTTCTACGATAGTCAAAGCTTTTGACAATTCTCAAAGTACATGTTTGGAGAAGTGGATCTTCCTGTCAAGATCGCACCGCGTATGTTTTATATCTCTTTTCAAGTCATGGATATAGAACCAGCGTATACATGTTTACTTGGACGACCCTGGATTCATGCAGCAAGGGAAATTACTTTGACTTTACATCAGAAATTGAAGTTCTTCGTTGAAGGAAGATTGGTTATAATCAATTGTAAAGAGTACATCTTTGTGTTACAAATAGTTCTACAAGTATATCAGTGTTGGTGAAACTGTATAGTAACACCATTTCAAGTCTTAGAGGTTGCTTCAATGCTAACACAACTAGTGGAGAAAATCAAGAAACCTACTGTAACTTCGTGGAGTGACTTACAAATAGTTGTGGAGGATGGCACCTCAAAAGGTTGGGGTAAACTTATGGAGATACCTGAAAAGAAGAATCATTTTAGTTTGGGCTACGAATCATCAAAGGCTACCCTGAAAGGCAAGGCGCTTTTTCCTCCTATCTAGGAGACTTTCATCAACAAAGGAATAGAGCATGACAAACAAGTGGCGATGGTATATAACAAAACCAACACCAAGAGGGCATTTGACTTCATCCGTGAGTGTGCTCCATGCGAAGAGCTCAAGAATTGGACAGCCGTGGAGATTCTTGAGATCTTTTTCTTTCCAAAGTAATTTTTCTTGTTTTTTAAAGAACCTATGTCAAGCCTAATGTATAGGGGTAACTTGTAAGTGTCCTCCGATTTACTTCAAAAAATATTCATAATCAATAAGAGTTATATTTCACATTTAATTAAGATCCATGTCCTTCTCTTGCATTTACTTCTTATATTTAAAAATGGAAATACTTTTCTTCATATGCATTTTCCAAATTGACATACCAAAACATGATAAATGTGTAGATCCATGCCTAAAACCACCGATAATGTTACTGCTGCTATCCAAGATAATTTTGATGCACCCATCAACCAATCGGAAGAAGAAGAAGATGAAGATCTTTAACTCTCTAAAGAATTAGCAAGGGAGATAGAGCAAAAAGCTGATAATATACAACCATATGAAGAATCTATTGAGACCATCCACCTTGGCATAAATGAGGATCCGAAAGAAATCAAGCTAGGGGCAACATGGGAGGGAAGTGTTAAAGAAAGACTAATCAAGTTGTTACATGAATATGTGGATATATTTTCCTAGTCTTATAGAGACATGCCAGGACTGGATATGAATATTGTGGTGCATAGATTACCTCTCGAGGAAGGTTTCTCTCTAGTTAGACAGAAGCTTAGAAGAACTCATCCAGACATATCTAACAAAATTCGAGAGGAAGTTCTTGAACAATTCGACACAGGGTTCTTAGTGGTGGTAGATTATCCGCCTTGGATAGCTAACACCGTACCAGTGCTGAAGAAGGACGACAAGGTACACATATTTGTAGATTATCGGGATCTGAACAACGAAAGTCCTAAAGACAATTTCCTGTTACCCACATAGATGTTTTGGTAGATAATACAGCTCAAGCTTCGGTGTTCTCGTTCATGGATGGTTTCTCAGGTTATAATCAAATCAAAATGGAACCCGAGGATATGGAAAAGACTACTTTTATGACACCTTGGCGCACTTTTTGTTATAAGGTCATACCTTTCGGTCTAAAGCACACAGAGGCAACTTATCAACGGGCTATAGTCACACTATTCCATGATATGATTTATAAAGAAGTGGAAGTATACGTAGATGATATGATTGCCAAATCTCATATAGAGGAGAATCACATTGTACACTTACAAAAATTATTCGAGCGCCTGCGAAAGTTTAAACTGAGGTTGAATCCGAACAAATGTACATTTGGTGTCAGGTCAGGAAAGATACTAGGTTTTATCGTAAGTCAGTGTGGTATTAAGGTAGATCTCAACAAGGTAAAAGCCATACAAGAGATGCCAACTCCAAGGACAGAAAAAGAGGTTTGTGGTTTCTTAGGACGATTGAATTACATTTCAAGGTTTACATCGCACCTAACTGCTATGTGCGAGCCTATATTCAAATTACTTCGAAAAGATCAGACAGTGGTGTGGAACGATGACTGTCAAACATCCTTCAAAACAATAAAGAAATATTTGCAAGATCCACCATTCTTGATGCCGTCAGTTCCTAGAAAACCGCTCATCGTGTACCTAAGAGTGCTTGAAGGATCAATGGGGTGTGTATTGGGACAACATGATGAAACAAGTATAAAGGAGCATGCAATCCACTACCTCAATAAGAAATTCACCGGCTGTGAAACCAGGTACTTGCTTCTCGAGAAAACTTGTTGTGCATTGGCTTGGGCTACTAAAAGATTGAGGCAGTATATGCTAACTCACACCACATGGTTAATAGCAAGAATGGATCCTCTAAAGTATGTATTCAAAAAACCAGCACTTATAGGAAGGATAGCTCGATGGAAGATGTTACTATCCGAGTACGACATCTAATAAGTTAATCAAAAGTCCATCAAAGGTAGTGTACTGGATGACCATCTAGCTCATTAGCCATTTCCAGAATATTAACCTATGAAGTTTGAATTTCCAGATGAAGATGTCATGGTTATAGGTGACTATGAAATATCAGGACCTGATGAAGGACCTGAACAAGAGCCACATTGGACACTCATGTTTGACGGAGCTTCAAATGCACTAGGGCACGATATTGGGGAAATCTTGACTTCTCTAAAGAAGTTTCACAAACCTTATATTGCGAGGTTATGTTTTGACTGCACCAACAATATCGCTGAATATGAAGCTTGTATCTTGAGTCTGGAAGCAGCTATCGATCTAAGAATTAAATATATCGAAGTGTTTGGAGACTCAACACTAGTCATATACCAATTCAATGGTGAATGGGACACCAAACATCCCAAATTGAGTCTATATCGAGATCATGTTTAGAAGCGAGCTGTGGAATTTACCGAGATTATGTTAAATCATATTCCGTGAGAAGAAAATCAGATGGCAGACGCTTTGGAAACTTTATCAGCCATGTTCATAGTTACTTGGCCAAATCATAAACCACACATTACGATCAGAAATTTTGAATAAACTGCACATTTCCCTGCTGTAATACGGAGAGAGAACTGAATTTTACTGGTTTTGCATTTTATCGCAATGTTGCGGTTAACAAGAGTCACCACCGACTTTTCTTTTATCCAACAAAGGAAAGGGTGAAAAGAACAGGAAAGACCTTTCTATATCTTTTTTCTGATTAAGGGGGGTAGGTTATGGAAAGGGAAGGTGTTAGCACCCTTTCCATCTGCAGTTACCTACGGGCTCTTAGTTGCTAGCTCACTTTAAAAATGTTTTTTTTGTGTAAGTGTATTTGAAAATATTTTGAAAAAGATGCCTAAGTGCGGCAAAACTTTGTAATGTTTCTCGTTTCGGCGAGAATGTATACAAAGTGTTTTGTCTTTAAAAATATTTTAGAAAAGAGTTTGTGTATGTGTGTTGTACCCCAAAATTTTCCCTCTCATTTTACTCAACACATTCCAATTGAGGTCCTTAACTTGCCCAAGGATGCCCAAGAATTGATCAGACAAATTCCCCTCATAAGGCAATGAACCCCCAACTAGGATTTCCATTTGAATCAGGATGTGTTAAATCCAAAGACTTCAATTGCTTTCCATGGTCCTATTATGCCTCCAAGAATGTCCATGACAAATTTCATGCCTTGCAGAACAAGTTTGTATAATCAATTGCCCAAATGCTTGAAAATCAACTTTACTAGGTCAAAAGTCAACTGTGGCCTATATACAGTCAAACTTCAAGATTTTTTGTCAACAACATCGTTTTGAAGTGATAATCATCATTTAATCAAGGGTTGACCATGATTCCTCAAGAAATTCTCCTAATTCATCAAAAGTCAAATTTGCAAAATTAGGGTTTCTATAGGAAAGTCAACAGAACTTTGACTAGGCATATCTTTCTCATACTTTGTTGATTTGGCCCCAACCAAAGCCCATGTTGAAGAGAATCCAATTCCATACAAAACTTCTTTTATCTTCAAGTTAAATAAGTGCACCATTTGAAAGATGCAACCTCATACATTACATGTCATTTTCAGAAAGTAAAAAAAAGACATTTTTTGTCCAGACCTTTTACATCAAGATAACATCTTCAAATGCAAAAATGATCAAAATATGGATTGTATTAGACATATTTATATTTCAATAACGTCAAAGATAATCTCCTTGGGATAAAAATTGAGCAAGTTATGGTTTTCCCAAGTTGGGAAATTTTTGGAAAATTCAAAAATCCTAAATCAAGCAAAGTTGAATTTCCAAGAAATTAACTCATTTATTTGAGCTTTAAACTTCTCCATGGCATATTATAGGACCCATAAGCTCTTACCCTTGTGGTCTTAGTTTTTATCCATTTATTTCCCATTTATTTGGATTTATATTCAATAAAACATGAAATAAGTGGTTTAAATAACAAAGGGAGGTGTATAGCACGAATGGACTTGGAATTATCTTGCACAAGGGCCCAAGCCACGTAGAAAATGATGTCCAGGTTCATCCCCTTTAAGAAATGTTGAAAAATTCATTTTGGGCAAGTTTTCAAATTTTGCATTATGGTTCTTTAAAACATCAATTTGGCAAGTTTTTGAATATTATATCAAAACTTCATTACAAGGAATTATGGCATGGATTTTGCATTCAAGACCATTCATTCCTTCCCTCCTATATATTGGACCATTTGCAAGCATTAAAAAAAGAAAAAAAAGACACTTACCACGCTATATAAGCCCTCTCTCAAACTTTCCATTTTCATAAATTCGTCAAAAATTTGCTACCGCACTTACAAGCTATTTCGTGGAAAACTAACACTATAGTCATTCTCCCAGCATTCCCAGGAATTGATCCAGGCCATCCCTAGGCCCTTTCACGACCAAGAACACTACATATCCGAACCTGTGTATTTGGTAACAAATTTAATTCGAATTTCATTTATCTGTACATTTTAACGCCTTGGTTTGTTTGAATGTTGCACGGGACCTAAAACTATGAGGTTTAGGCATGAGAATCACAAGGTTTGAGCCTAAAATCCAATCGTTCCATAGCTAGGACACGATCTGCATTTCGTGCTCATAGTGCAGGATACAAGCCCATTTATTTTGTTTTTTCGTTCTATTCTTTTTGTTTTATTTCTTCTTTTGATTTTATTTTTATTAATTAACCTTAAAACCAAAAAATGACAAAAATAATAATTAACTTTTTTTAAATAAATCATTAATTAATTAATTAATTAGTTAATATTTTCCTAAAGTAATGATTAAGTAGAACTAGATTTTATATTTCATAATTCTTATTTTCTTTAATATTCAAAAAAAAATAATATTAATTAGGTTTTTATGTTATTAGTTATACATTAATTTAATATTTTTGTAAACTAAAAACCAAACAAAAAAACATGCCTTTTCTTTTCTTAAAACTAATTCAAAAAACATCAAAAAGTTTCCTTTATGCATTTTCCTATTTCGCGCGCATTTTCTTCTTTCGCACTTTTATATTCCTGTACATATCAATGTAGCCAAACAATAAGGCATTTTTATTGTTTTCCTTTATATTTATCCCGGTTTTGGACTTGTAATTAAATCCCTCTCCCCGAAGCCATGTAATAGCATAGGAATTTACGTTTCCGCACTTTATATTTCTGTACATATATTAACTATTAGATGTATGGCTAATAGGATTGCATGAACAAGATAAAACCAATCTGTAGAAAACTAAACACAAAGACTAATATATCTGAAATCAAATACACTCGCACATACGCACCCCTAGGGTATCACCACTTCGGTTGCCTTCGGTAAACGGTCATGAAGCATAGGGAGTATTAGTGGTCACCCTCCAGTCCAAAAAAGATCAAAATGACCCATTCGAATGTTTCCTTGGAAAGATCTTGAGGACTTTAGGGTAATTACTAAAGTTTCCTAACCATTTCTTTTGTGTCCGTAAAAATGTCCCTCTCGATTATCCCTTAAACTCCAACGATGGAGCTACCTACTCCTTAATAGTAGGATAGCGATGTCTAAAGGAAATGAGAAAAAACGAACAACCTTTTTTTCGAGTAGGTAGATAGTTCCTAGGTACTTGCTTAAAAATCTCAAATTGTTTTCACACAAACACTTTCAAAACAGTTTTTAAAAGCACCTTCGTCACACTCTTGAAGGACAAAAACAACAGTTATCACGAAGTAAAACAATTTTTTTTCAAAACACACGCACAAAGCAATTTCAAAATGAGCAAAGTGCTTAAGAGCCCGTGGAAAACCACAGATAGAAAGGGTGCTAATACCTTCCCTTTATATAATCTACCTCCTTACTCAGAAAACTCTCGAAAAAGGTTTTTTTCTGTTCTTTTTTATCTTTCCTTTGTTGTATAAAATAAAAGAAGGTGGTGACTCTTGCTTACCGCACATTTGTGAATGCAAATACAAAACCAGTATTAACAATCGGTTCTGCCACCGTATTACAGAACTGGCGACTCTGTTGGGGACATGATTTATAAAGCTGGGTTTACCTTAGGATCTAGGTCATTTTAATTTCTTCTTTGGCTTGTCTTGTTTGATTTACTTTTAAGGGTATCTATTTGGGTTGTTTGGATCCTAAACCCGAATCGAGAAATTCCTTTTAGGTAAGTAGCAATAAACTATGAGGGAGCTGTGCGGGGTATACAGAAACGGTTGAAACAGTAGCTACGTTTATGCGATACTTTGGTGTCTACAGGTAGCCCTTGAGTAATCAAGGAGAATACAAGGCCGCTGCATGGTATCATAAAGTGTCAACTAACCTTAGCTCTTTAATTGACCAACTTGGATTTTTAGGACGTAGTGAGATAGTCGTCTTTGGTGTAAACCCAAAGTCGGTTGATACTCGATGCTACACTCATTGAGGTTTGAATCTTGAGTTTTGTTTGGTGGCAAGTAAATTGTCTATTGGGATGAAATTTGGGGGGAAAGATCGGTGATATTGATATCCCTTAGAACCCGGTTACTATTATAGGATAGGTTGAACTAATCCAACTTCAAGAGGGTACTACCTTACAACCCATGCAAGCCTAAACCTAAGGCTGTTTATGTGACTTTTTTTCTTTCAACTTGAACTACTTGTAGGGTTTTATCATCTGATAACATGATTTGCCTGTAGGATTTGTTTACAGTCATTATCCAATAACTTGGATTTCTTGCAGGGTTCACTTGTTTTCATTACCTTACACTTTTGCTTAACGCATATCATACACATCATAACATCATGCCACAATATTTCCTTAACCATTTCAAGGATCTCAAGGGTTTGTGTTGCAGGTTATGATAAACCAGACGTCTAGCAAGGGGCAAGGGGATTTATTTTCCTCTAGCCAATGCCTCCAGAAGATCAAAACTCAACAACTTGAGTCAGGGGCTATGACCCACTCGATATGGTGAGCTTGACTCTCATAGAAGGACCTTCAACGATACGAAGTGCTTCAGTCAAATCTTTAAAGTTCAATGCCTAACATTTTTCTTGTTTCCCGCGCGAGATTCTTGAAAATATTTACATATCATACATGTCATCGCATAACAGGTAGGCTCCTGTACAGGTCTCTCATGTTCTCGCTGTTTATTATGGAAATGGCTCCCCAACAAGACAACCTAGATCTTCAAACTCAAGAGGCTCAGTTCATGGAAATGTTCCTAAACATATCCAAGGGGCAGGAAGAATTGAAAGCACTCCTCGTTGGGAATCTGACCAAGAAACGTCCTGATAACGACAAGGATGACCAGGTTGAACAACTGCATGTTGAGATGGAGGAAATGGGAATCCAAATGTTAGGGCAGATGGCTCTTATCCAAAGCCTAGCCCGGGGACAAAAAGAGTTTAGGACCATTGTCAACAAGCTTCATCAAGACAGATGCAACCGTATGAAACCAACAGTCGAGGCTGGGGGTCAAATCATTCATCAACCCTTGATGGGACAAAAAGTTGGCTCAGAGAGTAGACCTTTCCAAATTGCTGCTACGTCACAAGCCCAACCACAACCTCGCCAACAACAACAGGGCAATCGGGGTAAGCGAAATACATCTGAAAGACGCTTTACCGAAATCAACATGTCATTGTCTCAAGCATTGCAACACATGTTGGAGGCCAGGCTGGTTACATTAAAGGACCCTCCTTAGAATCCCAACCCAACCTACCCAAGGTACAATCCAAATGCAAGATGTGCGCACCACTCCAACGGTCCTGGACATGACACCAATAGTTATTGGACATTGAGAAATAAAATTCAAGACCTAATTGACGAAGGAGCGCTAGAATTCACACAAGATGGTCAACTGGAATTTTCGGCCATTCCTCAAAGGCACATCACCTAAAGTGACAAGTTCTGACAAGAAGGCTTTTCGTTCATTAGACTTTTCAAGTTGTAATTGTCTTTTGATTTGTTCGAACACTTATTTATGTCAAACTTTGTTATTTCATCAATGCATTGCATATGTTTGTCTTGAATTATTTCATTCGTTGTCAGTATACTTAAATTGTGTTTTACTTCCTTTTTGTGATATTCAACTCTCAATCAAAAGCTCTAATCCTTTAGAGGGAGGATGACGAAAACGATACCACAATCCATACAATGTGCTTTTGAACAGACCTTGCTGACGATGTACATGTGTTGTTTCAAATCCCAAACAGTGGAGTTATAAGGAAGATACTCCCTAGTCAACCCCTTTGAGCCAAAGAAGTAGGAGTTTTTATTTTCATGCAAATTAAAACTGTTAATCATAACTTGGGGCAGGGTAGTTTGTCAGTTAATTCAGACGCGCATTCAGTCGCAATCTTCCGCTTCGTACACAATGAATGGCATCGAAGGCGTCCTTCCAAATAAAAAGACGGTGATGGTTCCGCATAATCATCAAATCAGGCAGTCATTATTTTTCAAAAGAAAAGCCCATTAAGTCAAAACCTATGAAGGAGACTTAAGAAAAAACTGGGGCATCCCGCTGACTGTAATCGTAAAAGAAACAATTCAGGAAAAAGAAGGGATAACAAAAATAAATAAAAAAGGTTACTACAAATCCTTAACAAAAAGAAGATTACAAAAATGATTGCCTCTTCAAAATAAACTTTCAGTATCCGAACCATCACCAGAACATCAAGGACAAGATGCCAGACTCAATTGGGATTCAAAATGCACAATTAACTGAGCATATGACTGAAGAACATCACGAAGAGCGGGTGGGTACAAATAAATTTTGAGCCTTTATCCTTTGTTTCTTAAACCGTGAACCAGTCCACGTTACAACCCTTAAAAGTCCTAGCTGAAGCATGGGTTAGTTTGAAAGCATAATGTTACAAAAGGTATCCTGACTCCTGTAGGACTTACTATAAATCCTGAGTTGACATCACACTTTTACAAAATTTGTTTGTTTTACTAAAAATTGAATTTTCAAACTTCAAGACAGACATAAGCTTTGTATTCTTAAAATTCCATTGTTTGCATATGGCTATTTGTTCAACAACAGAGAAATTCGCATGACGAATATCTAGTGAACAAAAACCTTCTCAATGAAAAGGATCACCTCAAGTGGAAAAACATTTCCAACCAAGGGGCACGGCATGATCATTGTCCATCACCTGGGTCAGTCAAGTCAAGATTCATGTAATCTCTCAAAGATGCCGAATAGCCACGGGAAGATCTCCATCTGAATCACTTGGGGCATTAGGCATGAATTCTAGCAACGAATCCTGTACGATCAAACAAACACCTTCTGGCAGTGTGACAAGACTTACTACTATGGACAGTGACAATTCTCCGTACCCAGTGAACATGGACATAGTCGGAAAATACTGCGCATGAACAAAGACCCGCTAGGTTGACTGGCCTAGGAAAAAATTAGGGATAAAAACAAAAAATTTGTACACCCGACAAGTCAAAAACCTAAAAAGGAGGCTTCGGAAAAAAAGATATCCTGGTGGATTGAAAATCTGAAAAGATAGTCCAGGAAAAAGTTAGGGATTAAAACATAAGACTATGTCCCCTCATCTTGTTACTTGTCTAATCAATAGAAGGTTTATTACCCTGATTTGCATTCACCAAGGACTCCAAGTGTTGGGATAACAATCAAACCATCTAAAAAATCCTCGATTGATATTTTCTACAACAGGTATCGAGACAGGGGCATTCTATTACAAGATCACTGCCATGTTCTTAGCATGCATCCTATTGATGTCAGGTGTTATCATACCCTCGACATAGCAAAATCTCCAAATTACTGCTCCAACGAAAATTCCCAAATGAAGTCGCCAAGATTCTCGGGATTTCCCAACGGAAACATTCTGAATAAAGCAAATTATCATCTAGAAACAGTTCAGGTACGATCCAAAAACGGATGTCATCCTGACATCTACTCCAGATTCTATCCTAGTACAGTGCAGATATGATCCAGAGACGGATGTCATTCTGACACTTATTTCAACACATCATCTAGAAACGGTTCAGGTACGATCCAAGGACGGATGTCATCCTGACACTTATTCAAGATTCTCATCTAGAAATAGTCCAGGTACGATCCAAGAACGGATGTCATCCTGACACTTACTCCAGATTCTCATCTAGAAATGGTTCAGGTACGATCCAAAGACGGATGTCATCGTGACACTTACTCCAGATTCTCATCTTGAGACGGTTCAGGAACGATCCAAGGACGGATGTCATCCTGACACTTACTCCAGATTCTAATCTAGAAACGGTTTAGGTACTATCCAAAAACAGATGTCATCCTGACACCTACTGTAGATTATATTCAAGTACAGTGCAGATACGATCCAGAGACGGATGTCATTCTGACACTCATTCAACACATGTTTCAAGTACAATGCAAATACGATCCAGAGACGGATGTCATTTTGACACTTATTCAACACATGTTTCAAGTACATTGCAGATATGATTCAGAGATAGATGTTATTCTGAAACTCATCCAACACATGTTTCAAGTACAGTGCAGATACGATCCAGAGACGGATGTCATTCTGAGCCTCGGCAACACATGTTTCAAGTATAGTGCAGATACGATCCAAAGACGGATGTCATTCTGACACTCATACAATACATGTTCAAGTACAATCACGACATAGATCCATCCATAAAATCTCCAGCAGGCACAGCGGCAGAAACGTCTTGATGCAAAGTCATCGTTGTATCCTCAACATACGTCCTAGTGACGTCTATGTTCCCCACGGAGTAAAAATAACCAAAGTTTTGGTCTCTTCTTCCTCAAGTAGGAATTACTTTCTTCAACAAAGTTCCTTCAGAGAGATGAAGTTTGTTTTCCCCAACCCAGTTTTAACGGTTCATAAAACCTTCTCCCGGGTAGAGTTTATTTCGCAAACTGCCGAAGCTCATTCCCCAACAGATTTTATTTCTCTACATCAGCAGAATCTTATAACAAGCATCTCCCTCCATAGAGTTATTCTCAAGAAGAATCGACTCTCAAGTAGAGTCAATCCTTAGCAGAACATCCTCAAACAGAAAGAGGAAATCCTCGACAAATTCTCTCTACTCATCATCCCTAATGGAAGTAGAAGAACCACTTTTTCTACAACGATCAGGAATTCAATTTCCAGTACTCTCCAACAGCAGTCAGGGATTTATTTTCCCAGACTCAGATATGTCACAATAGTATTTCATGTTCATACATCATGACATGCGCGTACATATTGCATACAACATAATCTCATTTATTTTTGAGAACATCATCACACAATGCATTTCATGAATCGCATATAACTAATCTTGTACCTTTTAAGGAAAGATGTTTATCATTAACAATTACAACAGTTCAAGGTTAAATCCATGAAGATATACATGTCATATCTGCAAACAACTAATGGAAAATTAGTTCCCGAAACCAAACGGGGCAACTAATCTACGTGATTAAATGAGGCAGCCCTACTACCCAGGCTTTATTTCGAAGTAACCCTACTACCCAGGTACCTTCTCACAACCCTACCACCTTGGCTTTATTCCGAAGCAGCCCTACTACCCATGCTTTATTTTGAAGTAACCCTACTACCCAGGTTCCTTCTCATAGCCCTACTACCCAGGTTTTATTTCGAAGTAACCCTACTACCCAGGTTCCTTCTCACAGCCCTACCACCTAGGCTTTATTCCGAAGCAGCCCTACTACCCAGGCTTTATTTCGAAGTAACCCTACTACCCAGGTTCCTTCTTATATCCCTACTACCCAGGATTTATTTCAAAGTAACCCTACTACCCAGGTTCATTCTCACAACCCTAGCACCCAGGCTTTATTCTGAAGCAGCCCTACTACCCAGGCTTTATTTCGAAGTAACCATACTACCAAGGTTCCTTCTCACAACCCTACCACCCAGGATTTATTTCGAAGCAGCCCTACTACCCAGGCTTTATTTCGAAGTAACCCTACTACCCAGATTCCTTCTCATATCACTACTATCCAGGCTCCTTTTCATGAATTACCTGACATAGTTTTACATGGACGTGTCCCGAGAAAGCCCTATACAGGTTCCTTCTCTGGACAACAGTTTACAACACTATAAAACCTGGACCTGACCAGATATGGTCAATTTCATATTCCCTAGTAAGTCACTGTAAAACCCAGACTTGACCATATAAGAACTCACTTTTGTCTCATCAATCAAGAGTTAATTCCCTAGTAGAGTAATGGACAACCGAAGCTCCTACATTATATTTCCCAGGACATAAATCAACATTCCCTGGGGAAGTCCTCCTCAACGGTAGGTACAACAATTCTCGCAAAGGAATCTCTTATGCAACCGATATATTTTCTGGATGGCATCTTTAAGCCCATCTCCGACGATTCTCCATCGCCTTCCATATGGAATCTTTAAGCCTATTCCCGATATTATCGATCGACATTCACTTCATGCGAGTGAAAATTTCTGGGCACTCTAATGTTCAATCATCTTCCACCTTCAGATCATGAAAGGGAGACAAGCCAATCTACATCATCGGGTTTAAGAAGATTGAACAGGGGCAGCTGTTGTACCCTAAAATTTCCCCTCTCATTTTACTCAACACATGCCTATTGAGGTCCTCAACTTGCCCAAGGATGCCAAACAATTGATCAGATAAATTCCCCTCCTAAGGCAATGAACCCCCAACTAGGGTTTCCATTTGAATCAGGATGTGTCAAATACAAAGACTTCAATTGATTTCCATGGTCCTATTATGCCTCCAAGAATGTCCATGACAAATTTCATGCCTTGTCGAACAAGTTTGTATAATCAATTTCCCAAATGCCTGAAAATCAACTATACTAGGTCAAAAGTCAACTGTGGCCTATATATAGTCAAACTTCAATATTTTTTGTCAACAACATGGTTTTGAAGTGATAATCATCATTTGATCAAGGTTTGACCATGATTCCTCAAGAAATGCTCCTAATTCATCAAAAATTAAATTTGCAAAATTAGGGTTTCTATAGGAAAAGTCAACTAAACTTTGACTGGGCATAACTTTCTCATACTTTGTCCATTTGGCCCCAACCAATCCCATCTTGAAGAGAATCAAATTCCCTACAATCCATCTTTTATCTTCAAGTTCAAGAAGTGCACCATTTGAAAGATGCAAGCTCATACATTACATGTCATTTTCAGAAAGTCAACAAAAGACACTTTTTGTCCAGACATTTTACATCAAGATAACATATTCAAATGCAAAAACGATCAAAAGAGGGATTGAAGTAGACATCTTGAGATTTCCAAAAAGTCAAAGATAATCTCCTTTGGATAAAACTTGAGCAAGTTATGGTTTTCCCAAGTTGGGAAATTTTTGGAAAATTCAAATATCCTACATTGAGCAAAGTTGAGTTATCAAGACATTAACTCATTTCTTTGAGTTTTAAGCTTCTCCATGGAATATTATAGGACCCATAAGCTCTTCCCCTTGTGGTCTTACTTTTTATCCATTTATTTTCCATTTATTTGGATTTATTTTCAATAAAACATGAAACAAGTGGTTTAAATAACAAAGGGAGGTGTATAACACATATGGGCTTGGAATTATCTTCCACAAGGGTCCAAGCCACGTAGAAAATGATGTCCAGGTTCATCCCCTTCAAGAAATGGCACAAAAGTTATTTTGGGCAAGTTTTCAAATTTTGCATTATGGTTCTTTAAAACATCAATTTGGCAAGTTTTTGAATATTATATCAATACTTCATTACAAGGCATTATGGCATGGATTTTGTATTCAAGACCATTCATTCCATTCCTCCTATATATATTGGACCATTTTCAAGCATTAAAAAAAGAAAAAAAGACACTTACCACGCTACAGAAGTCCTCTCTCAAACTCTCCATTTTCATAAATTCGCCAAAAATTTGCAACCGCACTTACAAGCTATTTCGTGGCAAACTAACCCTATAGCCATTCTCCCTACATTCCCAGGAAATGATACAGGCCATCCCTAGGCCCTTGCTTGACCAAGAACACTACATATTCGAACCTGTGTATTTAGTAAAAATTTTAATTCGAATTTCATTTATCTTTACATTTTAATGCCTTGGTTTGTTTGAATGTTGAACATGACCTAAAACTATGAGGTTTGGGCGTGAGAATCACAAGGTTTGAGCCTGAAATCCAATTGTGCCATAGCTAGGACACGATCTGCATTTCGTGCTCATAGCGTAGGATACAGGCCCATTTATTTTGTTAATCACCAAAAAATCACAAAAATAATAATTACCTTTTTTTAAATAGATCATTAATTAATTAATTAATTAGTTAATATTTTCATAAAGTAATGATTAAGTAGAACTAGGTTTTATATTTCATAATTCTTATTTTCTTTAATATTCAAAAAAAAATATTAATTAGGTTTTTATGTTATTAATTAGACTTTAATTTAATATTTTCGTAAATTAAAAACCAAAAAAAAAAGAACATGCCTTTTCTTTTCTTAAAACTAATTCAAAAAACATTAAAAAGTTTCCTTTACGCATTTTCATATTTCGCGTGCATTTTCTTCTTTCGCACTTTTATATTCCTGTACATTCAATGTAGCCAAACTATAAGGCATTTTTATTGTTTTCCTTTATATTTCTTCCGGTTTTGGACTTGTAATTAAATCCCTCTCCCCGAAGCCATGCAATAGCGTAGGAATTTACGTTTCCTCACTTTATATTTTTGTACATATATTAACTGTTACATGTATGGCTAATAGGATTGCATGAACAATATAAAACCAATCGCTATAAAACTAAACACAAATAATAATATATGCACATACGCACCCCTAGGATATCACCACTTTGGTTTCCTTCGGTAAACGGTCATGAAGCATAGGTAGTATTAGTGGTCACCCTCCAGTCCTAAAAAGATCAAAATGACCAATTCGAATGTTGCCTCAGAAAGATCTTTAGGAATTTAGGGTAATTACTAAATTTTACTAACCATTGCTTTTGTGACCATAAAAACGTCCCTTTCGATTGTCCCTTAAACTCTAACGATGGGGATACCTACTCATTAATAGTAGGATAGCACTTTCTAAAGGAAATGAGAAAAAACGAATAGCCTTTTTTTCGAGTAGGTAGATAGTTCCTAGGTACTTGCTCAAAAATCTCAAAATCTTTTCACACAAACACTTTCAAAACAGTTTTCAAAAACAACTTCTTCACACTCTTGAGTACAGAAACAAGAGTTATCACGAAGTAAAACAATTTCTTTTCAAAATACACGCACAAAGCAATTTCAAAATGAGCAAAATGCTTAAGAGCCCGTGGAAAACCACAGATAGAAAGGATGCTAATACCTTCCCTTTCTATAATCTACCCCCTTACTCAGAAAACTCTCGAAAAAGGTTTTTTTCTGTTCTTTTTTTACCTTTCCTTTGTTGGATAAAATAAAAGACGGTGGCGACTCTTGCTTACCGCATATTTGTGAATGCAAATGCAAAACCAGTATTAACAGTCGGTTCTGCCACCATATTACAATGTGCGAAAAATTGTTTAGTTTGTTTTTATGAGAAAGTAACTAGGAGCTATCTACCTACTCGAAAGAATTGTTCTTTTCCTCTTTTCCTTTAGATAGTGCTATCCTACTATTAGTCAGTAGGTAGCCTTATTGTTGGATGTTTTGAGGGACAGGAGAGGGTCATCGTACAGTCACGAAAGAAACTCATAAGATACTTTAGTAATTACCCTATGGTTTTAAGATCATATAGCAAGGCAACATTGAAAGGGTCATCGAGAGACTTATTATCTTTAAACCAAAGGGACACCACTAAAATTTATTATGTTCGAGAGACGTGACTGTTTTATTCCAAAGGCAACAAGTGGAGGTACCTTAGAGGCGCGCATTTGCGAGTGTGTTGTGTTTCAGTTATGTTAATCTTTGAATGTTAAGTTTTCTAACATTTTCTTTTAGTCTTTTCATACAAGCCTATTAGCATTCATCTAACAGTTAATTGAATAAGTACATAAAATAAAGTGTGGGAATTTTGAATCTACGCTATTACAAGGCTTCAGGATGGGGGAAGTACAAACCAAAATAGAGAAAAGAAATGTAAAGGCTCCTAAGTTAAACTATTACAATCCATATTCAATTACATAATATTGGTTGAAAATAATGCGGATAAATAATTGAACGCGCAGAGGAGAATGAAATAAAAATGAAAGGATGAAGAAAAACCCTAAGAAAAATTTCTAAGTGATAAAAGAAATATTTGTTTTTGTTTTTAATTTTTGTTTAGAAAAATAATTAAATAATGAGAACCTAATTCTAATTAGTTAATTAATTAAAAAAGGTGATTAAATGATTGATAAAAATTAAATTAATTAATAAAAAACTTAAATCTATTATTTTTTGTGATTTTTTATGTTCGTAAAAAGAAAAAAAAAAGGTTTAAAGGAAATTAAATAAATAAATAACAAAAAAAGAAAAAAAGAAATGGGCCAGGAACTGCAAAAAGTAGTTAGAGGGTGTGAAATAGAAAAAAATTCCCAAGCCCATTAGCAATAGGGCCCAGGCGCTTGGAGATCCAGTGAGGGATGCCTCTTTGGGTTCATCATGGGGACGCGCGTTTGAGGCTTTTAATCTAGCCTGATGAAATATGGTGGTCAGGAACTGGAGGTGCATGATGCGCACATTGGGTCCCACTCATACCTGATCTATAGATTCATATAAACTCAAACAAATGTTAGCATGCCATGAAATATGATTAAAATCAGAGATTCAAAATTTTAAACTTTATCAAACTGGTGTTATCAAATGGGGGAGTTCTAAGCATGCGATGGACTGATCTTGGGTCTTGTAAAAAACTCCTGGGGACTTCAAGAGGATGACTCGAGGCTTGGTTTCAATCAAGTGATGCTGGAATTTTGAGATATGAGTTGCACCAATTCTTTGATTTTTTTGGAGTTTTTGGAGAGCTTTTTTGGAGAGCTTTTTCATATAGAATTCCGCGCCCTTTCTTTCTTGCAATGTTATGTATTTTTAGAGTTAGGAGAAAAGCAAGTATGGCAAGAAACAAAGCTTTCAAGGCCATGAGACTAAAATCCAACATATTGAAAGTTTGCCATATTTGGAAGATTCTTGCCATTCTTGATGCTGCATGAACCTGGACATTTTTTTGTTGGTCTTTGCACGAAATATTGGGCTTCATGATGGGTCAAGTCAAGCCCAAATGCGCTAGCCCATTTTTTCTTGTATTTTTATCTAATTTATTTGATTTAATTCATATTTAAATGAATAAAAATTCAAATAAATAAGAATAAAAATCACAATAGTGCATGGTTAGGTTTAGAGGTCCTTGGGTATGTCATAAACATGTTTGAACCCTAAAATTTAGGTTCATTAACCTAAAAATGCAATTTTGCTTAAAGTTGACTTCATGTATTTCTTAAAAAATTCCCAACTTGTGCACCTCATAACTTGCTTAATTTTCATATTTTGAAGTTGATCTTTGACTTTTTGGAAATCCTAGGATGTCCCCTTAAATCTCTATGTTGATCGTTTTTTCTTTTCAAGATATCATCTTGACGTAAGTTTCCTTGACAAAAAGTGTCTTTTGTTGACTTTTGAAAATAACCTATAATGTATGAGATCATATCTTCCAAATGGAGCATTTTTTGGACTTGAGAATAATATCAAAGTTATAGAGAATTGAATGTTATTAAAAATGGGCTTTGGTTGGTGAAAATCTGATGAAGCATGTGAAAGTTATGTCTGTTTAAAGTTTAGTTGACTTCTCCTAAGGAAACCCTAATTTGACAAATCTTAACTTTTGATGATCTGAGGACTTTCCTGGGAGAATTATGATCAACCCTTGATCAAATGATGAATATCACTTAAAAATGTTGATTTTGACCAAAAATATTGAAGTTTGACTGTATGTTGACCATAGTTGACTTTTTTATCAATATACTTGATTTTCAAGCATCTGAGCCATTGACTGAGAAAACTTGTGATGTAGGGCTTGAAACTTGACATGAGCCTTGTTGAGGACATATGAAAAAACATGGGAACCACTTGATACTTTTGCATACCAAATTTCCTTGAGAAACTCCAAACCCTAGTTGTAGGCTTTTGGTGTAGGAGGTGCATCTTGACTAGTCAATCGTTGGGTGCCTTGACCATTTGAAGAGCCTAGAAAGAATGCTTTAAAGAAAAATGGGAGGGAAAATTTTGGGGTATAACAGCTGCCCTGTACAATCTTCTTAAACCTGAAGAGTTATATTGGCATGTCCACCATTCGTGACTTGAAGGTAGAAGATGATTGAACACTTAACTGCCCTGAAATTTGCACTCGCCTGTGCAAGATGGTAACATTGTTGGTTGATTGTATCGGGAATGGGCTTATAAGATTCCATTCGGAGATATGATTGAGATTCATCGGAGATGGGCTTATAGATGGAATCCAAAGTAAATGTTGACTTTAAATTGTAAGAAGTATCAGAATAAACCTACAGTTGGTTTAATCTGAGCCAGAAAATGTTCCTTTTGTCTTTAACTAGAAGAAGTATCAAAATAAATCATTGGTAGATTTAATATGAGCCAGAAAAAGGTCTACTGGAAGAAGTATCAGAATAAATCATTGGTTGATTTAATCTGAGCCCAAAAAAGGTCTACTAGAAGATGTATCAGAATAAATCTTTGGGTCGATTTAATCTGAGCCAACCACTATCTATGCTTATTTTTATTTGGAAGAAGTATCAGAATAAATATTTGGTTAATTTAATCTGATCCAGAAAATGTCTTCAGCTGGGAGAAGTATTAGAATAGATATACACTTGATCTAAGCTGAGCCAGAAGAATGTCTACTAGAAGAAGTATCAGAATGAACCTTTGGTTGATTTATTCCGAGGCAGCGACTATCTACGACCATCTTCAACTGGAAGAGGTATAAGAATAAATATTTGGTTGATTTAATTTGATCCAGAAGAGGTCTTTGTTGTCTTTAACTAGAAGAAGTATCAGAATAATTCTACAGTTGGTTTAATATGAGCCAGAAAAGGTATATTGGAAGAAGCATCAGAAGAAATCATTGGTCGATTTAATCTGAGCCAGAAGATATTTATACTCATTTTATCTGGAAGAAGTATCAGGATAAATCATTAGTAAATTTAATCTGAGCCAGAAAAAGGTCTACTGGAAGAAGTATCAGAATAAATCATTGGTCGATTTAATCTGAGCCCGAAAAAGGTCTGCTGGAAGAAGTATCAGAATAAATCTTTGGGACAGTTTAATCTAAGCCAGCCACTATCTATGCTTATTTTTATCTGGAAGAAGTATCAGAATAAATCTTTGGTTGATTTAATCTGAGCCAGCAAATATTTATGCTTGTTTTAATCTGGAAGAAGTAACAGAATAAATCTTTGATTGATTTAATCTAAGCCAAAAAATGTCTTCAACTGGAAGAAGTATCAGAATAGATCCACACCTGATCTAAGATGAGCCATAAGAATGTCCACTGGAAGAAGTATCAGAATAAATCATTGATTGATTTAATCCGAGCCAGTGACTATCTACGATCGTCTTCAACTGGAAGAAGTATTAGAAAAAATCTTTGGTTAATTTAATCAGAGCCATAAGAGGTCTCTGTGTCATTAACTGGAAGAAGTATTAGAATAAATCATTGGTCGATTTAATCTAAGCCAGAAAAAGGTCTACTGGAAGAAGTATTAGAGTAAATCTTGGTCAATTTAATCTAAGCCAGTAGATATTATTGCTTGTTTTTATTTAGAAGAGGTATCAGAATAAATATTTGGTTGATTTAATCTAAGTTAGAAAATGTCTTCAACTAGAAGAAGTATCAGAATAGATCTACACCTGATCTAAGCTGAGCCAGAAAAAAGGTCTACTGGAAGAAGTATCTGAATAAATCATTGGTCGATTTAATCCGAGCCAGCGACTATCTACAACCGTCTGCAACTGGAAAAAGTATCAGAATAATTCTTTGGTTAATTTAATCTGAGCCAGAAGAGGTTTCTATGTCATTTACTAGAAGAAGTATAAGAATAAAACATTGGTCGATTTAATATGAGCCAGAAAAAGGTCTACTGGAAGAAGTATCAAAGTAAATATTGGTCAATTTAATATGAGCCAGCAGATATTTATGCTTGCTTTTATCTTGAAGAAGTATCAGAATAAATCTTTGGTTGATTTAATCTGAGCCAGAAAATGTCTTCAACTGGAAGAAGTGTCAGAATAGATCTACACCTGTTCTAAGCTGAGATAGAAGAATGTCCACTGGAAGGAGTATCAGAATAAACCATTGGTCGAATTAATCCGAGCCATCGACTATCTATGACCGTCTTCAACTAGAAAAAGTATCAGAATATATATCTGGTTAATTTAATCTAAGCCTGAGAAGGTCTCTGTGTCTTTTAACTGGAGGAATTATCATAATAAATCATTGGTCGATTTAATCTGAGCAAGAAAAAAGGTCTACCGGAAAAGTATCAGAATAAATCAATGGTCAATTTAATCAGAGCCAACGACTATGTACGACTGTCTTCAACTGGAAGAAGCATCACAATAAATCATTGGTCGATTTAATCTGAGCCAGAAGAGGTTTCTGTTGTCTTTTAACTGGAGGAAGTATCAGAATAAATCATTGGTCGATTTAATTTGAGCCAGAAAAAAGGTGTACTGGAAGAAGTATAAGAATAAATCATTGGTCGATTTAATCTGAACCAGCGACTATCTACGACTGTCTTCAATTGGAAAAAGTATCAGAATAAATCTTTGGTTGATATAATTTGATCCAGAAGAGGTCTCTGTTATATTTAACTGGAAGAAAAATAAGAATAAATCACTGCTCGATTTAATCTGAGCCAGAAAAAGGGCTCTTGGAAGAAGTATCAGAATAAATCATTGGTCGATTTAGTCTGAGCCAGCAACTATGTACGACCATCGTCAACTGGAAGAAGTATCAGAATAATCATCGGTCGATTTAATTTGAGCCAGAAGAGGTTTCTGTTGTCTTTTAACTGGAGGAAGTATGAGAAAAAATCATTGGTCAATTTAATTTGAGCCAGAAAAAAAGGTCTACTGGAAGAAGTATAACAATAAATCATTGGTCGATTTAATCTGAACCAGCGACTATCTACGACCGTCTTCAAATGGAAAAAGTATCAGAATAAATCTTTGGTTGATATAATTTGATCCATAAGAGGTCTCTGTTGTATTTAAATGGAAGAACTATAAGAATAAATCACTGCTCGATTTAATCTGAGCCAGAAAAAGGTCTCTTGGAAGAAGTATTAGAATAAATCATTGGTCGATTTAATCTGAGCCAGCGACTATGTACGACCATCTTAAATTAGAAGAAGTATCAAAATAATCATTGGTCAATTTAATTTGAGCCATAAGAGGTCTGTATTATCTTTTAACTGGAGGAAGTATCAGAATAAATCATTGGTCGATTTAATCTGAGCTAGAAAAAGGTCTACTGGAAGAAGTATCAGAATAAATCATTGGTCGATTTAATCTGAGCCAGCAACTATCTACGACCGTCTTTAACTGGAAAAAGTATTAGAATAAATCTTTGGTTGATTTAATCTAAGCCAGAAAAGGTCTTTGTTGTCTTTAACCAGAAGAAGTATCAGAATAAATCATTGGTCGATTTAATCTGAGCTAGAAAAAGGTCTACTGGGAGAAGTATCAGAGTAAATCTTGTAGAATTTAATCCGAGGCAGCAGATATTTATGCTTATTTTTATCTGGAAGAAGTATCAGAATAAATCTTTGGTTGATTTAATCTGAGCCAGAAAATGTCTTCAATTGGAAGAAGTATCAGAATAGATCTACACCTAATCTAAGCTGAGCTAGAAGAATATTTACTAGAAGGAGTATCAGGATAAATCATTGGTCGATTTAATTAGAGCCAGCGACTATCTACAACAGTCTTCTACTGGAAAAAGTATCAGAATAAATCTTTGGTTAATTTAATTTGAGCCAGAAGAGGTCTCTGTGTCTTTTAACTGGAGGATGTATCATAATAAATCATTGGTCTATTTAATTCGAGCCAGAAAAAAGGTCTACTGGAAGAAGTATCAATATAAATCAATGGTTGGTTTAATCTGAGCCAGCGACTATGTACGACCGTCTTCAACTGGAAGAAGTATCAGAATAAATCATTGGTCTATTTAATCTGAGCCAGAAGAGGTCTCTGTTGTCTTTTAACTGGAGGAAGTATCAGAATAAATCATTGGTCAATTTAATATGAGCCAGAAAAAAGGTCTACTGGAAGAAGTATCTGAATAAATCATTGGTCGATTTAATCTGAGCCAGTGACTATCTACGACCGTCTTCAACTGGAAAAAAGTATCAAAATAAATCTTTGGTTGATATAGTCTGAGCCATAAGAGGGCTCTGTTGTCTTTAACTTGAAGAAATATCAGAATAAATCATTGGTCGATTTAATCTAAGCCAGAAAAAGGTCTACTGGAAGAAGTATGAGAATAAATCATTGGTCGATTTAATCTAAGCCAGTAGATATTTATGCTTGTTTTTTATCTAGAAGTAGTATCAGAATAAATCTTTGGTTAATTTAATCTGAGCCAGAAAATGTCTTCAAATAGAAGAATTATCAAAATAAATCTACACCCGATCTAAGGTGAGCCAGAAGAATGTTCATTGGAAGAAGTATCAGAATAAAACCTTTGGTTTATTTATTCTAAGCCAGAAGACATTTTCTTTGATAATACTGTCTGGTCCTACCAGTAGTTGATGATGTTGGTCTTGTTGATTGATCTTTTCCTGAGGTAAAGATTTATCTGTATGCAATGTCATGATGTATGAAATGCATTGCGTAATAATGTTCTCAAAATAAATGAGATTGCGCCATTGTGTTTTGTGCATATGCTATAACATTTGGTAACTAATGTTTGAATATGTAATGTTAATGAAGTGCATTTGTAAACTTCAGCGGCATCTTCGTCTAGGGAAAATAAATCCCTGATTGTCGCTAGGGATGGAGAGTATGCGTAATCTTCTAGGAATTGTTTCCGCTGCGGATTCCTACTTGCTATATGAGAAAACTCCATTGGGGAACATTGATTTCTGCTCTCTGAGGGAACTTTGTTGGTGAGTGTTTACTCCTGCTTGGGGAAGAAGAGGTCAAAACTTTGGTTATTTTTTCTCTACTGGGAAGTTATGATTCCATGTATACCATGATTGGGGATAGAAGATGATGGATAACCTTCTGGCTCGTCTAAGGAGGATAAAGTTGACTGACATCTGATCACATTTTAGATTCAGTAGCAACCCTCTAGGGATAGTGGCAACTTCACTGGGGAAGGAAATTTTGTCGGCGATTCGTGGCCACCTGAGCAACAGACTCAAGTTGGGGAGATTGGACCTCACTGGGGAGATAAACCCTGTTGGGGAAATAAACTCTGTTGATGGAGGAATATTCTGCTGAGGGAAACTCTTTGTTGAGGAGAATGACCTTGGTTGAAGAGAAGTAATCTGCAGGGGTTCTTATAGTTTGAAAACTCAGCTGGGGAGGAGAGTTCCCATAAACTGTAATAATCGGGACTCCATAGGTGGGTAATATTACTGGGAGGAAGCCTGCACTCCTTTATCTGCCAGAGTGATTTGCAGTGGAAATTGTGGGGAATGTATGAACTTGTGAAGATTACTCTGTGGGGATAATCTCATAGAAGTGGCTCTGTGGAGATCTGTAGAGACTTCAAGATACCTCAAATTCTAAAGCCCTCGGTAAATGCTGATAAGAGTGATAACTATTCTACTGATAGATAAGTGATGAGATAACGAGACATAGTCGTACACTTTAATCCCAAATTTTTCCTGGATTGTCCTTTCAGATTTTCAGTCCACCAGGATACCCTTTTTCTCCCAAGCCTCCTTTTCAGGTTTTTGACTTTCCGGGTGTACAATTTTATTTATATATCCTTAATTTTTTCCCGAACATTTCTAGTTCGCCAGGATGCCCTTATTTTTGCCTAGGCCTGTCGACCTAGCGAATCTCTTTCATGCATAGTATTTTCCGACTATGTCCGTGTTCACACGATGCAGAGAATTGTCATTGTCCACAGTAGTAAGTGTTACAACACTAACAAAAAATGTTTGCTTGATCGTACATGACCCTTTGCTGAAATTCATGTTCAATGCCCCAAGTGATTCAGACGGAGGCCTGCCCCTGGCTATTCGGAACTTTTGAGAGATTCCTTGAATCTTGACTCGACTTCCCTAGATCAGTAAGACACCATGTCATGCCCCTTGATTATGAAAGGTCTGTTACTGGATATGTCTTTCCATCTGAGGTGATTCTGTTCATTGAGAGGATTTTTGTTCATTGAGTATCCGTTGTGCGAATTTCTCTGTTGTCGAATAATCAGTCATATGCAAACAATGGCGTTTAAAAATGAAAAGCTTATGTATGTATTGAAGTTTCAAAAATGCATCTTTAGTAAATAATAGAATTTGTAAAATATGAATTTAACTCAGGATTTATAGTAAGCCTTACAGGAGTCAGGATACCTTTTTGTAACAGTATGCTTTCGAACTAACCCATGCTTCAGCTGGGACTTTTAAGGCTTGTAACGTGGCTGGTTCACAGTTTAAGAAATAAAGGATAAAGGCTCAAACTTTATATGTACCCAACCTGTTCTTCATGATGTTCTCCAGTCCTATACTCAGTTAATTGTGCGTTTAGATCTCAATTGAGTCTAGAATCATTGCTCTGATACTCGGTGATGGTTCAGAAATTGAACATTTGTTTGACAAGACAATCATTTTTTATAATATTTTTTTATGTTGTCGAGGACTTGTAATGGCCTATTTTTTTGATTTTATTATCCGTATTATTTGCCTGAACTGTTTATTTTGTGATTGCAGTTAGCGGGATGCTCCAGTTTTTTTTCTTAAGTCTCCTTCGTAGGTTTTGACTTGGCAGACTTTTCTTTTGAGAGATAATGACTGCCTGACTAATTTTTATTTATTTCGGGGAACCATCACCAATTTTTTTTGATTTGGAAGAGAATCTTTGACACTTTTCATTGTGTACGCGGGTAAAGCTTGTGATTGAATGCACCATTGAATTAATTGAGAAACTACCCTGCCCCAAGTTATGATTAAGGGTTTTAATTTATGTGAAAAGAAAAACTCCTACTTCTTAGGCTCAAAGGGGTTGACTAGGGATCATCTTCCTTATAACTCCATTGTTTAGGATTTGAAAGAACGCGTGTACATCGTCATCAAGGTCTGTTCAAAATCATACTATAGAGATTATGGTATAATTTTCGTCATCCTCCCTCTAAATGCTTATAACTTTTAATCGAGAGTTGAATATCACCAAAAGGAAGTAAAATCATAGTTTCAGTATAGTGACAATGAATGGATTAATTCAAGACAAATATATGCAATTCATTAATGGAATAACAAAGTTTGACATGAAATAAGTGTTTGAGCAATCAAAAGAAATTACAATTTGAAAATTATAATGAACAAAAAGCCTCTCTGTCTGAACTTGTCTCTTCAGATGGTGTGCCTTTGAGGAATGGCAAAAGAATTTAGTCTGACCATCTTGTGTGAACTCCAGCACTCCTTCGTCAACCAAATATTGAATCTTATTTCTCAATGTCTAACAACAATTAGGGTAATGTCCTGGACTGTTGGAGTGGTACACACACCTTGCATTTGGATTGTACATTGGAGTGGCGGTGTTGGGATTCTGAGTAGGATCCTTCAACGTAACCAACTTGGCCTCCAACACGTGTTGCAATGCTTGAGAAAATGACACGTTGATTTCGATAAAGCGTCTTTTAGATGTATTCTTCTTACGCTGATTACCCCGTTGTTGTTATTGTTGCACTGGTGCTGGATTAGAGATCCACACTTCCCCCACATATTGGTCACTCTTATTACGACCCTTCTGGTCGTACACGGTACTGGACTTCTTCTTTCCGTTGTATGATATCTTTTGAGTACTTAAAGATGTAGTCCCCTGAATTTCATCGCTCCTGAGTTTATTTTCAACATTTTCCTACATGAACATGTCACCCAATTCCCTATCTGCCAAGATAGATTGATCATTGATTAGGATCCAAGATCTAGCAGTTTTCCCCAGACGGTCGTATCTGTCTTGATGAAGCTTGTTGATGAGAATCCTCAACTCTTCTTGTGCCTGAGCTAAACTTTGGATAAGAGCCATCTGACTACTCATTTGGATTCTCATCCTTTCCATCTCAGCTTGTAGTTGTTCCAACTAGTCATCCTTGTTGTCTTTAGGATTTTTCTTGGTCATGTTCCCAACGAGGAGTGTTTTCAATTCTTCTTGTCCCTTGGATAGATTTAGGAACATTTCCTTGAACTGAGCATCTTGAGCCTGGAAACCTCCGCTGTTCTGTTCCAGAGCCATTTTTCTACTGAAATAAACAGCGAGAAAATGAGAAACCTAGACTGGAAGACATGTTATGTAATGACATGCATGCAATGTTTTCAAGGATCTTGTGGGGTAAACATAAGAAAATGTTAGCAAATGAGTCTGACTGCAGCTTCTATTGAAGAACTTCGTATCATTGAATGCCCTTTTACCAGAATCAAGATCACCATGTCAAGTGGGTCATAGAATCTGACTCAAGTTATCATGCTTTGATGGTGTTGGCTAGATAAAAATAAACCCCATTGCCCCTTGCTAGACATTTGGTTCATCATAACCTGAATCACAGACCCTTGAGATCCTTGAAATGGTTAAGGAAATGTTATAGCATGATGTTATGATGTGTATGCTATGCACCAAACAAAAGTATAAGGGGACGAAGACAAGTAAGCCTTGCAGGAAATCCAAGTTATTGGATAATGACTACAAATAAGTCCTGCAAGGAGTACAAATAAAGCCCTGCAATGAGTTCAAGTTATTAGATAATGAAAGTAGACAAGTCACACAAGTAGCTTTAGGTTTAGGCTTGCATGGAGTTTGTAGGTAAGTAACCTCTTGAAGTTTTAGTTGACTCAACCTGTCCTAGCAATAGTAACCGAGTTATATGGATCTCATATCATTAATCTTTCTCTCAGGCATTGTTTCATCTCAAGCATCGAAATATTATGGCGGAAATATCCAGAAAGTCCAATCTCAATGAGTGTAGTATCAAGTATCAACCAATCTTCGGTTGGAACCAAAGCTGGCTATCTCACTACTTTCTAATGGCTAGGATGAGTCAATTAAAGGTTCTAAAGGTCAGTTAGCGCTTAATGACACTATGAGGAAGCCCAATGTTATCTTTGACTGACTCAAGGAACATTAGTACAAGCTAGAGTATCACGCTAACGTAGCCATCACTTCGCCCATATCAGTATACGCCGTACAACCTCCATGATGTATTTCTACTTACCTAAAAAGGTGCCCCAAATCCAGGTATATGATCTTAAACAATAACCCCAGCAAACCCTTTAAAAATAAAGGAGACAAAAAAAACAAGGAAAGCAATTTTAAAATGATCTAACTCTAAGGTAACCCCACTTTTATAAATCCCCAGTAGAGTCGCCAGTTCTGTAATACAGTGGGAGAATTGAATTTTACTGGTTTTTCATTTTATCGCAATGTTGTGGTTAGAAAGAGTTGCCACTGACTTTTCTTTTATCCAATTGAGGAAAGGGTGAAAAGAACAGGAAAGACCTTTCGAGATTTTTTCGAGTAAGGAGGGTAGGTTATTGAAAGGGAAGGTGTTAGCACCCTTTCCATCCATAGTTATCTACGGGATCTTAGTTGCTAGCTCACTTTAAAAATGATTTTTTTTGTGTAAGTGTATTTGAAAATATTTTGAAAAAGATGCCTAAGTGCAGAAAACTTTGTAATGTTTCTCGTTTCAGAGAGAACGTATACAAAGTGTTTTGTCTTTGAAAATATTTTAGAGAAGATTTTATGTATGTGCGAAAAATTGTTTTGTTTGTTTTTATGAGCAAGCAACTAGGAGCTATCTACCTACTCAAAAGATTTGTTCTTTTCGTCTTTTCCTTTAGATTATTATATCCTACAATCAGTCAGTAGGTGTCCCTATTGTTGGATGTTTTGAGGGACAGGCGAGGATCATCGTACAGTCACGAAAGCAACTCATAAGATACTTTAGTAATTAACCTAAGGTTTTAAGATCATATATCGAGGCAACATCGAAAGGGTCATCGAGGGACTTATGATATTTAAACCATAGGGTCTCCACTAAAATTTCTTAGGTTCGAGAGTCGTGACTGTTTTATTTCGAAGGCAACAAGTGGAGGTACCTTAGAGGTGTGTGTGTGCGAGTGTGTTATGTTTTAGTTATGTTTATATTTGAATGTTAATTTTTCTAACGTTTGCTTTTAGTCTTTTCATACAAGCCTATTAGAATTCATCTAACAATTAATTAAATAAATACAGAAAATAAAGTGCGGGAATTTTGAATCTACGCTATTACAAGGCTTCGGGATGGGGAAATTACAAACCAAAACGGGGAAAAGAAATGTAAAGGGTCCTAAGTTAAACTATTACAATCCATATGCAATTACATAATATTAGTGAAAAATAATGCGGATAAATAATGAACGCGCGGAGGAGAAAGAAATAAAAATGAAAGGATGAAGAAAAACCATAAGAAAAATTTCTAAGTGATAAAAGAAATATTTGTTTTTGTGTTTAATTTTTGTTTAGAAAAATAATTAAATTATGAGAACCTAATTCTAATTAGTTAATTAATTAAAAAAAGGTGATTAAATGATTGATCAAAATTAATTTAATTAATAAAAAACTTAAATCTACTATTTTTTGTGATTATTTATGTTCGTAAAAAGAAAAAAAAAGTTTAAAGAAAATTAAATAAATAAACAACAAAAAAAGAAAAAAAGAAATGGGCCAGGAACTGCAAAAAGTAGTTAGAGGGTGTGAAATAGCAAAATATTCCTAGGCCCATTAGCAATAGGGCCCAGACGCTTGGAGATCCAGTGAGGGACGCTTCTTGAGGTTCATCATGGGGTCGTGCCTTTGAGGCTTTGGATCTAACCAAATTAAATATGGTGGTCAGGAACTGGAGGTGCATGATGCGCACTTTTGGTTCCACTCATAACTGAACTGTAAATTCATATAAACTCAAACAAATATTGGCATGCCATGAAATATGGTTAAAATCAGAGATTCGAAATTTTAAACTTTACCAAATTGGTGTTATCAAATGGATGTGTTCTAAGCATGTGATGGATTGATCTTGGGCCTTGTAAAAAAATCCTTGGGACTTCAAGAGGATGGCTTGAGGCTTGGTTTCAATCGAGAGAGGCTGGAATTTTGAGATATGACTTGCACCAATTCTTTGATTTTTTTGGAGAGTTTTTGGAGAGCATTTGGAGAGCGTTTGCATGTAGAATTTCGTGTCGTTTCTTTCTAGTAATGTTATGTATTTATAGAGTTACGAGAAAAGCAAGTCTGCAAAGAAACAAAGCTTTCAAGGCCATGAGACAAAAATCTAACATATTGAAAGTTTGCCATATTTGCATGATTCTTGCCATTCTTGATGCTGCATGAACCTGGACATTTTTTTTGGGTCTTTGCACGAAATATTGGGCTCCATGATGGGTCAAGTCAAGCCTAAATGCGCTAGCCCATTATTTCTTGTATTTTTATCTAATTTATTTGATTTAATTCATATTTAAATGAATAAAAATAAAAATCACAATAGTGCATGGTTAGGTTTAGAGGTCCTTGGGTATGTCATAAACATGTTTGAACCCTAAAAGTTAGGTTCATTAACCTAAAAATGCAATTTTGCTCAAAGTTGACTTCATACATTTCTTGAAAATTGCCTAACTTGTGCACCTCATAACTTGCTCAATTTTCATCCTTTCAAGTTGATCTGGGACTTTTTGGAAAGCCCTAGATGTCCCCTTAAATATCTACATTGATCATTTTTGCTTTTGAAGACATCATCTTAACGTAAGTTTCCTTGAAAAAAAGTGTCTTTTGTTGACTTTTGAAAATGACCCATAATGTATGAGATCATATCTTCCAAATGAAGCATTTTTTGGACTTGAGAACAATAGAAAAGTTATAGAAAATTTAATTTTCTTCAAAATGGGCTTTGGTTGGGGAAAGTTGATGAAGCATGTGAACTTTATGCCTGGTCAAAGTTCAGTTGACTTCTCCTAAGGAAACCCTAATTTGACAAATCTTGACTTTTGATGATTTGAGGACTTTCCTTGGGGAATAATGATCAACCCTTGATAAAACTATGAATATCACTTCAAGATGTTGATGTTGACAAAAAATCTTGAAGTTTGACCGTATGTTGACCATAGTTGACTTTTTGATCAATATAGTTCATTTTCAAGCATCTGAGCCATTGACTGAGCAAACTTGTGATACAGGGCTTAAAACTTGACATGAGCCTTGTTGAGGACCTATGAAGAAACATGGGAGCCAATTTAGAATTTTTCAGACCAAATTTCCTTGATAAACTCCAAACCCTAGTTGTAGGCTTTTGGTCTAGGAGGTGCGTCTTGACTAGTCAACCCTTGGGTGCCTTGACCATTTAAAGAGCCTTGAAAGAATGTATTAAATAAAAATGAGAGGGAAATATTTGGGGTACAACACTTGCTTTTGAAAAAGGACTAGATAACAAGCCTTGGTTCTATGAAATCAAGAGGTACCTTGAGAAACAGGAGTATCCAGAAAATGCCTTTATAATTGACAAACAAACTCTGAGGAAGCTAGCTTCAAAGTTCTTTTTGAATAGAGACATATTGTACAAAAGAAACTACGATATGGTGTTGCTCAGGTGCGTGGAGAAACATGAAACGGATACACTTATGAGGGAAATCCACGAAGGCACTTTCGGAACTCATACAAATGGACATGCCATGACCAGAAAGATCTTGCGAGCATGTTATCATTGGATGACGATGGAAGTTGGTTGCTACCATTATACGAAGACATGTCACAAATGCCAAATGTACGCCAACAAAATGCATGTTCCACCGACTCCTTTGAATATCCTAAGTTCTCCTTGGCCATTTTCAATGTGGCGAATTGATATGATACGAATGATCGAGCCGAAAGCCTCTAACAGAAACCGATTCATACTAATTTCCATCGTCATCCAATGATAACATGAAATTCTCCCTTTCGCTCTAAATAACTATCGTATTTCCGTATGTACATCAATAGGTGAAACTCCTTTCTCTCTAGTATATGTCATGGAGGCAATACTCCCTGTTGAAGTAGATATTTCGTCGCTACGAGTTCTAGTGGAAACAAAACATGAGGAAGCATAGTGGATTCAAATGTGGCTTGATAAACTTAACCTGATTGAATAAAAACGCTTGATAACTTTGTGCCATGGTTAGTTGTACCCAAAGCGGATGAAGAAAGCATTTGAAGAAAAGGTTCATCCCCGAGTGTTCAAAGAAGGAGATTTGGTGCTCAAGAAAATTCTACTACCTCGTCTTGATTCACGTGGTAAATGGACACCTAACTACGAAGGTCCGTATATGGTAAAGACAACATTCTCGGGTGGTGGTATTATCCTCACAACAATGGATGGGAAATAACTGCCACATTCATCAAATTTAGAGGCAGTCAAAAAATACTATGTATAAGAAGCTTGCTAAGTTTGAACCCTAAACGGGCAACTTTGGCAAAAAGAAGTGTCCCGGTGGATTGAAAAACCTAAAGGGCGATCTAGGAAAAAATTAGGGACATACACAAAAAGATTTATCCCGGTGGATTGAAAACCCAGAAGGGCGATCCTCGCAAAAGTTAGAGATCTTGCTCAGAAATAAAGAACAAAAAGAATGCGATCTAAGAACCACGACTACGACTACAAAGGAGAGAGACAGATCCAAATCATTCGACTCATAAGCAAAGAAGATTGGAGCTATCAAAAGGACATTTGAGAAACAATAGTAGCAATTATCACTTTCATTTCCATTTTCAGTTTTAAAACTTTATGTAATTACCTTTTTCTAGGAATTGCATCTTTTACTTGCGCCTATTCAGAAGCATATTTATCTATAAAACATTTAATTTTTCAATCTTTCAATTGTGTTTTTCCTTTTATGGACTTATTTGCAAAATATACTATGATTATTTCTTGTGAATACTATGTTGAAATCATTTTGGAGATTTAACAAAGAATTTGAAAGCATCTTGGTTAGAAAAACCTTAAAATAAAATTCATGCCTACGCCCGCGCCTACATATACATCACCGCCTACATCCACAACTACATCCACGCATGCGTCTATGATACCAATATCAAAATCTTGCTAACCCTTGTTTATCATATTCAAATCGACTCAAAAACACCACGACAATAACATATAATGTTGGGGGAATCGGTAACAGAAAACTAATGGTTTAAAAGAAGAGAACATTAAAAAATTCAGAACAAGCATTTGGTGCATATATAAACATTTGTGGCATATACATATACTCGGTGCATATACATTTTGGGTTCCATATCAGCTTAGGGCATTATGCATAGCAGTGTTCGAACACATCTTTGGTTAAAACTATGAACTTTCTTGGGGCCCGACATTAATGGGTCATTTGGTCCACAAAATAGACAAATACCTTGGTTAAGAAGAAACACAACCATCAAGAGACTCCTAAGTCCATTCATTTATTTTTGTGATCTTTATTTATTTTATTTTTGATTTTATTCATTTAAATTCAAAATTAAATCAAATAAATATTAAAAAAATACATAAGGCATAAAAGGGCTTATCATTTGAATCTTTTAGAGGCCCAAGGTCATACAAAAAACCGTGTGAACTTATTTGTGAAACAAATCTTCATGGTTTTGTGAGATTTCAAGCTATTTTCAAACAAAATCAAAAGATAGGTTTTACATGATGTTCAAGCCCATCTTTTGACCTAATCTCTTCTCCTATATATACATTGCATCTTCAGACAAAGAGAACACGAAAAGGTGTGCAAGAAACAAGGTGTTGGAGATTGAAATTTGCAAGAAAAAAGGTGAAATCGAAATCCATCATTTCGCCATCCTCAAGGACAACCATCCATTCAAATCGATTCCTAAGGTACCATAGAGTAAGTTGGGATCATTCTTGATGATCAAAAGTGCCTGAAATGTGCATCCCATACAAGCCCGGTTTTACATTTTTCATGAAGTTCATATTTTAATTTTTGCGATGCTTTGATTGAAACTAACAATTCTAACGTGTTCCTGATATAAAATAACACAGGTCTGATCCCTTGCATGAAGCCCATGACGCCAGAATAACATATCACCATTATTGAACCGATTTTCCTTATTTTGATCGTATCTCTTTGTTCAGGACGATTTAGTCAAAACTAACACCACCGTTGGATTTATAAGGGTCGATTTAGGGGTTAGTGTCCTTCTTGATCATTAACGTTTTCTATTTTTCAAGTTACAAAGATCACCTCACCAGAGAAGATGACCAAAGCTAGGGATTGGCGCCTCTTTGGTCCACTTGTTTTTATATTATATTTATTTGTTTCTATTATATAACCGGATGAGAGCGTAGCACTGGTCAAGGCGAAGGTTTGTGAACATGAGGGCATGGGTTCGATCCCAACCTTTTGCAATTTTTTTGTTGTGATTTTCCAAATTCACGCAGGTTTCATATATTATCATTCATCCCTGTTTCCAAACACAAACTAGTGCTTGGCCTAGTGGCAAGTGATACAGCTGAGAAGCCAGGAGGCGTGGGTTCAACACCCACCCCATACAATTTCTTTTTTTCTATTTTCTCTAACCCAATTTCTTTTCGTTTCTTTTCTAACCTAATTTTTTTAATTAATCATTAAACTAACCTAACATTTTTTTACTAATAAATTAGGATTAGGGTTTTTAACTACTATTTAATTTTCTTGATATAATTAATTAATTAATTAAATTTGTTTTTTTAACATTAAAATCAATTATAATTTAGGTTTATTTAATTATTATCATTTAAATTATTTTCTACAAAACAAATCATAAAAAACATTTTTACATTCTTTTTTTTCTTCTATTTTTCTATTTTCTATTTTCTTATTTAATTTTCCTAGATCAAGTGTACAGGACGCATTCTATGTAATAGCCTAGATTTATTTTCTGCATTTTTTCTATTATATAATTGCTCACAGGATGTAATAGATTAGGTTTAAATTTCCTAATTTTACATTCTGCACTTTACTTTTCTATACATATTTAACTGCAAGTAACTAGGGTTTGTATGGAAAGACTAAAAACAACCTAGAAAACACTAATTCAAGATAAAATAACTGAAACGAACACTCTTCACACTTGCACCTTTAGGGTACCCTCTCTCGTTACCTTACGAATATTGGTCACGTCCCTCGAAGTGGGGATACTTTAGCAAGAGACCCGCGATCAAATCATCATGTCTCTATGATATAGAAGATCATAGTCCCTCGATGTCCCTCAAATTTCCTACAAAAAGATGATCTAGTCCCTCGATGACTCTACAAATAATATGATGGTAGTTCCTTTGAATTGCTAAAGTATCCTTACCTGTTGCCTTCGATTACCATACGGTGACCCTATGCATGTCCCTTGGTATTCAATAGATAGGGCTACCTACCAAGTAATGGTATGGATAGTACTATCACTAAAGGAGAAGGAGAAGAATAAGAAAGACTTTAGTGGGTAAGAAACTCTTAATTGCTTGCTCACAACTTTTTTCAAAACTTTTTTCACACTACACTTTCAAATGAAATATTTTCTAAAAAACACTTTGCTTACATTCTTTATGAATGATACGAGAATTATTATAGATTCAGGCTTACATTGGAAATTCCAAATTATTTTCAAAAAAATCACACACACAAAGGAAGTTTTAAAAAGTGAGCTAAGTAATTAAGAGTCCATGGATAACTATGGGTGAAAAGGTTGCTAACACCTTCCCTTTTCATATGTTACCCCCCCCCCCCCCCCCCCCCCCGAACTCAAAATCTATCAAAGGTATTTCCTGTTCTTTTCACCTTTCCTAAATATTGGATAAAAGAAAAGTTGATGGCGAATCTAGCTATCCGCACATTTGGATGAAACCAAAAAGTCATTTCTCCCACCGTATTACAAAATTGGCGACTCTGTTGGGGGAATAAACTACTTAAAAAAGAGGGTTACCTTAGAGTTTAGATCACTTTTACTTGCTTTAATTGTTTGAATTGTTTGCTTTAAATTTAAGGGCCTGTTTGGGTATTACTTACTTATAAGATCCTACACCCGAATCTAGCGATGCCTTAGGTAAGTAGAAATAGATCATAAAGGATGTACGGCATAGACCGATATGGTTAACATAATGGATACACTTAGTGTGACACTTTGATTTGTACTGATGTTCCTTGAGTTAGTTAAGGATAACATTAGGCTTCTACATGGTATCGTTAACACTAACTTACTTTTAGAACCTTAACTGACCCATCTTTGCCATTAGAAGGTAGTGAGATAGCTGACTTTGGTGCAGTACAAGGCTGGTTGATACTCGAAACTATGCTCATTGAGATTTGACTTTCGGGATATTTTGGTGGCAACCAATTGCCGTGCTAAAATAAATCCTGTGAGAAAGATAGGTGATATGAGATTCCTAGAACCCAATTACTATTTTAGGACAGGTTGAGCCAACTTAACTTCAATTGGGAAGTGAACTTACCTATGGACTTCATGCAAGAATTTAACCCTAAGGCTCTTGTGTGACTTGTGTGTGTTTTCTACTTATCTAACATGAACATGAGATCATAACATCATATCATCATAACATAACATTTTCACTAACCATTTCAAGGACCTAGGGATTTATCGTTGTTCTTTGTTGCAGAGTTATGGCACCCGCTCGTAGAAACACTATCCAGATCAAATTTGTAAGGGTACCTTCCCAGCTTAAGGAGTTAGTCTCAAAGTTTTCCGAAAACTCTCAATTCACCAAAAGACATGGTTATCTACTCATTTTGGTTACTTCAGGTTTTGAAAAAGACATGATGAGTGTTCTGTTCCAGTTCTTTGATCCTGAGCATCATTGTTTTACCTTTCCAGATTATCATTTGGTACCCACAATGGAAGATTTCTCTAAGCTACCCGGAGTACCTATACTTGATCAGACACGCTTCACTATTTTAGAGAAAGTTCCAAAAGTTGAACATATTGCAGCAACATTACATATAAAGCGATCCGACATCGTATCTAATTGGGAAATAATAGGTGGAGTTAAAGGTCTTCTTGCTAAATTTCTAATAGTGAAGGCTAAGTTATTTCTGGATGCTATGAGGTTTCATGATTTCGAGGAGATCTTGGCTCTGTTGATCTATGGTTTGGTACTATTCCCTAATCCAGATCAACTCATAGATGTAAATGCCATAAAAATATTTCTTACTCATAATGTTGTGCCTACTTTGCTTGGATATATTTTGCATTCTCTTCACACTTGTACTATGAGGAACCGAGGGACTCTTATGTGTTGCATACCTTTACTATCCAGGTGGTTTACTTTGCATCTTCCCTAATCAGTAATGAAGAATGAACAAGGTTTAAGGTGGTCTCAAAGGATGATGTCACTCTCTCATTCAGATATCTATTGGTGTTCCCGATCTCAGGAGGATATCACTATTATTGACCACTGAGGGGAATTCCCTAATGTGCCACTCCTTGGCCTAAGGGGAGTTAGCGATTACAATCTTTCCCTAGCTCTACATCAATTTGGTTATGCTCGAAGAGACGGTCCTTATGATATGCTCATCTAGGGTATTATATTTGATTACAAGAATGATCCTCAAGGTTACCGTCAAAGGTTTATACGTGCTTGGGGCATGGTGAATAAGATTGATAACAATTTGGGACAGAAAAACTCCATCCGTCTGGAGCCCTACCTTAGATGGGTGTGATCTTGTGCACAAGATCTTATAATGCCATATCCCGCTGTCCTACCAGTAATTGTGGAGCTTGTTGCTAAAGGAGATGTTCCATATACCGTTTTTCATCCAGATATGCCTAATGACCTTGAAGAGCTACAAAAGTCTTGGATTAAACTGAAAGAAGAAAGGGACACCTTTGAGACTCAGTTCTATCCCAGTGAGAAGAAAGTATTGGAGCAGACCAAACTCCTTCACGAAGAGTAGAGCCTTAATGCATATGTCAACATAAAGAGGAAGCGTCCATAGGAGACTTGAGTCATAATTTATTCCTTTGTAACCCTTATTTTTATTTTCATTGTAAGCCTAAAAGGCGTTTATAATATGAACTTACTAACAAGAATCTTTGTTTTTGTTTCCTTTTTATTAACAAATTTAAATCCCACTAGGTCCTTGAAAACATTCCATATGCATCTACATATCATACATATCATTACATAATAGGTTTCCAAGACATGTTTTCTTATCTTCTTGTTGTTTATTTAAACAGAAAATGGCTCTTGAACACACAGTCAAAGATCTCCAAGCTCAGAATTCCCAGTTCCAACAAATGTTCCTAAACTTAGCCAAGGGGCAAGAAGAACAGAAGGCGCTCATCGCCAAAGAGAAGAAGAAGAAGAAGAAGACGAAAAAACCAGTTGGCATCCTTAACATGGGGAGAAGGTACAGAGGCCCAGTCAAGCAAGCTCGAGATCTTTATATCCCATTGGAAGAAGATGATGAACATGATGAAGATGGTAATAGCCTTAAAACTGAAAAACAAAGAAACCATGGTTCTGAAAAGTGTTCTGATGAAGAGGAAGAAGACTATCAACATGAACAATATCCCCTTGCTGACGAGAAGTATAAGTTGTTGGAAGAGCGTCTGAAAGCTATGGAGATCTAGAAGGTGCATGGATTGAACTTTGAAGAATTGGGTTTAGTCTCAGGAGTCATCATTCCTCCTAAGTTCAAAACTCCTACCTTTTCCATGTATGACAGTGTTTCTTTCCTGAAGCTGCATTTGAGATCATATGTTCGGAAAATTCAGCCACACACTACTGACATGTAATTGTGGTTGAATTTATTTCAAGAGAGTATGTCTAGAACACAACTAGAATAGTATTATCAACTTGAAGTTACCAATATCCATACCTGGGAAGATTTGGATGCAGCTTTCTATAAACAGTATCAATACAATTTTGATTTGGCACCAACCCGCATGCAACTACAAAGTATGTCCACGGGTTCCGAGAAGAATTTAAAGAGTATGCACAGAAACAGAGATATCTTGCAGGCGGAGTTCAGCCTCCTTTGGCTGATAGGGAATTGGTTGACATGTTCATGAGCATGCTAACAGATCCTTTCTATAATCACCTACTTGGAAGTTCTTCATCCGGTTTCACTGAACTGATATTAACAGGAGAACATGTTGATAATGGAATCAGAAGCGGTAAAATTCAGGTGGCAACATCTTCTAATATTGTGAAGAAGTATTATAATGGTAAGAAAGAGTACAATGGTGTGTACATCCAAAAGGGTCGCAGTAAGAGTGACCGCAACCAATCTGTGGTGGCAATTCTGATCTCTAATCTTGCACCAGTGCAACAACAACAATAACATAATCAGCGTAGCCAGGTCGCACCCAAGAGACAATTCATAAAAATCAACATGCCGTTGTCTCAAGCATTGAAACACATGTTAAAGGTAGAACTGATTACATTGAAGGATCCTCCTCAGAATCCCAATACTTCTTCTCCCAATTATAATCCTAATGCAAGGTGTGCATATCACTCCAACAGTCTTGAACATGATACTAACAACAGTTGGGCTCTGAAGAATAAGATCCAAGACATGATTGACACTAAGGATATTAAATTTGATCCTCTTGAGACTCCTAATGTGATTACCTCTCCTATGCCTAATCACGACAAGGGAATTAATGCTATTGATGATGTTTCTTATGTTTCTGCTATAAATTACTTGACTACTCCTCTAATGTTTATTAAGAAGAAGCTACTGCAAGCCGGTTTATTTTCGGGTTGCATTGAAAGGTGCTACTATTGTGCGTCCCAATCCAATGGTTGTGCACTGCTGAAAGAAGGTGTTCAGCATTTGATGGATGACCGTGTAATTCTATTTGAGAAGACTCCTTCTGTGGAAAGTGTGTCTCAAGGCTTAAAGCTTGAAGATGTATCTTCAATTTCTAGTACTCTTGTAATGATCACTTCTAAGGGTCCTGTTAAGATTACTACTGAACCTAGGGTTGATCCTATGATCATTACCACGCCTGGACCAATTCCATATTCTTCTAACAATGTTATCCCTTAGAACTATGGAGCTGATGTCTACTACCATGGAGTCAAGCAAGAACCATTGACTATCGAAGATAAAAATATTGAAATTACTGATGCCAATGTTGGAAATATTGTGGGACTAGTAAAGTTACCAGAAGTGGAAGGGTTTTCTCCCCAAAGATCTCTCCAAGAGTCGTTACTACACCAATTCATATCACAACCACTAAATCAACTATTGAAATTCGAGGCAAAGAACAGATGAATGAGCCTGCCCAAACTGAGTCACCGAAAGAGGTTACTGCTTAAGATACCTCCAAGTAAGAGATGAAGGAAGTACTAAAAATTATTTGAAAGAGTAACTACAATATTGTTGAACAGTTGGGGAAGACTCCCTTAAAAATATCTATGTTATCTCTGTTGTTGTGCTCTGAAGCTCATGCTCATGCTTTGGTAAAGTTTATGAAATTTGCTCATGTAATGCAAGAAATCTCTGCTGATCAGTTCGAAAATTGTGTTGCTAGCCTAACAACTGATAATGGGATAGGCTTCTTTGACGCTGACTTAACTCTCGCAGGAAGGAACCATAATAAGGCCCTGCATGTCTCTATTGAGTGTAGGGGCACTACCTTATCCCATGTATTGGTGGACACAGGTTCCTCATTGAATGTATTGCCAAAAGCTTCTTTAGACAAACTTGACTGAAGGGATTGTGCTAAAACCCAATGACATTGAACTAAGAGCTTTTGATGGTTCAAATAGAATGGTGCATGGAGAGTTTGATCTTCCAATCAAAATGGGTTCCTAGGTATTTGACTCTACTTTCTATGTGATGGACATTCATCTAACCTATTTCTGTTTTCTTGGACGCCCTTGGATTCATGGGGCAGGAGCTGTTACTTCTACTTTACACCAAAAGTTAAAGTATCTGTAAAAGGAAAAATCATTACAGTTTGCAGCGAAGAAGGATATATGGTAAGCCATTTGAATTCCTTCAAGTATGTTGAGATGGATGATGAATTTTTCGAGACTCCTTGCTAGACCTTTGAATTTATTCCTCAGATAACCCAAGCTGACAAACCTACTCCTATCATTCCTAAGGTTACCAGGATTCCACCAAGAATGGCTTCTCTGAAGACGCTAAGGCTATGGTAGAAGAAGGCGGTGACACAATTTGGGGTCAGCTTCCCAACATCCCTTACAAGTCTGATAAATTTCGTGAATGTTTCACCTCAGAGGCTCAGAAGGGCTATCCTTCGTGCTCGTGCTAATTCTAGGAGACCGCCATTCCGCATCAACAACAATGGAGTTCCCAAAAATCAAGTCAACATTGTGGAAGACGCTGATAACGACTATTGGTAAGTGCAAATTATAATTATTTTTGTATATACTTTTGTTGCACTTATCGACTTTTTGATGTTAATATTGTTGAATAAACCCGACTTTTATGTAAATACGTTTAGTTTTTGTTTATTTGTGTTTTTGTATGCATAGTGTACCGTTTCATGTTTTTCCATTTATTTTGTAAGTACTTATTGCATTTTTGGAGCATTGAGGAATAAAGTGTCGAAGGCACGGCTCCGGATGCGCATTTTCGGAATAAAAGACCAGTTTTGGGACATTCTGTCCAAGAGAGCCCGCTTAGCACGCAGAGGCCACTAAGTGCGAGTGGTGCTCAACGCATTTTGTAGTGCGCTTCTTGCATTTTAATATTTTGGTAGAACTAAAGTTTTGAAGTCTGCTTAGTGTGATAGCACGCTTAGCGCAGTTTAGGTCGGTTTGATATGTAAAATAAGCGCAGCTCGCTTAGTGCACTGAGGCTGCTTAGCGCGGTCTGATGAAAATAATTTTATAAAAACAAATTTTGTTCATTTTTAGGTTATGGTTTTGGGGAAGTTTTTGCTGTCAACTCCATAAACATGTAATTTTGTTAGGATTAACTTATATAACAACTATGGAGCTAGCATACGGATGATCCGGGGTGGATTGCTCTTCGATCGGTGCTGACAAACTGGTAGATTTGCAGTTCATTTCTCTTCCTCTCTGTGTAATATCTATTGGTTGGGTTTGTATGTATATTTTATTTGAACTGGTGTATATTTGTCTCCCTTGGCGTTATATTTAATTTGCTTTACGAATTTTTGTCGATTGTTGTCTTGGATTTTTTCTCTATGCTTAAGGATTTGAATTGCTATAGACATATACTGCTTAGATTATTATCTAGGATGATTAACTATTAGTTTCTGAACTCTAGAGATATATTTAGAGCTGACATCTACTTGGGTATCAAAGCTTAATGCATCTGTGTTGTTTGTGTCACTCTGAGAGATCTTCGATGCAAGCGAGCACATTTGTCTATTGTGTTGTTGAGGAGGTAGAGAGATCATTTCCTTGACGATATATCAGTTCTCTCAATTTGGGTTAGAAATGACTTAGGTTATGAGTGATACGTAGTAACATTAATGAATATTGTTAGGTTGAGTGTAACAGGTCGATATGTTTAAGTTTGTGAGAAGTAGTATATATGCATGCTTGATAAGTTATTCTTTTTTCCTTTTTATACATTTATTTTTTTATAACATTTTCTTTACAAACCCATTTACCCCCCAAACTCATTAACGATAGATTTGTCGAACGTTATTTCAATAACCAATCTTTGTGGACACGATACGATATAACCTATATCATCCGGTAAATTAATAACTTATTTTTTGCTTGCCACTATACCACTACAACAAAATGGTGCCGTTTCTGGGGATTGGTTTTATTGGTTTCGCATTGCGATAATTATTTTGTTTTTGAGTTTTGTAATTAATGTATATGTTGTACAGAAATTGTACATTAACTTGTATATGATATTTGTGCATATATGTGTTTTAATGTATTGTTGTGAATTTTCTCGTTTTCGTAACATTTGTTGTGTGATTGTTAGGAAAATTTCTTTAGGTTTGTGAGGTGTGACAATACCATGGCATGGCAATAGGAGGTTACTAGCTCGCACAATAAAGGAGTCGAGATTATGACATAAAACAAGCATGTTTTGTTTGTTTCGTTATGTCAATTTGTGTTTTCCACAAGCTTGTCGTGTGTAGCTTGAGGAAGTTTGTATGTTGTAAATATTTTATGCATTGAGGTTGTATAGGTGATTGTGGAGCTTTCATAGCAACTGCACCAATTTCTATCCTGTTTTTCTACAACTGGTGTAGCGCGCTTAGTGCGCTCAGTGCCGCTTAACACACTCTGCTGTGTAGAGCCAGTGAATTCTTTTTAATTTTTTCCCCTGGCTTTCCTTTTTCTCACTTCACCTAAGCTTTAAATAGTAAATATTATTAGTATAATTAATTATTTTGTTGTTGTTTGGACTCAAATTTTGGTTAGATAACTTGAGGTCGCTTTTGGTGATTTTCCAAGTTTGAGTGTTTCAACTTGTGAATGCGTGCTAATGATTCTGTTAAAGTTTTGTACACGTTCGAGGTATGTGTTTATCTCTTTCTACACTTTATCATATTCATGATACTTAGACTTTTTATAATTTTTATTCCACTCATTCTTTTGTATACTTATTCATTTGTGAATCACTTTAGTTCCCACCCTTTTTGTGAGGTGGCTTTCCATTGTTCACATATGCTGGAAACCACAATTCTTGTTTTAACTGGATTTTATTATGTTTAATCTTTTGTTTATCTTGGTTGTATGAAAGCATGAAAATGATCAAGGCATTTTTGTTCCATTTTGAGCAACACTATCTAGCAAAATATTCAATTCACCTTGGGAGCATGTGATCATTAGTAACCCCCTATGAGCTTTTTGTCGATATCCATGTTATATTTGCTAAATTCTTGTCTATGAGTGTTTAGTTTCCCTTTTTGCATGGATGTTGATTCGTTGTTTTATTGAATCTTCAAACATTGCTTTGGTTTGAATTTTTACCTTGCCTTAGAAAGTAGAGAGTATTCACTTTAATGTATGGTTGAATTCAAGTTGGGGAGAAAAATGATTGTGTATTTATTAGTTAATTGCTATGAGGTTGAAAAGAAAAAGAAAAGAAAAGAAAAAAATGTGAAAAAAGAAGAGATTTAAAATAAAAGAAAAAAATTTGAAAAAAGTTTTTAAAAAGAAAACAAAAAGAGTATGGAATAATGTTGTGTTAATAAGTGATGTGTGTTGGTTTGAACTCGTTGAAAAGAAGATGTTTGATTGAAATTCTATTGTTTGAAACTTTGTGTAAGTAATTACTCCCTTAGGTTTAGGCAAGTTTTTGTTTCAATTAGCTTTAGGACTTATCACTTGTTTGTTTACCCAACCACATTACAACCTTGAAAGCCCTTGATATTCTTGCTTTTATATTTTCAATGTAAATTTTTGGATTAATGCATAATGTAGTCTATTGTTTGCAAGATTGTTGGATGAGTGAAAATACCCCATTTTTGTGTGTCTTTCATCTACCAATGATTGATTTTTCTAGGTGTGATTCATTTTCAAACTAGTTTTGTTTTAGAATGTTTGACATGATTTTTGTATTTAGCATCCGTTTCATGTTTTTGTTATAGTCGTAGTTTAGTGGCAAGTGTTTATTTCGTGTGTACTATTTTTCATTCGAACCATTGCATTTGTTTTCCATTTTCAAAACTTGTTGATTCATGATTCTTTGGTTTATCACTTTTGGTTCTTTGAGTTGTTTGGCCTTATTTGAGGACAAAAAAGTTTAAGTTGGGGAGAGTTTGATAAGTGCAAATTATAGTTATTTTTGTATATACTTTTTGTTACCCTTATCGACTCTTGGTTGTTAATATTGTTGAACAAACCCCACTTTTGTGTAAATACGTCTAGTTTGTATTTATTTGTGTTTTTTACACATAGTGTATTGTTTGACATTTTTCAATTTGTTTTGTAGGTAGTTATTATATTTTGGAGCATTGAGGAATAAAGTGTTGAAGGCACGACTCCAGATGCGTGTTTTCGGAATAAAAGACCAGTTTTGGGACATTTTGTCCAGGAGAGCCCGCTTAGCACGCATAGGCCACTAAGTTTGAGTGGAACTCAACGCACTTTGTAGCGCGCTACTTGCATTTTACTGTTTTGTCAGAACCAAAATTTTGAAGCCTGGTTAGCGCAAATAGCGAGCTTAACGCAGTTTAGGTCGATTTGATGTGTAAAATAAGCACAGCCCGCTTAGCACGCTGAGGCCGCAATTTAGGTTATGGTTTTGGGAATGTTTTTACTCCCAACTCCATCAACATGTAATTTTGTTAGGATTAGCTTAGATAAAAACTATGGAGTATGCATACAGATGATTCAGGGTGGATTGCTCTTTGATTGGTGCTGAAAACCGGTAGATTTGCGGTTCATTTCTCTTCCTGTTTGTGTAATCTCTATTGGTTGGGTTTGTATGTATATTTTCTTTGAAATGGTGTATATTTATCGCTCTTGGAATTATATTTAATTTTCTTTATGAATCATTGTGGATTATTGTCCTGGATTTTTGCTTTGTTCTTAGGGACTTGAGTTGCTATAGACGTATACTGCTTAGATTCTTATCTAGGATGATTATGTGATACTTTTTGAACTCTAGAGATAGATTTAGAGTTGATATCTACTTAGTTATCATAGCTTAATGGCTCTGTGTTGTTTGTGTCGCTCTTAGAGATCGTCGATGCAAGCAAACACAATTGTCTATTATGTTTTTAAGGAGGTAGAGAGATCATTTTCTTGATGATATAGTAGTTCTCTCAATTTGGGTTAGAAATGACTTAGGTTGTGAGTGATACGTAGTGGCATTGATGAATATTATTAGGTTGAGTGAAACAGGTCGATAGGTTTAAGTCTGTGAGAAGTAGTATATATGCATGCTTGATAAGTTATTCCTTTTTCCATTTTATACATTCATTTTTGTTGATAACAGTTTCTTTAAAAACCCATTTACCCCCCCCCCCCCCCCCCCCTCCCCTAAACTCATTAACAATGGATTTGTCGAATGACATTTCAATAACCAATCTCTGTGGACACGATATGATATAACCTATATCACCCGGTAAATTAATAACATACTTTTTGCTTGCCACTTTACGGCCGCACACCTGTGACATAGACAATTGGATTTTCCCTACTACCGGAAATAGGCTCAACAATTGGAAGGCTGAAGACTTTATACCAATCTCCTTTAGTCAGGAGTAAATGCTATTTTTTGTTTTCTTGCTTTCAAATTTTTGGTTATGTAATTTAAACAATAACATTAAACCTTGTGCCTTACCCGAGGCACAATGGTCCATTTGTTAGGGTTGTCATTTTTCACCCGCATATTTTCATTTAATAAATCATTGGACGTTTGCATTAAAATTTTGCGCTCTTTGTCTTTCTTTTACTTTATTGCTTTCAAAATAGTTGTGTTCTTACACACACCCACACAACAAATTGTAGATCCATATCCACCCTAGATCCCATTGATAAAAATTCGGCTATTTCCAATTATGACTTTGAAATTTCGATCTACTAAGTCGAGGATGAAGGTGAGGAAGATTTTGAATTACCTAGAGAGCTTGCTAGGATGCTAATGCAGGAAGAAAGAGCCATACAACTGCATGAAGAGCTAGTCGAGGTTATGAACTTGGGTATTGAAGAGTACAAGAAAGAAGTCAAGATAGGTGCCAACCTAGAAGACAGTGTCAAAAAGAGATTAATCCAGATGTTGCATGACTATGTTGAGATCTTTGCTTGGTCGTACGAAGACATGCTAGGGCTGGATACTGACATTGTGGTTCACCGTCTACTGATGAAGGAAGGTTGTCCTCCTATAAAACAAAAGGTTTCTCTTATGCATCCCGATACATCTGAAAAGATCAAAGTTGAGTTTATGAAGCAGTTCAATGCAGGTTTCTTAGCTGTTACGTCCTATCCTCAGGGGGTTGCAAATATGGTTCCAGTACCTAAGAAGGATGGCAAGGTGCGTATGTGTATAGACTACAAGGATTTGAATAAGGCAATCCCCAAAGATGATTTTCTGCTTCCGCATATTGATGTTCTGGTTGATAACACCACTAAGCATAAAGTATTTTTATTCATGGATGGTTTCTCTGGTTATAATCAAATCAAAATGGCACCTGAAGACATGGAGCGGACTTCCTTTGTCACACAATGGGGCACTTTCTATTACAAAGTTATGCCTTTTGGTTTGAAGGTCACTGGCGCAACATCTCAACATGCTATGGTGGCTTTGTTCCATGATATAATCCATCATGAGATAGAGGTTTACGTTGATGACATGATAGCCAGATCTTAGACTGAAGAAGAACATCTCGACTACCTGCACAAGATGTTTGAGAGGTTGAAGAAATACTAGTTGAGGTTGAATCCAAACAAGTGCACCTTTGGGGTAAGAACCGGTAAACTCCTAGGTTTTTTTGTTAGTGGTAAATGTATTGAAGTTGATCCTGCCAAGGTTAAAGCCATTTAAGAAATTCCAGATCCTCGTACTGAGAAGGAAGTCAGAGGTTTATTTAGACGATTGAACTACATTTACATATTTATTTCCCATTTGACCGCTACTTGTGAGCCAATCTTCAAGTTACCGAAAAAATATCAAGTTGTGAAGTGGAATGATGACTTCCAGATAGATTTTGACAAAATCAATGAGTAACTCAAAGAATAACCGATTCTAATGCCATTGGTTAAAGGAAAACCTCTGATCATGTACCTGATAATATTAGAGAACTCAATGGGGTGTGTATTGGGGCATCATGACAAGTCTGGTCAAAAAGAGCATGCAATATACTACCTTAGCAAAAAGTTTACCGACTGTGAAACAAGACACTCACTGCTCGAGAAAACTTGACGCGCTTTGGCATGGGCTGCTCACCGACTAAGACAATATATGTTGACTCATACTACTTTGTTGATCTCTAAGATGAATCCAATAAAATACATATTCGAGAAACCTGCTCTCTCTGGAAGAATAGCAATATGGAAAATGGTCTTGACATGATATGACATTCAGTATACAAATCAGAAGGCAGTCAAAGGAAGTGTAATGGCAGATCATTTGGCTCATCAAGCTGTAGATGACTATCAGTCTATGAACTTTGAGTTCCCAGATGATAATATTATGCTAGTTACTGATTATGAAGAACTTGGAACATATGAAGGACCTAAACTGGGATCCCGATGGATGATGGTTTTTTATGGAACTTCCAACGCGCTTGGTAATGGAATCGGTGATGTGATTATCTCTCTCATGGGTTACCATATGCCCTTCACCGCCAGGTTATGTTTTGACTGACCAAAAACATGGTTGAGTATGAAGCATGCATCATGGGTATCGAAGCTGCCATTGACATGTAAATCAAGTTCTTGGATGTATATGGGGACTCAGCCCTAGTGATCAGTCTAATTAAGGGAGAATGGGATACGAAGCATCCAAATCTCATTCCTTATCGAGAGCATGTGTTGACATTAATTTCGTACTTCGAGGAAATCACTTTTGAAAATATTCCACGAGAAGAGAATCAATTGGCAGACGCATTAGATACCATGTCATCTATGTTCAAAGTCAGATGGGATAATGAAGCTCCTCGAATTACTATTGAGAGACTAGACGAACCAGCACATTGCTACGAAGTTGATACTGATGGAGTAGAGGAAAAGCCTTGGTACCACGAAGTCAAAAGATAGCTCAAAACTCGAGAATATCAAGAAGGAGAATATATCAATGACAAAACATTTCTAAGGAGGTTCTCTGCCAAGTTCTTTCTGAGTAACATAATCTTGTACAAGCGCAACCACGATTCAACTTTGCTTCATTGTGTAGACAAGAAATAATATGAGAAAATTAGGGAAGATATGCACGAAGGAGTCTTTGGCACTCACTCATGTGGGCATACAATGACTAAGAAGACTCTGAGAGCGGGTTATTATTGGTCTACTATGGAAACTGATTGCCATCATCATTCCAGAACATGCCACAAATGCCAGATTTATGTTAACAAAGTACACGTGCCTATGGTTCCTTTGAATGTCTTGACTTCTCCTTGGCCATTTTCAATATGGGACATTGATATGATTAGAGAGATTAAGCCTACTGCTTCCAATGGGCATCGTTTCATCCTGGTCGCTATTGATTACTTCATAAAGTGGGTTGAAGTAGCCTCGTTTGCTTCTGTAACCAAGAATGTTATGGCTCGGTTCATCAAGCATAATCTCATATGTAGATACGACATTCCTGAAAGGATCATCACAGATAATGGTACCAATCTTAATAATACTATGATCACGGAACTCTGCACGCAGTTCAAGATTAAACACTAAAACTCTTTTCCATACCGATGCAGTGGTGGCAGCCAACAAGAATATTAAGAAGATTAAGAAGATGATAGTGACATAGAAATATTGTCACAAGATGTTGCCATTTGCTCTTCATGGTTATCCCACTTCAATACATACATCAACTGGAGCAACCCCATTCTCTCCAGTCTACAGTATGGGGAGGTTGTCTTACCTGTTGCAGTCCAGACTCCTTCCCTAAGGATTATGAAAGACACAAGTTTATATGAAGACAAATGGACTAAGACTCGACTGGACCAAATAAATTTGATCGATGAAAAAAGGCTTACGATTGTTTATCATGGTCAGGTGTATCAGAAACACATGATCAAAGCCTTTAACAGGAAAGTCAAACATCAGGTATACCAGGCTGGTGATTTAGTAATAAAGCGCATTATCCTACCATAAGGTGATCCCAGGGGAAAATGGACTCCCACATACGAAGGGCCCTTTTTGATCAAAAAGATATTTTCTGGTGGTTCTATGATACTTACTACCATGGATGGTGAAGATTTTCGACACCCTGTGAACACGGACATAGTAAAAAAATACTACGCATAAAAAAGACCCGATAGGTTGATGAGCCTAGGCAAAAGTAAGGGCTTCCCGGTGAACCAAAAGGGTTCGGGAAAAAATTAGGGATATATATATATATATATATATATATATATATATATATATATATATATATATATATATATATAATATATATATATATATATATATATATATATATATATATATATATATATATATATATATATATATATATATATATATATATATATATATATATATATATATATATATATATGAAAATTGTACATCTGGAAGTCGAAAACCTGAAAAGGTGGCTTGGGAAAAAAGGATATCCCAATGGACTGAAAACTCGAAAGAGAGGTCTAGGAAAAAGTTAGGGATTAAAACGTACGACTATGTCCCATTGGATCACCCATCTAATTACAACCAACTTCATTACTAGCATCAAGTTCAAATGGTACAAAATAATTCAATCATCTTCTTCCAACAGCAAGTGATGGGATGCTTGAAGACATAAGGGCAATAACAAAGTTGAAACTTGATGGGATTGTTTCCACATAGTTGTTTTTCTTTGCACCCTTTCTTCATTCTTACGATGATTTCCTCTTACTAGGATTTATGTCTCTTTGTATAAAATTTCCTGCTTATAGGAAAACTTTCAGAATCAATGCAAGTCCTTTTAAAAATTCAAAATTGTTTTACTTTCCCTGTTTTATTTGCAAAAACGTCCAATGATTACTTTGAATGAACATATGCATTTGAATATGATTACTGTTAACAAAATATATGCATAAAAAATATAGGATTAGCATTTGCTAAAGACTCTAGGAATTGGGATAATGTTCAAGTCATCCATAAATCTCCACAGAATAATCTCAACGGAACTATCTCTACATAACTATCTTTACAAGCTCATCCCCAACAGAGATATATTACCGAGAAAATATAATATGCCATCAGACAGAAACGGGGGCATCTTCTAGCGGCTCACCTTTATATACCTGATGGATAACTCGACATTATAATCTTTCCTAATAGGCCTCATAACGAATAAGGAAGTTTGATCATTTCCCCAGCATGTGGTGGAAACTTCCTCAATGCAGCCTATGAAATCCTGATCCCCATTAGAGATTATCTCCTCAATGCAGTTTATTGGAACTCTCTTATCCAGCAGGGTTTATTTACCCAATGGAGTTTCTTTCTCCGGTATTGTAATTCCCCGACAGGATTCTCTTTCCCGACCAAATGTCATTCAAATTTTGTCTCCCTAGAAGAGTTGACATCCATATCTGAAACTTGGTCATATAGCACATCAGAGGATCATCCATCTCTTTTATCCCCAATCAGTGTACATAAGAATCAAATACTTCCAAAAAACGATGAACGACCAATTTTCCTAGAATTCTTCTATCCCCAAGAAGAAGTCGAACATCCCCAGCGGATTATCCTCAAACAGAAAGCGGGAATCCCTAGCAAAGACGTTCTAAACAAAATTGAGAAACTATTGTCTTCATCAACAGTCAGGGATTTATTTCCCCAACCAAAGATGTTATGAGAAGCTACCTATTTGTTCCAGTGATATATTTCACCCATACATCATTTAGAGAATATCATAGCATATGCATACGAAACACATATAGTATTCTCATTTTTTATTGAGAGCATCATTACGTAATGCATTACATACATCATGACATTGCATTAAACTAACTTCTTTTTTTAGGTTAGTCCACAAACAGATAAATATTGTCAATAGTTTATCATCCTTCAGATACAACCAGTCAATGATTCATTCTGATACTCCTTTGGATACAGTCAGGAGTAGACTCATTCTAGTACATCGTCCAAATACATTTCAGATACAGTCAAGATATGGATTCATTCTAATACTCATTTTGATCCTCTTTTAGATACACTCAGGCGTAGACTCATTCTAATACAGATCTCATATACAATTGGGGGAAGACTCATTCTGATCCTCTTATAGATACAATCACGACATAGACTCATTCTAGAAAATCATTCAGATACAATCAAGACATAATATTCATTCTGACACTCCCCAACACATCTGCTAGATATACTTATACACAGACTTATTCTAGTATACTGCTCAGATACCGTCGACCATAGACTCATTCTGATACTCCTATTAACAGTTACTTTGGATGGCATCTATAAGCCCATCTCTGACGATACTCCGTCATCTCTCTGAATGGCATCTTTAAGCCCATTCAAGCAATAAAATCAACAAACAATGTTACTCCATAGACATGTGAGTGCAAATTTCTGGGCACTTAAGTGTTCATTCATCTTCCACCTTCAGATCAAGAATGGCGAGCATGCCAAACTAACTCTTCAGGTTTAAGAAGATTGAACAGGGGAAACTGTTGAACCCCAAAATTTTCCCTCCCATTATTCAATACAAATTGATTCAAGATACCTCCTCATGCTCCAAGGGTTCTCAATTACTCAAGACTACTCAAGGATTGATCAGACAAACCCTTCTCCTAAGCAGTTGACCTACAACTAGGGTTTTGCTTTTCTCAAGGAAAATTGGAACTCTAATGCCTAAAGAGGATTTCATGGTTTCTCATATGTCTTAAAGAATCCTCGTGCCAAATTCCAAGCCTTGCAGCAAAAGTTTGCTCTGTCAATTAGTCAAATGATTGAAAATCAACTATATTGAGCAAAAAGTAAACTTTGACCACTTTACAGTCAAACTTTAAGATTTTTGGTCAACATAAAAATTTTCAAGTCACATTCATTATTTGATCAAGGGTTGATCATGATTCATCAAGAAAACTCAAGATTCATCAAAAGTCAAAAGTTACTAAATTAGGGTTTTCTTAAGGAGAAGTCAACTAAACTTTGACCAAACATAACTTTCACATACTTCATCAGAAATTTCTCAACCAAAGCTCATTTTGACGGAAATTCAATTCTCTACAACTTTGTCACTCTATGCTCAAGGTGAAAAGTGCTTCATTTGAAAGATATGGGCCAAAACATTATAGGTCATTTTAAAAGTCAACAAAAAGATACTTTTTGTCAACATGAAGATAAATTCTTCAACTGAAAAAATGTCAAACATGAAGATTCTAGGGGACATCTTGAGGTTTTCAAAAAGTCCAAGAATACCTTCATATGATAAAAATTGATTGAGATATGATTTGTGCAAATTGGGAAATTTTGAGAAAATGCATTAAGTTCAATTTGAGTAAATTTGAATTTTTAGGCTAATTGGCCCATCTTCTGAGGTCCAAACGTGTTCCTTACCTCATAATAGACTCCTAAGTCCATTAATTTATTTTTGTGATCTTTATTTCTTTTCTTTTTGATTTTATTTATTTTAATTTTAAATTAAATCAAATGAATATTAAACAAATTCATAAGGCATAAAAAGGATTATCTTTTGAATCTTTTGGAGGCACAAGGTCATACAAAAAACAAAGTGAACTTATTTGTGAAACAAATCTTCATGGTTTTGTGAGATTTCAAGCTATTTTCAAACAAAATCAAAAGATAAGTTTTAGATGATGTCCAAGCCCATCTTTTGACCTAATCTCTTTTCCTATGTATACATTTCATCTTCAGACAAAGAAAACGCGAAAAAGTTGTGCAAGAAACAAGGTGTTGGAGATTGAAATTTGCAAGAAAGAGGGTGAAATCAAAATTCATCATTTAGCCATCCTCAAAGCCAACCACCCATTCAAATCGATTCCTAAGGTACCATAGAGTAAGTTGGGATCATTCTTGATGATCAAAAGTGCCTGAAACGTGTATCCCATACATGGCCGATTTTGCATTTTTCATGAAATTCATATTTTAATTTTGTGATGCTTTGATTAAAACTAGCAATTCTAATGTGTTCTTGAGATGAAATAACACATGTCTGATCCCTTGCATGAATCCCATGACGCCATAATAACTTATCACCATTATTGAATCGATTTTCCTTATTTTGATTGTATATCTTTGTGCAGGACGATTTAGCCTAAACTAACACCACCATTGGATTCACAAGGGTCGATTTAGGGGGGCAGGGTCCTTCTTGATCATTAACGTTTTCTATTTTACAGGTTACAAAGATCACCTTGCCGGAGAAGACGACCGGAGCTAGGGCCCCGGTGCCTCTCTGGTCCACCTATTTTTATATTATATTTATTTGTTTCTATTATATAATCATATGAGAGCATAGTACCGTTGGTTAAGGAAAAGGTTTGTAAACATGAGGGCGTGTGTTTGATCCCTTCCTTTTGTAATATTTTTTTGTGATTTTCCAAATTAATGCAGGTTTCATATATTATCATCCAGCCCTGTTTCCAAACACAAATGATCACTTGGCCTAATGGCAAGCGATGCAGCTGAGAAGCCAGGAGGGCATGGGTTCAACACCCATCTATGCAATTTATTTTTTTCTATTTTCTCTAACATAATTTCTTTTCTTTTCTTTTCTAACCTATTTTTTTAATTAATCATTAAACAAACCTAACCATTTTTTACTAATAAATTAGGATTAGGGTTTTTTAACTACTATTTAATTTTCTTGATATAATTAATTAATTAATTCAATTGGTTTATTTAACATTAAAATCAATTATAGTTTAGGTTTATTTAATTTTTATCCTTTAAATTATTTTCTACACAAAAAATCATAAAAACATTTTTACATTATTTTTTTCTTCTATTTTTCTATTTTCTATTTTCTTATTTAATTTTCCTAGATCAAGTGTATAGGACGCATTCTATGTAATAGAGTATATTTATTTTCCGCATTTTTTCTATTATGTAACTTCTCATAGGATGTAATAGCTTAGGTTTAAATTTCCATATTTTACATTTCACACTTTACTTTTCTGTACATATTTAACTGCTAGTAACTAGGGTTTGTATGACAAGACTAAAAATAACCTAGAAAACCCTAATTCAAGATAAAATAAATGAAACAAACACTCTTCCACTTGTACCTTTAGGGTATCCTCTCTTGTTGCCTTACGAATATTGGTCACGTCCATCGAAAGTGGGGATACTTTAGCAAGAGACCCACGATCAAATCATCACAACCCTATGATACAAAAGATCATAGTCCCTCGATGTCTCTATAATTTCCTAAGAAAATATGATCTAGTCCCTCAATGAACATACAAATAATATGATGATAGTCCCTTCAAATTGCTAAAGTATCCTTACCTGTTACCTTCGATGACCATACGATGTCCCTACGCCTGTCCCTTCACATCCAATATATAGGGCTACCTACCAACTAATGGTATGGATAGTACTATCTCTAAAGGAGAAGGAGAAGAATAAGAAATACTTTAGTGGGTAAGAAACTCTTAATTGCTTGCTCGCAACATTTCTCAAAAGTTTTTTTCACACTACACTTTCAAACGAAATATTTTCTAAAAAACACTTTATATACATTCTTGAGGACTGATACAAGAATTATTACAAAGTCAGCCTTATATTGGCAATTCCAAAATGTTTTCAAGCAAATCACACACACAAGGAAACTTATAAAAAGTGATTTAAGTAATTAAGAGTCCGTAGATAGCTCTTGTACCCCAAAATTTGCCCTCTTATTTTCTTCAAAACAATGTCATGAGGTCCCCATTTACTCAAAACTACTCAAGAGTTGACTGGTCAAAACCTCCTCCTAAGCAATGAGTCCACAACTAGGGTTTGGTGTTTATCAAGGATGCTTAGGTTTCAAGGTTCTCAAGAGTTTTCCATGGTTCTTCATATGTCTGTTAGAACAAAGTTCGGTTCTAATCATATCTTAGAGTTTTGATGATAACAATGAAATAAATTTTGTTATATTTATGTTATACTCTGACTTGTATGCTCGCTAAGTTCAGATGATGTTCTGACTCACGCATCTTAGAAAGAAACAGGATTCTACGCTAGTACAAAGCAAACTCAGAATGAAGAGAAAATTCTCAGCAACGTCTGATAGATGCACGCTGAATACAACATTTGATAAATATAAGTTTAAAGTAAACTCTGATGAACAAATACTGAAGAATACTTTGATGAACACATATTGAAGAATACTCTGATAGAAGAAAAGATAAAGTAAACTCTGAAATGAAAATGCTGCAAGAAAACACTTCAACTTCCAGAGACAAGCTCTGACAGTAACGTTGGTTATTAAATGCTAAGACGGCTAACGCACTAAAGTGTAATACGCACACTAGAATTAGAAACATAAAGACCAAATCTACTCGCTACACGCAACACGCTTCATTAAATGCATGCACTATCATCAAAGCATTAACGGTCAATTGGAATCTATATATAGAAGAACTTTTGTATCAAAGAAAGGTTACTGACTTACGTGAAATATACTTACACTCACTGTTTCCATACTTGTAATCTAATATTGTATAGTGGGTAGATCTTAAGTATTGGGAAACAATCTTAATGAAAAATCACAGTTGTGATAAAGCTTTTTAGAAGCAAATCTGTTTCACTACTATTAAGAGAAAATTTTGTAAGTGTTCCTTGAGAGACTAGTTGGGTGAGATTTCTCAAGAGGGATAGGACTAGTTGAGTCTTAGAGGTTTTTATTCACTTGAAGTTATCTTGTGCATTGTATTTTTAGTCACACTAATTTGGTTGTGCGCTTTTAATCAGTTTGATTATAGTGGATTAAGTCCTCGTTGAGAGAGGCGGAATCACCTTGGCGAGTGGACTGGAGTAGTTTGAGTTTCAAACAAACCAGGATAAAATTACAAGTGTCCTTCCATTAGTATTGCACTAGAAAAGAAGAAAAACTTATTCAACCCCCCCCCCCCACCCCCCTTCTAAGTGTTTTCTCAACCTTTAATTGGTATCAAAACTCTAGTTCTGGGTGCAAACACCTAACAGTGTCAGAAAAAAGATCCAGAAGGAAAACACTATGGCATTTGAACAAAACAACAACAACTGCACTAGACCTCCTGTGTTTGATGGAGAAGAATTTGAATTCTGGAAGGATAGACTAGAAAGTTTCTTTCTAGGTCATGATGATGATCTATGGGATTTGGTCTTTGACGGGTACACTCATCCAGAAGATAAAGACGAAAACAAAATTGACAGAAGGAACATGGATAAATAACAAAAGTTAGATTTCAAGAATCACCACAGAGCCAAAAACATCTTTCTGAACACTATCTCGAAAAATGAATATGAGAAAGTCACCAACAGATATACAGCACATGACATGTTTGAATCCCTCAAGATGACTCATGAAGGAAATGTTCAAGTAAAGGAGACAAAAGCTCTGGCTCTCGTTCAGAAGTATGAAGCATTCAAAATGGAAGAAAATGAGTCTATGGAAGTTATGTTCTCGAGATTCCAAACTCTGATTGCTGGCCTAAGAGTTTTGAACAAAGGATACACCAAGGAAGACTATGTTAAGAAAATCATCAGAAGTTTACCCAGTAGATGGGCACCTATGGTCACTGCATTCAAAGTATCAAAAGATCTGAATGACGTTTCCCTTGAAGAACTTATCAGTGCTTTAAGGAGTCACGAGATAGAACTTGATGAACATGAGCCTCAGAAGAAAGGTAAGTATGTAGCTCTTAAATCCATTAAAAAGTTTGAAACTAACGCTTTTCAGGCAGAAGAAGGAAACTTTGAAGATTCTGCATCAGAAGAAGACGCGTCATCTCTTCTCTCCAGAAGGATCAATCAGATGTGGAAGCATAGACAAATGAAGTTCAGGAACTACAAGAGGTCAGAAGATAAACCAAAATATTTTTGACATAAGAAGTCAAGCAGAAGAGATGTAGTCTACTATGAATGCAAAGAACCTGGACACTACAGAAGTGACTATCCCAAGCAGCAAAGAGAAATACCAAAGAAAAAGTTTGCTAAAATGAAAGGCATGATGGTCACCTGGGATGATTCAGAATCATCTGAAGCTGAATCTGACTCAGAAGATGAACACGCTAATCTAGTGTTTATGGCTACCACAACAGATGACTCAGACTCAGACTCAGAACCAAAAGAGGTATTCTCTAAATTTTCTAGAACTGAACTTGCTGAAAGCATAACTGAACTGCTTGAAAACTACAGTAAAATCAAAATCAAATACAATAATTTCAAAAAGAATCTTTAATCTGATCTTGAGAAACTTAAAACAGAAAACTCTGAACTTAAAGAAAACATTTTTAAACTCAAAGAAGATCAAAAATTTGAAAAGAATTATATTTCAGATTTTGCTTCAACTTCAAAAGATATTCTAAAAGAATATGACTCTAGTTTTCAAACATTTCTCGCTAAAAGCATAGATAAAAGAAAAAGGGCTTCAATGATCTATGGTGTTAGTGGAAATGACAAAAGAGGTATTGGATATAAAGCTCCCATAGGGAAAGAAATATATAAACCTAAGCCCGTTGAGGAAATGGTTATATCATATAAACCACTAAATAAGCAATTTAATTTTGGGAACACACATGATATCAAATACACTTCTCACTCTGGAAATTCCTATGAAAGTCAAAGTTCAATCTGAATTATAGAAACTCTAACAAAAAAGGACCCAAAAAGAAATGGGTACCTAAGGAGAAAATAATCTATGTTGCAGATGTCCTTAACAGCTCAGTTGAAACACCAGTCATGGTACCTAGACTCTAGATGCCCGCGTCATATGATGGGAAGAAAGTCTATGTTCCAAAGTCTGGAACTTAAATCTGGAGGTGATTTCAAATTTGGAGGAAATAAAAAAGGAAAGATTATTGGTTCTGGAACCATAGAAAACGGTAACCTTCCCTCTATAACTAATGTTCTATTAGTAGAAGGATTAGCTCATAACTTTCTATCCATAAGTCAATTAAGTGACAACGGTTATGACATTATCTTTAACCAAAAATCCTGTAGAGCCATTAGTCAAAAAGACGGAACAATCCTTTTTAATGGCAAGAGAAAGAACAACATATATAAAATTAATCTTTCTGATCTTAAATTTCAAAATGTAAAATTCCTTATGTATGTTAGCGATGAGCAATGGGTCTGGCATAGAAGATTGGGACATGTTAGCATGAGAAGAATATCTCAAATTAACAAACTCAATCTGGTCAGAGGACTTCCTAATCTGAAATTTAACTTAGAAGCTTTGTGCGAAGCTTGTCAGAAAAGAAAATTTTCAAAACCTTTTTTTAAGTCAAAATTTTTTGTTTCTTCCTCTAGGCCATTGGAACTTCTTCATGTTGATCTGTTTGGACCAGTTAAAATTTTATCCTTCAGAGGCAAGAAGTATGGATTGGTAATTGTTGATGACTACAGCAGATGGACATGGGTTATGTTTTTAAAACACAAGGATGAGTCACATTCAGTGTTCTTTGACTTCTGCATCCAAGTTCAAAATGAAAAGGATTTTAGAATCATAAAAGTTAGAAGTGATCAAGGAGGATAATTTGAAAATCATTATTTTGAAAAGTTTTTTAAAGAAAATGGAATTTCTCATGATTTCTCTTGTCCTAGAACTCCCCAACAAAATGGAGTTGTAGAACGAAAGAATAGAACTTTGCAAGAAATGGCCAGAACCATGATCAATGAAACTAATATGGCTAAACACTTTTGGGCAGAAGAAGTGAACACAGCGTGTTACATTCAAAATAGAGTCTCTATAAGACCTATTCTTGAAAATACTCCTTATGAATTATGGAAAAACAGAAAACCCAACATTTCATATTTCCATCCTTTTGGATGCACTTGCTATATTATGAATACTAAAGATAATCTGAACAAGTTTGATTCTAAGGCACAAAAGTGTTTTATGCTTGGATATTCTGAACGCTCAAAAGGCTATAGGCTATACAACACAGAAACTCTAATTGTTGAAGAATCAATCAAAGTCAGATTTGATGATAAGCTTGGCCAGCAAAAGCCAAAGCGAATTGAAAATTCTGCAGGTACAAAAGACCACCTTACAAACGTTGAAGAGTCAAAAGCAAAAGACATCTCAGAAGATCCTCCTGTTGAAAATGCTCTAGAAAATCTATGAATTTCTGAACAAAGTGGACACAACTTTATTCAGAAAAACATTTAAAAATGACATTTTAATCTGTCAAATATATGTTGATGATATTATTTTTGGAACTTCTAATGTCTCTCTTGGAAGAGAATTTGCTGAATCTATGCAGGTTGAATTTGAGATGAGCATGATGGGAGAACTAAAATTCTTTCCTGGAATTCAAATAAATCAAACGCCAGAAGGTACCTACATACATCAGACAAAGTATGTCAAAGAACTTCTGAAGAAATTCCAGCTATCAGAAAGTAAAGAAGCAAAGACCCCAATGCATCCCACATGCACTCTGGGAAAAGACGAGGTAAGTAAGAAGGTAGATCAGAAACTCTACAGAGGTATGATTGGATCTCTTCTCTATCTGATTGACCAGATATTCTATTCAGTGTATATCTATGTGCTAGATTCTAATCAGATCATAGAGAATCACACTTAACTGCTGTTAAGCGAATTCTGAGGTATCTAAAAGGTACTACTAACCTTGGACTGTGTTATAGAAGTTCCAAAGATTTTAAACTAGTAGGTTACTGTGATGCTGACTTTTATGGAGATAGAATAGAACACAAAAGCACCTCTGGAAGCTGTCAATTTCTGGGTGATAATGTCATCTCATGGTACAACAAGAAGCAAGCCACTATTGCATTATCAACCACTGAAGCTGAATATATATATGCTGCTAAATGTAGCACTCAGATAATCTGGATGAAGAGCCAGTTGGAAGATTATCATCTATGTGAAAGTAAGATTCCTATCTTCTGTGATAATACCTCTGCTATTTGTCTCTAAAAAAATCCCATCTTACATTCTAAGGCAAAACATATAGAAATTAAACATCATTTCATAAGGGACTACATTCAGAAGGGAATTTTAAACTTAAATTTTGTAGACACAGACCATCAATGGGCTGACATTTTTACTAAACCCCTTGCTGAAGATAGATTCAAATTCATTCTGAAAAACATCAGCATGGAATTTCGTCCTAAATGAAAAAAAAATTCTTCTATATGTGTTTCCAGAATGTTCTGAAATGAATGTTCTGATTGACTGCTATTCAGAAGTTAGAAGAGGAGTTACATCAAAAGCCATTCATCATGTTCTGAAATGTGTCTAACATTTCATTACTAGAATGGTCAGAAGTTCATTATATTAAACCAGTTGTCTCACGCTACCCTCAGAAGTTGAATGTGTGTTTCAATTCTAAAAGGTCACGCATGCGTGCACTGCTATTTAGACGCGGTTCCTAGGTAACTGTTCAGATATGATCAAAATCACGCACCCCCTTAAATGTCAAATATCATTAATTGTTTATAATTATTATGTTTTTAAATCGTTTCAAATTATTAAACTATTCATCAATTTAAAGATTCTTTTTAGCTATAAATACCCTTGCAAAATCCCTGTTCTAGTTTTTACTCTCTTTCTCAAACTTCAAACACCTCTACGTTTTTGTGCAAACTCTCTCAACTCCCTTCTCAAATTCTAAACCTAAACATTCAAATGGATTTATCTTCATATCCTTCCTCAAGCATTCCTATGTACTCAAGCAGCGCTCAACAATCATAAAGGTATGTTACTCCTGAGAGAACGACGCTGATTCGAGTGGATAGCTTGGAAGTGGTGGATGAACTTATGGTAGATTTTGATAATCTGAAGGAAAATGGGTTTGACTTGCTCTTAGATGTGGAGTTCCAAGGCTGGAAAAACTTCTTTGATCGTCTCGTAGGACCAGTATTCCCTAATCTAGTTAAGGAATTTTGGATTCATGCTATTGCTTCCCCAAAGGTCATCCTTTCATTTCTTATGGGCAAAGAGATTTCTATAACTGAGAATCTCATCAGGAAGCTTCTAGGTTTTGAAGGATATGTCGTTACTGGAATATCTAGTGGACGAATGGATATGTCCAAGGTCTATGCTGAAATCTTTATTTCCGGACAAGCTTCAAACAAGGTCAGAGACTTGAAGAGCTACTATAAAATCTGGGCAAGAATCATCCATGGCTGCATACATCACCAGGAGGAAACTAGTTCTCCTGATTACTTTAATGCTGGTCAACAGTACCTTTAGTTCTGTCTTGGAATAAATGTAAAGATTGATCTACCATACCTTCTGTTCAACCATCTGTGGACGCATGCGAAGGAAACTAGGGAAGTTGAGAGGGTTAGAAACCCTAAATCAAAGAGAAACTGGATCCCTATGGGAAGACTAATTTCAAACATTCTTAATGAGAATGGTCTGATAGCCCACTTTGAAGATGCAAACTTGCTTGGAGAGTTGGAGCCTACGTGTGGAAAAGCTCTGACCGGGAAGACCTACTGAAGAGGAAACTGATTGAGAAACTTCTAGTGGAACCTACACCATACGTCTCAGCATCAGTCACCAGCCGGAGAATCCCCATTGAAGATTTTCCCCTATTCAACTCTGGTGATCATCCGAAGATTATTCTACACTTCATTGAAGCATGCAAAGAAAGTGGTATCCCCATTGACCCATCTTGGCTTCAAGGAAGAAATCTCCCTCCACCATATGTTGTCCTCCAGAAGAAGAAAAGAAAAGCTGAAGAAGGCCCTTCTGTTCGACCTCAGAAGAAGAAGAAAAAAATCAGTAGGTACAACCTCTAAAACCGTTTCTGTTAATGATTTTGTATGCATGGAAACATCTGCTGAACCTCAAACCCTCGAAAATATAGAAGTTGACATAGACCTAACACAATCCTCTGAGACCCTATATAACAACCTTGAAATTGAACAATTCTTATCTGACATAGATAACTTTGCTGCTGAATTACCTCAACAAACTCAACCTCAAACTTAAATACCTCCTTCTTCTCCTCACCATCAGAATCCAAATAATCCTTCTCACAACCCTCTACTAACATCCCCCATCAGACCTTTGTCACCAAGACCCTCTGAGTGGTATGATGGTTCTTGGAGACTACCTGACATAAATGTTCCTCTGGCTACACAACCACCATCCTTCATCCTACCATCTGAAAACAATTTTGGCCTGAATTTATCACCAACACCTTCTCCTTGTTCCTCACCCCAAACCACAATCATCATATCTACTGATGTCACACCACCTTCCTCACCAGAAATTACATTCCCTTCATCATCTGAACCCTCTTCACCTCTCTCTCTCTAAAACCAATCCCTAGTCCATCCTTAGTAGAACCTCCTGAACCCTCTGTGCATTTTGAATTTCTCAGAACTGTAGTTGATCTTGAATCACTATGTTATCTACAAATAAAATCCACCAAAAAGGGCTCTCCCAAACCAACTCCAAAATCTGATCAATCAGATGTTCCTGTACGCTGTCAGAACTTTGTAACAGAAATGCAGACGCAGATTAACCTGCTAAAAGCTGATAGTGCCAGCAGCCTGAATCCAGCATTGTGTGATTTTATGTGGGACGCTTTCAGAAGCAAAACCAGTGATGAAATCCTCAATTTGCAAGAACTGTGCTATGCTCAGGTTCTTGAGAATTTCTCCAAGTATCTGAATACTTTCTTTACAGAAGTGGTAAACATCTAGGATCAGAGGTCTCCACTACAGATTATTGGTGCTCCATTACCACCTGCTGACCCCATGGAGATATCAGAGGATGAATCAGAAGATGACGCTGAGTCTGAACCACATCCTTTGGCCATGACTCTGTATCACCAACCTTCTACTAAAGCTAGCCCTTAGAAAGTGCCTACTATGTTGATTGATCCTGGTACATTTCTCTCAAATGCTGTGCACTCAGGCTCTGCTAATTCTGCTTCTAAGGTTGTCTCATCTGAAGCTGCTTCAACTTCTATGGGACCTTCGTTGTTGCTGGACACTCTGAATGAACTGAAGAAGGACAATGAGGCCATCCATGAATGTTTGGATAAACAAGATGAAACCAACAAGGAAATCAGATCTTAAATGCAGAAACAAGAGGATTCCTAAAATGAAATCAAGAATCTTCTGCTTTCCCTTGTTTTTCGTCGCTCTTAGATTTTATTTCTAAATTTTTTTTGTGTTGTTTTTATTTTGTAACTCTGTTTTCTCTTAAATCTTCCATATAAGAATTTTTTTTGAATTTTTTACTTTTTGATTATGACAAAAAGGGGGGAGAAAATAAGATTTTGATTTGATCCATGAAATAGTGATGGGACTAAGTCTCAAAAATTTCTAAAGATATAAAAAGTTATTTTCTGTTTAAGAGATTTACAGGAACTCAAGAAACTATGAAAGACTAAGCTTTGAACATCATCAAGAAAAGAATTGCTAAAGAAATCTATGAAAGAAAAAGTCTAAAAGCTCTGAAGAACAAATCTCAGGAAGTTTCCCTTATGCCTTTAAACTCTTTAATCATTTTTTATGTCAGAAGAAGAAAATATCAATCTCATGGGGAGATTATCTATCTCAAGGGGAGATCCTCATACTTACACAAATTTTTTTCTCAAAATCTGAATTGTTTTGTCATCATCAAAAAGGGGGAGATTGTTAGAACAAAGTTTGGTTCTAATCATATCTTAGAGTTTTGATGATAACAATGAAATAAATTTTGTTATATTTATGTTATGCTCTAACTTGTATGCTCACTAAGTTCAGATGATGTTCTGACTCACGCATCTTAGAAAGAAACAGGAATCTACGCTAGTACAAAGCAAACTCATAATGAAGAGAAAATCCTCAGCAACCTCTGATAGATGCGCGCTGAATACAACATATGATAAATATAAGTTTAAAGTAAACTCTGATGAACAAATACTGAAGAATACTCTGATGAACACATATTAAAGAATACTCTGATAGAAGAAAAGATCAAGTAAACTCTGAAATGAAAACGCTGCAAGCAAACACTTCAACTTCCAGAGACAAGTTCTGACAGTACCGTTGGTTATTAAATGCTAAGACGGCTAATGCAATCAAGTGTACTACGTGCACTAGCACTAGAAACACAAATACCAAATCTACTCGCTACACGCAACACGCTTCATTAAATGCATGCACTATCATCAAGGCATTAACGATCATATGGAAGCTATATATAGAAGACCTTTTGTATCAAAGAAAGGTTACCGACTTACGTGAAATATACTTACACTCACTGTTTCATACTTGTAATCTAATACTGTATAATGGGTATATCTTAAGTATTGGGCAACAATCTTAGTGAAAAATCATAGTTGTGATAAATCTTTTTAGAAGAAAATCTGTTACACTACTATTAAGCGAAAATTTTGTAAGGGTTCCTTGAGGGACCAGTTGGGTCAGATTTCTCAAGAGGGCTAGGACTAGTTGAGTCTTAGAGGTTTTTAGTTACTTGCGGTTAGTTTGTGCATTATATTGTTAGTCACACCAGTTTGGTTGTGCGCTTTTAATCAGTTTGATTATAGTGGATTAAGTCCTCGTTGAGAGAGGCGAAATCACCTTGGCAGATGGACTGGAGTAGTTTGAGTTTCAAACGAACCAGGATAAAATTACCAGTGTCCTTCCATTAGTATTGCGCTAGAGAAGAATAAAAACTTATTCAACCCCCCCCCCCCCCCCCCCCCTTCTAAGTGTTTTCTCAACTTTCAATGTCTTCAAGGATGTTCATGTCAAGTTTCAAGTCTTATATCTCAAGTTTGCTTAGTCAATTGCTCAGATGACTGAAAATTAACTATATTAGGTAAAAAGTCAATTATGGTCAACATACAATCAAAGTTCAAGATTTATGGTCAACATCAACATTTTGAAGTGATCTTCATCATTTGATCAAGGGTTGGTCATGATTCCTCAAGGAAATCCCTCAAATCATCAAAGGTCAAAAATTGCTAAATTAGGGTTTTGATTGAAGATGACTGATCATTGACTTTTGGCCTAGTGCATGACCTAATGGTTTAAAGAATGATCTCAAGGGTTCAAATACAACATCTTGACCTAATTTCATGGCTCAAGACATCTCCAAAGATACAAGTTGTTGATATTTGAAGAATTGAATCAGTTGAATGAAAAGTCAACAGTCACACAAAAGTCAAACTTTGACTTTTTGGTCAACATTGGAACTCAAAAATCAAGAATCATCAATTATCAAGTTTGATCATCAAGAATCAACAAAGTCAAGAAAATCAATAAAAAGTCAACAAAAGTCAAAAGTTGGAAATTTTTCCAACACTTAGAAAATTTCTAAGTGTTTTGGTCTTAATAAAGTGACTACTTCATGACCATTTTTCACTAAGATGGAAGTTGATTCAAGGACAATTTTCACCAAGAAAGTTGTAGGGATTAATGAATTCTACAACTTTGTTAATGTGGGATGATCCTCAAAAAGTGCTTAAATAAAGAGATATGGGCCCATCAAGTTCTAATTATTTTTATCTAACACTAAGAAAATTTTTAAACAAATTTTGATCAGTTTTTCATCTCAACTTCTAGGAAAATTTTCACCAAGTTCCCAGTTGATTTAGCCAAAGTGATCAACATGAAAGTTTAAGATCATGTTTTAAGCTTTCAAAATGTCCAAGAACATAAAAAGACAACGCTTGAGCTAAGAGATTCGAAGACATGAAGTTGGCATTTCATTCTTGAATTATAGGTCATTTTTGTGATGAACTCATAACCAAATCTCATAGCCATTCTTTGTATTCTCACTTTGCAGGCCTCTAAACTTCAAATCTATCCATAATCAGAAGATTACACACACTTTTGAGCCATGATCCAAGTGATTAAAGCTTTATATAATCCATTTTTCCATTTAAAGGAGAAATGTTACATTTCCATTTTAGTAAAGCATGTTTTATACAATGTCAACTCTCTCTGAGCCCATACATTGTTTCTTCTGACTTCAAAACATCTCAGCACCAAGAAGAAACCATCTACAACTTGCAAAGCACCCCTAAAATCAAGCCATGCTCACATTGGAACCATAACTCTCATGTACCTTCACTTGCAATCCAACCAAACCATAACTTGTTATCTTGCAAATCTGATTACTTCAACTTCTCAAACCTTTTTCCTATAAATAGTGTGGTCATTTGTAAGCCAGGACATGGATTCACAGCTCCAAAAACACCCTCAATCTCTCTTAAATCAAAATTGGTCAAAATTCTCCATTTTTGAGTTTTGAAATCCATTTCATCGAAACTTTCAACTCTTGCCATATGATTGCTAGTTAACCATCCTAACACTTCATAAGCATCATATAGAACTCATCCACACTCCTATTACACTTATGTAATCACTCCATCATCATACACCATTTCAACTTTTCACCATTGCAACTTGACTTGGTTGGAGTGATTCAAAAACTTTCAGCATAAAGTAAGAATTTGAATAGCTTCAGGGAGGTCCAATGAGGCTTAATCAATCATCACATTGCTTCTGTAACAGCTAGAAGAAGATTTGGACTTTTCTCTAAAGAGGTAAAAAACTCAAACTGTGATATCCTTATCTATTCATCATTTGCTTTCGATTTCAAAAGATAAAATTTAGATATCATCTCTATAAAGCTAACCATGTCCTTAAATTGCATTTTAATTAACTGTGTGATGAGAATTTTGGAACTGAGTTTTCTAAAATATTAGGGTTTCAGTGTGGTACCAAACAAAATTCGTCCTAACCATTGATTGATAGGTTTTAAAATTTACATGTTTGGATTCGTGATTAAATTTCAAATAAGATTGGTTTTTGAAGTTTTCAAAATGGATGAGAAATGAGAGTTTTATAAATTCAAAAATAATGTTGTTTGGTCTGGCGCAAGGAAGAAAATGAAATTCCATTTTCAAATTTTCAAAAGAAAGTTCAAAATATATTTAGTGGTTATTGTATAATGATAGGATAAAATAGCCGCCCAGCGGTAGAAGCGTGTGTCTTAAGGTGTTAGTGTGCCAGGGCATGGGTTCGATCCCTACCCCTGGCATATTATTTTTCCATGTTTTCTCTACAGATCCGATGTGAGCAAGCCTAGAGCGCATATCATGAGCCTCATGCCATCATCAATACAGGAGTGCATCATCAATACAGGCGCTTGGGCCCTTTGCTTTGGGCCTAATACATTTTTCTTATCATACCCCCCCATTTCTTTTACAGTGCAGACCCATTAATTTTCTTTATTTTTTTGGTTTTTAATTAACTATTCTTTTTAACCATTTTTATTTATTTTTAAAGTCATAAAAAATAGATTTAGGTTTTAATTAATTAATTCAATTTTAATAAATAAAAATTAATTTAATTTAATCACTTTGATGTTATTTTATTAATTAATTAGAATTAGGTTTTATACTTCAATTATTTTTCTAAATAAAACATCAAAATTATTTTTTAATAATTAGTTTCTTTTTTTAAATTAGAATTAATTTAGACTTAAGTTTTTTTTAAGTTAACTAAATTAGCTTTCTTTTTAATTAATTAAATTAATTGACTTTTTTTCATTTATTATTAAATTTAATTTAGTTTCTTTAGGTTTTTACTAAACCTTTTCTATTGAAAATTAATCAAATGATTAAGTTTAATCATCAAACTTTTTTCTAAACATCACACAAAAAAACAACTTCCTTTCTCTTTTCTTTATTTTACATTTTTTCGTATTTTATTATTTCATATTTTTTCGATTATGTAATTGCTTATGGTCTGTAATAGATAATTAGGGTTTACTGTTTTTCATCCCCATTCATAAATTTGTACCCCCATTCCCGAACCGTTGTAAAGCATCTTACAAGTTGCTTTCTATGACTGTACGATGACCCGCGCCTGTCCATCACATCCAATGATAGGGATTCCTACTAACTAATGGTAGGATAACATTATCTAAAGGAGGAGGAAAAGAACAAATACTTTTTGAGTAGGTATATTGCTCGTAACCGCTTGCTCACAAACTAAAACAATTTTCACACCTCACACTTTCAAAAAATAACTACTTTCAAAGCCCTTTATAAACACTCTTGAGGACTGATACAAGGGTTATTATAAAGAATATTGCCTTACATTGGCATTTTGAAAACACCTTTTCACAATCACAATTTTCATAAATATTTTCAAAAACAAACATTTTGTATACATTCTCAACGATACGAGAATCATTACAAAATTGCTGCACTTAGGCGTTTTCAAAATATTTTCAAACGTGCAGAAACATAAATCATTTCAAAAGTGAGCTAGCGATTAAGAGCCCGTAGATAACTACAGATGAAAAGGGTGCTAACATCTCACATTTTCATAACCTACCCCCCTTACTCAGAAAATTCTCAAAAGGTCTTTCCTGTTCTTTTCACCCTTTTCTTTATTGGATAAAAGAAAAGTCGGTGGCGACTCTTGCTATCCAAAACATTTGTGATAAAATGTAAAACCCAAAAGTCAGCTCTCCCACCGTATTACAAAATTGGCGACTCTTCTTGGGAGAACTAAAAGTTGGGTTACCTTTAGATCTAGATCACCTTTATTGCTTTACTTCTTTACCTTGTATGCTTAATATTTCGGGATATGCTTGGGTTTATTTCTTGTATAGATCCTATACCCAAATCTATGGGAATTTTAGGTAAGTAGCAATAGATCGTGGAAACTGTACGGCGTAGATTGATATGGTTGAAGTGATGGCTACGTTAGTGCGACACATTGGTTTGTGTTGGTGTCCCTTGAGTCAGTCAAGGAGAATTCTGGGCTACCACGTTGTGCCATAAGCACTAACTTACCGTAGAACTTTAGTTGACACAACTTAGCCATTAGAAAGTAGTGAGATGGCCGGATTTGATGTAGACTGAAGTTGGTTGATACTCGATGCTACACTTATTGAGATTGGAATCTCGGAATATTTCGGTCACAAATTAGATGCTTGTGCTGAAACAATGCCTGAGAGAAAAATCAATGATACGAGATTCCTAGAACCCAGTTACTTCTTTTTAGGACTGGTTGAGCCAATTAAAATTTAAGAGGGTACTTACCTATAAAGTCCTTTCCAGCTTAAACCTAAGGCTTTGTGTGTTTTGTTTGTGTATGATTAAATTGTTCGAACATGACATCATAACATCACAACATCATTACACATGTCATTTTCTCTAACCATTTCAAGGACGTAGGGATTTATCTTTGTTTCTTTGTTGTAGATTATGGCCTCTGCTCGCAAAAATACTATTCGGATCAGTTTTGTGAGGATACCTTCTCAACTTAAGGAGTTAGTCTCGAAAGTTCCTGAAAGCTCTCAATTCACCAAAAGGCATGGTCATCTACTCAGTTTGGTTACCCCAGGTTTTGAATAAGACATGATGAGTGTTTTATTCCAGTTCTTTGATCTCGCATATCACTATTTCAATTTTCTGATTTATCAGCTGGTACCCATAATGGAAGAGTTCTATAGGCTACTGGGAATACTTGTTCTTGACCAGACAACTTTCACCGGTTTAGAGAAAGATCCACAATGTAACGCCCGTAATTTAATTAATTATTTAATTAAATTATTTTTGGAATATTTGTGAAGTTGTGTTATGATGATATTTGATGTCTTATTGTTATTGGATTTATTTATTCTATTAAGTTGTGGAATAATATTAGAATAATAATATTATTTGACGTGGACTTGTTTTAAGGAATAGAAGTAGTAGAAGGGGGGTGTAGGAGTTTTAAGCCCATTAAGGCATAATGAGAATTATAGGGTTATTATATTAGTTTTTAGAAATAATAAGGAAAAAGAATAAGCTGTAAGAAGAGAAGGAAATAAGGGTTGGAAGAAGAGAAAGAGAACGTGAAAGTTGCAGAAAAGAAGGAAAAGAGGCAGGACGGAATTCAATCGGAAAAGTTATAGAGCAACCTTCAATCCAAGGTAAGGGTGGGGTTCTGACTCTATAATAGGGTTTATGATGATTAGTATGTGGAATTAGATGTGAAAAGTTGTATGATGAAGAACAATGTTGTAAAGATGAATAAGGATGCCCTAACGCTGTATAATTGATGTAGAAACATAGGATTATTATAATTGATGATTACCTATGATTAGAGGATGTTTTTAGGGCCTAAGGCAGGGAAATCTCGGTTAAAACACAAGGAAATCGCAGAAAATATTCATGACAGAATAGTTTGCGTCGACCTCAAAGGCCATGCGTTGATACATGCGGGTTTTTGGACTCAGGATGAGTCGACACGAAGAAGCCATGCCTCGATACATGTAGGTTTTTTGACTCAAGATGAGTCAATACGAAGGGATGATGTGTCGACTCATACAGCGTGTTATCCCAGTACGCGTCGACTCAAAACATTATGCGTCGACTCATGTAGTCTGATTTTTGGCAAATTTGTTTCCGAAGGCTGTAACTTGAGTTTCTAGACTCCGTTTCAGGTGCCGTTTGAAGCGTTGGATAGCTAACGCAATGAAGTTAATTCTTAAGGATTAAAATGAAGGATGAGGAGAGCGAATCCTAGTACCCAAATTAGGATTAGAGTTAGTTTCCTGTGCAAATCTCTATGATGACTTTGTAAAGTATGATGAGGATGAGATGATTATAGCTTACTGTTTGGTTCATATCAGTAAGATTAATGATGATAATGATGTAGTATTACAGAATTAATAATATGTAGAGGTTTGTTAACTAGAGGTAAGCCTTAGACGATTTATTAATTATATGCAATATCATGATTGTAGGCCTATGGCCAACGTTGAAGGATTGTCGATCTGCCGTTGTATTGTTGTTATGGTTGAGTTGCTGTGAATTATGTTGGTAAATGATGTTGATGAATTATGTTGATAGGTTATGTTGATGAATTATGTTGGTAAATTATGTTGATGAATTATGTTGATAAATGATGTTGATGAATGATGTTGATGAACGATGTTGAGATGCCTCTAATAATTGGCAGCTATTAAGATGTAGGCTTCTGGCCAATGGCAATGTTGTGTTGAGATGTTGTTAATTATGGTTGTTGTTATTACATCCATGATTGTGTCGCATACATTGAATTTCAAGATGGAGCTAATGCTCGTTAAGATAACCTGTATTGGCGAATATTAAGATGAAGGTTTATGCCTTGTTGATGCCTCTACTTTTTGGCAATTATTTGAGATTGGAGTTCTGCTCCAATGGTACCACATGCATTTGCATAGTATTAAGTCTCATTATATGATTGCATAAAGAAGTTGTGTATTGATGCGGTAAAAAGTGTATTTGTTGGTATTCTGTTGCGATTATTGTTGTTTATACGATGAGATGTGGTAATGTTATGTAATCTAATTTAATATATTATTTATCATAAGTTTTATTATATTGTTAGATATCTTACCCCTTCTGTTTGAATGGTACCCTTACGTTTGTAACGTGCAGGTAATCCAGAGTGAAGGAAGTATACCTTCGGTAGTTTGAGCCGATGTCATTGCTCTGATACGTAACACTCGGGGGGAGGGGGGATGAACGCTTGTTGTTTTTAGTTATTGATTATTTCAGTTGTTGAACTTAAATTTGTTTGTTGCTAAGTATGCATTATTTTTAAGTTGTTGTCATTGTTGGACAAATATGTTATTATGATTCCGCTACGTAGATGTTCAAGTTGTTGAATTAAGAGATTAAATTATTATGCTGATAGTTCATCTGAAGTTTTAAAGTTTTATGTATCCACGTTGAATGCAATGTGTTTTTAAAGTTGAATTTGTGGCATCCTGATTCAGTTGCATGAATTTAATGACTCTGATTTGCATATGTAATTGTCGGGTAGAATTGGGGTGTTACAAAGTTGGTATCAGAGAAAAGGTTGGTCCGTCAAACTTTGTTATCGAGTCGTAGTTGTCTAACAATCGAGTATTGTTAATTTGAGTTCTAACTGTTGTTTATGTTGTAGTGATAAGTTGAGATGGTTGGAAGGAATGATGTTGCACTTGTTGCTGCTTTAGAAGCAATGGCGCATGCGATGGAGAATCAGCCGAATGTTGACGGGAATGCTGGATCTCGTAGTCTGGTGACTTTCCAGAGAGAGAATCCTCCTACCTTCAAGGGAAAGTATGATCCTGATGGAGAGTTGGATTAGTTGAAAGAGATTGAGAGAATCTTCCGTGTGATGGACTGTACTCCAGTGCAGAAGGTTCGATATGGTACTCATATGCTAGCAGTTGAGGCTGGTGACTGGTGGCTAGAGACTTCTCAGAGTTAAAGAAGAAATTGGAAGAGTTTTGGTCAACATCAACATTTTGAATTGATATCCATCATTTGATAAAGGGTTGGTCATGATTCCTCAAGAAAAGCCCTCAAATCATCAAAGGTCAAAAATTGCTACATTATGGTTTTGATTGAAAATGACTGATCATTGACTTTTGGCCTAGTGCATGACCTAATGGTTTAAAGCATGATCTCAAGGGTTCAAACACAACGTCTTAACATAATTACATGGCTCAAGACATCTCCAAAGATACAAGTGATTGATAGTTGAAGAATTGAATCAGTTGAATGAAAAGTCAATAGTCACACAAAAGTCAAAGTTTGACTTTTTGGTCAACATTGGATTTCAAAAATCAAGAATCATCAATTATCAAGTTTGATCATCAAGAATGAACAAAGTCAAGAAAATCAAGAAAAAGTCAACAAAAGTCAAAAGTTGGATTTCTGGGCACTCTAATGTTCAATCATCTTCCACCTTCAAGTCACGAATGACGGACTCGCCAATCTAACTCTTCAGGTTTAAGAAGATTGAACAGGGGCAGCTGTTGTACCCTAAAATTTGTCCGCTCAATTTCTCAATATATTTTTCAAAAGCTCAAGTTTTCATAAATACAAAGCAGATCGAAAGGAGTGACTGCAGATAACAGTTCGAATTTAAAATCTGGAAAATGGCCTCCTTCGATGCAACCTTGATTTATAGCTTTCAATTAGGTATCTGGCCTCCTTCAAACTTGCTTCAAATTCCCATGCTTCGATTAAGGCAATGGCCTCTTGAATGCTTGCTTCATACAAGTTTCAATTGAACAAATGGTTATCTTAATGCTAGCTTCGAATGGGCTTTGTGTCTCTTTGAAACAGCTTCCTTCGATTCAGAAGACAAGGGTCTTCTAAAAGCTTCCTTCGGTTTAGAAGGTAATGGCCTTTTGAAGGCTTCCTTTGATTCAAAGCAGGGACCTCCTGCATGCAAGCTTCGATTGCACCATTTCCCCCCTTACATGTTTGCCTTGATTCACAAAAAAGGAGCCTCATGCACGCAACTTTCAACTGGACATTGGCTCTTCATGTAAACCTTCGTTTGAGCAATGGCCTCTTGTATGCTTGCTTGGAGTCACAAAGCAGTGACCTCCTACATGCAGCTTTCGATTGGACATTGGCTCTTCATGCAAACCTTCATTTGAGCAATGGCCTATTGTATGTTTGCTTGGAGTCACAAAGAAGGGACCTCCTGCATGTAAGCTTCGATTCCACCCTTGAAAACCTTCAACACACATAGTTGGTGGCCCCTTCAAAGGACATGTATTGGTGGATTTGAAGGCGTACACATGTGTCCCATTCGAAGGATATACTTTACTATCCCATTCAAAGAATTGCATGTGATCCCTTCGAAGGACACACATATAGTCCAATCGAAGGATACACATTTGGCCCCTTCAAATGATACACATACGATCCATTCAAAGGACACACCTTGAGTGAAAATCAAATATTGTTGTCTGAAGAAGAGTTTGGTTGAAGGTTGGACCTATATGGTCAAAACAAAAGGTTGAAATATCCAAAGATGCTTGCTGGCTAGAGTCCTATGTGCTGCCAAGTATAAGACTGCTGCACTAGTCACACACTCCAAAACTGCTACAAAGAAGTCCTGCTACACTGCTCCCATATTTGCACCAAATTGGCATACAAAAACTGCACATCCAAGGCTACCAAAACAGCATACCCAATTTGTTCAAATCTCATTTATTTTCCCTCCCAAATCTCAGCCAACTTCATCTATAAGTAAGATGTTCCAAAGCACATCTTAGGGGGATTTTGGTAGCTTGAAAAACTTTGGTTGTATGAAAATAATCAAACACTTAACACACTCTCAAACCCACAATCAAAAGTCCACATATTGTTCTTTCTTACGAATCCAGCAAAAGAAACACCACACTTGTTTCTTTTCCTTCGAATCCAGAAACAAGCAAACACAACTCCACTCTTCTCAGCCTTCGAATCCAGTCAAATAAACACCACACATGTTTCTTTCCTTCAAATCCAGAACCCAGGGAAACACCAACCCAACACTTTACTCTTTCTTTTGAATCCAACACTAGAAACACCACCCTTGTTTCTTTCCTTCGAATCCAGGAACACCCAAGGCATCAACTCAGGTCCAAAACCCATATTCCAGCTCCAAGCAAGGTAAGTCTCCCTGACCTTAAACTTTTCATTTCAAGCATGTAAATAACATTTATTTACCTTTTGTTTCTATCCTTTTGATTGTATGCTTTTCTTGTCCAAGTATATGTTAGAGACTAACTGGTACAGACCCAAACGAAAGAAAAAAGGTTTGTGTGAATCGAAGCCTTAGGCTTCGCCCCTTAGTACTTCACAGTGGAAAATAGAACAAATAAAAGAGTTTGAATCGAAGGATACAACACTGTTTTCAGGCCCATCCAAAAGGAAGGAAAAATACGGCAATCAAAGGGGACATCCTTTGAACTAGGATGCTTTTATTTATCTTTTTTTACACTATTTTTGTGTTATATTTTCTATATATTTACATTTTTCTTTCTATTCAATATGGTTGTAATAATTAGGACTATTATTTTTTACAACCCCCACTTGTACATTTGTATACCCCATCCCCCAAAAACATGTAATAGCGTAGGTCATTTATCTTATGCATTTTATTGCGTTTGTAAATGCTAATAATTAGGGTGTATGGCAAGATAAAACCAACAAGTAGATCACCCTAATCAAAGACAAAAAATGCATGCAATCAAACACACTATTCACACATGAACCTCTAGGGTAATCTCACTTGTTGCCTCAGAAAATAGTCATGTCCCTCGAATATGGGCATTTTAGAAAAGACCCTCGATAAAAGATCGTAGTCCCTCGATGTCCCTCGATGTTGCCTTCGGTAAACGATCTAGTCCCTAAATAAAAATTGCTAAAACGTCTCATAGGTTTCCTTCTATGACTATACAAATGAACCACACCCGTCCCTTCACATCCAACGATGGGGCTTCTTATCAATCAATGGTAAGATAGCAACATCTAAAGGAGGAGGAAAATAACAAATACCTTTTGAGTAGGTAGGTCGCTCATAGTTGCTTGCTTGCTCACAACTAAAAAAACATTTTTACACCAACACTTTCAATGAAATATTTTCAAAAGTCAAAACACTTTGTATGCATTCTTATAGAGACGAGAATCATTACAAAGAAACTTTTCAAAATCACTTTCAAAAACATCTTCCACAAACATCTCTTTGAACTATTTTCGAAACCAACACTTTGTACACATTCTTATAGAGACGAGAATCATTACAAAGTCGTTTTCAAAATCTTTTCAAATCCACACCACAAGAACATTTTCAAACAAAAGAAAGTGGTCTAGCAAGAAACTAAGAGCCCGTAGATAACTACGATTGAAAAGGGTTCTAATAACTTCCTTTTTCATAACCTACACCCCGAACTCAAGAAAACATCATTAAAGGTCTTTCCTGTTATTTTCAACCTTTCCTTTATTGGATAAAAGAAAAGTTGATAGCGACTCTTGCTATCCGCAACAATTGCGATCAAACGCGAAACATCCAAGTCAGTTCTCCCACTGTATTACACTCATCCAAACTATTTTTCCATTTTGGCTTTTATCTTTAAAAACTTTTCTCAAAAAGATTGGACTCTTATCAATCCTTGTAGTGATGCAAACAACTATACATCTACAATATGTAGTGAAGTGAGATATTTTCCACTTGAGTGTTGAGTGAGGCGTTGTTGATTTTAAAATCCAAGCCATATCCTCCACTTTGAGATGACGCAAATTCTCCTTTCTCATAATTGTGGGTAGTAAGTATTTTTTCCACTCGGATAACACAATGATGTTTCGTCTAATAAAATTAACCAACACACTTGTGTTTATAAAATTTTTAAAAGAGGAACTACGTGTACCGTGATCTCCTATTGCACGGAAGATGGTATGTAGGCACTAAAGGTTCGCAACCGCGGCGGGTGCAAAAATCATAAAAAATATACTTCTTTTCTCACTACCACAATCTATTTTCATACACCTTTTTATAGCCAAAACAAACAAATTTTACAAAAAGGTTCATGCGGAGTACCGTAGATGTTTAGGGTGCTAATACCTTCCCTTTGTATAACCAACCCCCTTACCTAGAATCTTTCCCCCCTCTTTTGGGTTATTCGCTCTTTTTCCATTCCTTTGGAAACAATAAAGTGCAGTGAAATTTTTTATTTTGATATGTACAAGACAAGTCAATCCAATAGCTTAGTCTTAACATTTCTACCGCTACACTTGGGATTTATATTTTTCTATTTTGTAGGACATGGATTCCACTCATAGAAAGACTATCTGAATCGGCTTTATGAAAGTGCCTCCTCAACTCAAAGAGTTAGCGTCAAGGGTTCCCCATGATTCTCCGTTCACCAAGAAGTATAGTCGTCACATCAACTTGGCTACCTGAAATTTTGAAGAAAAAATGATGGGAGTACTCTTTCAATTCTTTGACCCTAAGCACCATTGCTTTACATTGCCTGATTACCAATTAGTTCCCACCATGGAGGAGTTTTCTTAACTCTTGTGAGTGCATATTCTTGATCAATTACCCTTCACCAGTATTGAGAAAGACCTAAAACCTGATGAGATTTCTGTAGCCTTACATTTGCAACAATCCGACGTTGTGGCAAACTGGGAAACAATAAGTTGTGTTAAAGGTTTTCTACTCAGGTTTCTGCTTGAGAAGGCTCAACAATTTTGGGATGCTTTGGATTTGCAAGCCATTGAAGAAATCTTGGCTCTTATACTCTATGGGATGGTACTATTTCCTAACCAGACCAACTCATAGATGTGAATACAGTCAAAAAAATTCTATCTCGTAACCCGGTGCCTACCTTACTTGGAGATATTTTTCATTCTTTTCATATTCGCACCATGAAGAGAAGGGGGATTCTTATGTGTTGTACTCCTTTGTTGGCTACGTGGTTTATTTTGCACCTTCCTCAATCAGTTTCGAAGAAAGAACAAGGTATGAGTTAGTCTCAAAGGTTGATGTCACTCTCGCATTCAAATATCCATTGGTGTTCTCGATCTTTGGAGGATGTCACCATCATTGATCTTTGTGGGGAATTCCCTAATGTCCCACTCTTTGGCATTAGGGGAGATATCACCTATAATCCATGTTTGGCTCTATGAAAATTTGGTTATGCTCGGAGGGATGGCCCTCATGACGCACTTGTCCAAGGTATTGTATTTGACTATGAGAACGATGTCCAAGGTTATCGTCAAATATTTGTACGAGCCTGGGGCATGGTGAAAAAAGTTGAGAGAAAAACTTTAGGGTATAAGAACTCTACTCCGTTGGAGCCTTATCTCAAATGGGTGCGAGCTCGCGCTCAAAGCCTCATGATGTCGTATCCTTCCATCTTACCTATCATCATGGAGCCTATTTCCGAAAGAGATGTTCCCTACACTATTCTTCATCCTGACATGCCTACTACTCTCGAGGAGTTGCGAAGATCATGGATTCAACTCAAAGGGGAGCGAGATACCTAAGAAGCCCAGTTCTATGCAGGCGAGAAGAAAGTGTTAGAGCTCACAAGGCAACTTCACGAGGAGCGAAACCTGAATGCCTACATTACTCCAAAGAGGAATCGTCCATAGGAGACCTGAGCCTTTTTGTATTAGTTCATTTTTTTTGTTTTTCTTTTGTTGTAAGCCCAAGAGGCATTTTTTGTAACCATTTAAACTTATTAATACAATTAATGTTTGTTCCTTTTTTGTTTAAACAAATTTAAATCTTAAATGTCCTTGAAAACATTTGCATTCACATTACATGCATCATAACATAAGCAGATTTTCTGACACACATCATTTTAACCATAAAAACTCTAACTTACAACTGTCACTCACTTAGACGGTATAATATTTGTCTGTAGCTGACCACCATACCAGAGCATAAAAATAGTCTCAACTCTAAACCTAATTCCTCGAGTAAACTAAAAAACTCCATAGGCAGTAAAACCATTATATGTACTTACGTTTTGTTAAACATTATTATACATTAATTAGATATTATCTAATGATATATGATATGATTGTAAAACAAAATTGTGAAGTTGATTTATTAAAAATAAATATTTGACAATTGAATTAATAATATTATTCTTAAGTGAAGTATTGTATATTGTACATCCAGGAAATATTAGTTTTAACTGGATTATAAAGTCGTCTGAAAGGGAACAAAGTGAGTATGTATAGTCTATAGACATGAAAGAGTATTAGGGCTGAGTTCTAACTCGACTAAGGGACAAGGGCGAAGGACATTATAAGTTTATAATCGAGCAACAATTCATTTGTGATACCAACCCGGATATTATATGTAACCGGATCTCGTCTGCTCGTAGCTGGGTAGTAGCACGACCTATTATGGTTGTAACGGTTGTCGGTGCATTAACACCAAAATTACGCCATCTTGAACGACCTCATTCATGGTGACTATGACACTTATACGGTTCAGAAACCAAAGGGTCACCTCTTGAATGAAGCTCTTAATGGAGTATCGGGAGGACTATATAAAGGGGCTCCCTCCAGAGGAATAAGCAAGAAATCTACTCTTGAGTGCATACGAACACCTCCGTGACACTAAAATCCCCCAAAATATCATATATCGTGACTCTCCTTATTCCTGCAAGGAAGTTACTCAGTTTGGTGTTTTTCACAAGAACATTTGACGCTCACCGTGGGGCCTAAATAAAACTTTCCTAGGCCACACATCACATTCAGAAGAATGTCCATTGATGGGGATCCTCCAAACATGGCACAACTACTGGCCATGGTGGATTCTCTTCGACAACAGAATGAAATATTGTAGGATAGCATGCAAATCCTAAAACAACAGAGCATAGTGGATAGGGAACATAAAGTGGATATTCTTGAGCCCCAGCCATTCTCGTAAGCGATATGGGACAACCAAGTTCCCGAAAACTTCAAGTCATCGCTGCTCACATCTTTTGATTACAAAAATGACCCACTAGAGCATATTATCGCTGTCAATAATCAAATGACGATAGTAAGGCCCTATGACTCATTAAAATGCAAACTCATGGAGGATACTTTTAAAGATGTGTCTCTGAGGTGGTACATGAGCCTTCCTCGGTTTTCCATGGTGAGCTACCAGGACTTAACCAAAAAATTGGTACAACACTTCTCGGCATACAAACACCAGAAGGTTTCAACAACTACCTTGTTTAATATTGGGTAGGGGCACACAGAATCTCTACGGGAGTACTTGCACATATTCAATGAAGAAACCATCAAGGTTTCACACCCCAAACTAGAGGTGTTCATTGGAGCATTCCAATACAGTTTACAAGCAAGACAATTCAAGGAATCTATTGCACATAAGCCGACATCCAGCATGGAAGAAAATATAACTAGATCTGAGTGCTACGTCAAAGGAGAAGAAACCAATCGGGAGAAATGGTCCAAACACACCACTAAAAAGACGAAAAGTAAGGAGGAAGGGTCATGACGCAGAAAAGAGCATCCTCGGTCACGTTGACGACCCTTCGATGCTGAGGAAGATCTAACGCCATTAAATACTAGAAGAGGAGTTATTCTGAAAGAGGTAGGCCATCTAAATCTGATACCAAAGTTGGGACGTTCAAGAAGAGTGAATTCCATAATAGGGAAGTGTAGTAGTATAAATGTCGAGACTATGTCATTGGGTTGACTTGTCTCGCATATATCTAATAAAAATCGCCACCGCGCGTTATTGTTTCCAGAGGAATGCAAAAAGTGTGAATAAACCCAAAAGAGAGGGGGAGAGAATCTAGGTACGGAGGTTGGTTATGCAAAGGGAAGATATTAGAACCCTAAACATCTATGGTACTCCGTAGGAACCTCTTTGAAAATTTGTGTATTTTAGCTATAAGTGTTGTGTACAAAAATAAATGGTGGGGATGAGAAAAGAAGTATTTTTTTTCAATTTTTGCACCCTCCATGGTTGTGAACCTTTAGTTCCTATGTACCACCTTCCGTGCAATAGGGGGTCAGTGTACTCGTAGTTCTCCTTTAAAAATTTTAAAACACAACTGTGTTGGTTAATTTTAAGAGATGAGACATCATCGTCATATCCGAGTGGAAGACATACTTACTACCCACAATAATGAGAAAGGAGAATTTGCATCATCTCAAAGTAGAGGATATATTTTTGATTTTAAAATAAAAAATCCTCACTCAAAACCCAAGTGGAAAATATCTTACTTCACTACATATCATAGAAGTATAGTAGCCCGCGTCACTACAAGGATCGACAAGAGTCTAATCTTTTGAGAAAATTTTAAAGTGAAAAGCCAAATGGAAAAATGGTTTGAATGAGATTGATTGACTTTTAGTCTTCTCACAAAAAATGTCAAAGCGTGATTAAGTTGGTTAAAGTTTGTTTAAGAAAATATTTTTGAAAATGCATGGACCTAAGTCCAAGTTCATTTTGAAAACGGTTCAAGTTAGAAAACGAGAATAGTTTTGAAAAGGAGGGAGAAGATTTTGAAATTAAAGAAGATGGAAGGAGATTAAGGGACTATCCTAAAGCATAAGGTAAAAGCTAGGGAAAAGAACCGTCTAAGCAACAAGAAGACAACACTTGACATAAAGAGTCAATGTAGAATTCTCATCCTTAGGATTGAAACCAATCAAGAAGAGATACTAAACCTCTCAAGAATACCAAGCTTCAGATGCATTAAGTCTTCTAAAAAATTGGGCAGAATAACAGTTGTATACAGAGGAATTTCCAATCACAGAAAAAGCACGTAATCAGAATAACCTGAACACAAAGAAAATTAACCCAATGTCTTGGGGTAAACCCCAAGAACTCTAGAAAAAATAAAACTCAGAGTCACGAGGTCTTAAGAGTATCAAAGGCTTTTAATCCTATGTCTGAGAAGTCCACAACTCCATTATGACAGGGATAGTAACCAAATAGTCCGAGTAACCTTAAGTTTTTTAATGTTCAAGTTGATTATTAAGTGTCTTCAAAAAGAAAAGGAAAGATCAAGTGAGCAAAATAAAAATGACTTAAAGATAAGTGCTCAAGTGAGCAAAGATAAAATAACATGGAATGCGAATTCCAAAATAAATGATGCCTAAAACTAAAGGCATAAAATAAAGGGCATAAATTAAAAGCACAAAGTAAAAGTCAATTGTTAGTGAATTAGATGTTAGAGGTTAGTTGAATGACCATCATGAAACTTGCATTTGAAAACTCATTAGAATATTGCTAAAATCAAAGCTTCTCAACAACAAGTTTCATTTGCTTTTTGTCAAGTATATCATTCATTTCAAGATCTCGAGGCGACAGCATAAGATGAACGATGTTTAAATGATTCATTTAGACCAAAGTTTATGAAGTTTCATTAGAGGACTGATAAGATCAAAGCTTCCTAACAATGAACCTCAAGGTTATTGGATCAAAAGTTTCAAATTAACATACTTGGGCTTGCAAACATAGGTTTGGGCCATGAATGATCATTTCTCGAATCGGGAAAAAATTTATCACTATGTTAAGAAATCGTTGGTGGACATATGTAGAAGTCACACCTATTTTGAGGTCGGTCAATAGTAATCTATGTACCATATGTTTAGAGAAATGATATGTAGATCATTCTCCAACAACATGTAACACAAGTAAGAAAGGAATAAGATGAAGAGGGAGGGGATGTATCACATAATATTAGGGTTTCAAATATCATCAACATCATTCATCCATTTTGGTGGATTTTTTTTTCAACCTATCAACACCCATGATCCAATGAGGTTGAAGAATATGTCCCAAAATAACACCCAAGTGAGGGGATGTCACGAATCGATAATACGATTAAAAGTTTAAATAAACAATTAATATAACCCAGTCGAAATTTATTAAATAACCAATTAAATTAAACCATATTATTTAATAAAATTAATTAACAAAATAATTATTATATTAAATATTATTTTCCAATCTAATTAATTATTTAAAATAAAATATTTTTGTATTTTTCTTTTTTATAGAAATAAAAAATTTAAACAAAACAATACAAAAATAAAAATATAAAGAAAAACTGTAATTGGGCCTTAATAAGCAGAAACTGGGGGTTGCTGAAAGGAGGAGTAGCCCAGGCCCAAGATGCTGGATTCGCAGATCCAGTGTGGTCACTCTAGGAGGGTGCACATCGAGCTGCATGTGTTGGAGTGTTGGGATGGAGATGCGTGTGATCTGATGGTTATTTAACAGTGATGGAGGCGAGGGTGCATGGTGAACCATTGGGAGGTACCTGCACGTAATTAACCACAAGACCACAAAGGTGATGACAATTGTCATCACCTGATTAATGCTTAGTCACAATTTTAATCAAAGAAAAACAAAAAAATTATAACAAAAAATTAAAAAAAGATAGAAGAGACAAAACTCTTTTCATATATCCTCTCGCCTATCTCATCTGGTCTCTTCCCTTGGAGCTCGCCCGAAATCGCCCATGGCGGTGCTGATGGTGGCTCGTGACGGCGAAGCTCCGATCTTTTATTTTTTACATCATCTTCTTTGCCTTCTTCTCATGAGTACTAATCTGGTGTTTATTTTTGCAGATGGTACAAAATTACGCGTAGATCATGAAAGGGGTTTCGAAAACCATAGTGCTCGGATTCAACCTCCTTCATAGTTTTTGGGTGAGATTGCTCCAATTCCTCACAAAACTCTTTTCCTATTTGTCTTTCTCTGTATCTCTGAAGGGATTGATTCTTGGGGAAAATGATGATAGTTCTTAGGGTTTTTGATCATTTAATGCGGTTTCTGTGAGTAACGGATCTCTTTGTGTTTTTTAATATTATTTTTTAAGGGTTCCTTTGAAAGGAGGATGAGGATAATGAGGGTTTTGCTTGCTCGATAGATGCGCAACTCTTCTGTTGTATATGAAAACAGTCATCTCCTCCTTAATCAGTGCCAAATGAATCCTTATATAGTGATATGATTCTAGGAATTTTTGCTGTGAGTTTGCTCTGATTTATTTTACAGGCTTGTGACTCTCTTTCCCTTTTGGGCTTTACCGTGACATGTGTTAATATTTTATGATTTGAATGTATTGTTGCAACAACCCTGTTATTGGACTTTAGCAAACTCTGATACGCTCCTCCTTTCTGAGACTTCTTGCTGGCCCTTTTTACTAATATGTGGGTCTATTTGTTACTTAGGTTGGAGCTTGCAATTTCAGCCTTTGTGATTTTACTGCAAACTATTTTACTGAATGTTGTAACTGTTATTTTGTGGCCTTTTATTGAGTTTGCAATAACTTGCTTCTTGAACCTCTCTTAGTTAACCAAAACAAGGTTTGTGATTTGCAATAGAGGTCGTGGGCTATGATTAAACAAAATTTTTTATTGTTGTTAAGAAAAAATATGAGGCCTTTTTGTTGGATTTGTGAACATGATTGAATTCAAACTCCCTAATTCTGATTCCTTTCACGACCCTTATAATGATATTAAAGATAAAACATTCTTTGGATATTTTTGTTTATACTCGAGTTTTGTTTCTTGTTATAAACACTTCTTCTTTCTTTGTTTCATGAGATCAAAATTTGGATGAGCTTGAAAAGATGGTGAAGTTATGAAGAACTTCCTTGGGGGAACTGTGGACAAGCTTGAAGAACAAAGGTGAAGCTTGGCATGAAAAGCTTGATAGCTTGAAGACGACATCAAAGTATTAAAAATTCTGGCTTAGGAAATTTCATAAAAATTCCAAAACTTTAGAAAAAATTCTCCATTATAAATCAAACATGTAATATTTGAAATTGATGTAATAATTTTGTCAATTTGAGAAACTTTAAATGTCCTTTTAGGCTTGAGAAATTTACAATTCCTTGTAATTTGAAGCTTTAACCTTGAGAAGTCTTGTAACATGAAGTATTGAACTTTTAAGTTTGCATAAGACTTGATCTTGTTATAAATTAATGATGTAACTTGAAATTGATGACTTGAAATTCTCTTAAAACTTGATGGAGTTTCTTGGAGATTGAAAGAATCCCTTTGAATTTTAGTCCATAGAGAAATTGAGAAGTTTGGTTCCAAGGAAGTATCGAAGCCCCTTTGAATTTTTAATAATCACATTATTACCAAAAAGAAATTCAATATAAAAAAACAAACAACTTCAATTCAATTTACCAATGCCAAACACAAGCATGAATTAATCCCTAATTCCTAGAAATCCCACTTGACAAAGAATGATCTCAACATAATAATTATGGCATGAATTGAATTTAGAGATCCAAAATCAACCTAAGTCGAATTGACCTATAAAGTTTCAACAAATACCATAACCTTCTAAGCACAATTTGACTTCGACCCTTAAATAAAGTTTGCAGATAACTCCATTTGTGATACGGTGCAAAAAGAATCATCTAAAAATGATGAAAATTGAACGAGTTATAATTCTTAAAAGTTGGATGAAAGTCACTTGAAATTAAGTTAAAGTCTTTAAAACGACCTCTAATGTACTCAAACTTTGGATGACCTTCTACCCATAATTAGCTCTCGACTTGAAAAGATAAATTAGAGATGATGTCAAGGAGATTCATATGCTCGAAGAATCACTCAAAAATACCGAACAATGAAGAAGTTATGGTCATTTGAACTCAAACTTGCAAATGTTGATTTTTGGTCCGACAACTTCGAATCAACTCGTGAACTTGATTTTTTCACAACCCAAGGCATTCTTAATCACATATGAACATGATATGAAGAAGTCTTGATCAAATAATACTCACACTTGTCATAACTTGAGATTACTCATCGAAGAATGCATGAAAATAAACACATGAACCTATCTCGAAGAGTATTGAGAATTAATCCACCAAACTCGCCTTAACCATACTGAATGAAGCTTAAAGATAGCGTGACCCAAGATTATAGATCACCACTCTGAAAAATAGGCTTTTGGTAACCATCTTTGTCCTAAACAAAGCACAACCCTAATCGGATAACCATCACCTGAACTCCTTGATCTGAAACCCTGTCTTCTAAAAGAAATAAAATAAACAAGACATATTTTTGGATTTTGGTTAGATGTCAGTAAAATATAAAACACATGTATACAAGATACACAATTAGGGTGCTTTGTAATCCCTCGAGAGTAAACTTAAAAATAGGATGACATAGAAGAAATACCCAAACCCTAATGCGTGATCTCGATGTATTTATGATATGAGATGATGAGAAATCTTAGGGGGGGAAATTGGGGTATAACAGCTGCCCTTATTTAAGTGTCTTCTATCCGGAGATACGAAGGTTAAAATATTCTCCTCGATGCAATTGAAGATACTCAAATATAAAACAAGCCCTATTTTTGGCCCTAAGATGCCATGTAATGCTTATGGTCATGCATGTAAGCAGATAAATCCAAAGGTGACATAGAACTCCACTGGGGAAGTAGAAAATAAAGCAAACGATCAAAAAGAGTGTTCGACCAGGAAAATTAATTGCTGGGGACCATAAGACTCAATTCTACTGGGGTAAAGCCCAAGGAGGAGATAAGACATCAACAACCCAAATATTGTGGAAAAATAAATGGACGACAACGATTAACTGATAACTGTGAAATACCAACTCAATAGATAAAGGTAGAAAAAACAGAATAATACCGACTCAGGGATGGCGGTAAGCTACCAAATTAATGGTTGAAGGTAGAAAAGTAATCAGATACCGACTTATAGACGACAACAAACTACCAACTCAATGGATGGGGGTAGGGTCAGAAAGATACTAACTCACAGATGACGGTAAACTACCAACTCAATGGTTGAAGGTAGAAAAGCAAGAGATAATGACTCTTAGATGATGATAAGCTACCAACTCAATGGTCGAAAGTAGAAAATAAAAAAGATACTGACTCACAAATGACGGTAAACTACCAACTCAATAGTTGAAGGTAAAAGATCAATAATATACCGACTCACAGATGACGGTAAACTACCAACTCAATAGTTGAAGATAAAAGATCAATAATATACCGACTTATAGATGAAGGTAAACTACATACTAAATGGTTGAAGGTATAAGATTAATAATATACTGTTAGAACAAAGTTTGGTTCTAATCATATCTTAGAGTTTTGATGATAATAATGAAATAAATTTTGTATACTATATTTTATACTCCGATGTGCATATTTTCTAATTCAGATGATGTTCTGACTCAAGCTGTTAGAACAAAGTTTGAATCTACTACCCTATATTTAAGTTTTGATGATAACAAAGTGAAAAGATATATTATCTATAAGATTCATGTATGAACTATCTGCTGCCTAAAATTATTATGTTCTGACTTGCAGATACTCTGATTGATATAAGCAAGATCACATCTAATCAGCATCAGAATTTGGTTCTTGACACCAGCATCAGAAGTTGCCATATTAGAATGTCAGAATCAGATGATCAACTCACGTACATGCTGAAACCTGATGAACAAGACTGCACTCAACACTCTGATATAGAAACACAACAGTTCATCAGCAGCTAAGCAGAGTCAGAATGAGCCAAGCAAGAACCTGCATTAAGTAAGCAACGGTACTGTGCATTGAAAGCAAATTAATACCAACGGCCTCATTCCAGACAAGATCTGCTCGATAAGGAAAGATTGTAAATATCATTGAATCAAGAATATTGCATCCAACGTTCAACATCTCAGTGCTATATAAACAAGACTTTGAAGATTGAAATGGCTAATGCTCTCCAAATCTCTACACGCATAAAAGCTGATCAAAATCTTCTTTCTCTCAGTTTTGCTAAACACCACACATTCTGATATTCTATCATTGTTTAGCAATCTAGTTTCTAAGCTTTAATTTGTGTATACATCACAGTTGTGATACAGTTTTATAGAAAACATTCACACACTTAGTTTTATCTCTTTGTAAGAAAGTGTTTCCTTGACAGACCGGGTTATGGTTTGGATCAAGAAGGCTTTAGCAGTTGTTAAAGCAGTCTGTAATATTCAGTTGAATATAGTGGATTAAGACCTCGTTGGAGAGAGGCGAAATCACCTTGACGGGTGTACTGAAGTAGTTTGAGATCAAACGAACCAGGATAAAAATATCTTGTTCATTGCATTAGATTTCAGTTTTACAATTCAACCCCCCCTTCTTGTGTTTTTCAACCCTTCAATTGGCATCAGAGCGCCTGGTTCTGAGCTAAAACACTTAACCGTGTCAGTACAAGATCCAGCGTCAGAAAAACACAATGGCAGGAAACAATTCTCACATCAGCAATGACAACAATGAGGACAGAGACAGATTCAGCGGCAAACCTCCAGTCTTTGATGGAGAAAACTTTGATTACTGGAAAGACATAATTGAAAGCTTCTTTCTGGCACATGATGCTGATCTGTGGGATATGGTGACAGATGGATACACGCACCCTGTGAATGCAAGCGGTCAGAAGATTGATAGAAAAACAATGTCTGATCAACAAAAGCGTGACTTCAAGAATCACCACAAGGCCAGAACCATCCTCCTCAGCGCCATCTCCTATACTGAGTATGAAAAAATCTCCAACAGAGACACAACAAAGAATATTTTTGACTCACTCAGAATGACGCATGAGGGCAACGTTCAGGTCAAAGAAACAAAAGCTCTGGCGCTCATTCAGAAGTATGAGGCGTTCAAAATCAAAGAATCTGAATCCATTGAAACCATGCTCTCTAGATTCAAGATTTTGGTAGCTGGTCTCAAAGTTCTGGACAAAGGATACTCTACTGCTGACCATGTCAAGAAAATCATCAGAAGTTTACCCAAGCAGTGGAGACCAATGGTTACAGCTCTGAAGCTAGCTAAAGATATCAACAAAATCACTCTGGAGGAACTTATCAGCTCCCTCAGAAGTCATGAGATAGAGCTAGAAGCTGATGAGCCTCAGAAGCAAGGTAAGCCTTTAGCACTAAAATCTAACAAAAAATTTGAGTCTAAAGTTTTGCAGGCAGTTGAAGAAACATCTGATGGATCCTCATCAGAAGAAGACGAACTCTCTCTCCTTTCCAGAAGAGTAAATCAACTGTGGAAGCAAAGACAAAGAAAGTTCAGGAATCCCAGAAGATCTGATCAGAACGAGTCTTCTTCCAGATACAGAAGGACAGATTCTTCCTCTGGATACAGAAGATCTGAAGGCTCCTCCAGTAGCAAAAAGCCAAACACCAAGGACATCATCTGCTATGAGTGCAATGAGCAAGGACACTATAAGAGTGACTTCCCAAAGCTTCAGAGGGAAAAGCCCAAAAAGAAGTTTGGAAGAGAGAAGAAGAAAAGTCTCATGGCTACATGGGATGACTCTGACTCGTCTGAAGCTGACTCAGAATCAGATGATGAGAGGGCAAACATAGCTCTCATGGCTAACATCTCAGAAGATAGTGAAGCTTCTGAATCAGACTCAGAATCAGATACTGAAGAGGTATTTCCTAACTTTGCTGTTAATTTTACAAAGGCTGAACTTGCTGAAAGCCTTAATGAGATTCTGGAACGTTATCAGCAAATTAGAGCTAAATTCAGAGACCTGAAAAGGAATCTTGAATCTGACTCTAATAAGACTGAGAGTCTCAAATTGGAAAATTCTGAGCTGAGAAATAAGATTTCAAAATTAGAAAACACTTTACAAAACTCTCAGAAGGAACCAATTTCTGAAACTCCCAGCAACGCTGATGAGATCATCAAGGAGTATGATCACAATTTCCAGAAGTTCCTAGCTAAAAGCATAGATAGAAGCAAAATGGCTTCAATGATCTATGGAGTTAGCAGAAACGGCAGGAAAGGAATAGGATACCAAGGTAAGGTTCTTACACCAAAGAATGTCATGGACTTAACCATTAAACACACTCCTCTGAATTCACACTTTGTGTATGGTCACACACATGATATTAAATACACTAGCAGTAAGCACTCTGTGAAACCAAAATTCAACCAGAGTTTTGGTAAAACTAACAAATCAGGACCCAAGAAAATTTGGGTACTTAAGGATAAAATAATACATGTTGCAGATATCTTTAGCAGCAAGTCAGAAACACCAGTCATGGTACCTGGACTCTGGCTGCTCACGACACATGACGGGAAGAAGGCATATGTTCCAAAGCCTGGAACTTAAGCCTGGAGGCCACGTTGGCTTTGGAGGCAATCAGAGGGGAAAGATAATTGGCTCTGGAACTGTAGGTAATGGAAATCTTCCCTCTATTAATAATGTTCTGCTAGTAGATGGATTGATGCATAATCTGTTATCCATAAGTCAATTAAGTGATAACGGTTATGATATAATCTTTAATCAAAAATCATGTAAAGCTGTTAGTTAGAAAGATGGGACTATCCTGTTTAATGGTAAGAGGAAAAACAACATTTACAAAATCAAACTTTCTGAACTAAAGAGTCAGAATGTAAAATGTCTTCTGTCTGTTAACAACGAGCAGTGGATCTGGCACAGAAGATTGGGGCATGTTAGTATGAGAAGAATATCTCAGATTAACAAACTCAATCTGGTCAGAGGACTTCCTAATTTGAAGTTCAATTCAGATGCTCTGTGTGAAGCATGTCAGAAAGGCAAATTTGCAAAACCTTCTTTTAAATCCAAAAATGTTGTTTCTACCTCTAAGCCATTAGAACTTCTGCACATTGACTTATTTGGACCAGTTAAAACTGCTTCAGTCAGTGGTAAGAAGTATGGGTTAGTAATCGTAGATGACTATAGCAGATGGACATGGGTAAAGTTCTTAAGACACAAGGACGAGTCACACTCTGTGTTTGTTACCTTCTATAACCAAGTTCAGAATGAAAAGGATCTTAGAATCGTTAAAGTCAGAAGTGATCATGGTGGAGAATTTGAAAACAAAGATTTTGAGTCATTCTTTAATGACAGAGGCATTCTGCATGATTTCTCTTGTCCTAGAACTCCCCAACAAAATGGAGTTGTAGAACGAAAGAACAGAACATTGCAAGAAATGGCCAGAACCATGATCAATGAGACAAACGTTTCTAAGACCTTCTGGGCAGAAGCAATAAACACAGCGTGCTACATTCAGAATAGAATCTCAATAAGACCTATTCTGGAAAAGACTCCATATGAATTGTGGAAGAACAGAAAGCCCAACATTTCATATTTTCATCCATTTGGACGTACTTGCTTTATATTAAATACAAAGAATTATTTGAACAAGTTTGACTCTAAAGCACAGAAGTGTATTATGTTAGGATACTCTGAACGCTCAAGAGGGTACAGAGTATACAATACAGAAACACAGATTGTGGAAGAATCAATCAGTGTTCGTTTTGATGATAAGCTTGACTCTGAAAAGTCAAAGCAGAATGAAGTTTTTGCAGGTATAGAAATTGAATTTACAGGTTCTGAAAACAAGTCATCAGAAGCTCTCAACACAGACATTCCTTCAACGTCTGAAAGGAGCACTGCTAGCAATCCTACAACAGCTGCTGATCAACCTCAGAAGAGATTACCCAGAAGCAGCTTGGATCACCCAGAAGAGACTATCTTAGGAAGAAAGGAAGATCCAATCAGAACAAGAGCAAGTTTCAGAAACTCTGAAGAAACTCTTATGGGACTTGTGTCTCTGATTGAACCTTCTTCTATTGATGAAGCACTTCTGGATAATGACTGGATTCTGGCAATGCAAGAAGAGCTGAATCAATTCACCAGAAACGAGGTATGGGATCTCGTTCCCAGACCAAAAGGATTCAACGTCATTGGAACAAGATGGGTGTTCAGAAACAAGCTAAATGAACAAGGTGAAGTCATCAGAAACAAGGCACGACTGGTTGCACAAGGTTATAGTCAGCAAGAGGGGATAGACTATACAGAAACCTTTGCCCCAGTCGCCAGGTTAGAATCTATCAGACTTTTAATTTCATTTGCTGTTAATAGAGGCATCACTCTGTATCAGATGGATGTCAAAAGTGCATTCTTAAATGGTTATATAGAAGAAGAAGTTTATGTACACCAACCCCCTGGTTTTGAAAATACAAAACATCCAGACCATGTTTTCAAACTAAAGAAATCACTGTATGGTCTGAAACAAGCTCCAAGAGCTTGGTATGAAAGGCTAAGTAACTTTCTGTTAGAAAATGAATTCACCAGAGGGAAAGTGGACACTACTCAATTCTGTAAATCAGTTAAGAATGACATCTTAGTCTGTTAAATTTATGTTGATGATATTATTTTTGGTTCTACTAATCCTTCTCTTGGAAGAAAATTTGCTAAGTGTATGCAGGCAGAATTTGAGATGAGCCTCATGGGGGAACTGAAATTCTTTCTAGGAATTCAGATCAATCAAACTCCAGAAGGAACTTACATTCATCAGAGGAAATACATCAGAGATCTTCTGAAGAAATTTGACCTCTCAGAATGTAAGCCATCAAAGATTCCAATGCATCCCACGTGCATTCTGGAAAGAGAAGAGGTAAGCAAAAATGTAGAAAAGAAAGTCTACAGAGGTATGATTGGTTCTCTCCTCTATCTGACTGCTTCAAGACCTGACATATTATTCAGTGTTTGTATCTGTGCTAGATTCTAATCAGATCCTAGAGAATCTCACTTAACAGCTGTTAAGCGAATTTTCAAGTATCTGAAAGGTACTACTAATCTTGGTTTGTTTTATAGAAAATCTAGTGATTACAGCTTAGTAGGCTACTGCGATGCTGATTTTGCTGGAGACAGAGTGGAACGTAAAACTACTTCTGGAAGCTGCCAATTTCTGGGAGAAAATCTGATCTCTTGGTCCAGCAAAAGGCAATCAACAATTGCACTATCAACAGCAGAAGCTGAGTACATAGCAGCAGCAGGATGTAGCACACAAATGCTCTGGATGAAAAGTCAGCTTGAAGACTTCCAGATTTTTGAGAGTAACATTCCTATACTTTGTGATAATACTTCTGCTATTTGCTTAAGTAAGAATCCCATTTTACATTCTAGAGCTAAGCATATAGAAATAAAACATCATTTCATTAGGGACTATATTCAGAAAGGTATTTTGAACTTAAAATTTATAGATACAGACCATCAATGGGCTGATATCTTTACTAAACCCCTTTCAGAAGATAGGTTTAATTTCATTCTGAAACATCTCAGCATGAAAGTGTGTCCAGAGTGAAAATGTTTTAATTCAATATATTTACCTTCAGAATGTAATTGTTTTACTGTGAACTTCTGATCAATCTTCTTTCAGTAAGATAGAACATGCAGATTGTATCAGATGCAAGTCTAAAGATCTGAGAGTCTAAGCTCAAAGACAGACGTGCTGATCACTACATCAAACAAGTGTCATCCAATCATCAGCATATCTCTGAAGCAGAACGCGTGCACGCTTCTGAGAAGGCAAAGCGCTGATTGGGTGCATTGAGACACATGTATGGTAACCGTTTTTAAGTATCTTTCTCAAATCCCCCAAAATCAGCAAGCATTTAATGAAAAGTAATCATGCTTTTAAAATGTAATCATGATTTTTCTCTTTCTTAAAAACGTTTATCTTTTCAAAATATTTTGAAACTCTATTTAAACACATTAATCTCTCATTCTCATTCTTTACACTTTCTCACTAATACTCAAGCATTTTCTGCATATTTCTGTGTTCATCTCTCGCAAAACCTTTTTTTCTCAATTCTTCTCAAAACCTTTTTAGTGTGAACATGGCAACCTCCAACAGTGCTTCTGCAGGTCCTCAGAAGAAAGCATCATCTGAGCAATATCAAGTGCCATTCAGAACTCTCCTCACTCCTGTGAAGAATCTTGAAGTGCTTTCTGAATTAATCATTGATTTTGGAAGCTTGAAGGAGAACGCTTTTGACCTAACTGAAGAAGTTAGGGCACAGAAGTGGGAAAGGTATTTTGACAGGTTGGTTGGACCAACATTCCCAATGCTAGTCAAGGAATTCTGGATTCACGCCAAGGCTTCAACACATCTTGTCACCTCCTTTGTTATGGGGAAGAAGATTGTGATCACTGAGGATCACATTGCAAGGCTAATAGGTTACAGTGGCGGTGGCGTCCGTTGTGTGGACACGGCTGAAAGATGTGCTGATGTAGGTGTGATAGCTGCAAAGGTGAAATCAGAAGAAGACAAGACCATTCAAGCTGAAGAAAGTCAAGCAGAAGATGTTGCTGAAAGCTCTCAGAAGCTTCCTGCTTCTGATGCTTCTCAAGCTGCCTTGGACAGGCAGACTCTGGAAGAACTAAGGCTGAATGACATGCGTCTGTAGCAGCGGATGGATGAAAACGACCAGAAGATGAAAGAAAGAATGGATTTGCAGGATAGCAAGATTGACACTGTTGTCAGCATGGTGCATAAGCAGAATGAGACTGCTGAAAAGATCCAAGCCATGCTGGAGAACCTGTTCACACGCTTGCCTCCTCAACCTTAGTCTTTTTTCATTCATGTCCGTTTCATGTTTTCGTTGACTTTCTGATGTACTGTTTGAATTTGTTTTGTACTATTTTCATGTTTTGATTCTGAACTCTTTTAATATAACTAGTTTTTCTGATCTTAACTGTTTTAGCACATCACTTACACTTTTTGATTGCTGACAAAAAGGGGGAGAACAAGAATGATATTTTAAACAATAACGGCTAACTAGACAGAAATTCTCAAACATTATAACTCTATTACTTGAAAATGTTTTTTTGTTTTGCTTAAAGTCTACAAGTACAAGGAAGCTCCTGGACACTCTGAAGACTAGAAGCTCTGATCACTATGAAGCTCTGATCCGCTCAGATACTCTGATCCAAAGCAAAGCTCTGACAAGAAAAGCTCTGAAGCTCTGCTATGACATAAAGCTTCTGATAGTCAAAGACTCTGATACTCTAACGTTCAAAGAAAAGCAAAAAGATCTGATCCTGAAGAACACGTGTAATCAAAGGGAAGTAATAAACTCAGGGGGAGTATCTCTCAACTCTGATATCCTTTTACTCCTTATCCTTTTTACTTCTTACTCTGATGCATATCTTTGATACCTTTTCACGTTATTTTCATTTAAAAATATCTAGTTTTTGTCATCATCAAAAAGGGGGAGATTGTTAGAACAAAGTTTGAATCTACTACCCTATATTTAAGTTTTGATGATAACAAAGTGAAAAGATATATTATCTATAAGATTCATGTATGAACTATCTGCTGCCTAAAATTATTATGTTCTGACTTGCAGATACTCTGATTGATATAAGCAAGATCACATCTAATCAGCATCAGAATTTGGTTCTTGACACCAGCATCAGAAGTTGCCATATCAGAATGTCAGAATCAGATGATCAACTCACGTACATGCTGAAACCTGATGAACAAGACTGCGCTCAACACTCTGATATAGAAACACAACAGTTCATCAGCAGCTAAGCAGAGTCAGAATGAGCCAAGCCAAAACCTGCATTAAGTAAGCAACGGTACTGTGCATTGAAAGCAAATTAATACCAACGGCCTCATTCCAGACAAGATCTGCTCGATAAGGAAAGTTTGTAAATAGCATTGAATCAAGAATATTGCATCCAACGTTCAACATCTCAGTGCTATATAAACAAGACTTTGAAGATTGAAATAACTAGTGCTCTCCAAATCTCTACACGCATAAAAGATGATCAAAATCTTCTTTCTCTCAGTTTTGCTAAACACCACACATTCTGATATTCTATCATTGTTTAGCAATCTAGTTTCTAAGCTTTAATTTGTGTATACATCACAGTTGTGATACAGTTTTATAGAAAACATTCACACACTTAGTTTTATCTCTTTGTAAGAAAGTGTTTCCTTGACAGACCGGGTTGTGGTTTGGATCAAGAAGGCTTTAGAAGTTGTTAAAGCAGTCTGTAATATTCGGTTGAATATAGTGGATTAAGACCTCGTTGAAGAGAGGCGAAATCACCTTGACGGGTGGACTGGAGTAGTTTGAGATCAAACGAACCAGGATAAAAATATCTTGTTCATTGCATTAGATTTCAGTTTTACAATTCAACCCCCCTTCTTGTGTTTTTCAACCCTTCACAAGCTTCTCAAAAGTGAAACATCATTCTACGCAAGTCTGAAGCAAACTCTGAAGGAAGCACTCCAAGGCAAACTCTGATGAAAAGCAATCTTAAGCAACCTCTGATAAAGCTAGCTGAAGCAAAGATTTGAAAGAAGCACGCTGAAAGCAACATCTGATAATGCAAGCTGAAGCAAACTCTGATGAACATAAAATGAAGAAAACTCTGATAGAAGAAAAGTTAAAGCAAACTCTGAAGTTGCAACGCTGCAAGCAAACTCTTAAACTTCCAGAGACAAGCTCTGACAGTACCGTTGATCATTTAATGCTAAGACGGCTAACACACTCAAGTGGTACTACGCATGAGAGCATTGTAAACATAAAGACCAAGCTAACACGCATCATTAATGCATACACTCTCTTCAAGGCAGTAACGGTCAAGACTTGAATCTATATATAGAAGACCATTTGTTTCAAAGCAAGGTTACTGATCCACGCAAAATATACTGAAGCTCACTATTTTAATTCTTGTAAACTCATTGTATATAGTGGGTAATTCTTAAGTACTAGGCTAAAATCTTAGTGATAAATCACAGTTTGTGATATAGCTTATTAGAAGCATTCTGATTCACTATTGTTAAGAGATAATCTTTCTAATTATTCCTTGAGAGATCAATTGGGTCAGATTTCTCAAGAGGGGTAGGACTAGTTGAGTTTTAGAGGTGTCAGTCACTTGCAGTTGGCTTGTGCATTGTATTGTTAGTCACAACAGTTTGGTTGTGCATTTGTAATCAGCTTGATTATAGTGGATTAAGTCCTCGTTGAGAGAGGAGAAATCACCTTGGCAGGTGGACTGGAGTAGTTTGAGTTTCAAATGAACCAGGATAAAAATACTTGTGACCTTCCATCATTATTGCACAAGAAAAAAGAAAAACTTATTCAACCCTTCCTTCTAAGTGTTTTCTCACCCTTAAATTGGCACCAGGGCTCTAGTTCTTGGGGCAAACACCTAACAGTGTCAGAAAAAGATCCAGAAGGAAAACACTATGGCAACTGAACAAAACAACAACAACTGCACTAAACCTCATATGTTTGATGGAGAATACTTTGAATACTGGAAGGATAGACTAGAAAGTTTCTTTCTAGGTCATGATGCTGATTTATGGGATATGGTCTTAGATGGTTACACACATCCAGAAGACAAAGATGGAAATAAGATTGATAGAAAGAACATGGATAGACAACATAAATTAGATTTCAAAAATCACCACAGAGCCAGAAATATTTTTCTGAATGTTATCTCTAAAATAGAATATGAGAAAATCACCAACAGAGATACAACACATGATATGTTTGAGTCTCTCAAAATGAATCATGAAGGAAATTCTCAAGTAAAAGAGACAAAAGCTCTGGCTCTCCTCTAGAATTATGAAGCCTTCAAATGGAAGAAAATGAGTCCATTGAAGCTATGTTCTCAAGATTCCAAACTCTGACCGCTGGCCTGAGAGTTCTGAACAAAGGATACATCAAGGCAGACCATGTTAAGAAAATTATCAGAAGTTTACACAGAGGATGGGAACCTATGGTTACTTCATTCAAAGTGTCAAAAGATTTGAATGATGTATCTCTTGAAGAACTTATCACTGCATTAAGAAGTCACGAGATAGAACTTGATGAACATGAACCTCAAAAGAAAGCTAAGTATGTTGCCCTCAAATCTATTAAAAAATGTGAAACTAACCCTTTTCAGGCAGAAGAAGTAAACTATGAAGACTCTGAATCGGAAGAAGATGAGTTATCTCTGCTCTCCAGAAGGATCAACCAGATGTGGAAGCACAGACAAAAGAAGTTCAGAAACTACAAGAGGTCAGAAGATAAACCTGAATCTTCTGGTCATAAGAAGTCAAGAAAAAGAGATATAGTTTGCTATGAATGTAAAGAACCAGGACACTACATAAGTTATTGTCCTAAGCTACAAAGAGAAAGACCAAAGAAAAAGTTTGGAAGAAAGAAAGGCATGATGGCCACCTAGGATGATTCAGAATCTTCTGAAGCTGAATCTGACTCAGAAGATAAGCACGTTAACCTAGCATTTATGGAAACCACAGCAGATGACAATGACTCAAACTCTGATTCAGAACCGAAAGAGGTATTCTCTGAATTCTCTAGAGCTGAACTTGCAGAAAGCTTATCAGAACTTCTTGAAAACTACAATCAACTCAAAATCAAATACAAGAAACTCAAAAAGAATCTTGCATCTGATTTTGAGAAACTTGAAATTGAAAACTATGAACTTAAAGAAAACATTTTTAAACTCAAAGAGGAAGTTCAAAAAGTTCAAAAGATTTCTATTTCAGATTCTGCTTCAAGTTCAAGAGATATTCTTAAATAATATGACTCTAGTTTTCAAACATTTCTTGCTAAAAGCATATATAGAAGTAGAATGGCTTCAATGATCTATGGTCTTAGTGGAAATAACAGAAGAGGAATTGGATATGAAACTCCCAAAGGGAAAGAAACATATAAACCTAAGCCTGTAGAGGAAATGGTTATCACATATAAACCACTACATAAAAAATTTAGTTTTGGGCACACACATGATATCAAATACACATCTCACTCTAAAAATTATTATGTTAAATCAAAGTTCAAAGAGAACTTTAGAAACTCTAAGCAAAAAGGACCCAAATTCTTAACAGCACAGTTGAAACACCAGTCATGGTACCTGGACTCTGGATGCTCGGGACATATGACAGGAAGAAAGTCTATGTTCTAAAGTATAGAACTTAAATCTGGAGGAGATGTCAAATTTGGAGGAAATCAGAAAGGAAAGAATATTGGTTATGGAACCATTAGAAACAGTAACCTTCCTTCTATAACTAATGTTTCGTTTTTAGAAGGTTTAACGAATAACTTGTTGTCCATAAGTCAATTAAGTGACAACGGTTATGACATAATCTTTAATCAAAAATCCTGTAGAGCTATTAGTCAAAAAGATGGAACAATCCTTTTTACTTGCAATAGAAAGAACAACATTTATAAAATTGATATTTCTAACCTTATAACTCATGATGTAAAATGCCTTATGTCTGTTAGCGATGAGCAATGGGTCTGGCACAGAAGATTGGGACATGTTAGCATGAGAAGAATATCTCAAATTAACAAACTCAATCTGGTCAGGCGAATTCCTAATCTAAAGTTCAACTCAAAAGCTCTGTGTAAAGCATGTCAGAAAGGAAAATTTTCAAAACCTTCTTTTAATTCAAAAAATGTTGTTTCTTCATCTAGGCCATTGGAACTTCTTCACATTGATCTGTTTGGACCAGTTAAAACTGCATCCATCAGAGGCAAGAAGTATGGATTGGTCATTGTTAATGACTACAACAGATGGACATGGGTTAAGTTTTTAAAACACAAGGATGAGTCACATTCTGTGTTCTTCGATTTCTGCAACCAAATGCAAAATGAAAAAGAGTTTAGAATCATAAAAGTTAGAAGTGATCATGGAGGAGAATTTGAAAACCATTATTTTGAAATTTTTTTTTAAAGAAAATGGCATTTCCCATGATTTCTCTTGTCCTATAACTCCCCAACAAAATGGAGTTGTAGAATGAAAGAATAGAACTTTGTAAGAAATGGCCAGAACCATGATTAATGAAACCAATATGGCTAAACACTTCTGGTAAGAAGCAATGAACACAACATGTTATATTCAAAATAGAGTCTCTATAAGACATATTCTTGAAAAGACTCCTTATGAATTATGGAAAAACAAAAAACCCCAACTTTTCATATTTTTATCCTTTTGGATGTACTTGCTATATTCTGAATACTAATGATAATCTAAACAAGTTTGATTGTAAGGCACAAAAGTGTTTTCTGGTTGGATATTCTGAACGCTCAAAAGGCTATAGGGTATACAACATAGAAACTCTAATTGTTGAAGAATCAATTAAAGTCATATTTCATGATAAGCTTGGCCAGCAAAAGCCAAAGCAGAATGAAAATCTTGTAGGTACAGAAGATCATCTTACAAACTCTGAAGAGTTAGAAGCAAATGACAACTCAGAAGATCCTTCTATTGCAAAAGCTCTAGACAATCTAATAATTTCTGAACAAACCTCACAGAATAGATTCCCCAAAATCACATCAGCACATCCAGAAAATGTGATTATTGGAAAGAAAGAAGATCCCATCAGAATAAAGGACCTCTTTCCGAAACAATGAAGAATCACAGTTTGGATTGGTCTCTCTGATTGAACCAACCTCAATAGAGGAAGCTCTGTAAGACAATGATTGGATCCTAGCTTTGCAAGAAGAACTAAATCAATTCTCCAGAAATGATGTGTGGGATCTAGTTCCAAAACCTAAAGGATTCAATATCATAGGAACAAAATGGGTATTCAGAAACAAGTTAAATGATCAAGGAGAGGTTGTCAGAAACAAGGCACGACTGGTTGCACAAGGTTATAGTCAACAAGAAGGAATTTATTATAACAAAACCTTTGCCATAGTCGCCAGGTTAGAATCAATTAGATTATTAATTTCTTTTGCTGTTCAACACAACATCTCATTATATCAAATGGAAGTTAAAAGTGCATTTTTAAATGGTTACATAGAAGAAGAAGTTTATGTCCACCAACTTCCAGGTTTTGATGACTCAAAATATCCAAAACATGTTTTTAAACTGAAAAAGTCTATGTATGGTCTGAAACAAGCTCTCAGAGCTTCGTATGAACGTCTAAGTAACTTTCTTTTAGAAAAGAATTTTACAAGAGGAAAAATGGACACTACCTTATTCATAAAAACATTTAAAAATGACATTTTAATTTGTCAAATATATGTAGATGGTATTATTTTTTGAATTTCTAATGTCTCTCTTGGAAGAGAATTTGCTGAGTCTATGCGGGCTGAATTTGAGATGAGCATGATGGGAGAACTAAAATTATTTTTGGGAATTCAAATAAATCAGACTCTAGAAGGTAATTACATACATCAAACAAAGTATGTTAAAGAACTCCTAAAGAAATTCCAGCTATCAGAAAGTAAAGAAGCAAAGACACCAATGCATCCTACATACATTTTGGGAAAAGATGAGGTAAGTAAGAAAAGAGATCAGAAACTCTACAGAGGTATGATTGGATCTCTTCTCTATCTGACTGCATCTAGACTAGAAATATTATTCAATGTGTGTTTATGTTCAAGATTCCAATCAGATCCTAGAGAATCTCACTTAACTGTTGTTAAGCGAATTCTGAGGTATTTGAAAGGTACTGCTAACCTTGGACTGTGTTACAGAAGATCCAAAGATTTTTAACTAGTAGGTTATTGTGATGTTGACTTTGCTGGAGATAGAATAGAATGAAAAAGCACCTCTGGAAGCTGCTAGTTTATGGGTGATAACATTATCTCATGGTACAGCAAGAAGCAATCTATTATTGCACTATCAACAACTGAAGCATAATATATATTTTCTACTGGATGTAGCACTCAGATGATCTGGATGAAGAGCCAGCTGGAAGATTATCATCTCTATGATAGTAAGATTAATATCTTCTGTGATAATACCTCTGCTATTTTTCTTTCAAAAGATCCTATCTTACATTCTAAGGAAAAACATATAGAATTTAAACATCATTTCATAATGGACTACATTCAGAAAGGAATCTTAAGTTTAAACTTCATAGTCACAAACCATCAATGGGATGATATTTTTACTAAACCCCTTTCTGAAGATAAATTTAAATTCATTCTGAAAAACATCAATATGGAACTTTTTCCTGAATGAAATTTTTTTTATATGTTTTCAGAATGTTCTGAAATGAATGTTCTGATTAACTACTCTTCAGATGTTAAAGGAGAAGTTACATCAGAAACCATCTATAATGTTCTGAAATGTGTCTAACGTTTCATTACAAGAATGATTCAGAAGTTCATTATATTAAAACAATTGTCACACACTATCCTCAGAAGTTGAACATGTGTTTCAACTCTGAAAGGTCATGCATGCGTGCATTACTAATGAGACGCCGTTCCTTTGTAACTGTTCATATTTTATCAAAATCTCACGAGTCCCCTAAATGTCAAATATCATTAATTGCTTCTAATTATTATTTTTTATTAATTCAATCGTTCTAAATTCTTTAACTGTTTATTACTTTAAAATTATTTTTCATAAGCTATAAATACTTTGCAAAAATTCCTTTTTTACTT